>JAVGWX010000002.1:53231104-53831104 GCA_036924085.1 Ariolimax columbianus | reverse complement strand
TAAACCAAAATACAAAAATAAACTTAGAAAGCAACCACAGAAGGGCAAAAGTAAAGGAACCATTTATCTAAGACCTGCACTCACTGTAGCAAAGTGTGCCTGTCTGACATCGGCAAGATCAGCCATGAAACGAGCTGCCAAATGAGACTTTTACCCGCTTAAAACCGTGTGTAAAAACGAAAAGAGCCATATATGCGAAGCGTGTTAAAATGAAACCGGACCTAGCTGCACCAAGTGAACATACGTACGATGCGCATGATGATGTCACTTTAATTGTAAACATTAATTGTACGATCTTCCGAGACCATGCCAGGTGCATATTGTTGCGTCAGAAGATGCCGTCGACAAAATTGATGCAACAATTCTGATGGACCGTCACTGAAGCTTACCTTCCCTAGCAGAGAAATTCGCTGTGTGACAGAAACTGAAGTATCTGAAGGTGTTCACAATGGGTACCGATACTTCAGTTTCTTGCTAACCACCATTTGAACTGTCCCTAGCGACACAGTAAATTCATCTGTTAGCGAATGTATCACACCCGCCATGTTTTCAACGGTCTGCTGAGGAAACTATGAGCCGGAGGATAATGAAATTTACAAACTTGACGGTTGGTATCTGCTGTTTACACCAGAAGTGACGTCAACATGCGCATCGTACGTATGTTCACTTGGTACATTTTGGTCCGGTTTCATTTGAATATGCCTAGTATATATATATATATATATATATATATATATATATATATATATATATATATATATATATATATATATATATATACACACACACACACACACACATACATGCTACTCAAAATAAGTCAAAGGTCACGTTCAGTTTTCATATTAGTTGAGTTACAAAATGATTGTTGAAAATATTCAAATAAATGCTCACAACTACTGATTGTCATGTTTAGCTGCATGGATAAAGCACGCGATGGCACCTTCTTCAGCTGTAGCAAGTTAATCATGTTGTTATTAGCACCGCAAGGATCAATCAAATTTATAGTATTTTGCAATTGTTTGTATGTGACTCGTAAATGATATATGAATGATGTTGCACATGTAGCTTGTGTGTCACTGATCACAGTTGTCACTTTTGTTAGAGATCTAGAAGATTTATGGTCGTGCTGGTGCACTGTTTTAAGAATGTCTCAGAGAAGAAGACTTAGTGTTCCTGACCTGATGCCGTGCCTTTGTATTGTTTGAATGAGGTGTGCCATTACGGGAGATTGCCAGACGACTTGTAGTCACCCAACCAGCCATTCAAAGACTACCAGATCGTTTTATCAACACCGGAAATATGGAAGAAACCAAAAGGTATGTGGACCCAAGAATAACAAATATGCAACAAGATCATTACGTTGTCCTAATGGCACAGATAAATAGAACAGCTACTGCCAACACAGTCAGAGTGCAACTGCGAGCAACATCGAACATCGTTTTAAGCGACCAAACGATTCGCAACCGGCTTCGTGAGGTCACTCTTCGCTCCAGTCGCCCACCAGTTCGCCAACGCCTCACACAATAAATTGTTTCGCGTTGTACGTCCTGCTTGGCCTCAAGCTTGATCAGACATGACCCACCAAATGAATCCAGGTTCACAACGTCAGTTAACGATAGCAGAATTCACGAGTGGAGGCAGCATATGGAGCTCTTTTAAGATGCTACAGTTAGGGAGCGTGATCGCTATGGAGATGGCTCAGGCATGGTATGGGATTACTGCAGCATGATATGCAGAACATCCCTACATCGGGTCGAAGGAAACCTGACATGTATTATCTACAGAGATGATCATTCTTCAACCTTTTGCACTCTTACCACTTCAGATTATAAGGCATTGTACCGTGCTTCAAGATGACAACGTCCGCCCTCACAGAGCCCCTGTTGTTAGTGACAATGACTTCCTCCAGCATTAACATGTCATCAGAGTGGACTAGCCAGCATGCCCACCTGATCTCAACTCTATTCAGTATCTTTGGGACACTTGGCGCGATCAGCAAGAGCTAACCATCTACCAGGCGGAGACCTGAACCAATTCAAAACCTGCAGGAGTGTGAAGGCGATCCCCCAGCACACTATCAGAAGATTGATTTTTATCCACCTAGCATCGCTTACTAGCTTGTATCAGTACCGGTGGAGGTCACATGCGTTACTGACAGTTAACCATTATGAAACTGTCACACTCTGATGTACAAATTACTGAAAAATAACTGGAGCAGAATTAAAGAAGGGAGTGTTCAATTAAACATCTATTTCTCCTAGACAGGTTCGTTCTACTTCATGAAATGAAACTGTCACTCTGATGTCCAAATGACTGAATAAAAATTTGATTAAATGTAACTGACCTCATTTTCAGATTTTTTGTACAGTGAGATTTTGTAAGTGACTCTTACCTTATTTTGAGTAGTTATATACATATATATTACTGTGGAAAAAGAAAGAAAAAAGAGAATAGGTATGGCCAAGATGGTATTCAGAAACATGCGACACATACTGGCATCCAAACAGTTGAATCACAAATTCTTCTTTTCGCGCGTGTTCTGCTTGTGCCTTTCAGCGTCAGGTTAATCGTAAATTGAAAATGAAAGGTGTCCGATGTTATATATACTTATCACTACTTTATATCATAGAGCATACCCCCTAACACCTTCCCCAATCCACCTATTCTTCAACAAACAATGATATTTAGAATAAACGGTCAAAGGCCGACCCCGAAAGACGTGGCTTACGGAAATATCTTAGGCGGTGAATGCCACAGTGCATACAACCCACATAAGGATCGGTTGGCAGGATAGAGTGGCAGGCAAGACTCTCTGACATCCCTACGCTGGTGCAGTCAGACCAGATCAGATGGACTGGGCAAGTTGTTCGTATGTCAGATGAACGCCTATCTAAACTGTTGTATGGAGAGCTCAGAATAGGACAGCGCTTGCCGAAGGGACGGGCGGGCGGTGGGGGGGGGGGGGGCATAAGAAACGATACAAAGACACTTTAAAAGTTTATTTGAATAGTTTCGCCATTGATGTTGCTGCCTGGGAGCTGCTTGCTCCAAACCGCTCTGTCTGGCGCACTGCCATCACACTTGGTGTTTGTACGCCGAGCAGAGAACCAATACGGAGGCGCAGGAAAAGCGAGATGAACGAAAGGAAAGAATGCTGGACAGCCCAACTACAAATGCTGTTCATGTGTGCCCTACGTGCGGTTTTGTTTTATGCGCTCAGATTGGACTATAAAGTCATTTGCGGTTACATCTGAATAAAGATGTCTGATGCTGTCGCCATCTTTTGCTTGCGATGGACAACTAACTAACCAACCAATCAACCAACCAACCAACCAACCAATCAACCAACCATCCATCCATTCATCCATCCATCCATTCATCTAGCTACACTAGCTAAACTGGCTTAACTAACTTAACTGGCATAAGACACACAGTAAAGCTCATTCTATAGATCTCGTCATAACCTGACTTGAAAGGCAAAACAGGATAAGCGAAAAGAAAAAGAAGAACGAGACATACCTCCTCGCTGAAGACCATACTAATGGGTGGGTGGAAGACATTCGGCAAAAAGACAGACAATAAGACGGATAACAGACGGATAACATCAGAGAATGTACTGGAAAAAAAGCCTGTCAGATTGTACCATTACAGCAAGGGATAGAGTACACCGGAGATCCATTGCAGTTGACCTTCGATGTAAAGATGGCCCTTGAAATTAACTGAACTGAATATTACTTAATGACCCATTCCTCGGCAGAGGGTTGTACCAGCCGTGGGTTCCAACGATCTCTATACTGGGGGCTATGCAGGTCCCTTTAATGTATTGCGATGTTGTAATGGAGTGCAATGAAGTCTGACCAACGTACCGGAGGTCTGCCCTGCGGTCTTTTTACACCTAGATGGTACTACACTACTGTCGACGTGCTCCTACGTTTATCCTTTCTTCTGAAAATGTGACATATCCATCGATGCTTTGCCTTATTTTCGGGAACAACTGCATCGCTCGCTGATGATAATTGTTCTAAGTAGGAATTGTGGAGGTTCTGCATGCACTGGGTGAGGAGTGTAAGGCCGACCATGCGTCTCTCAAGACATGTCTGGGTCACTCGCAGTTTGTTCTCCATTGCTTTTGTAACTGCCCATGTTTCAGCAGCATTGCACATTGTAGGGAGCACTGTGGAGTTGAAGAAAAAAGCCCGTAGGATCAGATCCCGTCAGCCTCTCAGGACTGTCTGAGTGGACGATAAGGCCACCCTACCCAAACGGCGCTGCCTTGTTAGTTCTGGTTTTAAATTATTCTGCACGTTGAGAAGGCGTCCAATATAGCAGTGTTCTCGAAGTCTTCAAAATTTTCCTCATCGAGAATGACTGGGTCACACACAATGAGTGAAACAGTTTCGCATAACTTTGGTCTTGAAGATATTCATTTCCAGTCCTGTTATCTTTCCCCCATTGTCGAGCATCCCTGGCATGTGGTTGACTTCTACGTTAACTCTGTGATTGACACTATGTCGTCCGCGAATCGAAGATGATTCAGGCGTCTTTCATCGACATTGATTCCAAAGTCCTCACAGTATCAACAACTGAGACTGATTCTAAACACACGGAGAAGAGGTTCGGTGTGATAGGATCTGTCTTGCGTATCATTTTATTGTATTGGAACCACAACTGGGCTCTGGATTGAATGGACGATGGTATTGCAATTTGTGAACCTGTTGGCAAGAACTTTCATGTTTCCAGTTTCGACATCTAGTTTCATTTAGCGAATGAAAGACAATATATATATATATATATATATATATATTCCCTTGTTATACGATTGATATATTACATTGTTATAACTATCGACGTTATCCGCTATGGCTGCCGACCTTCAAAAACATGTTAATCCGATGTACCTTTAAATGACGAAATATGCAACAACTATAAAACAATGATACGCTCTCCCTAGACTCTGAATTGGAAGAGCTGCTACCTTATTTTCTCGTCTTACAACACGTGTCTGGGAAAATTCCAAACTTACAGCCAAGACCAAGGCCATGATATACAATGCATGTGTCCTCAGTACGCTTCTATATGGCAGCGAAACATATGCCAGAGCATAATCTCAACACCTTTAACCATCGGTGCATGAGATTCATCCTTGGCATCTCATAGAGAGCCAAGGTGACGAATGAGGAAGTGCATTCTCGCACCGGTCTTCCAAGTATGTACACCCTTCTTTGCCAACGAAGACTGCGATGGCTTGGTCATGTTCGTCGCATGGAAGATAGTCGCATCTCCAAATATGTTCTCTGTGGACAGCTGGTGTGTGGTAAAAGAACAGCTGGCCGACCACAGCTGCGGTTCAAAGACGTATGAAAGCGGGACATGAAGGCTTTGGATATGGATCTGACATCTTGGGAAGACATAGCTGCAGGTCGATCCCAATGGAGATGTAACCTGAAGAGCCACCTTCGGCTGGGCGAAAATAAGCTCATGCAACAAAAAGTAGTAAAGCGACAACGTCGAAAAGAAAAGAACTACTAAAAGCTCAGCAGAGAGTTGCAACTCCAATGTCGCATCAACCCAGTCAGACGTCAGACGTCACTGAAATGGGACTACTAATATATATATATATTAATATTCTATGTATTCAGCCTTTTGTAACTGTTGTAATGCAATGTGTGGATCCTTAGTAAGCTAACCTGCTATATGGATCAGTGTATCGATCGATACACACCTTGTTGGACAGGCTTCTGTAACACGTCCTGTTATCAGGAGAATGATGTGAGGAGGGTTGGGTTAAGGTGTCTTGATAATTTTTGTTTCACTTGACTGACGTTCATCATCTCTCCTGTCCTCTTTGATAAGAACACACATATCCTTCAATTGTTTCGTGGCTTGTAACGCGTTCTACCTTTTGAGATCATCACCAGGATGATGTGGACAAGGCCATAAATGCACTTTTGATGGGAAAAACCCCTGGTGCGGATATACCAGCAGAAATCTACAAGACAGCTGGTCGTGTCCTACTAGCAAGATCACTGAACTATTCAACGTCACTTGAGCTGCAGGAAAAATCCTACAGGAATTTAAAGCTGCTTCAATAGTTCACATATATCAGAGGAGAGGAAACCAGCAGAACTGTGATAATCACCGTGGAATATCCTTGTTATCCGTAGCCGACAAAATTCTAGCGCGTCTCTTATTAAACCGGTTAAGCAAGCATCTTGAACAAGGCCACCACTTTCTAGAGAGTCAGTGTGGCTTCAGAGCCGAACGGGGAACTGTGGACATGATCTTCGCTGCAAGACAGATACAGGAGAAATGTCAGGAGCATAGCATAGAACTGTTCACTGCATTTATTGACCTCACTACGGCATTCGACACGGTGAGCAGAGGTGGGTTGTGGGTGGTCATGTCAAAGCTCGGCTGCTCCACCAATTTTATCACCGTGGTGAAACAACTCCACGAAGGTATGAGTGCTCGTATGCTTGAAAACGGAGAGACTTCCAGAACGTTTCACGTGATAAACGGTGTAAAGCAAGACTGTGTGCTCGCCCCAAACCCTGTTTAGCATGATGTTCTCAGCCACGATGTCGGATGCTTTTAGAACAGCCAAATCCGGAGTACCCATCAGATACCGCATGGACCGTAGACTCCAAAATGCTCGCAGAATGTGGTCAAAACCCAGAGGAGCAGGCGACATGATTCATGAACTTGTATTTGATGACGTCTGTGCTGTGAATAGCCACATAGAGCGGGACATGCATGAGGACATGGATCGGTTCTCTGCTGCATGCAACAACTTCGGACTGGTCATTAATGTAAATAAACAGAAGTCATGCACCAATCAGCTCCTGGTACTGTATATACACAGCCATAAATCAAAGTAAATGGGCAGATCCTGAAAGATGTGTGCAAGTTCACCTACCTGGGTAGTACACTGTCGCGAACTGCCGATCTGGACGACGAGGTGATAAGTAGAATAATGAAAGCCAGTGCAACCTTCGGTAGAATGGGCGAGACAGTGTGAGGGCATTAGTGACAAGACAAAGCTCAAGGTCTACCGACCTGCTATTCTCCCAACTCTGTTAAACGCGTGCGAGAGTTGGACTGACTATGCGAGACAAGCTCTAAGATTGAACCACTTCCACGCAACCAGCCTTAGACGCATACTCAGCATCCATTGGCTGGGCCATGTCCCTGACACTGAAGTACTGAAAAGAGCAGTCATGCCAATCATCCATGCATCGTTGCAAGCGATACAGCTAAGATGGGCTGGGCACCTTGGCGCATGCCACACACAAGACTGCCGTAGAGACTTCTGTACGGTAATCTTAGGGAAGGTTGTCGAAAAAGAGGTCACCCAAAAAAAGTGATTTAAGGACAATCTGAAGGAAACTCTGAGATGCTGTCAGATAGATGAAGGCAATTGGGAGAGCATTGCGGAAAACAGATTGGTCTGGAGAAATGCAGTAAACGTGGGCGTTGCTGAAGGAGAAAGTCGCAGTTTGCAGACAGCGCAAACCAAACGCCTGATCCGGAAGTAAAGAGCAGCGATTCCACCTTCACCGGCAGCAGAAGACATAGTGTGCAAACCACGCAATAGAACATTCCGTGCCCTCATTGGACTGATAAGCCACATGAGGTCCAGCAAACACTACACCAAAGCATGTCAAAGGTCTTGCAAAGGCCTTTGATAGAGTACCTCATCAACGATTATTTTGAAAGTTAAAATCACATGCAATAGGTGGGGAAGCTGCCAAATGGATTGAAAATTGGTTAACGAGAAGAAGGCAAAGGGTGGGTATAAATAAATAGTACTCTGAGTGGTGTGAAGTGAAAAGTGGAGTGCCACAGGACTCGGTTTTGGGACCAATTTTGTTCTTGTTATATATAAACGATTTGGACATTAATATGGAATCCATGATTGCAAAATTTGCTGATGACACAAAACTATGCGGTAGTGTCTCATCTAAAGCGGAAGTGGATATATTGAGGTCGGATTTAGATCAAATTCGAGAGTGTCCTGTAAGCTGGCAAATGGAGTTTAATTTAGATAAATGTACAGTCATCCACATGGGTAGATCCAATATGGAACATAATTACAAAATGGGAGAGAACAATTTTAGAAAGATAGATAAGGAAAGGGACCGGGGGGTTGCGTTCGCCTTATTTTTATAATCCCAAAGGCGGTATGCGTTTCCCTGTGTTTTTATTTTGCTCCTGTCGGCCCAGTGCATCCGACTTCAGCCTGCATTTTATGTAAGGGTCTGCTTCCTCGTGCATTTTCTAAGGGTTTGCTTCCCCGGGGTAACGGCTGGTGCTGTGATGGGAATCGAACACGGTTTGTGAGCCGTGCCACTTAACCACTAGGCCACGCCGTCCCCGGATCTAGGGGTTAAAATAGCTCATACAGATAATGTGTGTGAGCACGTTCAGGAAGCAGTGAAAAAGGTAAATGCAATGTTAGGTATGATAAAAAGAAATATAAAATATAGGAGCAATGATATGACAGTCAAACTGTGTAAAGCATTAGTTAGACCTAGATTGGAGTACTGTGTACAGATGTGAAGTCATTGTCGTATAGGGGATATAAACATGCTGGAAAGAATACAAGAAAACAAAAAGAGCGACAAAGCTGATAGTGAAATTACAGTTATGAGGAAATACTCAGAAAAACCGGCCAACAGTGTCTAAAAGAGAGAAGAATTCTTGGTGACTTAATA
The DNA here is from genome assembly GCA_036924085.1 of Ariolimax columbianus. Classification (NCBI taxonomy): domain Eukaryota; kingdom Metazoa; phylum Mollusca; class Gastropoda; order Stylommatophora; family Arionidae; genus Ariolimax; species Ariolimax columbianus. The sequence continues at coordinate 53,822,387 of JAVGWX010000002.1, read as the reverse complement.
CAGGTTTATAAGATGATCAAAGGCATGGATAAATTAGACTATAAAAAATGCAGCCACCTACAAGAACAAGAGGGCATAGCTGCAAATTAACTAAAGAGAGGTCCAGAATAAATATTAGGAAATATTTTTTTAGCCAGAGAGTGGTGAATGCTTGAAATGTATTGCTACGGGAGGTAGTGGGGGCAGTGACAGTTAATGCATTAAAGAATAAATTGGATGCGCGTAGCTTTTAGAGCAAGGTGATGGAAATGAAACTGGTTGTATACAAACTCTGCAGAGTATTCTAAACCAGTATAATAAAGACGTTAAGTTAAGTTATGTCAGACAGTACAGAAACAAATCAAAACAGAACACATGTAACAAACAAGGATGATGTCGGCGGTCGTCAATCGGCAACTATGGACAGTTATCATTGCTGTAGTGAGTTAATTTAAACTCTTGACGACGTTTCTTTGGCGGCCCGTTACAATTGAGAAAGTGGACAAAGGTCCTAACTGGTTGAAATGCAATGGTTGGATCCTCAGCAACGCTGCAAGCTAACCGACTAACCGCTATGGTGATCAGAGCTGAGTGTGGACTGTGTCGATCCCCACCTAGTTGGACAGACTGCTGTGACATGTCCTGTTATCAGGAGAATGACGAGGGAGTGAAGTTGGGGGGGGGGGGGCTAGTCTTGATAAGTATTTTTTCACTTGACTCTGACGTTCGTCATCTCTCCTGTCCTCTTTGATAAGAACACACATGTACACATATCCCTCAATTGTTTCGTGGCTTGTAACATGGTCTACCTTTTGAATTAAAAGATGGCGACATTTATTAGAGCCAAATGAAATCGTTGTATGCCGGAGATGTAAAAAAAAACAAAAAAAAAACAAAAGGTTTGCCAAAGTTACACAAACTCACAGTCATTCAATATAACGGATTGTGTAAATGTTACTGCACTTCACTATTTATAAATTTGGAGACTTACTAATATCATAATTGTAAAAATAATTGGCATATATAGATAATAGAAAACGTGCTGAAATTGTGTGTCTTACACTTAGTTTAGGCTAAGGTAAAAGTTAGTCAGTCTAGACATAAGTCTGATAAGACAGGGTGACATTGGTTGGATGATTGGTCCAACTATATTGATTTGAAGGTGTTTGGTCTGTTGGACTTAGATGATTGGAGAATTGAAAATGCACCATTCATAGTATGGTTATCATTAGAAATTAATATACCTCAAGTGTGTGGTCGCTTCGTTAGTCTATACGATAATTCTACAGTTAAGAAGTCTACAGACTTAATAATGTCGTCGTTGCGGTTATTATAATATGTTAGAATAACTGGACTATACAATGTCACAAATCTTAGATATGTGACTTGACTGAGTAGTTCAGAGGGCGAGAGGAGCTATAGAATTATAGATAGTCCATTTTTATAATTCATAAACATGGTCGGAAGCAATTTTCTACAAAACTGCAAGTCATATCCAAATGATTTTTCGCATGCAGCCTTAGAATATCCATGACGTTAAGTAACAATTTTTTTCTCTTAGAAATGTGATGTAGGCGTATTTTGAAAAAAGATTATTCATTAGGCTATACTAAAAGCAACCTCACTGAATTCAACATAATTTAAAAATGTTAAGGTACACAATGACAATTGTGCTGTTTTAAAAATAGATGTTTTCACATTCAAATTCTATGAGCAAAAACAAGTTCTTTATTTTCTTGTGTGCCAATTAGTCAATTAGACACTTTGTCGAGGCGGAAACAACCAAGGTCATTTGTGCAAAATTGCCGCTCAGTTATAGGTGTATCACGATATTATAGTTTGTGGGGTTGTTATTGTGACATATAGATACTTTTTCAGAATTTACACTGATATCGATTTCAAAATGAGTTATATGTGTAGATTTATAACAATGCAGAAGGTTACCATTTTACTATACAAGTTTTTTTTCCGCAGGGAATCTAAGATGGGTCATTTATATTGCGATATTCATGACCAAGAGAAACGAGCGCAATTGGCGCTTGGTCTGGATAGATCATCCTTTTACTGTTGGGTTGGACAGGACTCAGAGTGCACTCATATCAAGCAAGATTTAAGGGGACAGCGTGGGCTAGTGGTTAATTGACACAGCTCACAATCTGAAGGTGCTGGGTTCGCTCCTCATCACAGCACCGGCTATTACGCTTGGGAAGCAAACCCTTAGAAAATGCAGGAGGAAGCAGACACTTACATAAAATACATGCTGAAGTCGGATGCACTGGACCGACAGGCACAAAAATAAAAACATAGTGCTGCGCACATCGCCTTGGAGAATAGAGAAATAAGGCGAACCCCCCAAAAAAATGTAACGCAAGGTTGGAAAAGCATGATGATTTCAACAGAGAAGTCATAAAATGGGAGATTTTGAAACTGTTGACGAAAAATCAATTTGTTACTCTCCGGAAATTAAAATTAACATTGCAATCCGACTGCAGTATTGAGATTTCCAAAAGTACTCTTTGGAAAATTGTAAGAGCTGCCGGCTTTACATTCAGGAAAACTTCAGGCAGCAGGAATATTATATGTGAAAATCCACATTTGGTTGCTGCCAGAAGCAAATTCCTGAGACAGATATTGTATACTTTGACAAATCCTGGGTCATTGTTCACCACACCTATGGTAAAGAATGGCAATCAGTTGACGGTGAACAGAAAAGACAAATTCCAAGCAGCAAAGGGCAGCGCATTATTTTCAAGTACTGACTGACGAATGATCTGCTTCCAATTCTGGATAATGCATCCTATCACAATGCAGTATCAGAGGAAGAGAAAGTACCAACTGCATCAAATACAGAAACTCAAATTAGGACACGGCTAGCTAAGGAAAAGTTAATTTTGACGACACGTATTTGAAGCTGGAGTTGTTGCAACTTGCGAGAAAGACAAAGTTGTATCATATTGACAAAGTCATTGAAGAGTACGGTCACACTTCTTTGCGACTACCTGCATATCATGCGCATATAAACCCTATAGAGCTTGTTGGGCTAAAGTAGGAGGAGGAGTTGCCGAACATAACTGAACATTTAAAATGTGTGATGTTGAAGTGCTGACATGAGGGTACCTTTCAAAAATAGACATTCAGTTCTGAAAGTGGTGTGTTGAACATGTGCTCCGGGAAGAAAAACAGTACTGTCAATGAGATGTATTACAATTTGTCTAGCCAGTAACAATTATTAACCTCTTTGAATTGACAGATTCGAAATGATTAATGTCGTCTTTTGTTTACATACTTATTAGCAGACTTGAATGAATTAGCGTATGTTTATCAAGACAATTAAGTGCACATACAATGACATCAAATACATTTCAATATTCAATTCCTTTAAGCAAAATAGAATTAATTGCGCAGTTGATTCAACCTTTGGGTCTAATGGTGACCATAGGGCTACACTAACTAATCTTAAAATGTATTGCCATTTCTTTGCAATGGTTCTAAAAAATCAAAGGAAATCGCTGTTCAAAATTCTTAACATATATGACTAAATAATTATAATGTTTTAGCGTCATAGATATTCTAAGGCTGCATGCAAAAAAATCATTTGGATCTGACATGCAGTTTTATAGAAAATTGCTTCGGATCTTGCTCATGAATTAAAAGACGGACTATAGCTGTGTGATTGTCAATGGGACTGTGTGTTAGTGTATCATCATGACATTACCGTATGTATCGCATGACATCTTTGTTTTATGATCATCCAGTATTATGTACAAATAATTGTTTATCTGTGTCAGTGTCAGTGTGTGTGTTATACATACAAATAATCATTATCGAAATGGTTGATCAGTCCAGAGACTGGTTGTAAGGTTGTTTGAGTAAGTCTCTGCATTGGACCTTATCCTCTGCAGCTCTCTTCATTTCACTTTAGCAAAGGTTCGAACTTTAATGTCTCAGGCATGCCTGAGATGTAAAAGTCAGTCTTGGTCGTTCTCTTCCTCTTTTCCCATGGATCTTGCCCTCTAATATCTTCTGTAGAAAAAAACTTTCATGTCCTATGTTAAGTCTCAGTCAAACACTTAATCTTTGATCCTGTATTATTTTCAATTTTTCTCTTTGTGCACCTACCTCAATGAGGACATTGTCATTGGATCCTTGTCCGACTCACCCTTTCAATTATACGAAAGTACCACATTTCGCACATAAAATATATATATATAAATTTAATTATAATATAACTCTCACACCTACGTTTTGCGGATGACATTGTGATCTTCAGCCACATCATTGCAGAAGCCAAACAAAGCCTAAACGTACAGTTAAAGCAGGCAAGGCCGTTGGCCTGAACATAAATTTCTGACCTAAGGGGGGGCCCATGTTTGAAAAATGAGCCCATCAAAAATCAAATGCCAATGCGTATGTCTAACTAGGCCAGGAAATCAACAACAACCACAATGTTGATAAGGAGATCTCACACAGGAGAGCTGCTGGTTGGCTCTGCTTCAACCACATTAACCTGATGCTCTGGATCAAGATGCTGAGCAGCGCATGAGTTGCAGTGGTCAGCAACCCATAGCTGACTGTTAGCATCAAGACCAGCCATTTTCCACCTTTTGAATAATGTTAAGTATCCCATTTTGATGCCTCACTTAGGAGATTCTGTTTCCTATTGACAAGGATCACTGATGCTTTTATTGTGTACACAGTTTAATTGTGCTCTGGTCGCAGACATGTCAGACTTGTGGCTGCTAAGGTGTGCTTTTACCCAACTGAATATGCATGGCAAAAAAATTTCTACAATTTCCTGAGAAGTTTTGTTTACTACTACCTCATCAGACGACTAGCTTTGATACTGTATCATTTTAGTGAATAATGTTTTTTTTTAAGTAAATGCATGCAAACCATTATAATAATGTTTTACTTCTTTGCATTTTTGTTCAGATATGATAATGTTTATACGAATGCTTCGAGGAGCCTTGGTTGTAGTGACTTCAGCTCTAGTAATACCGTACACTATTGCTGTTGTTAGTAACATTCTTAATGGCTGGCCTCAGTGCAGGAACAAATACAGACGGGCGTTAAATCCAAGGAAAGTGTTTGGACTGAACTATGTGCTCATTCAAATGCTGCGGGACAAGACAAAATATATACCTTTGTTCATCAAGTGGAGGAATTTTTACAAAAATGCAGATCCAAGGAGGCTGTTTAAAGTATGTAACTAGTAAGTCTATGTCATTTAGTTTGTAAACTATAAATTAACATGGCAAATGAATTTGTTAAGTCATATACCAGTGAATTATAAAATAATCTCACCAACAGTTTGTAAAATTCTGTCATCATCTGGTTGATCAGTCTGGAGACTGGTTGTAAGGTTGAGTATGTCTCTCCATTTGACCCTATCCTGTGCAGTTCTCTTCATTGCAGCATAAGTTTGTACTTTAATCTCCCTGCATGCCTGAACTGTAAAGGCTCCTCTTTTCCCTTGAATCTAGTATATTCGGTAGAAGACTTTCATGTCTCATATTGTGACCCAGCAAACTTAACCAATGTTTTTGTATCATTTGCAATATTTGTCAATGCTGTAACTACTATAATTAATTACAAGTAGAATATGATTGTGATTTACATGAATATTATTTTTTATGAATCGCTTAATCAATTTAAGATTAGTGGTAAGTGAAATCATACTCTGTATAGAAATGCAGTAAATTTTCATGCTTATTGAAATTGGAACCTGTCCCTACAACATAGAATGAAATAAAATGTAATAAACTATATTTTCAGACAAAATAAAATATAACAAAAAAATGAAACTATGGACTTCAATTGGCAGGAGGAGTGTGTAGCCAAGTGGTTAGAATACCAGTCTCTTGAGACTCTGGTTTGAACCCGGTAAGGCATAGGGTGGCATAAAAACCTAGTCTGCACAGTGTATGGTGACACCAAAGGCAAGTAGCCTTTATTCCTCAGCTTCCCATGCTGCTGACCTCAGCAATATGAGAGACTGTATTATCAAAAACAGTAGTGTATAAGTACTGTGTACATGAGTCAAAATGTATGCTTCACCTTTGTAAGTTCAAATAGTCTTTGGAACTCACTACAGACCAGAGCATGACAAATTGTGGGCACCAAGTCACCATGGCACCTAAAAGTGTTGCTGTGGGACCTAACATTTCAAAACAAGTGTCTTATCTACTCGCACAATTTTCCCCATTCCTTATATCCCCAATAATTGTTAAGGGACACAAAATATAATATTTTCCAGCGTAATTTCCTCTTCTTCCACCAAGTTGGCATTAAGTTGCACAGCTACTAAGGCATAACACAAATAAGGAATAGCAGAAATAGGTAAGTATTAGTTTGTAAATAAATTTACATTTGCACATTTAGAATTCTTATTTTCAAGTACAGTTCACCCTATTCCTTCATAAGATACAATTGGTAGCAGTGGTCTTTTTCAACATTTTTTGGCAGAAATTAATGTAAATTTAAATACATAAATCACTGTATTTAATTAGTAAATAACAAATTATAATAAAGTAAATATGTGAGGAGTGAGATCGCCAAGCTGTTTAATCTTCTTCGCGTTCAAACTCAAAAGGACATTTGTGACGTTGCGTATTGTAATTTACAACTAGGCTGCGTATCTGTCTTTCGGCCTGACACATCTGAATTCAGCACAGCATTTTTGGGACCGAGTTTGCTTTCCCTCTTCGATCCCTAATCTCTTAGGCTGTATGGTTGCAGCCTGTTTCGAGGGCCACCACTTGGAGGCAAAATAGGGTCTTAGTCAGTGATGGGTCACTGACCTTGATGTAAGTAGCCAGTTATGAGTCGCTGCTTCATCCTTGGCCCCACCAAGCTGTTGGAATGTTGTTTCTTCATCTAGGCAGCTTCGAACCCCTATAAATCTGTCAATTTTGTGAAATGACCAAGCCTATACACTGCTGGTCATGCAGTTTTTTCCACTTCCTTCCATTTTTTTTCCTGTTTTCTTTACTTCCGCCTCCAGATCTCATCTCCATGTATATTCCTTGGTCTGCCTATGCCTCTCCTTCCCTGGGAGTTCCATGACAGGGATTGCCTGGTGATACTGGCCTGGGAGTTTCTTAATGTATGACCCATCTATCTCCCTTTTCTTCCTAAGATTTCCTGTTCCACTTTACCTTGTCCTGCTCTCTCCCACACTTTGTTATACTGAGTACATTTCCAATAATATAAGCAATAAATGTGTAAGGTAATGTAACATAAGGAAGTTAGTACCTCCGTAACATTAGGTAACTAGTATATCTATGCAGCAGTGTACCTAAGTAAAGTAACACAAAATCTAATGAGGAACATAAGTAATAAACTGGTCAAGTAAAGTTGCTAACAAATCTTCCGTTTATATAAGTAACGGGCACATTTTGAAGTAGTAAGTTATCATACAGAATAATGTAATTGTTAAACATACAATTTTAAATGACTGGATTGGCATACTGTCTGTCTAGCAGCACACATTTGAAGTCTGCATCTTGGCCTTCCCTGCTTGCAGGCCAGCACACAAAACCTACTTCTAGCCAGGTCTGTCTTTCGCAAGTTCCTCCCAGTTGCAGGTGTTCATATCCAGCGCTTTCAGGTCACGCTTGCAAATGTCTCTGTAGCGGTGGAAGGGTCTACCTTTGTTATGGTTGCTCGTGGTCAACTCTTTGTATAGAATATCTTTTGAAATTCGCCTGTCCTCCATTCCACACATGTGACCAAGACACAGCAAGCGGTGACAAGCAACTAAAACTGAAGATCTTGAGAACAGGCATATTCCCTGTAGCAATGTACGGATGTGAGACATGGACTATGACACAAGCAGCTAGAAAGAAAATTGGAGCCTTTGAAACAAAATGTTACAGAAGAATCCTAAAAATTCCTTGGATAAAGAAAGTGACAAATAAAGCCATACTAGAGGACTGCATGTTGAAGAAAACTGGCTGATAAACAATGTTATGTTTTGGAAATTTAATTTTTTTGGCCATGTCAAATGTCAGACTGGAAAGAACGGTCCTGGAGGGCATGTTACCTGGAAGGTGACGCAGGGGTTAACCAAGGTGAAGGTGGATACGGGATATGAAGGATACTATGAACATGGACCAGGTGGAAAGATTGACTGCAGACCGAGATTCATATCGGCTGGCTGTGTTGAGAGCGACGTTCTACAAAGGACATGACGATGATGATAAGATAACATGTGTCATCGAGTGGTGCCCCTGGAGGAAAGAGTAGAACCACTGGGACCTTCCATCTATGTGGTTAAAAGTGATTTGTTCCAGGGCTTTTGATACATATTTTTTGTAAAGGGGTGACATGCAGAAGTAAAACTGTACTTTTAATGAAGTAAAAATGAAACAAAAAGATGATATGGCTGTAATATGATTGCAATGTGTAATCAATATGTTCTATTTTTTTAAAGGTATTTACATATGAGTATTTAAACTCCTTAATCTTATAGAGACTTATATTACAAAGAAATAGTGTACTTACTTATTCGCCCCTCTTCTGCTTTGGGGTGTAGAGGTTTCCCAGAATGAGCACCAGACTATTATATCTACTCTGTCTTCCTCTTGACTGGGGTCTAGTCTAGTGCATGGTCTCTTATAGACTGTCTTATGTTGTCATCCCAGCAGACTTTGGGTTATCCTCAGTGTCTGAATTCTTGACTCTTTGCTTCCCATGATTGCTGCGGTAGCCAATCTTCTTTCATTTTACAGACATGACTAAACCACCGCGATTGAGATTGCTCCATTTAAGTCTGCAAGGACTTGGCATCAGGATCTTGTCGTATTGTCTGATAGACCTTGCGTATTCTTGTTGCTTTGACCACCTTCCGTAGATATCTTATTTCGGACACTTTGAGCTGATTTTTCTGGGTTGTCAATTCCCATGACTCACATCCATAAGTCAAAACTGGTACATAGGTGAAGTGGTATGCACCCATTGTAGTTTTCTTACAAATTTTTTTTGCAGAGGAGTCCTCTATTTATGGCATGACAAAATTTACCAATTACTGCCCTTCTCAGAGTTAACTCTTCTTTAATACCTTCCTTTTGGTTTATTACAGCTTCAAGGTATTTAAACTGCTTGACATGTTCCAGAGGCATTTCATCTAGATAAATGTGATGTCTACTCTTCTCTATAGACCACTATGATTTTTGAACCGCTAATGGTCATCCATCTCATTCTCAACTTCTCTTTCCAGATTTGAAAGTTGGTCTGGAGATGTGCCTATGATTTAGTAATGAGGGTCACATCAGTGTTTCATCTTCCAGTACCCTACTGAGTACTTTTTGGCCCTCTCCTTACAGGCTTTAATGGAGGTTGTGCTTCTATGGTTTTCACACTGTCGGTTGTCACCCTTTTTTAATATTGGGGTATAATGATAGTTATCTCCCAGTCCTTTACCATTTCTGGTGTTATACCATCATGTCCAGCTACTTTGCTAAACTTTATTTTTTCAAGTGCTGTCTTTAGTTCCTCCAATGTGTTTTCCCCATCATTGATTTCCTACTTGGTATTAGAGCCTGTCGAACGTGGAATTTGGTTTTTCTCTGCACAGATAAGCTCTCAGAAATGGTCTTTCCATCTCTCCATTATCTCCATCAGTATGGGATTCCGTGGCTAAGTGGTTAAGCCGTTGGCCTCGTGATCAGGTGGTGGGGGTTCGACTCCGGACTCCATTGTCTTTGTCATGGGTGCTTGATGCGGAGTCCCCTGCATCTCGTAGTCGCCCCCTAGTCGTCTTGTCCTTGACTTGCTACTGGGGTCGGGTGGCATGAGATGAGAGAGTGAGGATAAAAAGTAGCGCAATTAATCTTTACTAAAAATAACGCTAGCAAAATAAATTATGCCATCATCGTCTACGATGGACGGCGGCCTTTGCGTTTGCCTTTTGTGGTAAGCAAAGCAACTTGTTTATCTATTATAATTTTCAGTGGGCAAAGAAATAGCATCTTATTAAAATATTTTATGTGAACTTCCAAAGTATCTGCTGTTTCCTTGTGACATCCTTGTAATATTTCAAGAAGTAAAAATGGGAGGGATTACAGTAATACTGAAAACCACATGTTGATAATAATATAGATATGCAAATGTCAGTTATAACTAAGTTATAACAACCTATATCATATCACCTGTCCACTTGCATGTCATTAGATGTCATGGTGAGATACAGTCTTCTGTCATATACCATGTGTGTGGATGTTCAGTTAATGCCTCTGTAATGTTTCTTTACAAAAGTCAATCCATCTTTTTCTTGCCCGGTATTCCTGCTATGGGGTGTTATGGACTTGCATGACAGGTGGGTTTGGAGGCATTCTTGTTTGTCCAAAAAATTGTATTCACTATTTGTCTTTATATATGTCAAGTATTGTGCTGTCAGATTTCTTCATTTCTCAGTTCATCTCTTCTATTGACCCTTTTTACATAAGCATCTCGTTTCACATATTGTGATCCATTGTTCTTGTGCCTTGGTCAGGTTTCAGGTCTTGCACTGAAAACAGAGGTGGTCTGAATATACTATTCGTCATTTGTCTAGTCTTCGTTGGAATGTCTGGTTGTCTTAATAGTGGTGCTATTTGGTATCTAACTGCATTTACTTTATTTATACTTACTCTTATATACATGACCTTTCTGTCATCTGTGAACAACCAATGTTACCAAAAGGCCTTCACCAGGTGCCATGGACAAAACGAATTACATTTTCAACTTATGTAAATGATAAAGATAGCAGTGTTGAGTAATAAAACAAATTTGGTGGGAACCCTATAATGAAACATATAGATGATGAAATGAACAGCTAGACTTTAACCCTTTATAGTTCAACCTAATTTACCAGATATGTGTCTTAAAGTTCAAGGCAGAGCTGCGACTCCAAATGTCAAATAGGTTTTTTTTAAAATAAAATAAGTTAAAATCAAACAAATTGAGCAGAAATTGTGATTAATAGATCTAAAGACATATAATTAAATTAACTGTGACATGAAGTATTCATAATAAAAATATATATTAATATGATGTGGTATGCCATTAATTGGGAGGGGGGGGGGGGGGGTGTTAATTTTAATTCATTCTACTGACCATGGGTAATTTTGTTATGTGCATTATTCATATCTATCAATAGTATTACCACATTCACTTTCTACTATGTCCTATTCATGGTTTCAATTGGACATATTGAATATCCACGTGTAATCCAAATGAATGATCATTGGCCTAATCAAATAAAACATCATTTCATGACCCCTGAAGTCCTAATTCCATTGGGCAGAACATGGCAAGTTTAAAAATGTACCAGAAACGTCATCAGTACTGGCCTAACAGGAAGACCACATCATTAAACAAAAGCTGTGCATGTGCGGAAATTCAACCATATTAAATTCTAAATACGTAAACGTCGAAACTAAGTGACAGTGAAACAGATGTTAGATGTTAATTTTGTTCTCATTGGACAGCAACTGATGTTTTGTGCGCTGTCAATCATGATCGGATGGGACTGTAAAGAGTTAACTAAGCTTTTCATAATTCATCCCTACAATATTTAGCATTTATATTAGTTAGATATTTTAATTTGTGTTGTCCTTAGTCCCTGATGAAAACCTTTTAGTCATAAGGTAGTTTGGTTTTGTATCCGTTACTTTGAAATAAAGGACTCATGCCTATTTACGTTACTATCGATTAACATTTCATGAAGATTGCATGATAATACTAATAAGTAACAAATTGTGTGCAACATATAATTGTGTTACGGCAATGTTGTCTCAATGAGATCACAATGTCTTGAAGAAAATCTGGAGATTTCTGTAGTGCCCTTTCTGTGGCAGACTGTATTTATAGATTGTGTTGCTAGAGAGTTACAACATTAAACACTGAATGATAAGAGTTACAACATTAAACACTGAATGATAAGAGTTACAACATTAAACACTGAACGATAAGACTTCCTCATAGTCAAACACTAAAACCTCTGTTAAACACAAAATCAGATTTTTATTTATTATAAAAAGAGTAATTGATACACATTGATAAAAACCTAACCTAACTTACTAAACAATTATGAATCTATCTAACTCAGGGAACATTAGTATGAACTAGATGGAATCCCTGAAAATATAAAACTCAGTTCTTTAGTCTAATCTAATATACATATGAAATTATATACAAATCCTGTCTATCTAATTAAATACTCTCTTGAGGGGACGGCGTGGCCTAGTGGTTAAGTGGCACGGCTCACAACCAGAAGGTGCTGGGTTCGATCCCCATCACAGCACCGGCCGTTACCCCGGGGAAGCAAACCCTTAGAAAATGCAGGAGGAAGCAGCCCCTTACATAAAATGCATGCTGAAGTCGGATGCACTGGGCCGACAGGCGCAAAATAAAAACCACAGTGTAACGCACACACGCCTTGGGGAATAGATAAATAAGGCGAACGCAAAAAAAAAAAAAAAAAAAATACTTTCTTGTCTGCAATCTCGTGTGCCAGTCCTGGCAGTTGGTGCTAATGGCCTCTAGTGGTCACAGGTTCTGCGTCGTGTGATGACAGCTTTTCACGATGTTCGTACATGTGCTCCCTGAGAGTCTTTTGATACATCTCTCTCTTTATATCTGCATGCGCACACTCTCTCTTATCTTTCGTCCCCACAGGTCACAGAAAACAATTGTGGAGAATACAGATATGTAGCCATTACCACTGTAATGGCAAACCGTTCTCTCTTATCTCTCGTCTCCACAGATCAGAGCGATCACTGTGGAGACTACAGATATGTAGCCTTTACCACCGTATGCGTACTGTTCTCTCTTATCTCTCATCTCCACAGATCAGAGCGATCACTGTGGAGACTACAGATATGTAGCCTTTACCACCGTATGCGTACTGTTCTCTCTTATCTCTCGTCTCCACAGATCAGAGCGATCACTGTGGAGACTACAGATTTGTAGCCTTTACCACCGTATGCATACTGTTCTCTCTTATCTCTCGTCTCCACAGATCAGAGCGATCACTATGGAGACTACAGATATGTAGCCTTTACCACCGTATGCGTACCGTTCTCTCTTATCTCTCGTCTCCACAGATCAGAGCGATCACTGTGGAGACTACAGATATGTAGCCTTTACCACCGTATGCGTACCGTTCTCTCTTATCTCTCGTCTCCACAGATCAGAGCGATCACTGTGGAGACTACAGATATGTTCTCTTTTCGTTCATAAAATTGCCACCATTTCACTCCTAAGAACACAATAACGATCAGTATAGATCTGCTATAGAAATAAAATCTCCCTAAATCTAATCTGCTCTGTCTTTTTATGGACTAATTTTCACCCACTCACTTTGCAACGTTCACTCGGAGCCGATCGGACATCTGTCAATCATCTTTGGCTCCTCTCCTCCTTGTCCTAGGCTAACTGTGATGGCCCAACATACTATTTTTGGAAGCTTAACACAAAGGGGGCCTTCACTAGTAACCACGTTGTCTTGTCGCTTTGCTCACTCGCAGCCACAATGTGTTAGGGCTTTAATCCTAGTTTTCCCAAACTTCGCGGGAATAAACTGTTGATTCTACCATCTATGCTTTCCTTGGTCGGTGGACCTGTTATACACTCCCTAATATATAACACTGTTACATTTGCCTGAAAATACACACATTCTATTTTCATATCACTTTAATTGGCAGTGTTCATGTATGTTTATTTATAATTGCAAATATACATGTCAATTGACTGACATGTTAATTTACTTATAAAGCAAATTATCACTGAATCAAGTATAAGTAAGTTTTAAGTGAGTACAAATACAAAATGACAATCTACGTTTGCAGCCCAAATATCTTTATCAGGGACAGAAGACAACTCAGATACGGCCAACTTGAAAATCAAAACAGTGTTAAAAAACTATTTAAAACATGTCACTTTGCTAACCACAAGTATTAGCCGGAAAGAGGTGTGACATAAAATATGAAAGTAACAAATAATAAGAATCTGATTTCTAGGCCTATCATAACATTACCATATGTTCTTGTTCACTTCAATATGGGCATGGGACCACTGCTACAGTTAGTATCCTTGTAGGAAGCTAGCATCAAAGTATTTATCATGTAGAGGTTGTTTTTGTGGCACTTTGATTTACATAATGAGGTTGCCAGCCCTGTACATGACCTACTTAGTCACTGTTGACAACATGTATAATAGAACCCTCTTTTTCTTTTTATCATGGGCTTCAGGACTCACACTGTGATTAGATAATAATTTTACCACAAACTCCCTTCTCCATATGTACCATAGTCTGCCCCTATGTCTTATGTCTATTCGGAAGTACATCATTGTTGTTACCACTGATGATTCTTACACATTCAGAATAAATTAATTAAAACTGTCAATACTGAACATCAAAAATGGGAAAAAACATAAATGGGTAATTAAATATTCAGTGACTATAAAAGGACAAAAACAAAACAAAACCCACGTTTAGACCACAATGCCTTATTTAGTAAATGGTACAGTAGTAGAAACAAAATAAAAGGTAGAACAGAGAACTGGTGGAAGACTTATATAAACCTTGAAGAAAATTTTCTTTTTTCTTTTTGCATCAGTAAAATTGGGAATGTGATTTTATTATTATTGTTAATGATAATAGTTGTCCATCACAAGTGATGAACACTACTCTCTTTGTTCAGCCGTGTGGACAGTCGTATCTCTTGCTGTGTCCGCTGAAATGGGTGACTTGCGCGGTGATTTGGATTAAAGTGAGGAAGAAACTGCGCCTTTTGTCAACCTCACTCACAGAGCCTAAGCTACCTTTTGCCAGTGGCAAGACATTCATCGAGACGACTGGAGATAGCATAGGATGCAGATTTTGCCTCAGGGTTACCACCGAAGCCTTTCAGTAAACATGTAACCCGCAGGGTAGAAAGGTGGGATGGCATCTAACGCAGTTTGTCGTGCCTTTTCGATAACCACAAGAGGTCGTATGGACAACACTCAGCGTGTGAGTGAGTCTGGCATCTCTCCCCAGCTGTGTTCAGCTCATCATAGTAGCATCTAAAATTTCCACACGCCAAATTCGTGAAGGTGAATCGGCAAAACTAACCCGTGAAATACGACACAGGTATAAGCGTAGTTCCATTCAGCCGGCGTCCAGACCAGGATAAACGGATGGAAGAAATCACAAAAAAAGAACGAAATAACAAGTCCCGACGGAAAACAACACCACGTTTCCGTGAACACAAGTGTAAGTTGTCGACTAGCGTGAATTCCAGGCAAATCCGTGGTCTGGCGGCATCCATAATGATCCAAAACAGTAGAGAAATGTAGACTCGCAGCCAGTTATGGCGCCATCTTTGTCCATACAATTATTAATGATTGGTATTCTATTATCCATCATCAGAATTTAACATTTGGCAGAAATGACTGCACCCTTGATCTGTATTTGCCATCAGAGCTGAACCCTGATGCAAACTTGCCGGTGGTTATATTTGTCTATGGTGGAGCCTGGAGTGCAGGTGACAAAAGCTCCTATGGCCTACTGTGCTCAAATATCGTAACAGACACTCAGACAGTAGCTGTGTGTCCAAACTACTCAGTTTATCCTAAGGTACGTCCCAGATCTCATCTTTTTGTGTATATGCTTATGACATCACTATACACGCCACAAGTATAACAGTAGCAAGTCTGGATTTTGACGAGTAGAGAATATGTTTACTACAGCCTTCCAAACATGTAAATTGCAACTAAAGGAAGTTGTGTGTAGGGAGCTAACAACCGCATCATGTAATACAAATTACTTCAGAAACCGCCATTGTAAAAGTTCACTAACGGGCCTGACTGTATTGTTGACTCTATGCTACATAAGGATTAAAAAAGGAACAAGAAGTAGTAGTTTTAATATTATAATTCGGAGTCTCAAGCATGTGACCCACTTGCTACATAATGGTATCTTGAGTCTTACAAAGTGAGGGGCATAATAAATTTGTATAAGAAATAATAAATGTTGGAGAACAAGAGTGAAACTAAAAATCGGTGGGGACGGCGTGGCCTAGTGGTTAAGTGGCATGGCTCACAATCCGAAGGTGCTGGGTTCGATCCCCATCACAGCACCGGCCGTTACCCTGGGGAAGGAAACCCTTAGAAAAAAAAATGCAGGAGGAAGCAGACCCTTACATAAAATGCATGCTGGAGTCGGATGCACTGGACCGACAGGCGCAAAATAAAAACCACAGTGCAACGCACACCGCCTTGGGGGTTAGAGAAAATAAGGAGAACGCAATAAAACAAAAAAACTACAACAAACAAAAAAAAACTAAAAATCGGGGATGGCGTGGCCTAGTGGCACGGCTCAAAAACTGAAGGTGCTGGGTTCGATCCCCATCACAGCACCTGCCGTTACCCCAGGGAAGCAAACACTTAGAAAATGCAGGAGGCAGCAGACCTTTACGTAAAATGCATGCCAAAGCCGGATGCACTGGGCAGACAGGCGCAAAATAAAAACATAGTGCAACGGACACCGCCTCGGGGAATAGAAAAATAAGGCGATTGCAAAAAAAAAAAAAAAAAAAAAAAATTACTTAGTCTCAATATTTCAAAAGAGAAAATGGTTGCAGCAAAAGAGAAATGCTAATGACATGTGAGATAAAGTATGCACACAATATTAAAGTTACATATGTCAGATACCTTGGTATTCTCATAACAAAAGACAGAAGCTGTATAGCAGAAATAGAGTGCAGGAAAACTCTACATGTTGTAATAATGCAGTCTCTATCAGAACATATGAAGGTTTTTGCTGTTGTGTGACCCTTGGCCGGAGAAGTTGGCTAGTTGTGGTGAGGTAGGTTTGTGTTTGAGACCTCTGGCATAGTTCATTGTTGTGGCTGCTTCTAGAGAATGATATGAGGGGCATGAAATACATGCAACACATGACAACATTTATTTTTATACAAAATATTGCTTGAACATGCCTCAGAGGTCATGTTTATTGGCAGAATACATCCTACAAAGGATTGTTTTAAAATCATTTTTTTTTTAACTCTGGCATGTACATGGGGCTGGATAAATAAAAATCCAATATGCAAAGAAGAGAATGTGAGAAGGAACTAGAATGAAATGATTACACAGCACTAGAAAGCCAGACAAATACTGAACTTAATGATTTAAGAGCAGTACTCTGTCAACTATGCCAGCAGACCGCACCAAAAAGAGTAGTGGTACAGTGGGTTCCATCCCACTGTAACATCCAAGGCAACGAGGAGGCGGACATACTGGCAAAAGAAGGTGCAAGACTACCACAACCAGATACTGGTGTGACATACGAAGAGTCAAAAAGGCTTATTAGAGCTAGATACATGACCAAATGGGAAATAGAACATACTGGCTACACAAAAAACGATGCCTATTACCAGTTGAACAGAAGAGAGCAGGTCGTGGTCTTCAGACTTCGCACTGGCCACAATAGACTGAGGTACCACCTATTCAATAAATTGAAGATAGGTGGCACTGACGAATGCATGTGCGGTACTGGGAAAATGACCGCTGAACATCTGCTGCAAAACTGCCCGATATACGAGGATGAGAGAAAGTAGATGTGGCCATCACCAGTGGCAACACTAGACAAGCTCTATGGCAGTGTCGACAGCTGCTTTTTTCGAAAAAATAAAGGTTGACGTCTGACAGCGTACGAAGAAGAAGAAGAAGAAATGATTACACCCGGAGAGAGGCAGAAAGAGCAGCCCAGGACCGTGCTTGTTGGCAGGATGTTGTCAATCACTTATGCAACGAGAGGAGCGACGGATTTGATTGATTGATTGATGTACATGGATGTACCGTCAAATTGCTAACTGCGATGGTAGTTTAAAGATTAGAGAAGCTAACTTTGTTTTGTATAGAAAGTTGCTAAAAGTATTATCATATCTAATCTTTGGCAAGTAAAGAAATAAAAAGTTTCATGTGGTATTGATGATCACTTCCTAACATACAGTCTGGCTTTTGAGACTTCACAGGGGATCAAGATGCTGAGCAGCGCACGAGCTGGAGTGGTCAGTGACTCATAGCTGACTGCTAGCGTCAGGGCCAGCGAACCATAGTTGCCAAGACCCTTCTACACCTCCACGCGGTGATCCTGGATAACAGGCTGCATCAGGGCAGACTGGCTAAGGAGAAGGGATCGAATAGGGAATGCTAACCCGGTACTCAAAAAATGCATGCTGAAGTCGGATGTGTTG
Organism: Ariolimax columbianus; assembly: GCA_036924085.1. Lineage (NCBI taxonomy): Eukaryota > Metazoa > Mollusca > Gastropoda > Stylommatophora > Arionidae > Ariolimax > Ariolimax columbianus. The sequence goes on along the minus strand of JAVGWX010000002.1, from coordinate 53,804,184 downwards.
GACCGAAAGGTACAAATATCGCAGCCAAGCTGTAAACTACAACACAACGCATTCCGTTCTCTGGACTACATTCTGCTACTTACCCTTTCAGGGTTTTGTAGTGGGAGATTGAGAACGAACGAAGAAGAAGAGACTTCACAGTCTTGTCTCCCACTGTTTCCTTTGCCTATTATTTTTGTCTTTGTCACAGGATTACCATCACATTTATTTCTAAGTATGGGGACGGCGTGGGCTAGCGGTTAAATGACATGGCTCACAATCTGAAGGTGCTGGGTTTGCTCCCCACCACAGCACCGGCCGTTACTTCGGGGAAGCAAACCCTTAAAAAATGCAGAAGGATAAAATTATATAAAATGCATGTCGAAGTCGGATGCACTGGGCCGACAGGTATAAAATAGTAACATAGTGCAACACACACTGTCTTGAAAAATAGAGAAATAAGGCAAACGCAAAAAAAAAAAAAAAAAAAAAAAAAAAAAAGAGAATATATCTAAGTATGTGGGCATTAAATCTTGTCAGTCATTTTTTCTGTTTTTATTGGCAGGAAGATGACACTTGGTAGTCAGAATCCTAGTGGTCATACTCACATTCCTAGTGGGCATACTCACATTCCTAGTGGGCATACTCACATTCCTAGTGGGCATACTCACATTCCTAGTGGGCATACTCACATTCCTAGTGGGCATACTCACATTAAGGTGTCGGGAAACGATGGGCTAAAGCATTTGAAGGTGGAGCTCCTTCTGGCGATTATATTGCCTTATGTTGCAATTTGCAGCATAGTTTCTTGCCAGTCGTCAGGACTATTTCTTGGTTGCCTATTAATTTTGAACTTGTTTTTGTTTCATGAAGTCATTGGTCAAGTGGTTAACATATACTGCTCTAAGTATATAGAGATGAGTTTGAACCTTAATACGGACTACATTTTTGTACTGCGAGTGTCATAAAAACCTAGCCTGTACACTGTCTGTAGACTGTGGGGGAAAGCTACCTTTATTCATGGGAATTCAATTTTCTTTTTTTAAAAATTGTATTTGTATTTATTTTAAAACAATTATTACAAGTCTGGGGGTTTATTTGAACTGCAACAATTTTCAAGATGAAGTCATTTCTAGTGTTGCACAAGAAGGCATGGGAGCCAAATGTTTATTAATGGCTCTTGCAAAATGAAAGAACCAAAAAGAATTATCTGTGGTTGGCAAAAGAAGGTAAAAACCGTTATAAACAATAGCAATTGGGAAATTTCCAAGATAATAATTTGTATTTGTTTGCTTCAGGGCTATGTGGATGACATGATTCAAGACATTGTAGACTGTATTGGTTGGGTCATTGAAAACATCCATGACTATGGTGGAGACAAAGTAAGTCAATTCGATACTTCAGACCAGGTGTGGGGAACTTATTCATGTTGGAAGGCCGCATTAAGTTAGCTGTAAAGCAAATAAGCCTGCATTTAAGAATTTTCAATTAGATGCACTTCAGAATGTACCAAATTTTATAAAAATGTTAATTCATGCAGTAGACAGTCAGGCGGAGAAGTTAATGTACGGGTCGTGTTCAAATGAAACCCGCCCTCGTGGATTTATTGCAATCATGGGAAAGGAACATCAGCAGGTGTAGCTTAATTAAATGAAGCAAGCATTCATCGGGGTTTGTTATAACAAATTTGCCATAGGCATTCAGACACGCATCCCACTGCTTTGGTAGACATCAGATGCTGTTGGGGAAAAACAAAGCAGCAAGTTGTTCAAACTCCACTCCATGCGTTTTTTCTTATGGTGGTATGTCAGCATCCATGGAACTCATTGTGAACACACCTTCTGATACTTACAATTTCTTCCTAACCACCCTTTGAACTGTCCCTGTGAATTCCTCTGCTAGCGAATGTAAGCTCAGAGACGGTCCACCCGCATCCCTGCATCAATATCAGCGATGGCTTCTTCTTTTGCAACAATATGCGCCTGCCCTGATCGCGGAAGACATTTAGTTAAGTCATGTCCTTCCTGAAACATATTCATGTCGTCCTTCACTGTTGTCTTCGACACACTTTTGTCACCATACACTGCTGGCATTCTGTGATGAATGTTTCCTGGTCAACATCCTTCAGCTGTTAGGAACTGAATCACCGCTCACTGATCAACCCTGGACGGATTCTGTATCACAAAGAAATTTTTTCAACAGTTGACAGCAGAGTAAATGAATGTGCAGATAATGAACACACACACTTGTACATTAGTATGTGCCAATTGAGTCAGATGTAACGTCATCATGCTGCTCACGTGTATGTCCATGTAGCGCAGTACGGGCGGGTTTCATTTCAACATGCCTCATATATTCTAGAGCTGCATTAAAACTGAATCATGAGCATAGCAGGTGTCAAAATAGCTCGTACGACTTATTAATGTTTTATTTGTGGCCATAAGTTGGGGAGGATTATTTCATTGAATCTTCTTTTACTCTTTGCTATTTTAATTATGTGCATTTAAAGATTAAAATCAAAATAATTAAAACAAAAACATTTCAACAAAGAAATAAAAATATTTGTTCTGCAAAATTTAGATTAATTCAAAAGACTACTTAATGACTTTTAAGGCTGCATGATGCCTTAAGGCCACAAGTCGCTCTCCATCATAATATATTTTGGAATTCTCCCAAGAGACTTCTGTTTTCCTCACCCACTGTTCTTCACCAGACATTCTTTGGCTTTCCACACACTTCTCTTTCCCTCTTCGATCCCTTTTTCTTTGCTAGTCTGCTCTGTTGCAGCCTGTTATCCAGGATCACCGCGTGGAGGTGTAGAAGGGTCTTGGCAGCTCTGGTTCGCTGGCCCTGACGTTAGCAGTCAGCTATGGGTCACTGACCACTGCAGCTCATGTGCTGGTCAGCATCTTGATCCATAATTGCCTTTTATGACATGTTTGCAAGGTTACAGTGGACATGTTTCTTCCTACCAGTATTCAAGTTGGTTGAATCCAGCACATGCCTGGTTTCAATGTTAGGTTTTTTTTCCTGAGCAGGTGCCCTGTCCATCTTTACTTTCTTTTCTTAATCTCCAGCTTTATCTGTTGTTATGTTCTTTGCCACTGACACACCAGACACTGGATGCTCTTAAAACAAAGTGGCATTTAATGCATCTAATCTTCTTCTTCTCATTTGCTATTCTTTTATTATGGTCAACACACAAATTCCAGCATTGCTGGTTACAGTTATTGTGATGGAGAGCTCTTTAAGGCTCTCAAATAGCTTTGTGCAAAGGTTCCTCTCCAGTGCAAAGTATACAGTTGTCTAAACATATAGCAGTCCTGTAGGATATGTTCGGCTGTCTGTGTTGATAGTCCACACATACACGTTTGATATGGCCAGTTTTAATCTCTGTAAATGGGTTTTAAAATATACAAGAACAATTGAAAGCAAACAGCCAAGATGAAAACGAGACTGGAAAAAGAATATGGAAAGGCATAACCTTCAGAGTGAACCTGTGACGCCATGCTTGAGTAGACAGGAAGATCATAGAAAAATTCACAATAAGGAGGGACACAGTGCCTGGAGAGGGATGGGCTTTTCTAGGTGCAAAAGGGCCCAAGACACACTGATATTGCAGAAAGCATTGAGAAAAATCAGAAATGTGCCAGCCATCACAATAGTTGTCCATCACGGATTTGCCTGGAATTCAGACTAGTCGACGACTTACACTTGTGTTCACTGAAACGTGGTGTTGTTTTCCGTCTGGACTTGTTATTTCGTTCTTTTTTTTGTGATTTCTTCCATCCGTTTATCCTGGTCTGGACGCCGGCTGAATGGCACTACGCTTATACCTGTGACGTATTTCACGGGTTAGTTCTGCCGGTTCACCTTCGCGAATTTGGCGTGTGGGAATTTTAGATGCTACTATGATGAGTTGAATACAGCTGGGGAGAGATGCCAAACCCACTCAGCCATCACAATAAACAATGACAATCATACCACTGAGGTAACTCGCCTAGACGGGAAGATATCCTGGCACAAAACTGAGTGGAGTGGCTGGAATTGATCCAACAATCTCTGCAGTATTGATGCCTCAATGACCTTTCAGGTTACGGGACCGATAATGATATGACTATTTAATCTGTTATGTCCCGTTCGTCAATGCAGAACGGAGTCACTTGTCCTGCTAGAACAAGGTAGGGACAGCTGTCTCTTGTTTGGTCAACTTTCTTTATGACTTAGATAAGAGTTTTCATTTTTTTTGGAAGATGATTATTTGTTCTTGTGTTACTCCCTGCTAACTTGTCTGTGTTCTTGCCTCCTGGTGTTTCATCGAATGATGTATCAACTAGTAGCAATATCCTTCTTTATTTTTTAAACTTACGTAAGGCTTTAATATAGCTCTTACTAATTTATCACACTGGTCATCCATCATTGTTTGGTTTCTTAGTCAGCTATGTCTGGTTCACATATATTAATAATGATAAAGGGGGTATATAAATGGCATTGAAATGAGTTAGTTACAGAATTGATAAACATCCCCAGGGACAATCAAACACAGCTTATAAGAGCATCCCATTTTGTAATTAATGTCAAACAGTATGAAAACGAGGCCGAAGTTGCAGCAGTGAATACGCTGACAGCAGCTATCTACTCATAGCTGGATACTTGTATCAGGATCAGTTTACCATAGCTGTCCAAAACCCTTTTCCGCTTCTAAGTGTGGCCCTGGAAACAGGCTGCACTCATGTAGTCTAAGATAATAGGGATTAAATAGGAAGGCGAACACAGTTAAAAATATACAGTACTTAAACTGAATGTGTTGGGCCGAAAGGAGCAGATATCACAGCCTCGCTGTAAACTGCTGCACAATTTCCTTTTCAGAACAAATACCAGAAAGAAAAAGAAACAATATGGAAATGACAATTTGTAATGATCGACTTTGCCTGTGACTACTGAGCCAGTCGCAAGGGAGATGCTGTTGGAAGTCTTAGTTCTGTTGTTGCCCATATTCTAGCTGTTTCTTACGTTCTTTTCATTATCAGAGTCTGCCATGTGATCACATCTTGGATTAATGTGTTTTTTTTCCTATTCCTTGATTTGACAGATGGGGCATGTCGTAAATTCCGCTGTAAATGGGTACCTAGTAAAGTCGGAGGAACATTTCTGTGCCGCCACAAGAGCTATGGAGTTCATGCTCTGTCATCAGCACTTTCAGCAATTAAAGGGACAACACAAATGGGGGCACTCTGGTGCAATGAAGTCGGTTCTGTCAGCCATTTTCCATTTCCATTCCCTGGGATGACGAGTTTGTCAAAATTCTCTGTCTTGTGTTTTATGAATCATATATCATCTGACAAGAGAGAATCAGCCCTGCCTGTAGTGACTGATTAAACAAAAATTCTATTAGTACAGTTCCTTCTCTATCATAGTAGCTTATCATTGTGTTTTTCGCCATTTTAGGGGGAACAATTTAATGATGGCTGGACCACGTTGGTATTGAATAGCTCATATAAAATGTTAACTAGAAATTGAACATTTGCTGGACCATGTTGGTATTGAATAGCTCATATAAAATGTTAACCAGAAATTGAACATTGGCTGGACCACGTTGGTATTTAAAAGACTCATATAAAATGTTAACCAATTGAACATTGGCTGGACCTCGTTGATATTTGAAAGACTCATAAATGTTAACCAGAAATTGAACATTGGCTCGACCACGTTGGTATTTGAAAGACTCATATAAAATGTTAACCAGAAATTGAACATTGGCTGGACCTCGGTATTTGAAAGACTCATATAAAATGTTAATCAGAAATTAAACATTGGCTGGACCACGTTGGTATTGAAAGGCTCTTATGGCTTGGCTTGGCTTCGTTCGTTCTCAATCTCCCACTACCAAACCCTGACAGGGCTTAAGTAGCAGAATGTAGTCCAGAGAACGGAATGTGCTGTGTCGTAGTTTACAGCTTGACTGTGATATTTGCACCTTTCGGTCCAACACATCCGACTTCAGCAAGCATTTTTTAAATACCGGGCTAGCATTCCCTCTTCGATCCCTTCTCCTTAGCCAGTTTGCCCTGCTGCAGCCTATTATCCAGGATCACTGCGTGTAGGTGTAGAAGGTCTTGGCAGCTTTGGTTCGCTGGCCCTGACGCAAGCAGTCAGCTTTGGTTCGCTGGCCCTGGCGCAAGCAGTCAGCTATGGGTCGCTGACCACTGCAGCTCATGCGCTGCTCAGCATCTTGATCCCGAAAGGCTCATATAAAATGTTAACCAGAAATTGAACATTGGCTGGACCACGTTGGTATTGAATCATCATGTAGCATGTCCTTTGTAGAACGTCGCTCCCATCACAGTCTGTCTGAAAGAAACTCGTTCCCTTGCCAAAACTCCAGCTTCCGCCACTGTCATACTCAGGCACTCCTGGATATCTTGGTGCCATCGTCTTCTTGGTCTACCCCTTCCTCTTTTGCCTGGCACCATACCTTCCATCACCGTCCTCTCAAGACCGTTGTGTCTCTTGATGTGACCAAAGTATTTGCATTTTCTAGCCAAAATGGAATTGATAAACCAGTTCTCCTCTATGCTCAACTCTTGCCGAATGTCTACATTTGTTCTTTTCTCTGTCCAGGGTATTCTGAGGATCTTTCTGTAAAATTTTGACTCGAAGGATTCGATTCTTTGTCTAGAAGTTTTGGTAATCGTCCATGCTTCACAGCCATAAGCTGCCACAGGAAAAACACAGGCTCTCAAGACTTTTACTTTTATCGTTTTGTTGGTGCCCTGCCATAATTTCTTCAGGCTGTTCAGTCTCTGCATTGCCATAGCTAGTCTTCTTCTGATTTCTTTCGAGCAGTCACCATTTTTGTCGATTCTGGAGCCCAGATATTCAAAATGTGTAACCTGATCTATTTCCTCACCACCCACTGTAAATGTATGCTGACATTGTGTTTTATCGGTGGTCATTATCTTTGTTTTGTTTATGTTTATGAACAGATTTTGATCTTTACTATGTCCATTAACGGCTGAAAGTAGCTGCTCTAGCCCTTCCGCACTTCTTGATAGTATCACTGTGTCATCTGCATATCGTAACTCTGGAATCTCCTACCCCCCAATCGTAAATGGGTCGAAACTTTCAATGTTCTCATCTTCTCGCACATTTCTCATTATACATTCCGCATATATGTTGTACAGATAAGGTGAGAGTATACATCCCTGTCGGACTCCCTTTTGTACTGCAAACCAATCTGATGTTTGCCCAGATACTCGGACAGCGGCTTGTTGATCTTGGTATAATGTTTCAATGAGATGGACTATATGCAAAGGAAACCCCATTTCCTTCATGATTCTCCACAGATTTTGATGTTTTACCGTGTCGAAGGCCTTAGTGTAATCAATGAAACATGTGTACAGGTCTACATTAAACTCTCTACATTTTTCATAGATATTCCTTAAATTGAATATGTGGTCCCGGGTCCCTCTGTCTTTCCTAAAACCTGCCTGGACTACGTGAATTTCAGATTCAAACCTTTTCTCTATCCTTCTTAATAGGATTCGCAGGAGTATCTTGCTAGCATGGCTGATCAGTGCGATAGTTCGGTAGTTCGTGCACAGCTTCAGGTTGCCTTTTTTGGGGAGGGGAATATAAATTGATTTCTTCCATGCTTCTGGCCACTCTGCACTGTGCCATATCTGTTTACACAGCTTGTGGTAGACTCGAGCACATGCCTCTCCTCCTGCTTGTATTAGCTCTGCTGGGATATCATCGCATCCTGGGGACTTTCCCTTTTTCAGGCTTTTAATTGCAGAGCGTACTTCTTCCAATGTTGGTTCAGGTTCTTTCTCATCCTTTGGTAGGATTGTAACTGAGCGCTTTGTGCTGTCTCCATACATGGTTCTGCAGTACTCTCTCCATCTATTCAGTATGTCTTTGGTTTCTGTTAGTGTGTTATCCTCTTCGTCATTTATGACATGTGGAACCGGACGGAATTCCCTTGTCAGTGTTCTTATTGCTTTGAATGCATCTCTTTCTTTGCCTTGTTGTTGTAGGTTTTCTATATCCTTACATGTTTCTACTATGTATCTTCTTTTATCTTTTCTTATTTCTCTTCTAACTTTTCTTGCGCAGTTTTTATATGCTGTGTTGGTCCCCTTACTTCCCATTTGTTTTAATTGTTGCCTTTCTGCAATGAGTTTCTGTGTTTCGTCTGTTATATAGCTCTGTGTCTTGTGCAATATCTTTGGAATCATTTCTTTTGCTGTCGAGATCAAAATCTCCCTTGCGTACGATGTCAACTCCTCAGATTTTTTTTTGGGTATTGAATAGCTCATATAAAATGTTAACCAGAAATTAAACATTGGCTGGACTATATTTGTATTAATAGCTCATATAAAATTTTAACCAGAAATTAAACATTGGGTGGACTACATTGGTATTGAATAGCTCATGTAAAATGTTAACCGGGAATATCCTGTATGACAGGCTCTATAGTGTATGGGAGGACTCATATTTGGTAAATAGTATCTAGAGTTTTTTCTCAAACCCAGCTACTTCACACAGTTTTAGGTCTGTGTACATGGTGAAGTGTGTGAATCCATGAGTAGTAGGAATCTTCTACCCTAGAGTTAGTAGGGCTCATTATAGTCTGGCCACCTGCTAACTACTTAACTTAACGTCTTTATACTGGTTTAGAAGACTCTGCAGTCTGTATAAAATCAGTTTCATTTACATTTCCTTGTTCTTTTTTCTGCGTTCGTTCTCAATCTCCCGCTATCAAGTCCTGAACAGGGCTTTGTAAGTAGCAGGATGTCGTTCGGAGAACGGAATGCATTGTGTTGCTAGTTTACAGCTTGACTGCAATATTTGCACCTTTTGGTTCGACATATCCGATTTCAGCAGGCATTTTGTGGGACTGGGTTAGCTTTTCGTCTTCGATCTCTTCTCCTTAGCCAGTCTGCCCTGTTGCAGACTGTTGTCCAGAATCATTGTGGAGATGCAGGAATATAAGAGTGGATAAATTGTTTTTCAGGGGATTTAAAAAGAAAAGATAGGGACATGCTATGCTATGTTATGAAAAAAAAACATCACTGCACTTTGGGCAGACCCATAGATGCTCTGTCTATCTCGCCCCCCCCCCCCCCCCCCCCCCCACCCAGTTTCAAGTTTCATCATTTAGCTGGGGGTCATTGATTCTAGTCTCATCATGTAGCATGTGGTCATTGATTCTAGTCTATTCATGTAGCAGGTGGTCATTGTTTCTAGTCTCATCATTTAGCAGATGGTCATTGTTTCTAGTCTCATCATTTAGCAGATGGTCATTGATTCTAGTCTATTCATGTAGCAGGTGGTCATTGATTCTAGTCTATTTATGTAGCATGTGGTCATTGATTCTAGTCTATTCATGTAGCAGGCGGTCATTGTTTCTAGTCTCATCATTTAGCAGATGGTCATTGATTTTAGTCTATCTATGTAGCAGGTGGTCATTGATTCTAGTCTATTCATGTAGCAGGTGGTCATTGATTCTAGTCTATTCATGTAGCAGGTGGTCATTGATTTTAGTCTAATCATGTAGCAGGTGGTCATTCATTCTAGTCTATTCATGTAGCAGGTGGTCATTGATTCTAGTCTATTCATGTAGCAGGTGGTCATTGATTTTAGTCTATTCATGTAGCAGGTGGTCATTGATTTTAGTCTATTCATGTAGCAGGTGGTCATTGATTTTAGTTTATTCATGTAGCAGGTGGTCATTAATTCTAGTCTATTCATGTAGCAGGTGGTCATTGATTTTAGTTTATTCAAGTAGCAGGTGGTCATTAATTCTAGTCTATTCATGTAGCAGGTGGTCATTGATTCTAGTCTATTTATGTAGCAGGTGGTCATTGATTCCTTTAGGTATGCCATTTAGAGTTAATGAGCAAATTTTCTTGTGACATGATTTTTCTTCTTCTGCTTTGTGTTGGGGTAACAGATATGTGTTGTTTGCTTTCATCGAATGCCAAACTAAGGCGATGAATCTTCCACAGAACAAACTAATCCTATTAGGCCATTCCGCCGGAGCTCACCTAGCCACTATGGCCATATTAGAACTACTGCATGATGAGAGACTGAGCGTCAAGCCATCTTTCAAGTTTAAACCAGCTGGAGGACAGCTGGAGCAGTTAACCTTCACTGAGATGAGCATGCTAGCCTCACATGACGAGAGATTAGAAGATAGTTCAGGCTCATCTGAATCGTTTGCAGTCGTCAGCGAGAATGGATCCACTGTAGAAATTGGTGGTGCAGAGTCTACCTTGCTTGGGGACAGCAGGAATTCAGATGGTCAGTATGAAATATGTATGTGTGTGGGTTCTGTTTTGTATCTACTTGTTGTTTTGAATGCCCACAATGAGTAGATTTACTCTTTTGTGAGCCCTGAAAAGGACGTTAAGTTGCAATAGCTTTCCTCACATCCCGAGCGTGCTGATGAAAGTTTACCGGAGTTCTCCAGGTGGTTGTGCTATGCTTCGCCTTATCTACGTGTCCCTCACTACAACGGAAATCACGTCGATCCCCCAACCTCGTTGGCCAGTCTGCCAAGAAGAACAGTCCGTTTCCAGGAAGGGCTGCGAGGAAATCAAGGTGATGATCCTGGCCAGTATAAATTGCTGTTTATCTGTTTAGAGTTTAAAAAATTGTTATGGAAACTAACAGATTTGCTAATCTGGATAGAAACACAACCAGTGGTTAGTGGCAATTTCATGGATTTACCAGACCCAAAAATGAGTAAGTCTAAATGTTTGCGACATTTAAAAAAATGTGCAAACTATAAGGCTAATTATTGAGCTACAGGTGAATCATAATACAGATAATTCATCTATAAACTGGATCAGGGTTATATATGAGAAGAGGTTAGTTCATAGATGGGCAAAGAGGTGAATCCGCAGGATGAGCAGAACTGGGCTAATTTCATGACCAATTTCACTATTAGAGTGTAGCACATTCAAGCTAGTTTGTGAAAACAGACATTACAGAAGTTTTTGAGGTCAAAGTTTTTGAGAGGACATTGTATTTGGCTCAGCGTGTGTTTTCTGTCTTCAAGAGCTCACTTAAGTCTCTCTAATATTTGCACTTGCAGGTGAGAGTCTGCTGAATGTGGGAGGAGATGGTGGCAAGGGTAACGGGAAGCTGGAGACACTGGAGAAAAGATCTGCAGGTACCAGCCAGAGACGGGGAGATAATGGAGATGTAACAAGCAAGGACAAAACTGATGAGCAGAAGGTGGAGGGTGAGTGGGAAAGCTGTGATACTCTGATAGGGGGGGGGGGGGGGGGGGGGAAGAGAGAAAGCTGTGATACTCTGATAGTAGGAGAGAGAAAGCTGTGATACTCTGATAAGGGGGGGAGGGAAAGATGTGATACTCTGATAGTTCATGAGAGAAAGGCGGTGTGCGTTGCACTGTGGTTTTTGTTTTGCACCTATCAGCCCAATGCATCCGACTTCAGCATGCATTTTATGTAAGGGTCTGCTTCCTCCTGCATTTTCTAAGGGTTTGCTTCCCGGGGGTAACGGCCGGTGCTATGATGGGGATCGAACCCAGCACCTTCGGATTGTGAGCCGTGCCACTTATCCACTAGGCCACGCCGTCCCCTGTGATATTATGATAGTGGGGGAGAGAAAGCTGTTATATTATGATAGCGGGGGAGAGAAAGCTGTTATATTATGATAGCGGGGGAGAGAAAGCTGTTATATTATGATAGTGGGGGAGAGAAAGCTGTTATATTATGATAGCGGGGGAGAGAAAGCTGTTATATTATGATAGTGGGGGAGAGAAAGCGGTTATATTATGATAGTGGGGGAGAGAAAGCTGTTATATTATGATAGTGGGGGAGAAAAAGCTGTTATATTATGATAGCGGGGGAGAGAAAGCTGTTATATTATGATAGCGGGGGAGAGAAAGCTGTTATATTCTGATAGTGGGAGAGGGAAAGCTGTTATATTCTGATAGTGGGGGAGGGAAAGCTGTTATATTCTGATAGTGGGAGAGGGAAAGCTGTTATATTCTGATAGTGGGTGAGGGAAAGCTGTTATATTCTCGTAGTGGGTGAGGGAAAACTATGATATTCGAATAGAGAGAGAATATTGTGATCATCTGATGGTAGGTATGGTAAAATTGTGAATCTTCTGATAAAGGGAGACAGAGAAGATTGTGATATTCTGATAGTGAGAAACTATTGTGATATTCTGGTGGAGGGTGAATGTTGTGACCTTCTGATAGTGGGTTATTATTGTGGTATCCTGATAGTGAATGAGAGAGAATATTGTGATATTCTGATAGTGGACAAGATAATAATAATGATATAATCCCTTTACTTGCGAGCTGGTAGCTCTTGACAGCCCAATGCTTCTCGGACAGAAGCACGTGTTTTCTTCAGTTGTTATTGTGGTGGAAACAGCTGGTCTTGCAAGTCAGTTAGCTCTGGTCATAAGATCAGGAGGCTCTTGATTTGATTTCTCGTGGTGCTGACAGAATCTTCAATTTTGTTGGTTATTCATCCAGCGGCTTGTGGGCTTCTGCCCTTTGGCCCAATGCTATATAGTAGTACCAGCAAGTGTTTGTGAGCTGTTGTTTAGTTCCGTACAAGGTGTTCAATTTGTCTGACTTTGATGGTGCTTTGATCTCTCCTTTTCATGAGGTTGATGTTGTCTTCGGGATTTGGATGGCCACATGTTTGTAGATTTCTCTCCCAGTGTTTCCCCATTGCCCATCTATTCAGCCAGGCCTCTTTGTTCGCAGTCTTCAGTAGCTGTTTGACTGTCTGTAGTGTTGTTGGGGTGTTTCGTTGTTCTTGACTTGATCCCTTCTTAGCTAGTCTGTCTGTCTTGTCATTGCCAGGGGAATTTTAGTGACCAGAAATCCACTGCATAACTATTCTGACTTCAAAAGGCAGATAATGAGTCTGTAAAGATTACGATGCTTTGGGCTTTTGATGGAAATGCAATTTGATTTTATTCAGATGTTTGTTGAGAAGGACATGGCCTATTTCTGCTGCTTCTTCTTCTTCTTTGATATTCACCCTGAAAAGGACGTTGTGTTGTAGTTTACAACGAAGCTATGATATCCGAGCCTTTTGGCCCGACACATCAGATTTCAGCTAACTTTTATGGATAGTGGGATTGCCTTCCCACTGAGATTCCTATTTTCTTAGCTAGACATTCAATGTCCTGCATCATTGGCCCGGTCCTTTTCAATTACATGGCTGGGTCCTGGGAATCTGACTTTGCTTGGTGTCTAAAATATATTCTACCTGTCTGGGATGTAGTCCACTGAATTAGCCATTCCTGTCTATTCTCAGGATCTGCCTGCAGGTCTGCAGTGTGATACTAGATAGTGGCTGTGCATATTTGTTACTGCTCTCCCCAGGTATGGAAGACCAGTGCTGGCATTGGTTGCTGAGATGACAGGCAAGTTTGTATAAAGTTTTTTGTCTTAAAGGCATCAGGGGAGTGTATTGACACATCTTTTGAGTAGTCCGAAGTGAGGTAGTGTTTCGGTGTTCCATGATCATCATGTCCTGCCAGGGATGTAGCATATTCATGTGGGTCAGCTATCGCATCATTCTTTGATCAGTTTTGCCATCCCCTCTGTAGGGATTGTATGTCTGGCATTTTCCGCCACCCTGGAAGAATTCACAAAGGGGTTTATGTGCAATGTCTTCCAGTCTACATCTCTTGATTATCCTGTCTTCCAGTCTACATCCCTTGATCATCCTGTCTTCCAGTCTACATCTCTTGATCATCCTGTCTTCCAGTCTACATCTCTTGATCATCCTGTCTTCCATTCTACATCTCTTGATTATCCTGTCTTCCAGTCTACATCTCTTGATCATCCTGTCTTCCAGTCTACATCTCTTGATCATCCTGTCTTCCAGTCTACATCTCTTGATCATCCTGTCTTCCATTCTACATCTCTTGATCATCCTGTCTTCCAGTCTACATCTCTTGATCATCCTGTCTTCCAGTCTACATCTCTTGATCATCCTGTCTTCCATTCTACATCTCTTGATCATCCTGTCTTCCAGTCTACATCTCTTGATCATCCTGTCTTCCAGTCTACATCTCTTGATCATCCTGTCTTCCAGTCTACATCTCTTGATCATCCTGTCTTCCAGTCTACATCTCTTGATCATCCTGTCTTCCAGTCTACATCTCTTGATCATCCATATGGATGATTGATTAAGGACAAACAGTAACGAACAGACAAGAATTAACTTAACCAATAATTGGGGGGGGGGGGGAAGAGCAGAAATTGATTCAGTCCAGAGCATATACCACTCGCCAGTAGGCTTTGCAGCTACACTTGTACGGCTTCACCTGCTTCTTAGCCATTTTGGCTGGCCCCTCTCCAAGGGCCTGTCTAGCTTCGGTGACCCTGCCAGGAGTAAAACTCCTGCCGGCATAGCTCATGGGATCATTGGAGAGCATGGACTAGAGATAGTATTGTGATCGTGGGTTAGGGAAAACATTCTGATAGAGGGTAAAGTTGTAGAATTTTGCAATACTCTGATAGCCGTTTGATGAAAACTGATATTCTTATATCGGTTTGGTGAAAACTTATATTCTGATAGATGTGGTTGGGACTACATCACTTTACCCTTTTCTTATCAATTACGCTAGACTTTAAAGAGTTAAGACAAAAATCCAATGAACTAGGACAGTCTGTAAAGTGTTAAGACACAAATCTAATGAACTAGGCCAGTCTATAAAGGGTTAAGACAAAAATCTATTGAACTAGGCCGAGCTTTAAAGGGTTAAGACACAAATCTAATGAACTAGGTCAGTCTGTAAAGGGTTAAGACAAAAATCTAATGAACTAGGCCGAGCTTTAAAGGGTTAAGACAAAAATCTAATGAACTAGGCCAGTCTGTAAAGGGTTAAGACAAATCTAGTCAATTAGACCACCTGTAGGGGACGGCGTGGCCTAGTGGATAAGTGGCATGGCTCACAATCCGAAGGTGCTGGGTTCGATCCCCATCACAGCACCTGCCGTTACCCCGGGGAAGCAAACCCTTAGAAAATGCAGGAGGAAGCAGACCCTTACATAAAATGCATGCTGAAGTCGGATGCATTGGGCCGACAGGCGCAAAATAAAAACCACAGTACAACGCACACCGCCTTGGGGATTAGAGAAATAAGGCGAACGCAAAAAAAAAAAAAAAAAAAGACCACCTGTAAAGGGTTAGAATACTTCTTCTTCGTTCGTTCTCAATCTCCCACTACTAAACCCTAAAGTAGCAGAATGTAGTCCAGAGAGCGGAATGCGTTGTGTTGTAGTTTACAGCTTGGCTGCGATATTTGCACCTTTCTATCCAACACATCCGACTTCAGCAAGCATTTTTTGAGTACCGGGTTAGCATTCCCTCTTCGATCCCTTCTCCTTAGCCAGTCTGCCCTGTGGCAGTCTGTTATCCAGGATCACCGCGTGGAGGTGTAGAAGGGTCTTGGTAGCTCTGGTGCGCTGGCCCTGACGCTAGCAGTGTGCTATGGGTCGCTGACCACTGCAGCTCATCCGCTGCTCAGCATCTTGATCCCGGGTTAGGATACAAATTTATCCTTTACCACACCACATTAAAAATTGAATGCAATTTCATCAGCGGCTGCATTATTTTTAACACGTTTTACTATGGTTGTTGACTTTGAGAGTCTGTAAGCTTTTTGTTTGTTGGTCTATAGATATGATTTTGTTGTGTATAGACACATAAATTAATAAAAACTTGTTGGTGTTATTGTTTTGTTGTGTGTGTGTTAGTTTCTGTGATACAAGATGGAAAACAAATGTATAAAACAAAGCACAAACCTTTAGACTCACCGATTAGGAAACATAGCTCCTCAATATAATCCTATGAAATCACCACAAAGCAATGATACTATTCTTTTACAAGATCAGCATATCTATTAGTTTCCACTACACATGTATTTTTTAATATACATAAACAAACTAAATAGATCAACCTCAAAAAGATGTTTTGCAACAACTTAACTTCCCCATTCTCAATATTAGGCTGGCTCCAATTCATGTAAAGAAGATAATAAAGTGTTCCAAATTCATTTTTAATTTGGCACAAAAGACTTTTCGCGGGTCAAACCTGTGTATAAGGAAGTGACATATTCATCATAACAAACAGACTTGATTTGAGTCGATTTCTATGGCAGACCGTTTGCTCATTTATGATAAACAGGTGCACCAATGGTCTCGACAATGGTTGGAAAACGGACATTTTTTGCAGGTGCTAGCTCTCGACATCGGCTTGATTGTGGCTAATGAACTAGGCCAGTCTGTAATAGGTAAAGACAGGTCTAGTCAATTAGGCCAGACTATAAATGGTTAACTACTATATTGACACACAGAAGGTAAAGTGGTTTTATCATCTGACAACGATGCAGCATGATCAACCTGCAATGAAAGCATACTACATGAAGGTTTAAGGACTAAGAGCTAGAGATAGACCTCAGCGACGATAGATAGAGGAGTTCAAAGAAACACTCCAGAAGTTCAACAGCAAAAGCCTCCCACAAAATGCAAACCTGAAGTCTACACTGACCTCTCTGCGACGTTGCAAGGCAAGAGCAGTAGGACAAGAGAAGAAGAAGAGTGAGTTCCTGCAAAAAATGTACGTCTGTAATAAATCGTAAAATGAAAAATACAAGCAGACTAATAAAATGTCACCAGAGTGTTATCGGGTTCAGAAAGGGGAGCAAAGAACTGCAACCTGTCAGCTGTGTTGTAAGAGGTGACTAAGGATAGTTGGACATGCCGATGACTACCTCATCCTGTAGCAAGTTTAGCTCACAAAAACTTCAATAGACATGGGCAGATTAACATTTGATGACTTGACATGTATTTGGTTGAAGCTCTATGGTACATATCGAGCTGAAATGGTTTTCATGGATTTGATTGAATAAAAATATGAACTACAGCTGGGGTCTTTGTGTATGACAAGGACAAGAATAGCACAACTGCCTCACAGAGAAGATGTCGCAAGGGGTGACTAACTGTAGGACATGGCATAACACCGGCCATGGTTAGGTGGTTTGTTTAGAGCAGCATAGTTGGCGCCTAACAGGTTGTGGGTCTACTTTGCTCTAGTATTTTAGTCTATTAAGGTGGACTCGCACATCGGTTAAGCAATGCAGTGGAGTATTAAGCTTTTCGAGACTAGCCCGTTAAGCAGGAACCCCTTCTCTCGGCTACATCCAGCTTACACTAGAGCCGGGACCTGCACAAGGGCATCTGCCCCTGTAGAAGTACAGGTCGACTAAGATCTAAGAACTACAGTCAACAACTGCACTAAATAAGATCCATCTTGAGGTTGCTGTCTTTTAATTTGTATAATAAATAAATTGTTCTTTAGGAAACAGCGGCGATGCAAGGTCAAGGAGTCATTCAGGAAGTCTGGGTGATGATGAGGACGACCATGATGATGATAGTGGTGACAATGACTCCGTGGTCACTGTCCGGCCAAAAGACATAGAGAAGCATGCCACACTTGTGGACATGTGTAAATGTATTAAAGCTTTCATTGGTAAGTCTTACATCAAACTAGCATAATCATCATGTAGAACAAATTGCTACTGAAACCAAGCGAGAGTGCACCTAAGTGTAGATACAGGCTTCCTGTAGGGGGGGGGGGGGGGGGGCATCTTAAAAATGTGGCACTATACTTCATAATGGTCCAAAATGAGGGCTAGACTAGATTTGTCAATCTGCTCATCCATGTCAACTTTTACTGATTACCAGTAAAGGTAATCCCATAGCAGACACTGCTGTTGGCGATGAAGTGTTAGATACTTCATTGTACGAGGCCACAGCTTGATTGATTCAGGTAGGGTGGTCAGTTACCTCCCTTGCTGCCTTTCCTTGTCTGACATTTGGGGTGGTCAGTTACCTCCCTTGTTGCCTTACTTTCCCTAACATTAAGCCAGTTACCAATTTACAGCTGGGTCCACTGGAATGTGCCGGTAATGGGAGTTGAACTCCGTACCTCTGCAAGGAAACGAGAGTCCTCTGCCATTACATTAATTAGACGCTCATTGCATGTTGTGTAATATATTATATGTTGGTAATTGCATAAACAAGTCTGAGTCAGTTCGGTGTGGACATGCTTACAGAAACAATAGACAACATTACTGATGCTAATTAATCTAATCAACAGGACTAAAACCAAATAGAGAAATGAACTTATCTACAATGCTAGTTTCTTTCTTTTGTTTCTGCATTCGTTCTAAAATGGATGTTGTGACGTAGTTTACAGTAAGACACCTGTAAAACATCTCAGCCTTTCAGCACGACACATCTGATTTCAAATAGCTTTGTTCGGTAACGGGTTTGCCTTCCCATCGCAATCCCTAGTCTTGTAGTCAAACTATACTAGTGCAGCCTGTTTCTAGTGTCGCTGCTTGGGGATGGAATATGGAATTGGGTAGATCTGGTTTGCCGACCCTAATGCAAGCAGCCAGCTATAAGCCTCAGGAAAAACAGACATATTGCATTCAAGTCTCTTAACACTTGATCCATGATAGCAGTTTCTACTCTGGCATTGCTTCCACTTTTTTTTATGGGTGATATGCTGAGGCATTCTAAACCCAGTCCCATATTGGTGACATGCTAATGCACTCTCAACCCAGTAACACATGAGTGACATCCTGAGACACTCCAAATTCAGCCCATATTGATGACATGTTGAGACACTCCAAACCCAGTCCCTTAATGGTGACATCCTGAGACACTCCAAATCCAGTCCAATATGGATGACATCCTGAGACACTCCAAATCCAGTTCCATATTTGTGACATGTTGAGACACTCCAAACCCAGCCCCATATGAGGAACATGCTAATGCACTCCACAGTCCCATATGGGGAACATGCTGAGGCACTCCCATCCCAGTCCCATATGAGGAACATACTGAGGCACTCCAAACCCAGTTCCATATGGGGGAACATGCTGAGGCACTCCAAACCCAGTCCCATATGGGTGACATCCTGAGACATTCAAAACCCAGATCCCTTATGGGTGACATCCTGAGACACTCCAAACCCAGTTCCATATGGGGGAACATGCTGAGACACTCCCATCCCACTCCCATATAGGGGAACATGCTGAGGCACTTACAACCCAAGCCCAAGGAGACCTGACTACAAATTTCAGATTTTGAAAATCCAAACCTGGCCAGTAAAGGCTGTGAACCGTGTCACTAACTGCTTAGGTACCCATCTATAACCGGATCGTGTTGGTAATGGGAGTTGAACCACGTGCCATTGCTGTGCTCTACCACTATGCTAATAGGATGTTCAGTTAGAATGAAAATGACATTGACACTATTGTTAGCATGAACTCATCCTTTGTTGAATTATTTCCACCAGGACTGGCTGGAGTATATAGTATCAGTGAGCACTTCCAGCATGAAGCTATGCGAGGTATAGAAGATGTGTCCTACATGTGTCGGGCACATTATGGCGAGGACCACTTTGCCAGATTCTCCCCCACGGAAATAATCAGGAGTTTGGGAAGATGTTTAAGGTCAGTCAGTGAATCAATCAACCAATAAAAGCTTTTTCTCCCTGAAGAGCATAGGTCTTCAACAAAAAAATGTACTTTTCTCCTGTCTTGAGCCTTCCTCTTCAGCTCACTCTCTCCACGTCTTCTCTATTTTCTTTATGTTTGTTTACAGCTCCAAGTGTAGTCTATCCGGTTCTTTTTAAAAGTTATACATTTGTGATCTGTACCTTTTCAATCCATCTATTCTGCACAAGCATTCTGTAGCTTTTTGCTTCTTGTTTTTGTTCTCCATGTTTCAGAGCCATACAGACATTTGAGTTGAAGATCTTTATTTTTGAGTTGGACAAATTTAATTTAACCCTTTTCAATCTGGGCTAATTTTGCTAATTTATGACTTTCAGTCCAGGCCAAAATGCAGGAATTCCATGTGTCAAAGTTTTATTCAAAATAAAATTTATTATTATTTAACAATTTGAGCTAAAATCATGATTTAAACATTGTGAGACACACAATTAAACTATCTATGACATGAAGTATTCATAATAAAGATTATATGTAAGTATGAAGCGTTAAATGACATTAATGCGTAAGGGAAAATTGGAAAGAAAATGTATTTTTAGTGTTTCTCCGATATATCCATGAGTTCCTATACAGATACTTCTTCTTCTTCTTCTTCTCCTTCTTCTTCGTATGCTGTCAGAGGTCAACTTGAATTTGTTCGCAGAAAGCAGCTGTCATCCTGAGGCTGTCGACACTGCCATAGAGCTTGTCTAGTGTTGCCACTGGTGATGGCCACATGTGCTTTCTCTGGTCCTCGTACGTCGGGCAATTTTGCAACAGGTGTTCAGCGGTCATTTTTCCTGTACCACAGGTGCATTCGTCAGTGCCACCTATCTTCAGTTTATTGAATAGATGGTACCTCAGTCTGTTGTGGCCTGTGCGGAGTCTGAAGACCACGACCTGCTCTCTTCTGTTCAGCTGGTAATAGGCATCATTTTTTGTGTAGCCAGTATGTTCTGTTTCCCATTTGGCCATGTATCTGGCCCTAATAAACCTTTAGGACTCTTCATAGGTTACACTAGAATCTGGTTGTGGTAGTCTTGCACCTTCTTTTGCCAGTCTGTCTGCCTCCTCGTTGCCTTGGATGTTACAGTGGGATGGAACCCACTATACCACTACTCTTTTTGGTGCGGACTGCTGGCATAGTTGACAGAGTACTGCTCTTAAATCATTAACTGGATGATACAAATTGTAAAGAGGTAACTTTCGTAAATTCCCCAATGCAATGAAATCTCTTATCTATCATTCAAATATTCACTTGGGGATGAAGTGTTAGAGACTTCACTGTACTAGGTTTTCTGAGGTTGGGTGACCAATTTCTTTCCTCTCCTTTCCTTGCCCTTCATGTAAATTGCATACTCATTTACAGCTGGGTAGACTGAATCGTAATGAGACCAGAGACCCTGTAGTTCACAGCAAAGGGATACATCAGTCCAAGGTATTGACATGCACTAATCCATCAAGCTGCAAATGGGTACTTGGACTTACAGTAATGGAAAGTATTGTGACAAGGGTTAATATTATTTTAACAATTTACAGTGATAAATTTAATAGACTATTTGAAAAATCTACAGTGTGAGATTTGGTAAACCATTTGTACATTCTACAGCTTGCCAGTGATGGTCCTAGTTCATGGAGTGAATGACTACATAGCCCCCATGTCATCTACCCTTAGTTTTGCTGATGCACTGGCGGACATTTCTGCCAATGTCAGGGTAAAGGTCCTCCCAGAATGCGATCATTATGAAATCTGCCTTGATCTGATGGACAAGCATCGCAAGTATTATGCCCACATAATGCACATTATTATGGACACAATCGGCAGTATTTCCTGATGTTGGAAGGCTTGTTGCATGTGGGTGCTGGTCGACAATTGATATCAATTTATGCCATGGTTGTTTTAACTGTGTTCTGCTAAGTTGAAGTGTTTGTTTGTGCGTCTGCTTTTTTGTTTTGAGCTTATATATTCTAACTAGATCAGAGGTCTCAGACTCTAAACATCCAAAGGGCCACACAATGTTAAGTTCATAAATGAAGGGCCACACAAAATCAAATTCATAGGTGAAGGGCACACAAAGCCAAGTTCATAGATGAAGGGCCACATTATGTCAAGTTTATAGGTGAAGGCCACACGATGTCAAGTTTATAGGTGAAGGGCCACACAAGTTCATAGATAAAGGATCACACAAAGTTTAGATAATGGAACAAAGGCCATATGAAGTAAGGGTAATGAATCAAGGATCACATGAAGACAAGTTAATGGACCATGGACAGCATGAAGTCAAGTTAATGAATCAATGACCATTCTAAGTTAAGTTAATGGACTAAGTACCACAGAAAGACAATTTTAATTTCACTTGTTTAAATATCTGTCTTTTAACATCTGAGTGGTAGCATAGTTAGAGTACCTGTCTCTCGTGGTTAGGAGCCTGGGTTCAATCCCTGTTTTCTGCACACTCCAATCTAGCCAGCTGTATATAGGTACCCGACTTACAGTTAGGGACGGCAAGGGGGAATGAGGAAGAGAACTGGTTACTCGACCTCTGAAAAAAAGCTGGGTCCTAGTACAATGAAGCCTTAAACATTTCATCCATGACTGCAGTGTCCGCTATAGAACTACCTCCATCTTTGATATTTCTACCATAATCTCACATTGGGCCAATGAATTCCCTTTTGATCGTCATTGTTTTTCTGTTATACTTAGTCCATTATAGTGGAAGATTCTGTGTACATGCCATGTTGCATATTGAGGATATGGCGTTAGGCCCATATTTTTCTTGACTAACAGAACACTAGGAGCTATGTTGTCAGCATCATGCCGACTGCCATTATACACCAGACGGGCTCAGGTGTCCAATTTATTTAGACTCCGGAAGCCGGTTCCGATAGAAAAAATATCATGCACCAATTGCGGATTGAACCTAAATCACTTGGCTGGGAAGCCAGTGCACTCACTAACTGTTGCCTTTTTCTGCATCTTTTTATTTATATATTATAATTGAATGCCTTTCTTCTCAAACTTCAACTATTACTTATCAATCATTATGATTGCACTCACATTGTTGGCTACAATAATAATACTTATATGGCCGCATATGGTCCATAAGCTGCTTGTTTGAAACTACTGATCTAGATTTTAACAGCCCGTTCTGTATTCCTGGTTATGTGTATATTGTAAAATTTATTAACATTGTTGACTTAAATGCTCCATCTACCAATGGGGTGTAGATATCTTTTCAATGAGTATAAATGAATGTAACAGAGATTGAATGTGACAGTGAGAATAAATGGATGCGACATATATGAATGTGACAGTGAGCATAAATGAATGTGACAGTATAAATAAATGTGACAGAGAAATGAATGTAACAGTGAGTATGCGGGAATGTGACAGAGAACTGAATGCAAGAGTGAGTATAAATGAATATGACATTGTGTATACATGAACGTGACAATGTATGTATACATGAATGGGACAGAGTGAGTATACATGAATGTGACAGTGTGAGTAAACATGAATGTGACCGAGTGAGTAAACATGAATGTGACATTGAGTAAACATGAATGTGACAGTGTATGAGTATATATGAATGTGAGCAGTGAGTGAGGGAATAAGTTGGTCATAATAATGAGTGAATGAGTTTTACATTTTGTGGTGGGTGATGGAATTATTTGAGTGATTGAGTGAGTAACAAGGTACTGCTCTATGTCATACATAGTATGTGGATGTGTGAGGGAATGAAAGATGTGAGTGAATGAGAAGATATTGATGCATGTTATGCACTGTGTGTGAGCATTGGAAATAGTTGGGACATAAATGAGTAGATATGTGAATGCAAGTTGCTGGTATGTCATACTTTGTGTAGTGAGTGAGACAGTGAATGATATAGTACTTGTGTACACCTTACATTTATGAAGTTTATGAAGAGCATGTGAGATGCTAGAATAAGGTTGTACAAATGTGAGTACTTACTCAACTTTGATAATGAGTTACAAAAATAAAGTTGTACACATTTTTGGTCCATATTATTTCTCATAGAGACAAGTGACTTAATGTTTGTTCATGGACGGAAGAAGCTGGGAAACATGGGTAAAGATATATTGTAGAACCCTCATGTGTATCGAGGAAGGAAGGTGGGGTGGTGGCATGGGGCGTAGGACTCCTACTCATGTTTATGGAAATTTATTAACTGTTGTGCATCCCTCGGAGAGAAGCCTGGTAAATATAACCAGGCACAAAAGGAATTCCAGAAGATAGCTCAAAATAGGAATAGGTGGAGATGATTCATTGCAGGCTTTTCTTCCAAGGATGATTAGGATTAAATCAAGTCAGTTGTATATAAGGTGGCGACCTCATCATGTAAATTGTCATAGAAATTACCACTGCAATAGCATATGACTGAACTTGGTACTAGCTTCCTGAAATGAGCCAACTGCAGTGATGACTTTGTGCTTTTATGAAAGTGAACAAGGAAGGATGATATCTTCTTCTTTGTCTTTCGTTCTATAATAGTCACATGTATTAACTCCTGGAATCAAGTACCCAATAGAATTAGATACACCTGTGTATGGAGGCTGATACTGATCATAATTTGTTTACGAAATGCCAACTAAGATGGAAGAAAACAAAAGAAATCACAAAAACTAGCAAAGTGGAATTTATGTGCTTTAAACGAGTTAGAGAAAAAAGTTAACATCCAAAACTCAATGAATGAATGTTTTAAGAGAAAAAAAACAAGTCACTGAAAATATAAATTAATAGTGGCAGAATGTAAAAGAGGCCATAAAAGATGCAACAGAGATAACATTAGGTAAGAAGAACGCAGAAAACATGAAATCATGGGCAACTACAGAAATGTTAAGCAAAATGAAGGAAAGACGCAAATGGAAGAACAGTTATACAGAGCAAGGCATTGCTAAATAAAAGATTGTCAAGAATGAATAAGAATCAAGAATATAAAATGGCACAAGAAAAATGGTGGATAGACAAATGCAAGGAAATTGAAGACCTGGAAAGAACAAGTAAATTCAAACAA
Organism: Ariolimax columbianus; assembly: GCA_036924085.1. Classification (NCBI taxonomy): domain Eukaryota; kingdom Metazoa; phylum Mollusca; class Gastropoda; order Stylommatophora; family Arionidae; genus Ariolimax; species Ariolimax columbianus. The sequence continues at coordinate 53,779,585 of JAVGWX010000002.1, read as the reverse complement.
TTCCACAAGAAAGTAAAACAATTCTTTAGTAAATATAATGGCATGCAATCATGGCTGATTATTAAATAAGAATCTGAAACCAAAAAGACCTGGAGAGAAAAAATAGATTGAGAGAATATGTTAAGGAACTGTATGAGGATGGGAGCCTATATCTGGCTAACAAACCCTTAAATGACATGCATTTGATAGAAGACAGATTGAACCAAGGCATTTTACTAATCCCGAAAAGCAAAGCACCAGGGATAGATGAGATAACTATCCAACTCCTAAAAACAGCAGGAGAAACTTTACCAAATTTAATTTTTAAACATGTAAATGATATTATAATGATAGAATATGACTAAAGGAATACATAACTTCAATAATAATTCCTTTGCAAAAAAATCTTATGCTATAGACTGAGGCGAATTCCAAACTATAAGCTTAATACCACACACATCTAACATTTTATTAGAGATAATTAAGGAGAGAATTGATGGGAAGATAGTGGAGAGGCTAAAAGATTACCAGTTTGGATTTTGCAAGGCCAGAGGTACCAGTGCACTGGATGCCATCGGATCATTGCAGCTTCTGGCAAAAAATGATAGATCAAGTAAGAAAGTAAAGTAAAAGTCCTGATTTCATGCCAGTGTGGCATATTGGGAATATGGTGTTAGGCCCATATCTTTCTTGACCAATGACACACTAGGGATGATGTAGTCAACATCATGCTAGCCGCCTTTACTTTTCCAGATTATTCTGGAACCCGGTACCCTGTATTTTTGGGCTGGGTGGACCCCAGGAACCATTTTGCGATTGGAAAAAATCCAGCACTAACTGGGGAACAAACTCTAATCGTTCAGTTTGGAAGCCACTACTCTGACCACTGCGCTCCATCTGATCGATTCCCCTGGAGCAATCTATTTCAGATGTTGCAACAAATAGGTCTCATTACATTAATTGGAAACCTGTAAATCAAGAAGTGATTATTTCAATTAAAAAAGGGCTAACAGCTCCAATTTCAATAAGACAAGGTATGACAGAATTGCTTGCTTTCACTGAGTCTCTATAAAGCAGTGCTCTTCAACCTTTTCATACCTGGCGCCCACTTTTATAACTTTCATGAGGGTAAATTGTCATGGTTGCCCATTTTTATAACTTTCATGAGGGTCAATTGTTCTGGCCGCCCACTTTTATAACTTTCATGAGGGTCAATTGTCCTGCCCGCCCACTTTTATAACTTTCATAAGGGTAAATTGTCCTTACTTCCCAATAATATCTAAATTGAAGAAAGTTCTGTGATAGTCCACTGAATCTGTATTTTTTAATGTTATTCTGCCACCGCCCACCTGGAAGCTAAACTCGTCTATTAGTGGGCTGTAGCACCCAGGTTTAAAAGCACTGCTATAAAGCATACTCTTAGATTATGGAAAAAGTTGTTTGGAGTTGTAATAGAGCCGCCAAATAGTTGTAATAGAGCTGGTATAAAAGTTAATGTCATCAAATTTGCTGTTGATCAAGTCATAGTGGGAGGATCAGCAGCAACGTCGCAAAGGCTGCTCAAGCAAAAATTAACAACACAGCCAAAGAGTTTGGCATAAAAATAAACACATTGAACATAAAGACTATGGTAATAGCCAAGCAATATGGACAAATAAATATAGTCATCAATGGAGAAATAATCGAACAAGTACAGAAGTTTATATATTTAGGACAAATCATCACAGAAGATGCCCGCAAGAAGATGGAAATTAGGTCAGGGATTGCATTGACGAACAAGGGTATAAGAGAGAAACAGAAATTGCTGACCTCAAAGAATATCGGAATAAAGCTGACGAACAGAATAATCACTACTTGTATATGGCCGGGATCAAGATGCTGAGCAGTGCATGAGCTGCAGTGGTCAGCGACCCATAGCTGACTGCTAGCGTCAGGACCAGCTAACCATAGCTGCCAAGACCCTTCTACACCTCCACGTGGTGATCCTGGATAACAGACTGCCACAGGGCAGACTGGCTAAGGAGAAGGGATCGAAGAGGGAATGCTAACCCGGTACTCAAAAAATGCTTGCTGAAGTCGGATGTGTTGGACCGAAAGGTGCAAATACCGCAGCCAATCTGTAAACTACGACACAACGCATTCCGTTCTCTGGACTACATTCTGCTACTTAAGCCCTTTCAGGGTTTGATAGTAGGAGATTGAGAACGAACGAAGAAGAAGAAGAAGTATATGGCCAATTCCACTTTATGGTGCAGAAACATGGAATAACAAAGAAGGATGAAAATATCTTGGAAGCTTTTGAAATTTGGTGCTATCTGAGAAATGAAAGAGAGTTAGAAAGAAGATCAAATAACAATGTCCTCTCTTAGGTACACGCACAAAGACAAACATTGAAAATGATACTCGAAGATTGAGTTGGCTGGGACCCAATGCAACATGATGTTCTTCTACAGAGGATACTAGAGGGTAAGAAGAGGAAGAGGGTGACCAAGACTGACTTTTACATCTCAGGCATGCAGAGACATTAAAATACAAACCTATGGTGAAATGAAGAGGGCAGTGTAAAAAATGCAGACATGCTCAAGCACCTTACAGCCAGTCTTAGGACTGATCAACCAGATGGTGATTTTCCTCTTAAGGGGGGAAGGAGACTAATGTCTGGTCAAGCAAAACATACTAATCAGGCTTTGTTAGTCAGGGTGAGGTGACAAATACTGATCAGACTATGTTAGTCAGGTACAGGTGACATATACTGATCAGACTATGTTAGTCAGGGTCAGGTGACGCATACTGATCAGACTATGTTACTCAGGGTCAGGTGACGCATACTGATCAGACTATGTTAATCAGGGTCAGGTGATGCATACTGATCAGACTATGTTACTCAGGGTCAGGTGACGCATACTGATCAGACTATGTTAATCAGGGTCAGGTGATGCATACTGATCAGACTATGTTACTCAGGGTCAGGTGACGCATACTGATCAGACTATGTTAGTCAGGGTCAAGTGACACATACTGATCAGACTATGTTAGTCAGGGTCAAGTGACACATACCGAACAGACTATGTTAGTCAGGGTCAAGTGAAACATACTGATCAGACTATGTTAGTCAGGGTCAAGTGAAACATACTGATCAGACTATGTTAGTCAGGGTCAAGTGACATACTGATCAGACTATGTTAGTCAGGGTCAAGTGACACATACCGAACAGACTATGTTAGTCAGGGTCAAGTGACACATACCGAACAGACTATGTTAGTCAGGGTCAAGTGACACATACTGATCAGACTATGTTAGTCAGGGCCAAGTGACACATACTGATCAAGACTACCTTACTTCCAAGCAGTTTATCTACAAAGAGGTTACTTCATTGCAGTCTGGCTTATGAGGTTGGGATTGGCACTGTAGTTCCGATAACAATGAGTTAACTAAGGAGCCTTGCTGTGCACTACAGCAAGGAGGACTTGGGTCCGCCTTAACAAGTACGCCTTGAGATGAGAGGAGAGTCACTGTAACCCACCACCAAAGAAAGTCATCAAGAGTACCTAACTCAAGTACAAGTGACATTTCCCTCTCAAACAATCACACCAGTTTCCTTCTCAAATAATCAAATCCATCTCCCTCTCAAATAATCACATCTATCTCCCTCTCAAATAATCAAATCTATCTCCCTCTCAAATAATCACATTCATCTCCCTCTCAAATAATGACATATATATTCCCTCACAAATAATCACATCTATCTCCCTCTCAAATAATCACATGTATTTCCCTCTCAAATGGTAAGGAAGATGAACGTCTGGTCAGGCAAAATATACTGGCCAAGACCCTCACTTCAGCTTCCTCGTAGCCCTTCCTGGAAAAAGGCTGTTTTCATGGCAGCCTGGCTAACGAGGTAAGGGATCGACATGATCCCCGTAGTATTGAGTGACACGCAGATAAAGCCAAGCACAGCACAACCGCCTGGAGGACCGTTGTCCACCTTCAGCACACTCGGGATGTGAGGAAAGCTACTGCAACCCGCCACTTAACGTCCTTTTCAGGGCGCACAAGAGAGTAACCTGCTCATTGCGGGTATTCGCAAACAACAATCTCCCTCTCAAATAACCATAAGGGATCAAGATGCCGAGCAGCACATCAGCTGCAGCGACCAATTGCTGACTGCTAGCGTCAGGGCCAGCGAACCAGAGATGAGCAGCACATGATCTGCAGTGGTCAGCGATCCAAAGCTGACTGCAAGCGTCAGGGCCAGTGAACCAAGACCCTTCTACACCTCCATGCGGTGATCCTGGATAACAGGCTGCAGCAGGACAGACTGGCTAAGGAGAAGGGATCGAAGAGGGAATGCTAACCCGGTACTCAAAAAATGATTGCTGAAGTCGGATGTGTTGGACCGAAAGGTGCAAATATCGCAGTCAAGCTGTAAACTACGACACAACGCATTCCGTTCTCTGGACTACATTCTGCTACTTTAGCCCTTTCGGGGTTTGGTGGCAGGAGATTGAGAACGAACGAAGCCAAGCCAAATAATCACATCTATTTCCCTCTCAAACGTGTTAACGACAAAGGCGATACAACCAAGAGTCCGGTTCTTCTTTAACAGATTCCTACAAAGCATAAAAGACATAGAGTGGCAAGACATGGGAAGGAATGAATGAAGACATGTGGAAAAGGAGTCAACAACAGCCAGTTCAGCAACACATTTAGAGGAGAAAATAGGGCTGAATAGGACATACGCTGATAAAGGCACTGTCCAACATAGCCAGGCATGCTCTGACTTGGAAAACTAAAAAGAAGGAAAAGAGAGGTAGATCTAACAATGCTTGGAGAAGAAAATGTGAGAGGGAATAACGATTAAATTATTACACATGTAGTGAGTCAGACAAAGTAGTCCAGGACCGTGTATTTTGGCGATATGTTGTCAATAGCTTATGCAGCGAGAGGAGCGCTGGGTTTTGATTCATGAAGTCCTGTCTATGGAAGGGCAGCTGGAGTATTCGTAGACATGGCTCGAGAATAAGACCGAATATCTAAATCTGTGAAGAGCCACTGCTGCGGTCCAGGGGTAGGATAGCATTGATGAAAAAGGGAGGTAATAATAAGGGAGGCATACCTACTTGTTTCTACTGTCTACGGGATCTACTGTCCTGCTCGTGCCAGGGTTCAGGGCAATGAAAGAGCTGACATCTTAGCTTCAGAAGCTCCCATCATGGGCGCAGGATAGTGTACAACCAGCGAGCTACAGGGACCATCAGCATCCATACCTTACGCCATTTGATGAGAGAGACTGACCACCTATGGGTATGCCCGGAGCGCAGTGACGTCGATTCTTAGAAACAGAAACCTACTTATTTTTTAGAATCATCTCAGACTCACGAGGAAGACGCGCTAGCTGAACACACCGCGACTAATGGAGTAAAGAGAGTCCCCTTAGCAGCGAGTGCTGTCGGGGATGAAGTGGTACAGACTGTTGATTTTTTTACGAAGTAGAATGGGCAGTTCCCGTCATCCTGAACAATCACACTCTTGGACAACTTTCACACGCGCCTTCAGGATGAGGCCATTCCATTGCATTTTGGTTGGGCTGGGTTCTGAGAGCTCACAAACCTAGCATCAGTGCATACAGACGCAAACATACATCCAAGCACTGGTCTATGCGTCTTAATTGACTACGGTCTGGGGTGGAATAGCCGCGCCTCCGCCAGTAGAAACTAGTGAGGCAAACACGTAAAATAAAATTATTTTTTAAAAAGTGTGTCGATAACGGGGATCTAACGATGCAACTTTGACGCAAGAAGCGAGCGTTTTACCTGGTGCTGCTCCCAGGCACACATGAAGCCCTACCCACATCAGTCACTCTGGTCATAATCCTAAGAACCATCTTCCAGCCCCAAGACAACAACAACAAAACACGCCGTAATGTCAGGCCTGGACAATGTGGCTCAGCACAGCCTGACAGTTTCAGTACTGACAGTAACACGCCGGTTGAGTAGGTATATCTTCTTCGTTCGTTCTCAATCACCCGCTACCAAACCCTGAAAGGGCTTAAGTAGCAGAATGTAGTCCAGAGAACGGAATGCTTTGTGCCGTAGTTTACAGATTGGCTGCGATATTTGCACCTTTCGGGCCAACACATCCGACTTCAGCAAGCATTTCTTGAGTAACAGGTTAGCATTCCCTCTTCGATCCCTTCTCCTTAGCCAGTCTGCCCTGCTGCACCCTGTTATCCAGGATACCGCGTGGAACTGTAGAAGGGTCTTAGCAGCTATGGTTCGCTGGCCATGACGCCAGCGGTCAGCTTTGGGTCGCTGACCACTGCAGCACATGCGCTGCTCAGCATCTTGATCCCGAGTAGGTATATAACCAGAGCCGTTACTGGCATAGACACAGTACGACACCATCACAAGGGGTAACACCTAAATAGTGATCTATACAATTTGTGTCCTGTGTTTGAGCATGACCATCTATTGGTTTAATTACAGATGACAATGACCTGTGGCCACATTTTCAGAGCTCAAATTGAGACATAACTATTTACGATTTAAAACGAGACAGTCAAGATTAGTTTTTTGATTTTCCTATATTATTATTGAAAGTGAGTTAAAGCCGAAGATGCAGCAGAGAATGAGCCGACAGATCTACAATTCATGTACGGCTCAGGTCGTTGATAGCTACAGTTGGTTGCTGGCTGCTTACACCAAGGTAAGTCTGGCTGCTTACACCAAGGTCAGTCTGGCTGATTACACTAGGGTAAGTCTGGCTGCTTACACCAAGGTCAGTCTGGCTGCTTACACCAAGGTCAGTCTGGCTGATTACACCAAGGTCAGTCTGGCTGCTTACACCAAGGTAAGTCTGGCTGCTTACACCAGGGTAAGTCTGGCTGCTTACACCAAGGTCAGTCTGGCTGCTTACACCAAGGTAAGTCTGACTGCTTACACCAAGGTCAGTATGGCTGCTTACACAAAGGTAAGTCTGGCTGCTTACACCTAGGTCAGTCTGGCTGCTTACGCCAAGGTCAGTCTGGCTGCTTACACCAAGGTAAGTCTGACTGCTTACACCAAGGTCAGTCTCGCTGCTTACACCAAGGTAAGTCTGGCTGTTTACACCAAGGTAAGTCTGGCTGCTTACACCAAGGTAAGTCTGGCTGCTTACACCAAGGTCAGTCTGGCTGCTTACACCAAGGTAAGTCGGGCTGCTTACACCAAGGTCAGTCTGGCTGCTTACATCAAGGTCAGTCTGGCTGCTTATACCAGGGTAAGTCTGGCTGCTTACACCAAGGTAAGTCTGGCTGCTTACACCAAGGTCAGTCTGGCTGCTTACACCAAGGTAAGTCTGGCTGCTTTCACCAAGGTCAGTCTGGCTGCTTACATCAAGGTCAGTCTGGCTGCTTATACCAGGGTAAGTCTGGCTGCTTACACCAAGGTAAGTCTGGCTGCTTACACCAAGATCAGTCTGGCTGCTTACACCAAGGTCAGTAACCAATACCTTCTTTTTCTTTGTCGTTCGTACTGAAACTCCCGCTAATAAGCCATAAAACGTGCTTTGTATGTAGCATGATGACGTCCGGAGAACAGAATGTGTTGTGTAGTAGTTTACCGTGATACTTGCTCCTTTCGGCCCGACATATCCGATTTCATCATGGCGTTTTTTGGATACCGGGTAAGCCTTCCCTCTTCGATCCCTTCTCTTTAGTCAGTCTGCCCTGTTGAATTCAGTTATCCAGGATCACCAAATAGAGGTGTAGAAGGGACTTGGCAGCTCTGGTTCACTGGTGACGCTTTCAGTCATCTTTGGGTAGCTGACCTTTACAGCTCATGCACTCCTCAGGTCGTAACCAATAACTGACCAAGACATCGTTTCCCTTCCAAGTAGCGACCATGAAGCAGATTGCTATCATGCAGCCTGGCTTAAGATTAGGGATCGAAAAGAGAAGGCAAACTAGGTCCCAAAAATGCATTGCTGAAATCGGATGTGCCGGACAGAAAGGCGCATGTATGACTGCCTCACTTTAAATTAAGACACAACGTCACAAACATCGTTTTCAGGACGAACGATGGTAGCGAAGAAGAAGCAAGTGAGTTTATGAAAAGCATTGATTTCTATGAAACGGTTCCCAATTTCGCAGCTCTGATGGTCAGGAACGGACAGTTCTGGTTAAGTCGAGATTGACAAGAAACATTATTACAAAAAAAAACATTACTGAGAATTATTGTATGATCTGGTGTGGTTGGGTGGAGGGGGAGGGGGAACATTTGGTTGTTGTTGTTTGTGAATGCCCAAAATGAGTAGGATATTCTTTTGTGGACTGAAAAGAACGTTGTGGCTGATTGCAGTACCTTTTCTCACATCCCGAGCGTACTGATGAAGGTGGACCGGGGTTCTCCAGGCGGTTGTGCTATGCTTGGTTTAATCTGCGTGTGACTCACTACTACGGGGATCACGTAGATTTCTCAACGCGTTAGCCAGGCTGCCATGAAAACAGCCCGTTTCCAGGGATGGTTACTTGGAAGCCGAGGTGAGGGTCTTGGCCAGTATGCTTTGCCTGACCCTGACTAACATGTCTGATCAGTATATTGTGCGTGACCAGACGTTAGTCTTCCTCTCCTGATTATCTAGAAAACGTGTATTAAATCAACTCGAATTCTTTTCTTGGTGCAGTCAAAGATAGATATACTATGAGGATTATCCCATCAAAGATAGAAACTATTAAGATGACCACATCAAAGATGGAAACTACGAAGATGATCACATCAAAGATGGAAACTACGAAGATGATCACATCAAAGATGTAAACTTTGAAGATGATCACATCAAATATGGAAACTAAGAAGATTAGCAGAGCACCTATGTCTACTTAACAGCCATATAAACAATACGAAATTAAACAATGCCCAAGTAAAATGTTTTTAATGGGAGGTGAAATGTTCGACAGATAAATTTAAACTAGATTCCAAAAAAAACCTGTGTGGTAATTTATCCACTGTTATCACTACTTAAACACTCAAACACACCAGATTGATAACAAAACGACAGTTGATAAACATGATATGTATACCAACTCTTTGATATCAGTGTCATATTTTATTTCTATCCTCCTGACCCCCCCCCCCCTTTTTCCACCACCCCTCCCCCCCCCCCCTCAATCTTTTCTCACTTCAAAGTGGAAAATCGCTCATGAGAGGTAATTATGCCGTGTGAAATGAAATGTCTTTAAAAAAAAGTAATTAATGTAATTAGGAGAGAGATTGAGAAATTATGACAGTAGAAATACCGCGAGAACTGCTCCTTGTGTTGAATATTTAGCATGGCATAAAATAGGATGGGTATGTCCTCTCATACTGATTCGAACCTGATCGACTACCACTGCACGGATAAAACACGCGAAGATCTGATACGGCACGTGGAAGTCCACGTAACAAGTGAATAAATACTCTAGCAAAAATAGGAGATCAAGATGCTGAGCAGCGCATGAGCTGCAGCGGTCAGAGACCCATAGCTGACTGCTAGCGTCAGGGCCAGCGAACCAGACCCTTCTATACCTCTACGCAGTGATCCTGGATAACAGGCTGCAACAGAGCAGACTGACTAACGAGAAGGGATCGAAGAGGGAAGTCTAACTCTGCATTAAAAAAATGCTTGCTGAAGTCGGATGTGTCGGACCGAAAGGTGCAAATATCGCAGTCAAGCTGTACACTACGACACAACGCATTCCGTTCTCTGGACTACATTCTGCTACTTAAGCCCTTTCAGGGTTTGTTAGCGGGAGATTGATAACGAACGAAGCCAAGCCAACCAATAGTAAAAGTAGTGCAACAGCCAGTTCTTACAAAAACCAACGCAACACAGCTGACACAACAAAGACTTCAGCTCCCCACAGCAGGACGAGTGTGCCGGATTAGCTTAACAGTAAGAATTAACATTTCAATATTTTTCGTGCAGACCTTACACAACCAAAACTGAGCAACCGCCACTGTGCCTGTCAAAATGTTTAGAGACGTATAATCCGTGTACACACCACATAAGGTCACAGTGTGTCTCTCTGTACGGAGGGACCCAAGAGAAACAGTGGAAAGGCAGAAAGAGAACTGTTTTTGTCCGCGTGTTTGTTTAAACTCGGTGTCGTTAGGATTTCATTGTTCCAATGTGTTTTAATGATGAATAACGTTTGTTGAAATATATTTCTGATGCCAGATACGACTTTTGGTTGAAAATCAGTGATTCTCAAACTGTGTTCAGTGAAACCTTTAAATCGCTGAAGGTCAGACATCATTATTGAATAAAAGAAATGTTTAAAAATCACAGCTTAGCTGCCATTTGTGGATAAAAACCGAGCTGTTCTCTACATCAGGTCGTAATTATTAAGTAGCATGTTCTTTGCAGAACGTCGCTTCTAATAACCGCCGACCTATTTAACTGTTATACGTTTCTTGTCAAAGTGTGCAGTACGGTAGGTTAGAACGTAAGTAATCGGCTATATGTCATAATCATACTGCTGTTATCTGTGATTTTTTAGTAAACAAACGTTTACGTTGTGCATAACATTTTTAGTAGCTTGACTATTCAACATTACCACCAAACTTTAATGTTGTAATTATAATTTTTAGTAGCATAACTATTCAACATTACCACCAAACTTTAATGTTGTAAATATAATTTTTAGTAACTTAACTATTCAACATTACCACCAAACTTTAATGTTGTAAATATAATTTTTAGTAGCTTAACTATTCAACAGTACCAACAAACTGTAATGTAAATATAATTTTTAGTAGCTTGAATATTCAATATTATGAACACATTTTTATGTTGTATGTAGAATTTTTAGTAGCTTGACTATTCAACATTACCAGCAAACTTTAATGTTGTACATACAATTGTTAGTAGCTTGGCTATTCAACATTGCCAACAAACATTTATGTTGTACATATAATGCTTATATCTTGACTATTGAACATTATCAACAAACGTGTATGTTGTATATAGAATAGAATGAAATCCAACAAAAGAGAGCTGAATGACCTCTATTTGGAAGTTAGCTGTGAATATTAAATTAACAGCCGTGAGCCAGAAAAGGGGCAGCACCTCCATCTTTCAAACACAACAAGCCAATCACATGTTCGTTCATCTACCCACCCGATTGCAAGTCAAGGAAGGACGAAAACTGGAAAGATCTTAAGAAAGACGAATTAGTCAGTATGACGGACTACATGTTTTTGGAAAATGAAATATTAGAAATATAAAGAGAAAAGAGAATGAGCTCATTGAAGAAATGATGAAACCCAAATTGAAAATTCTAGCTCTCACAGAAACTAAAAAAAAAAGAACAGAGGAACATGGATCTTGAGGGTAATATGCTTCTACACAGTTGAGTTTCCAATACCGATAGGACCACTGGAGGGTTGGTCTGAATTATGTCCAGGGGTCAAAGGGACAGCATCGAAGGATGGACATTTTTCTCCTAACGCATTATGGGACTGGTCCTTAAGAGTAAGGCAAGTTAGTCAACATCGTCATAGTTTATTACCCTCATTCGGGGGATAGATAAAGCAGAGGACAAAGTTGACGATTGTCACAATGAAATGATCCTCCTAGGAGGATTCAAAGCCAGAGTTGACATTTTTTTATTTTTTTTATAGATGGAATGGATTGGCAGAGATACCGTGAAGATGGGTTAAATGGCAATAGACGGCGTCTCCTGAGATTTTGCAGCGAGCATACCTGGTCATCGCAAACATAAAGTTTCCATACAAGCACATACATACATACACTAGACGTGAACCGGCAAGGAAAGAGAAGTACATTATTTGGTTGTGTCATAGTAAGGTAAGATTTAAGAATGTGAGAGATGTCAGAGCCAGGAGAGGACCAGAAATCGGAAATGACCACTACTTCGTGACATAAAAAAGGGAACAACTGGAGGAGTAGCCTACCAAAACAACATCCATAATCAAGTAAAAAAGCCAACACAAGCAAAAGAGAAGCAGTAATAAAGGCATACAGACTAAGAGAGACAGAAGTTAGGATCAGATAACGATTTCAACAGCAGTGGGAAGTTAGGATCAGATAACGATTTCAACAGCAGTGGGAAGTTAGGATCAGGTGTCAGGTAACGATTTCAACAGCAGTGGGAATTTAGGATCATGTAACGATTTCAACAGCAGTGGGAAGTTAGGATCAGATAACGATTTCAACAGCAGTGGGAAGTTAGGATCAGATAACGATTTCAACAGCAGTGGGAAGTTAGGATCAGGTGTCAGGTAACGATTTCAACAGCAGTGGGAATTTAGGATCATGTAACGATTTCAACAGCAGTGGGAAGTTAGGATCAGGTGTCAGGTAACGATTTCAACAGCAGTGGGAAGTTAGGATCAGATAACGATTTCAACAGCAGTGGGAAGTTAGGATCAGATAACGATTTCAACAGCAGTGGGAAGTTAGGATCAGGTGTCAGGTAACGATTTCAACAGCAGTGGGACGGGCAGAAGAATCACCTTAACATCTAGAAGCTTTATTGTTAAAATCCAAGACTACCATCATCAAAGTAGCTGCAGCAGACACTAGTGGTGAAGTCAATCAAGAATGAAATAAAGAGAACACGCTTGTGGACAGTCTAAATAATAATACATGACAAGAAAAAAGACATGAAAACAAAACTTAGAAGTAAATAATACAGCAGAAAGAAACAAAAATTCAAAGAATATGTGATACTCAGGACTGATGCAAAGAAAACAGTGCTAATAGTGCAACAAAGGTTCAGGTAGGAATTTGGGGGAGAGACTGGGAAATAAGAATGCCTGGGGAAATCAGAAGCTGTTCTACAGACCCATAAAGAACACGAGGAAAGAACAAAAATGTCCACTGAAATTAGTAAATGACTCACAAAAGCATTGCTTTTGTGTTGCGGAATATGAAACTTCTAACTGCTTTATTTATTTCTTTGATTGTTGTTAGGAGTGAACATAATATATTTGCGACGTATGTTAGTTTTGGTATTATAATTTAGTTTAGAAGTATACTGCACCCAAATATTGTTGTAGTTTTGTATTCAAAATTTTAAAGGCAGTTTTCAGTATTTAGAGTAATTTTATCCCATATTTCTGTAATAGGGTCAAGTATTCCATATATTTTTATTTTATTTACTTGGTTTAGGTGAAAAGGAAAATTGAATTTATATTTCGTCTTGTCTGGCTGATCTTGTTGGAGGGAAACGATCTGTTAAATTATGATTAATCATTATTTTGCTTTCGGGTCTCTTATATATTATTTTTATCAATTTGGTGAGGTATTCCCCAATGTTATTTTTATTTAGTATTTCGTGAAGGAAGGAGTGTGAGACTCTGTCGAAAGCTTTTTCTTGATCAATTGAGAGAATGGCAGATTGGATGTTTTTGTCGCTAGTATATTGTATAATGTCTCGTAGGAAATGTGCATGTTTACTGATTTTCCTATCCTTTACGCTACATTGTTGGTCTTTATGTACCAGGTGTTGCATAAAGGGTCTGATCTTAAGTGTGAAGGCTTTGGTCAGATCAGTGTGATGTAAGCTTCATTAAGGTTATTTGGCAATTTACCTGTTTTAAATGCTTCATGTCTAAGTTACTTAGTGTACAGTTGAAATCCCCAGCAAGTATCATATTTTCATTTTTTAAATGTTGTTCTGTGGTTTTTATTACGTTTTCATAGAAGGGTGTTTGTTGTAATGTTTTTGCTGGGGTGTAAATGTTAATTAAGGTGTGTTTGTCTGAACTGTCGTGTGTATTGTGTACCTGTACTATCTAATCCTTCCTCCTGTGTCCCTGTGACTATGTGAAACTATCCATTCGTCAGATGTTTGCAGAATGGCTACGCCTGTGTGCTGTCCTAAACTAAACCAACTATTTTTTAAGCCTAGTGTTGTTGTGATTTGTTTTGCATGTATAACTTTGGGTATGTGTGTTTCTTGTAAAAATATGAAGTCAGGTTTATATTTCTTTATTATGTTCACTACGTGTTGTTGTTTCTTTTTTAGTCCATTAATATTAATAGAAACAATGTGTATATAGTTTAATGTGGACATTGGACGGATACAAAGTATTGGGCCTGTCTGGATATCAGCTCTCCACTGACGCGGGTCAGGTAGGAATGCTGTAGTACAGGTGGTTGGGGGTTTCATACGCAAATAATAACATGGTTAAAAACAAACATTTTAGAGGGCTACATAAAGCTCGCACGCGTGGGTGTGCGAGCCCCGTCAGCAAAAAAATCCCTATTCTACTTGGGGGGGGGGGGGGATATGGTAAACACCATCAGCGGGGGGGGGGGGGGGGCACATGGGTACATTGTACAAGGGGGACAACGCAGTACAGCAAACAACACTCTCGGTTACCCGAGTATATAACCCCGGGGGGAACAACACAAATTCAGAAAACACAACACCGCACTTAAACAAGTAAACGTTTACTCTCCATATACACATAACAAGTTCTAGTATTCTTGACCTTTCTGAAATCCTCCAGGAGTCGCCGAAAACAAAGTCAATTGTCCTGATTGAACAGCTGAACAAGGACATGAGTAGCACTTCTGTGGTTGGGTCGCTACTCAATCCTTGCCCAGCTCCAGCTCTTCCATCATGGTCGTCCAGAGCAGACGGACCAGCTCGCCCTCGTCTGAGCTGATGTTCTCCACCACCGGTAAGGGCATGGGGGGCATCTGGTCGTCGCTGACGGTGTCCCGACTTGGCGAGGACACCGGACCGACGTTGTCTGTTCGCTCTGGTGACGGTTCTGGCACTATCTCCGGCAAGGGCTCTGGCAGGGTCTCTGGCGCAGGTTCTGTTGGGGGCTCTGGTGACATATCAATGCCTCTGCGGTTTCGGGGGCCGGCGGTGTGTTGTTACAGAAAAGGAACTCCTCTTCCTGGAGTTCCTTTTTCGTTTGCGTTTTCTGTCCACCTCGGTGTACCCATCATCCGAGGTGGTTGGGTGCTCCTCAGCGAAGGATGGAGGTGGGCAGGCTGGAAGTGGTGGAGGCTGAGCTTCAGCCAAATTTGGGTTAGTGGTCGCTCAGCCTCTCTCACGATCTCTGGACGTCGCCTCTTGGTGCACTGGCTTGTCCAGTGCGTGTCCTCCCCACATCCTTCGCATGGGATGCGGCGGCCGGTGATGGTCACCCACAGCCTTATGGGTTGGCGTCCTCACTCAGGAACCTGACGGTCACGTAGTGGGGGACATCTGCTTTGCTTATCTTGTACGCAAAGGCCCATTTATCCGAGATGTTTCGTTGGGGAAACACCTCGGCTTTCTTGTTGGCTGTGATCTTGACCACGACCGCCTTGACCGCCTCCAGCTTGGCGGTCTCAGACACCCAGTTGAGCACCCCCCCCCCTCTCTCTCTCTCTTGCTCCTGGTGCTCGATTGATAACGAGAGCTTAGGTGTCGAGCAGTTAACTCTACTGCCATGTAGGCTCTTAAAGTGCAGTATGTGGTCTGACTGTGTCAGCCGCACATACCACACACGTGGGTTTGCGAACTTGTAAATCGCAATAATGCCAGAGGGTCCAATGCCCACTGGCCCGGCAAGATGCTTGCCATCTCATGATATTTTAAGCTAGCTGACTGTTCGCCAGTGACAGTGATTTTCAGTGTCCCCTTGCGGAAGACACTGCAATCATCCATGAATGCATCTGGATTTTCGAAATCCACCACTTCCTCCAGTACGTTCATCTTCGAATATATATTGAAATAAATAACAAACAAAAAAAAAAGCAGTCCAACAGCACTTGAGGAATTAACACAAGACCGAAGCAGCTCGCCGAAGCGACCTTCCAGTCCTTAGTATAAGCCCCTTATGCATAAATTGCTAGATCGACTCGAGTGTATCGATAGCAACTTTGCGCGAGAAGCGAAATTTCTTCTACTCTGCTACTCGTCGTTGACATCATATGATGTTAATATGGTTTTCTGTGCCACAGAAGTCTGGCCAACGAGAAGGAAATCGACACACATTTTTAGGGGTTATTGTGTAGAGGAGCCTCGCATTGCACTACAACCAGGAAAACACTGGTCCACCCTTTCAAGTATGTTTCGGGATGTAAAAGAGGCAGTGTAACCTGCTCAAAAGAAACGTCATCAAACGTTTACTCGGCTCGAGTAGCTTCGAACAACAACAACAACAATAGCGTTGGTATCAGCTGACAGATGATATGTAGCTACCACTTCGATGATAACTGCTCTGTTTACATTTACAATTCCAACAAAGGTCATGGAAATAGTCTGTAGTTTAGTTCAACATCACGGCAAATTCAGGATAGTACACTTCTGCTTGACCGTTTCGTGTGTGTGTGTCCTCGCAGCCTGTTTGTTCTGGATTAATTCCTCGTATTTCGAAATACGTTCTCCAGATTCGAAGTGGATATTCAACTCGTCATGCGAGAAATGTTTCTCTGCGTCGTATACCTTCAGTATCGACATTCCTAGCCTTTGTCAAGGTGACGTCACATTGGTCATCGTTATCCAGGTGTCCCCAGACATGGTCAGTGCTCGGGATATTATCCGGCAGACTTGGCTGTCTGAAGTTATCAATACAGACCGATTCAAGCATGTCCGGTGAGTTCACGTGTCATCTTATTTGAGTTATTATTGATATCGTTTGGTATTATTTGATGTAATAATATGTATAGTGATATTACAGTGTATGAGCACATTGTATGATGTTATTGGTGTAGTTGTGTTATTGATATGGGTGGTATTATTGATATTTGTGGTGTTATTGATGTGTGTGGTGTTATTGATGTATGTGGTGTTATTGATGTATGTGGTGTTATTGATGTGTGTGGTGTTATTGATGTGTTATGTTACTGATGTGTGTGGTGTTATTGATGTAAAGTAAAAGTAAAGTATCCTATAGCATTACTGCCGTAGGGGTGTGATGTGTTAGCGATCTCACATTTCAAAGGCTCGGCTATATGAGGGTGGTAGCCATCTCCTCTCCCTCGCCGCTTTTACTTCCCGGACTGAACCGGTACCCATTTAAGGCTGGGTCGACCCGGGAGCCATTGCGGTCTGAAAAAAACATTACCGCCTCAACTGGGGAATGAACCCAGGACCACTCAGATGCGAAGCCAGCACTGCGCTACGCAGGTTGTCTTATTGATGTAGGTTGTCTTATTGATGTGCGATGCCATTGATGTAGGTTGTGTTATTGTGTTTGATGTTTTTTTTATGTAGGTTCTTCTTAGCTAGTCTGCTGCGTTACAGAATGTTTACCAGGATCACCACATGGATGAAGGTGGAGAAGGGTCTTGGTAGCTGAACCTGGCGTAAGCAGTCAGCTTTGAGTCACTGACCGCTATAACTCATACACTACTCAGCATCTTGATCCCAAGATATAATCAAAATTTGCACACAAGTAAACACCAGAACCAATTCTGCATGACTGCCAAGCTCATGCAGACCAAAGAGTGACAGCCTGGCCCGATGGAGCGACCATGCTCAAAAAGCTGTGGTGGACCTGCGAATACCTTAAAAAAAGTCTCCTTCGTGAACTTAACGCGCCAGAAGCATAGCATCAGCCGAACGAAGACGAAAAAGAAGATTGTTAAAAGACATTAACATTTTTCTTGTGTGGACTTTTATCTGCAACCAAAATCATCCACAAACTGTTTCCAGAAATATGTGCTTCTTAGAAGAACAAAACACACAATATTGACTGAAGCAGTCTTATAATGTAAGTTACTACAACATGTTCTCATAGTTTGTAATTTATAGTTATCTTAACAGCTGCCGATATTCTGTCCTGTCACAGCTTGCGTTCTCAGTAAAATCAATAAAAATATACTTATATAAATACAAATAATATTTCGTTCGCATGGGTAATTTGTGGAACAATTTTATTTCCCCAATAGTAATGGATATCCTGTTTGTTTTATTTCCAAAATCTGGTCACCCAGCATATATATATATATATGGGGATCGCTGTAGTCAAGAGGTCAAGGCACACGCCTCTCACAGTGAAACGGAAACAGTGGGTGATGGAATCCCTCAAGTTTCAAGCGGCGCCTGGTCTCACGGAAGGAAAGACCAGAGTGACTGCATCCTGAGTTACCTCCAGTTGTCTGGACCAAAAGTCTTGCCACTGTTCCAAGATAACTCGGGACAAGAGAGTGAGATTGATGAACAGCGCATTAACTCCTCACTATAATCCTCATACAGCACACATCACATTATTAAGACAAAACCACCTGATGTTGTGGCCAATATCGTTTGCGATGGGCAATATCTTATATATATATATATATATATATATATATATATATATATATATATATATATATATATATATATGATTGATTTATTGATTAATTGATTGATTGATTGATTGATTGATTGATTGGCATATTATCAGTCTCGAGAGATAATGGACGCTAGAAAGGGGACAGTCAGTTATTGCCCTAACTTTCGCCGCAAACGTTTGTAGTCTGCATCTTGACGCATCCTGTCTTTCCCTGCCTTACAAACAATACACAAAGCCTGCCTCCAGCCGGGTCTGTCTTTGGCAAGTTCCTCCCAGTTGCAGGTGTTCATATCCAACGCCTTTAGGTCACGCTTGTACACATCTTTGTAGCGGAGGAAGGGTCTACTTTTTTACGCTTGCCAATGGTCAGCTCTCCGGAAATGATATCTTTAGGTATTCGCCCATCCTCCATTCTGCACACGTGATCAAGCCACCGCAAGCGGCTCTAGCGTAGGATCGTAACTAAACTAACAATCTTTGCACGGTCCAACACTTCATTGTTAGTCACTCTGTCACTCCCTGAAATTCCAAATATGCGTCGCAGGCAGCGCATGGGAAAAGCATTTAGCCTTTTTTCTTGCAAGCCATACAGTGTCCATGTTTCGCTGCCATAGAGCAGGGTACTAATCACACATGATCTGTACACAGCAACTTTTGTAGAGATGGTCAGCATGTTGTTATTCCACACTCTCTGTGAGAGCCTGGCAAGTGCTGATGAGGCCATTCCTAATCGTTTCTGTAGCTCCAGTGAAAGGTTGTCGGTGATGATAGATCTATGGTAGTTGAAGTGATTGACTACCTCCAGATTTGTATCGTTTAAGACAATGTTTGAAGGATCTGCACCCTGAGTCATTGCTATCGTATTGTGTACGCTGATGGTGAGTCCAAACGGATTACAGGATTTTTCCAACCTATTAATGAGAATCTGAAATTCGGCTTCGGTGTGGGCGACTAGGGCAGCATGGTCTGCGAAGAGCATATCCCGAATGACAGACTCCCTTCTCTTACTTTTTGCTTCAGTCTGGTTAGATTGAATTTATAAATAATACAGCAAATATGGCGCCATAACCGGCTGCGGGTTTACATTGCACTGCTGTTTTATTTCATTTTTGGTGCCGCAAGACCACGGATTTGCTTGGAATTCATGACTTACTCTTGTTTTCACGGAAACGTATCGTTGTTTTCCATTTAGACTAGTTAATTCGTTCGGTTATTTGTTGTGTGTTTTCTTCGAGTCCGATTATCGTGGTCTAGACATCGGCTATATGAATAGCACTACGCTTAAACCTGTGTCGTATTTTCACGGTCTAGTTCACACGGCTGAACTTCACAAGATTGGCGTCATTTGCCCTAGCTGCAGGCAGTCTCAGTTTTGATGTCTGAAATTTAGACACGACTATAATGGGGTAGAATACGGCCTGGGAGAGATGCCAAGTCACTCACCCGCTGAGTGATGTCCCTACGACCTTTTGTGATTATGGGAACAACGTTAAATGTCATCCACCCCTCCGCAGCATTGATGGATACCTGTTTACAGTAAAGGCTTCGGGAGTAAACCCTGAGGAAAAATCTGCATCCTGTGATATCTCTAGTCGTCT
Organism: Ariolimax columbianus; assembly: GCA_036924085.1. Classification (NCBI taxonomy): domain Eukaryota; kingdom Metazoa; phylum Mollusca; class Gastropoda; order Stylommatophora; family Arionidae; genus Ariolimax; species Ariolimax columbianus. The sequence goes on along the minus strand of JAVGWX010000002.1, from coordinate 53,759,736 downwards.
CGATAAATATCTTGCCACTGACCAAGGGTAGCTCAGGACCACCAGAGAGGGAGGTTGGCAAAAGGAGCAGTTGCTTCCTCACTTTAATCCAAATCACCGAACAAGTCACCCATTTCAGCGGACACGGCAAGAGAAAAGACTGCCGACACAGCTGAAGAAAGAGAGTGGTCTTCATCACTTGGGATGGACGAACATCTCTCTCTCTCTCTCTCTCTCACACACACACACGCACACACACGCACACACCGCATATCACACACAGGTCACACGCACGCACACACATATATATATTGTTACCCGCATATAAAATAAATTATGTCCCCGTGGCCCAATTGTCTTGGCAAATGCGCATACGTGTGATATCATGGAACCTTTAAATCATGAGAAACGCTGCTCAATTATATTGCTTGCCAGTTTACTGACAAGAGTACAGAGATGAGCGTGGTCGCATGGTTTCGATGCTTATCTTCGGACAAAGAGGGCAGTAAATCTAATCTCTTGTTGTACGACAGTTTTTTTTGGAAACCAACACCATAACCGATTATGACAACATCTACATTTTAACTTTCAATGGAAATGTGTGTTTATTTGGATTTACTACCAAATTGTATGCATTAGAAAATTGTGTTGTTTCCCGGCATAAGTTGGGGATTAAAGCTGGAACGAAAGAGATGAGCAGGTCACAGGGGGCAAATATTGTAGGTTGGGGTATGGGAGTGGCGTGTAGAGATGAGCAGATTGGGGAAGGGAGGGAGGGGAGGGGGTGTGTAGTAGGTGGGGGGCATTGGCAAATTGACGTGAATTAAGAATTGAGGGCGACGAAATGGGCGGTTTGTTGTGGGCGGGGGAAGACATATTTGGTACTGTGGGATAAAATCGGCGAATTGAGAAGTAAAGAAATTGACAAGAGATTGGTGGGGCAAAAAACGTATAGATGGCGTATTAGAGGGCAAATTTGGAGGGCAATATGTATATGACGGATGGGTAGTGTTTAAACAATATTGTTGTTACTTTTTGCGTAAATTTGTGAGATAACACTGTCTCTATCATAAAGTCATGATTTGTAAATGTCTCCCTCTCTGAGTCTCAATTTCTCAGAGAAGTGATGAAATCAGTTGAATCTCTCAGGTTCTTCTTTATGCTGGGTCAGCCGGGAAGTGACCAGGTCAGGCGTGCTGTTGTGGAAGAATCGAAGAAACACGGGGACATTGTTGTGGCAGAGTTCAATGATACCTACCGAAACCTGACACTGAAAACTGTTATATCTTTCAACTGGATTTCCTCCCATTGCGCACACGCAGAGTGAGTCTGATTTATCAAGCAGTATATTTATAACGGTAGCGATGGCAACCATTGTATCTTTTTTGTTTTCCCTTGAGTGCTTTTGGTCTATTGCTAGTATATACTACTAAAACAAATAAAATGTAAATAAAACAAAACCGTTATATTTCCCTTTCATAATATAATTCACATTCTTAGAAATAAAAACAAACCAAAAACAACAAACAACAAATAATCACGCACGGCAACTGCTTAATTGTACCTTTAGCACGCGCTTGTCCTATCCTATCTAACCAACTCCGCTTATAAAAACGTTGTGCGGAAATTTTTTTTTTTTTTTTAACGGATTCACTCATGACAGCCATTTTTTCACTGCTGAATACGTCCACCATAAATACACGATATTTTGCCGGTAAAAGTATTGTGTGTTCGATTACAAATGGCTTTTGAACAATTTTAACTTAGATAGAACAACATCAATTCAGTGGCTTTCGCTGGCTCACTTATTGCTAGTTCTCGGTGGCGTGATTGTGAAGATGTCGTGTTAGAATGCGATCTTGTTAATTAATTACGTGCAATACCTTTGTGATATTACCATAGCTCTTCTTTGTTTGTTTTTTTTAGTTGAGAATCAGTTTTTTTAGGTGTAAAAGACAAATTTATTTCTCCACAAACTAATATTTTAGTGTTCTCTAAAAAATAATTATTTATTCCTGTTATTCTTTACTTATTCAGTTATGTTTTTCGATGAATATCTTTCTTATTATTCAATCAGTATACCCCACGATGAAGCACACAAAAAGAGAGTGGTACTGTCTTTAGAAAAAAATCAAAACATGCTGATGCTAGGAAGGAAGTATTAAAAAAGGGGGAAAGGGCACTACTGAATTATCTCACTCGCGAAACTGCTGCTACTGTAGCTGAATCAAACAGAGACGTGGAAGAAAGGTCTCCTTGAACGTTTGCAGTTTAAGAAATACAAGCGGTTTGTCATAAGTCTTTACCTTGACCATGAAGGAGGGGCTTGTCATAAGTCCTTACCCTGACCATGAAAGGGGGGGGGGGCGCTTGTTATAAGTCTTTACCCTGACCATGATGGGGGGGGGGGGGCGCTTGTCATAAGTCTTTACTCTGACCATGAAGGAGGGGGCTTGTCATAAGTCCTTACCCTGACCATGAAGGAGGGGCTTGTCATAAGTCCTGACCATGAAGGAGGGGCTTATCATAAGTTTTTACCCTGACCGAGAAGGAGGGGCAGGTCATAAGTTTTTAACCTGACCATGAAGGAGGGGCTTGTCATAAGTTTTTACCCTGACCATGAAGGCGGGGGTGTCATAAGTCTTTACCCTGACCATGAAGGAGGGAGGGGCTTGTCATAAGTCTTTACCCTGACCATGAAGGAATAGGAGAAGAAAGTTTAAATTTGGCACATTGCTTATTCCTTCTCAATGTAGCCACCACATGAATTTATAAATTTCTGTTATCTCTGCGTGACCTTGAAAAGACCTTCAGATTAAAGTAACCTATTGTTCGAACTAAACCAGTTATCACAAGTCAGTATGACATCTTCGTCACTGTCAAGATGATTTCCTTTCAGCTGTTTTTTTTAGTTTTGGGAAAAGAAAAAAAGTCTGATGGAGCTAAATCCGGAGAATATTGGGAGTGGGGAAGAATTTCAATATTCAAATCGTTGGCTGTTTGCAGCACAAGCCTTGCTTTATGGGAGGGCGCTTTGTCTTGAAGCAAAGGCAGAATTTGAGTGCGCGCTATCCCTCTTTTTCTGGTCACAGTCTTTCTTAGTTTGGTCAGGAGATCTGCATAATATTGCCCATTAACCGTGTTGCCATGAGGCAGGTAATCTTTCAATATGACACATTTGACGTTCCAAAAAACAGTCAGCGTCACTTTTCTTGCAGATTTCTGTGCTCTTGGCTTGACATGTGTTGGTGTGCACGGGGTTTTCCACTGCATGATGGAAATTTTTTATTCTGAGTCATAATGGTGAACCCAAGTCTCATCTACTGTCACCATGATCGGCAACATGTTTTTCGACCCACACATTTAGAGCAACTGGCCACATCAATCAACCGTCGTTTGTTTCTGTTCACATGTCAGCAGACGCGAGCTGGCACAAACTATTCTCATGTTCAGTCTGTTGTGTAAAATTCTAAAAAAACTGTACTTTCATTCAGTTTTGCTAACTTAGATATCTCTGCAATTGTCATTTTCCTACCCTGGTTAATTATTTTCTTCACTCTTGCAGCATTTTGGTCGCTGCACTTTTTGTGTGTACGTTAAAATAACTGAAGGTTGTTGTTAAGTATGCCTCTATGCCTCTCGGCAATTGACTTACCTCGCATTGCAGTAGAATAGTTATTCAGTCTTTACATTTGATGTTATTTATATGATTAAAAACATTGACGTGTGCTTTATGTAGTTTAATATTGGTCATATATGATCTATTTAGTCCTTAATGTTGGTCATGTGTGATTGATATAGTTTATAATGTTGGTCAGGTGTGATTTATTTAGTTTCTATTGTTGGCAAGGTGTGATTTACGTGGTCGTTATTGTTAGTTAGGTGTTAATTAAGTTGTCACATACTCCCAAAACAAAAACAAACACGTATTCGCCCATTCACTCAATCAACCAAACAATAATTCACTCACTTAATCAACCTTCTTCTTCTTTTTCTTTTTTCTTCTTCTTCTTCTTTATTCATTCAACTGATGCTATGCTTCAAGCCCAAGGTGAGGTTTATGAAGGAGACTGTGTGTTTCAAGTCTCCGCCGGTCCAACACGGATTGTTGAACATGGTCGCTCCTCCGGACCAGACTGCTTCTCTTTGATCTGTATAAGTAGGGCAGTCCTGTAGGATATGTTATGGTGTTTGCTTATGTGCCCCACAATCCTACATGACGGTGTCTCTGAGATCCATTCTGTAAATGTGTGCCCTGAGTCTGCAATGACCCGTTCTAAGTCTGAAGATCTTTGCCTGCCCATATCTGACAAGTTTGTTTATGCTGTCATTTTCAGTCACTCAATCAAACCATCTATTCAACCAACTAAACAACCATCCATTTACTCAATCGTCCAAACAACCATCCATTAACTCAATCGTACAAACAACCACCCATTAACTCAATCATCCAAACAACCAGAAATTCACTCAATCAACCAAACCAACCCTCTTATATACACCACAAATTCACACAAAAAACCAAAGAAACACGATCCCTGTGTCTAACACCCACGAGCTCCTTATCTCATCACAACTACTCCAGATTTTTCTTGAAGACGGACGACGATGTCTGGGTGGACGTGACTAACCTTCTGTCCACACTCAACAGCAGCAGAGCCATATTGGGTCACTCTCTCGGTGGCGTCTGCAGGTAAGATCTGTAGGTAAGGTTTGCAGAGCTCTCATTAGAGCAGGCCACAAAAACATCTCATGTAAACGCAGAAAACAAGCAATAAAAGGCGTGTCGATTATACGAAATAACAATATCTTATGAGATCTAACTTGAGTTGCTAGTCTCTAACAACATATTGGAATATCAGATTTTATTTTGAGTTATCCTGTTGTCATAACATGAAGTTATGAGGAAAGACTAAGAAAAACCGGCCTACAGTGTCTAGAAGAGAGAAGAATTCGTGGTGACTTAATACAGCTAGGCTACATAGATGATCAGAGGCATAGATAAATTAGACTATAACAAGTTTGTTTTTTAAATACAGCCACCCATAAGAACAAGAGGGCATAGCTACAAATTAACTAAAGACAGGTCCAGATTAGATATTAAGAAATATTTTTTTAGTCAGAGAGTGATGAATGTTTGGAATGCATTTGCCACGGGAAGTAGTGGAGGCGGGGACAGTTAATGCATTTAAGAATAAATTGGATGTGCATAGCTTCTAGAGCAAGGTGATGTAAATGAAACTGGTTGTATACAGACTCTGCAGAGTCTTCTAAACCAGTATAAAGACGTTAAGTTAAGTATTCCACGACCTGTTAATCTACACAGCTACAAAAAGTCGACCATTATACTATCTGTTTACTTTGATTGATGTGGCAATTGGGCTAGAGAAAGTCACACAATTTTTTTTATCGGTTCAGGGACAAATTGTTTTACTGTTTTTTGTTGTCAAATTGTTTTTGCCTAACTTACAAGCAGGTCTTCCTGGAATCGGGCTGTTTTTATGTTAGAATGCTAACGAATTGGTGATAGGTGTGATCCCCGTCGTAGTGAACGACACACAGATGAAGCCAAGCATAGCACAACAGCTGGAAGATTCCGGACCACCTTCACCAGCACGCTCGTGATATGGCCTGGTTTGGCTTTGTTCGTTCTCAATTTACCGCTACCAAGTCTTGAAAGGGATATAAGTTGCAGAGTGTAGTCCAGAGAACAGATTGCGTTTTGTCGTAGTTTACAGCTTGACTGCGATATTTCTACCTTTAGGTCCGACTGATTCGACTTCAGACGGCATTTTTTAATTATCAGGTTAACCTTCCCTCTTCGATCCCTTACCCTTGGCCAGTCTGCCCTGTTAGTCTGTTATCCAGGATCACCGCGTGGAGGTGTATTCTTCTTCTTCTTTCGTTCACTTTAAAATATTGTCTATATCTGCAATGTTGTCTCTTGTATAAACTTCACTGTCTTTTGTAGTTCACATACAGGTCCATAAAGTTTCTCTTCCAGTGTTGTTTCTATGAGCCAGTGAGATTTTCTCTGTATATCATATTCGGGGCAGTTTTGTAGTAAGTGCTCATCTGTCTGGGGCGCCTGTCCGCATGTACACATGGCTGAGTTGCCAATTTTCATTTTTGTGTACATGTGGCTGTGGAGTCGGTTGTGTCCTGTTCTAAGACGCAACACAGCAGTTTGCTCTTGTCTGTTCATGTTATGGTAATCGTCTGGTGTTACCGTTGATGGCTTTCTGATTGATTTGATCATCCTTATCTTCTGTTGGTATGTAACTGGCATATCTGGTTGCTCGTCTGCAGTACCCTCCTTTGCCAGTCAATCTGCTCTCTCGTTTCCTTGTATTCCACAATGAGAAGGTATCCACTGCATGACAATCTTGAGCTGGTTGCTCAGTTCAGACAGTAGAGCCTGTAGATCTAGCAGTTTCTCAAATTTAAGTGCTTGGAGTGCTGATTGTGCATCTGTCAGAAATACTACAGGTTGTGAACTGACATTGGTGTTCAATAGTTTCTCAATTGCCACCTTGATTGCCTGTATTTCTGCATCATATGTATGACAGAATTTTCCAGTTGGTACTCTGACTGTATCCCTAATGTTGTTTGGGTATTCTATGTACACTCTCGCTCCACCATTCTTTACTGCATTCTGTGCTGACCCATCTGTGTATACTCTGATCCAGAGGTCTAGTGGGTATTCTTCATCCGTGTAGGTGTATAAGGATCTTGGCAGCTTTGGCTCGCAGGCCCTGATACTAGCAGTCAGCTATGGATGGCTGACCGATACAGTTCATGCACTACTCAGCATCCCGGATATGTACTATAATAATAACGAAACACAGAAAAATACAAAGCTGTTACATAAACAGCCACACATACTCCCAACTAATATTACGTGTGTATCCAGTTAGCATACTTCATTTCTACTTTTCCAAACATATGGTCACTATTACAGCTGATCCTTTTACGTAAAGTCTTAACTAATCCTTTATCTAAGGTTGTTGTTTTTGTAGCAATTGTTTTACATAATAAGGTTGTTACGACCATATATAACTCTCTTTAGTTGCCTTTTACAACACACTTAGAGTGTTCTCTTTCTAAGGTATGTCAGTGTTAAAGATGGGACACATAGAGAACTCAAGGTTCTCCAGTTCGATTGGTTCGCTGCAACTATCTAGTTCTTGCATGTGTCCTTGATCTATGGTTTGTGTTCTGTATAGTGTCTCTCCGGGTCTGCCTCTCTTCCTTTTGCCGCATGGTTTTCACATAATCGGTTATAATGGGAGTATTTCCCTCTACTAGAAGCTCGTGCCAGTGTACTCCCACCGTTTTTACCCGATGACATTGATTGACATCCTATCAGTCTTGAAAGACAATGAACTTCACGCTAGAGAGGAAGGTCTAAGTCAGCTGTTGTTCTTGCTTTTGCCGTTCACGTTTGAAGATTGCATTTTGACGCATTTTGTCTTCCTCTGCTTACAGTCCAGCACATAAAGTCAGCCGTCAATTAGGTCTGTCCGTGATACTTTGTGCTGGCGCTCTGTTAGATAGGCGCACAGCTCCAATAGCCACTGTCTATTTTTCAGGCAGACGCGTTTATTGGAGGATAAGCATAATTTTGTTTGGTATTGTGTCTTTTTAGTTCATTATTCGAGGGGAATTATTTCCAGTCAATGCCAAGTACACGTCTGAGACCTATATTATCGAATGCATTGATCTGGCTTTGAAGTGTCTTTGTTATTTTCCAACTTGCACAGTCATATGTAAGTACTGAAGTGACGTGTGAGTCAAGCAGCCTCAGTTTGATGTGCTTACTCAGTGATTCTCGTTTCCATATAACTCTAAATTGATTGAAGGCAATGTCTTGGAATGTTACAGGGCATATTCTTAACATCCCACCAACCAGTTAGGTGCGCTAGCATAATTTAAGTACCTTGTTTTTTTTAACATCTGACATCACCTGCACTCCTGGTAGACACGCAGGTGTATGGTCCATTTCAGTTTAAGTTGAATGATTTAAATGGTAATGTGTGCCACATTGAAGATTATGTGTGGGGGAAAACAAACCGTTGGCAGATATATGAAGAAAAAAACACACAACCTAGGCCAAGTTAAAATAGAGTCTTCTGCTTTCGTTCTCAATCTCCCGCTGTCAAGCCCTGAACAGGACTTTGCAAGTAGCAGGATTTAGTCCGGTGAACAGAATATGATGTATCGCTAGTTTACAGCTTGACTGCGACACTTGCACCTTTCGGTCCGTCACATCCGTCTTCGGCAGCAATAAAGAGTAAAAACAGATCCTTTAGGCTAGGCTACATAGAAAACTGAACAGAATACATTTTTTGCTGTAAGAAACATATTATTCTACAACACAGAATAAAAAGAGAGACTTTCAAAAGAAGTCGATACACTTGAATGCATATGTTCAATAATGGTGTGTCGCTATAGCTGAGAGGTGATGTGCTTGGTGACCTACATGGCGCCAGGTGAAGCGGAACAAAGTGCAAGCACCAGTAGCGGCTCATGCATTTTTATTCTGGAGGGGCTCAACCAAAGAAATTAAAACACACTAAGAGCACTGAGAAATGTGTATGTAGCAAAGTATGTTATTCCCCTTGCTACTCATTTGTAGTGGAACTCTATCCTTCGGTACTTGTCACTTGCAAACTCCTCAACCCCTTTTCTGTTGAAATCTGGTATTTCTTTCACCAGGTCCTTCTCAGTGGATATAATTCCTTGTGGCGTTAAGCTGTCCTCCCCCATAGAATTCCTTAAATATGTTTTTGATCAACTTCCAAGATAAAAAACATCTTTCGGTTTGACAACATGTCATCAGCATCGTCACTAACATTTTCAGCCCTTTTGTTGTTTCTTTAAAAGCAGATGTGCCAAGCCCAAATGAAAGAAGAAAATTAAGTGTTTTTAAACAGCCAAAAACATGTTCTCATTTTAAGAGGATTCCAGGCTTGAGTAGAAAACATCTAATTCAATCTTGAATACGTCTTTGTCAATCCTAGGGAAAGCATCACAACAATTATATATGCCTTCAACAGGCAGCCTTATCTTGAAGTGTCGACATTTTTCAGTCTCAAAGAATTTTCCCCTGGGAGAGGACTTTGAAATTTAAAGCGATCTTTTACTTACAATTCAGTCACATCTCTCTAACGGCGAGAACTAAATCTCGTGTGGAACTTCTGCAGCGTCTTTTTTGGAGCTGATTCTTCTGGTGTCTCTTCTAATGAAGAATGCAATACGTTCCTAATATCCAATAATGCAACTTCACAACTATGCAGTGCTTGTTGTATTTTTAAAATATCTGTTTCAATCTTCTTTGGCTGAGCATATTAGATGTCTACGTTAGGCATAGGATTTTTGAAGAAATTCAACCAGAATTGAAAAGTGTCATCATCCAGTCACTTAATAAATCCAGCAGGTTGGCACATTATTTCTGCTTTGGAAAACTATTTGTACTGATCTTGAACGATAATTCTAGTCTCGCATGGTCGTGGTATTCTAACGCTGAATATTCCATCTAATGCAGCTGTCCAATCAGGAGAATTTGAAGAAAAAAATAATGAAATCCCTCTGAGATTGGCAAAAAGGGTCTTCTAACTGGAAATGTGAGATGAAGTCTTTTCCATCAATTTGTTAAGTTGATGTGCGTAGCAGTAAATTTAATTTGCATTCTTTAAAACATCTTGAACAATAAAATTAACCTAGACCATTCTAAAAGACATCTGAATAAAGCAGTCCCATCGTTGGTTTGTGCGATTCACTTTTCGGGACAACCATTTATTAGAATTCACAAGAAACTAAATAAACAATGGCTGGGGTTATCTAAAAATGCATTTTCATACTCCTTGTGCACTATGGGTTTCTGAATATAAAAATTGCAATTATCGCTCGTCAATTGTTCCCTTCAACTTGCTTTTCAAATTTACCAAATTATTTTGGACAGATTATTTCAATTTTTGTAACTAAATCATTGTGAAAACGAAATTGGCCTTCGCCTTATCCAAGACGATGTGCGTTGCAATGTGGTTTTTATTTTTCGCCTGTCGGCCCAACCCCAGTTCATCCGACTTCAGCATGCATTTTATGTAAGGGTCTGCTTCCTTATGCATTTTCTAAGGGTTTGCATCCCCCGGGTAACGGCCGGTGCTGTGATTGGGGATCGAACCCAGCACCTTCTAGTTGTGTGCCGTGTCACTTAACCACAAGCCCCCCCCCCCCCCCCCCCCCCCCCCTCTCTTCCCCGAACCGAACATATTATTTTTAAGCACTATTCAAATTTTCGCGATGTTAACATTTTCTTAGAAGTTGAAAATTGGTGACGTCATGTTTATGTTTTGTTGATCTTTAATACGTTTTACATTTTTTCCAGAAGATGTAGGTCCTCAGCACGCTCAGGATGTGATGAAAGCTACTGAAACCCGCCACTTAAGGCCCTTTTCAGGGCGCAATAAAGAGTAAACATACTAATTGTGGGCATGAAATAACAACAGCATGATCCTTTTTTGCCGCCTATTACTTCTTCTTCTTCTTCTTCGTGCGCAGTCAGACATCAACCTTTATTTTTTCGAAAAAAGCCGCGGTGATCCTGAGGCTGTCGACACTGCCATAGAGCTTTCTAGTGTTGCCACTGGCGATGGCCACATCTGCTCTCTCTGATCCTCGTATGTCGGGCAGTTTTGCAGCAAATGCTCAGCGGTCATTTTCCCGGTACCACACGGGCATTCGTCAGTGCCACCTATCTTCAATTTGTTGAATAGGTGGTACCTCAGTCTATTGTGGCCAGTGCGAAGTCTGAAGACCACGACCTGCTCTCTTCTGTTCAACTGGTAATAGGCATCGTTTTTTGTGTATCCAGTATGTTCGGTTTCCCATTTGGTCATGTAATGCTCTAATAAGCCGTTTTGACTCTTCATATGTCATATATATGCTGCCTATTACGACATGCCTGGCAGGTTACAGTGTTACTATTCTTTGCTAACTTCAATTAATGTGTCTTGTTCTCTCTCTTCCAGAGCAGTGAAAGTGAACAGAGACAATAGTTCGAAGTGGTTCGTCTCTCCCAGCGAGTTCCCTCACAGCGTCTATGATTCCTATTGTTCAGGGACCGGTTATGTCGGCGGGATTCAGATAGCGAAAGGTGTAGCGGCCATCTACAATAAGGTAAGGTTTCACGAAACAGTAGTGGCTTTAAAAGATGCAGTAACCATCAATGTCGATGTAAGGTTTAACGTAGTTGAAATAATCATATATGTCGATGTAAGGTTTAACGTAGTTGGAATAAAATAATCATCTATGTCGATGTAAGGTTTAACGTAGTTGGAATAATAATCTATGTAGGTGTAAGGTTTAACGTAGTTGGAATAATAATCTATGTTGATGTAAGGTTTAACGTAGTTGGAATAATCATCTATGTCGATGTAATGTTTCTAAAAGGTACAGCATCAATTTATGTCGAGGTAATGTTTTTCCGTCAAAAATGTAGAATTCTGTTCAGTTCAGCTCAAGTGCCATTTGCAGATTGAAAGTGGGCTGCAATGGGCCTCCAACGCACCCATCTCCTGCTAGTATATGCTTCATATCATCCTGCAACTGATAATGTTGGTTGTCTCCGACACGTTTGCCCTCAACTTTTGTTTTCTTCAAGGTCTTTTTATTTTACCAAAACATCCTATCGGACTCAATCTTCTTTGCACCCCTAATTTCTCCAAGACTTCAATGTTCAGTTTCTTTTAATTTTCCGAGATGCCCAGTTCTTCCATTTATCCACATTTCAAAAGCGTGTTTATTGTCCACCTTTCTACACTACACGGTTGTGCGTTTCTACGAGTATACTACACAGTTGTGCGTTTCTACGAGAACGCTACACAGTTGTGCGTCTCTACGAGTATGCTACACAGTTGTACAATAATGACTAGTGTACATAACACACGATCACTCTTATATCTGTGAGTTACTTGCTTGGACTGTAATACACGACAGATGTATGTGAAAACAGGTCTGACCATCCATATTCTTTTCTTGAGTTGTATTTCTCGTCTTCTATTCTTTGTTTGTTTTAAAATTTCTTAGAAGCTCGTAGTCTGTTCTAGTATTTGATAATCTATTCTTGTATGTAGAGCAGAATTCTTGTCTACTTTGCTAATACCATAGTTTTCGTTTTCTCAGTGATAATGTCCAATCTATATGTCTGACTTTTGTTCGTTCCTTGAATCACGAATTTATGTTATTCTTGTACGCTTTCATCTACATGGTCATTTGTGTATCTTCTTCTTCATTCATTCTCAATCTCCCACTACCAAACACTGAAAGGGCTTAAGTAGCAGAATGTCGTCCAGAGAACGGAATGCGTTGTGTCGTATTTTACAGCCGTACTGCGATATTTGCACCTTTCGGTCCAACACATCCGACTTCAGCAAGCATTTTTTGAGTACCGGGTTAGCATTCCCTCTTCGATCCCTTCTCCTTAGCCAGTCTGCTCTGATGCAGCCAGTTATCCAGGATCACCGCGTGGAGGTGTAGAAGGGTCTTGATAGCTTTGGTTCGCTGGCCCTGACGCTAGCAGTCAGCTTTGGGTCGCTGACCACTGCAGCTCATGCGCTGCTCAGCATCTTGATCCTTATCTCGGAGGTATGACTTTTATCAAAATGTATTGCTCATTGTTATCAATCACTTACTGACATCTTTTATCTACCAGTGTTGATATGTGTTTATTATCATTTCTACATATGTCTGCTCCAGGTGCCGTACTTTCATTTAGAAGATGTTTACGTTGGGATGTGTCTCAAGGCGCTGGGATATAGCACTATTTTCCTGCCACACTTTGACAACATAGGCGGCCCTAATGAAAGCGACTGCTCAATAAAGGCCGGTGGATTTGTCCTGATACACAAAGTGCCAGCCCACCGGATGACCAGTATACAAAATGCAACTTGCAGCAGAGTCAAGAGCTTACATTATCAGTTTGCTGATAGCTTAACTTCGACAATTCATAGTTTGGTCAATAGATGATAGGAACGAGTTGAGATGAAGTTTTGTGCTTGAACAGTCTGATGGGTCAGGACTACTGGTCATTCATCTCTCAACTATCTATTTTAATCTCCTATTTTTCTTCATCTTCTTCTTCTTCTCTGGCTACCGTCCCGTTCTGTCCTGTCCTGTTCTGCTCTGTCCTGTCTGTCTGTCTGCCTGGCTATCGTGCTATCTGTCTGCCTGCCTGGCTACCGTCCTGTCTGTCTGCCTGCCTGGCTACCGTCCTGCTCTGTCCTGTCTGGCTGCCGCCTTGCCTGACCTGCCTGCTTGTATGACTGCCTAGTCTTGCCTATCCGTGTCTTATCCTCTTGTCTTATCTGTCCCACTGAGCTAAGCTTAATTTATTCTGTATCTGTACTGTCTTTTCTTTCTCTCTCTCACTCTCTTTTGATGTGTAAATCTTATTTATCTCTGTCTCTCTGCTTTCTTCTCTCTTCATGTATCTACTATCTTCTCTCTCGATGTATCTACTATTGTAACAGTTCCCGCCGGAGCAGAGAGTTTAGGACAGTGTGATGTGGTTGCTGATAACAAATGTACCTGAATGCGTGTGAAGGTCACTCACCGTCTCAACAAAGGAGAACAGAGTTGTGGCAAAGAATGTGGACAGGTAGGAGCTGACCGCTGGCCTTCTGATTTGGGTAAAGAGAGAATGATTGACAGAAGGATTGGCAGCGGGGCTTGCTGTGAGAGAATGAGTGACAGGTGTGCAAAGTGTTTCGTTCCAATAAGACTGAATATAGCCATCCCCTGAGATCCATTGGTCAAGCTCTGGCTTTGCTTGAGTGTATATAACTCGATACAAAGTTTAGCTCAAGAGGCTGGAGGAAGAGGAGGGATAGCGAGATGAGAGAGAGAGAGAGACTGAATTTAGATAGTATGTTTAGCTCACCGATTTAGATAGAGGAGCAATTGATATACTGTTGCACGAATGTTAGTGATAGAACAGGATCGCTCAAGTAGGTGTGTGAGTTTTGTATTAAGTGATAATCTGAACGTTGTGTTGTAAGCAGGACTCAATGTGAATGAGGTATATCCAGATCACCCGCCTGAGGGGATTTGAGTGAGGCAGAGTATTTGATAAGGTGTGTTGAGGACGCAGTTAAGGTGAGGTGTGTGTGTGATGTAATTGCAAGGCAATAGAACTAAGTTGAGATAGTTGGGAATTCCATCAAGAGCTAATGCTTAACATTTCCGCTTTAGTTAATATGTATATTAACATATATATAATAATATAATACTTAGTTAAGATAATATGTATTGAATTGTGTTTGTAATTCCACTACTCATTTTTATGATATGAGTATTATAAAATAAATATGCCATCTGATGTGTGCTATATTATTTGAAGTGTGTGGTCATGATGAGGTGGATGAGTGTGAGAATGTTCTGAGTTAGAATAACGGCCAGGGCAAACAGTGGGGTTTGCTACACTATTTTCTCTCTCGATGTATCTACTTTCTTCATAAACTTAATTTCACGCATTGTAATGTTTCCCGAGTGTGCACAAATCCTGAGACAGGTATCAAAAAGCAGGCCAGAATATGAACGACGTTGTTTACCAATATAATAGCTGTCCATCGTTGCCAATGAGGACCGCCGGCATAATCCTTGTCACAGATTTCCCTGTTGGGTGTGGGTGCGCATGTGGCTGAACAGGCCAATGCGGGCACGAAAACATCTGCTACATATCGGGCACACGAGATTTGTAGAAGGTGATGATGTTCCCGCTGTTCGGGGTTTCCGGGTCTCGTTGACCAATACTTTAAAATAAAAGACGATAATAATAGTGACTGTGTTGCATCACATTTCTTCAACATTCACCCTCGTCACTAAATTGCGAACAAAAACAAACTGTACTCCCCCTCCCCCACTGTATTACGTCATATTTAACCACATATAAACATCCCTACCTAACCAGAGATGCGTGCTTAGACTCTGAAATCAACATATAAACATCCCTACCTAACCAGAGATGCGTGCTTAGACTCTGAAATCAACATTTAAACATCCCTACCTAACCAGAGATGCGTGCTTAGACTCTGAAATCAACATATAAACATCCCTACCTAACCAGAGATGCGTGCTTAGACTCTGAAATCAACATATAAACATCCCTACCTAACCAGAGATGCGTGCTTAGACTCTGAAATCAACATTTAAACATCCCTACCTAACCAGAGATGCGTGCTTAGACTCTGAAATCAACATATAAACATCCCTACCTAACCAGAGATGCGTGCTTAGACTCTGAAATCAACATATAAACATCCCTACCTAACCAGAGATGCGTGCTTAGACTCTGAAATCAACATATAAACATCCCTACCTAACCAGAGATGCGTGCTTAGACTCTGAAATCAACATATAACCATCCCTACCTAACCAGAGATGCGTGCTTAGACTCTGAAATCAACATATAAACATCCCTACCTAACCAGAGATGCGTGCTTAGACTCTGAAATCAACATATAAACATCCCTACCTAACCAGAGATGCGTGCTTAGACTCTGAAATCAATATATAAACATCCCTACCTAACCAGAGATGTGTGCTTAGACTCTGAAATCAACCATAGGAATGGCAAGGACAGCGCTGAGTTTTGTCACCTGCACGAAAGTGGAAAGTGTTTGGGATAGAGGGGGCAACAATGCAGAAACCAAGGATCAAGTATTCCGTGCCATCGTTCTTACCACCCTCCTCTACGTTTACGAGTCCTGGACGCGTACACCAGTCATGCCTGACTGCCCAATTACTTGCACATGAGCTGCCTGACCCGGCTGCTGAAGATCCACTGACAGGACACGGTACACAACTACGAAGTGCTTCAAAGAGTAAAACTACATAACAACTACACACTGCTGCAGAACGTCTGTGTTCGATGGGATGAGCATGTTGTTCACATCTCGGACCACCGTCTGCCTAAGCACCATCTGCATTCAAGGGAGGCACGCAGTTAGCGGGAGGGCAGACAGAAAGATATACAGCTTCAATAAAGACTTTCTTGAAAGGCCTCCATTTTTATGTTGCATCTTGGGAGTTCGTTGTGTTCGGACTGCGTAGCCTGGTGCATTGAAATCACACAAGGTACTCACTTGGCTGAGCAGAAAATACCAGAACAGCTGGGGAGAAACTTGACGTCCGAAATGTCGCCACACAAGACTCTCCGTCTACCAAACACCACCCACGTCTGTCGCTAGTGCTGTAGGGTGTGCCAATCCAGGATATGACTGACCAGCCATAATCTGACATAGCCACGTCTGCCCATACAAATATGATGATATCAGTATCTTCGTTCGCGATGGGTAACAACTACGGTACATGGCAACATCCAATAACAATTTTTTTTCATGTCAATTTAATGAGAATAAATGCCGTTCCTTGATGAAGATGTCAGTTAAAGGACGCTCGGGGGTTTCATGCCATTAAACTCATCAATCCATTCCGCTTAAAATAGATTCACCACTAAATTTGATTTGGCCTAGTTTGATAGGGAATCCTGAATCTGTTTGCTTGCAGTGGCTTTCATGCCCATCAGATGTCTTTTCGAATATTCAAAGACAATTTATTATACAACGAGATGTGGTCTCACAATGTTCTCTACCCACCATCCTCGACCCACCGGGAATAAGAAAAGTCTATAGTCTGTTGAGGGACGTTTTCACCAATTCGCACCAACCGTTCGATGAGATATTTACTAAAATGTGACACTCAATTTTACCTACTCGTTCATCATTCGCCGTTACACTGGTCTGCTCCAACCAGCCACCAGAACCATCTCCACGGACGGTCAACGGATATTGTGTGTTTTTCGTTTAAACAATTCCCTGTTACGGCAGCTTGTATGAATCTAGGATTAGGGAAGTCGAGCTACGTCATACAAAGACGTCCCCAGACTGCCCGTAATGTCCTGATGTTCGCAGTCCCCGTCACCAGGGTTGCCAGTTCCAGTTCTCTACAAAGTGTTCAACACTACACATACGTGGGAAGCAAGATGGAGACATCCGACTTCAGCAAGCATTTTTTGAGTACCGGGTTAGCATTCCCTCTTCGATCCCTTCTCCTTGGCCAGTCTGCCCTGATGCAGCCAGTTATCCAGGGTCACCGCATGGAGGTGTAGAAGGGTCTTGACAGCTATGGTTCGCTGGCCCTGACGCTAGCAGTCAGCTATGGGTCGCTGACCACTGCAGCTCATGCGCTGCTAAGCATCTTGATCCCAGAAAATTATTGAATATACACTGGGACCAGTTCATAACTAATGACTCGATAAGAACAGAGACAAACCAAATATACGTGTCGACCATCATCTGGGAAAAAAAACGATGGACATACATTGGATATGTCCTTAGAATGAACAACAACCGGCTTCCATTGCAAGCACTCGAATGGACACCAATGGGTGTTCTGAAAAGAGAGAGACCCAAGGAAACACTCAGAAGAACAATCATCCGAGAGGGCTCAACTATGGGCATCAGCACCATACAAGATCTGAAAACAGTGGTATTTCACCGTTCCAAATAGAGACCATTTGTTTTTGCCTAATGCGCCGCATTTTGCGCGCAAAGAACATAGATAGATAGACAGACAGATAGAAAGATAGATAGGAAAGATTAGATTAGATAGGAAAGATTAGATTAGATTAAATTGATAGAGAGAGATATGGATGGATGGATATATGGATGGGGAGATAGAGGGATGGATGGATGCCTGATATTTCTGGGAAGGACATTACAATTCATAGTACAAAGTGTACAGCATTGATAAAGCGTGTTTTGAGTCCTGCCATCCATGAGGAATCACTAAGTGATTTGAAAGATTCCGCGTACTTGCTAATCATTGACGAAAGCACTGATAACACAACGGAGTAGCTACACTACAGATGTATTATACGCTGACCAGACGTGAATCTCAATGTAGCGTTGGGTGTATGTATTCTACAAGAAAATTATTATTTTTAACTTAGCAAAATAGAGATTACACATAAATGTCAAAAACAAACATTACACAAGTCGTCAAAGGTATTGGATAAGCATAAATAGAACGCGAAAAGCATGTTTAAGTCCGAGTTGTTGAGAATAAGTACGAGTGATTTTCATGTCAGCAGGTTGTTCGTTAAGCTTGTTCGTCGTCTGCCAATCCCAACACGCACGTTATTGCTGAGGGATCAAAGTAACTAAGTCCTTAATCTTCTTCCTCTTTCTCCTCCTCTTCTTCTTATTATTATTATTCTTTTTGTTATTACATCTTTGATATTTAAACCGTCAGACGAGTTCCCGTGATGAACTTGATAGTTGTGTAACTCCTCTTTAACTCTATAGTTTTGAGTTCCGTATTACCATCATTGGATCAGTGTATCTTCATTAGCTGGTCGTACAGAGAAAAGTCATGTTACACATGCCCTACACGTTTGCTCAGTTTGTTTAGTCCTCGCCTTAAGCGTTAAATCTATGCATTCTGCGTACGATGAAGGAGAAGCACAAACAATCTATGCATTCCTTTGCCGGGTTCTTTTGTGACGTGACAAATTCTTCTCAAATCAAACAGAGCTCTATTCGCGTGTGTAGATCACTTTATTTGTTCCGCCGATAACAGTTGTTCGAGCATTATTTTTAACTAAATAAACTGCTACTATATAGTGAAAATTGAAGCATTCGTAATGAAAGAGCGAGAATTCAGTTACCAAATTGTGACGTTCTTCATCCGGATATAATTTTCGAAAACAGATCTAGACTGATGAAGTATTGATCAGCATTTTAAAATGGTCTCATCTAAAATTATGTTGTCATCTTCTTCATGATCGGGAGAGGAGACTAACGACCGGTCAGGCAAACCATGCTGATCAGACTATGTTAGTCAGAGTTCGGTGAAACATACTAAACACTGATCAGACTATGTTAGTCAGGACCAGATTAAACATTCTGATCAGACTATGTTAGTCAGCGTAAGGTGAAACATATTGATCAGACTGTTAGTCCGGTTCAGGTGAAACATATTGATCAGAAATTATTAGTCAGGGTTGGGTGACACATACTGATCAGATTTTGGTAGTAGGGTCAAGTTGTCAGTTGTTTAGTGGGCACAGTGAGAAAGTTGTCTCTTTTGTGCGTCCTGAAAAGGACGTTAAGGGACTGGTAGCTTTCTACACTTGCCGAGCGTGCTGATGAGGTTGCACCGTAGTCCCTCATGCTGTTGGGATATGCTTGACTTCATCTGCCTAATACTGACTACTATGCGGATCATGTCGATCTACATTTCATCAGCCAGACTGCCTTGAAAACAGTTTGTTTCCTGGGGATGCTAGACGGAAGAGCGGTGTAGTCTTGGTCGGTATATTGCGTCTGACCCTGAGACGACGTCTTTGCCGTTATGTTGTGCCTGACCGGAAAAGCGACTCAGTTCCTCAGTCAGGTCAAACATAGTGATCAAAATCACCGCCTCACGTCCGAGCAGTGATCTCTGGAAATCGGCTGTTTCATGGTTGATGATTTGGTCATCGCACTGTCAACACCGTAGGGGAGAACTCACTGAGGAGCATTGCACTACAGCCAGGAGGACCCTCAGTACTACTTCTAAAGTACGCCTAAGGACGTGAGAAGAGTCACTGTAACCCCCCCCCCCTCAAATAAAATCGTCAGGAGTACATAACTCAAAGATGCAGGGTCATCCCTTTGTCAAAAAGGGCAACAAATCAGATTCAGTCAATTATTGACCAATGAGTTTGACGAGCATACTCTGCAACATTTTAGAGTCCATTATCAAGGACGACATAGTACTGCACTTGGACAAGTTTAATTTAATCAAAAATAGTAAGCATGGGTTCACTAAAGGAAGATCGTGTTTAACCAATCTATTAGAATTCACGGAGGAGGTTACCAAAATGTTGGATGATGGAGAGCCGGTGGATGCTATCTATCTAGATTATGCAAAGGCCTTTGATAGAGTACATCCTCAACGATTGTTTCGAAAATTGAAATAACATGGAAGAGGTGGTGAAGTTGCAAATTGGATATAAAATTGGTTGACGGACAGAAGGCAGAGCGTATGCATAAATAGGGAGTACTCTTACTGGTGTGATATAATAAGGGGTGTGACCCAGGGATCTGTATTGGGACCAATTTTGTTCTTTATATATATAAATGATTTGGACATTGATATCGGATCCATGATTGCAAAGTTCGTGGATGATACAAAATTATGCGGCAGGGTCTCTTCTCTGAAAGAGGTGGATCTATTGAGATCGGATTTTAAAAATCTGGCATTTGGAGATCTGGCAGATGGAGTTTAATGTAGAAAAATGTTGTCCTGCACATGGGAAGATCCAATGATGAATATAGTTACAGAATGGGAGAGAACAATATTAGGACAATAAAAAATGAAAGAGACCTAGAAGTTGTAATAGATCATATAGGAAAGGTGCGGGAGCAAGTCCATGTGGCAGTGAAAAAGGCTAATGCATGCTAGGCATGATAAAAAGAAACATTTCACATAAGAGCAAGGAAGCAATAGTCAAGTTATATAAATCCTTAGTGAGACCTAAATTAGAGTACTGTGTTCATGTGTGGAGTCCGTATACTAGAGTGGATATAAACATGCTGGAAAAGGTACATAGACGCTGCAAAAATGATCGCGCGGTTTCAGAATTATAGTTATGAGGAAAGACCAAAAACAACTGGTCTTCGGTGTCTAGTACAAAGAAGAATTCGAGGTGACTTAATAGAAGTGCATAAACTAATAAATGGAAAGGATAGATTAGACTACCAAGTTTTTCAAAGTACAACCGGCTACAAGACTAAGATGGGACAGCTACAAATTGTTTAAAGACAGGTCTAGATTATGTATAAGAAACTATTTTTTTAGTCAGAGAGTGCTGAATTCTTGGAATGCATTGCCGCAGGATGTAGTGGAAGCAGAGTCAGTTAATGCATTCGAAAATATGTTGGATGCTCGCAGTATTTTCGGTATCCGTGGAGTGAAATAAACTGGTTGTATACAGACTCTGTAGAGCCTTCTAAAACAGTATAATGAAGTTGAGTTAAATTAAAAATAGAACACATGTAGGTGGGAAAGATAATTCCTGCATAAACAAGATAGCATACATATTTGCACTGAGAGGAAGATGGAAATTATGTATGTAATTTGTCTTCAAACAATAACTCCTCCTAATAAGTAAAACTGTTCTTGGTCACTATGACGCGATATGGATGGGTACAAAACATTACGTCAATTAAAAATGATAGAGGACACAGTTCGTAAGCTGAAACGTGCATTTACCAATATGTCGAAAGGCCTTATCGAATATTAAAAGACAATTCAAGATGCAGCAACATACAGTAAACGTGTATCCCATGAAAAGTGCCGGTTATGCACAACATATTGACCATGACCGGGGAGGAAGACTGACGTCTGGTCAGACAAAATATACTGATCAGACATGTTAGTCAGGGTCAGGTAAAACATACTGACCAAGACCCTCACCTTGGCTTCCTAGTAGCCCTCCCTGGAAACGGGCTGTTTTCATGGCAGTCTGGCTAGCAAGGTGAGGGATCGACGTGATCCCCGTAGTAGTGAGCATCACGCAGTTGAAGCCAAGCATAGCACAACCGCCTGGGGGACCCCGGTCCACCTTCATCAGCACGCTCGGGATGTGAGGAAAGCTACTGCAACCCGTCACTTAACGTCCTTTTCAGGGCGCACAAAAGAGTAATCTGCTCCTTGTGAGCATCCGCTAACAACAACTGACCATGACGTCGCGTGAGGGTCAGGCACAATATACTAACAAGACCACTATCTCTCTTCCATGTAGCGGTCCCTAGAAACAGGCTGTCAAGGCAGTCTGGCTGACGAGATGTGGATCGGTGTGATTCCCATAGTAGTGAGCATAACGAAGTTGAAGCCAAGCATAGCGCAGACGCCTGTAGGACCGCGTCCCACATTCGTCAGCACGCTCGGGATGTAAGGAAAACTACAAAAACCCACCACTCATCGCAAATTTATGGGCTCACAAAAGAGTAAACATACTCATTGTGTAAATTAAACAACAACAAGAAAACCAACAAAATATTCCATAAAAAGGTCCTCATTTATATAAATATATATATACTCCGCTGTTCACTAAGTTCCGGGACACATTTTTGGGGGCATGAATAAGTAAACCTACAGACTAGTTGGTTCTATCCCCTTGAAAGTAGTTCTCTTGTAATTGTATACATTTATTCCAGACCTTATTTGTCTTTTCGCATTAACTTGAATCTTCTCAATATCATCGAATCCGCGACCTTCCCTTTTTTTTTAAGTTGCTGGAACAAGAAAAAGTCACACCCAGCAAGATCGGTGAGTATGGAAGTTGTGGGAGCAATGGAATGTTGTGTCTCGTCAAAAATGCGTTGGTGGTGACAAACCTGTGTGCAGTGGCATTGTCATCATACAAAATCAAATTGCCTGTGCGCCATTTCTCAGAGCGCGTTCTGCGTACAGCGTCGTAGAGGAGTCGCAGAACTGTTTTGTAGGGACGTATTCATGATGAACCAGTCTATCAATTTCCAAGAACACAATCAACATGGTCTTAACATTGGACTTGGCATGTCGCGCTTTCTTCGGTCGAGGAGATGATGACGTTTGCCACTGTGACATTTGCTTTGTTTCCGGGTTATATCCGTATACCTAGCTTTCATTACCAGGGATTATCGAGGACATGCAATTTTGCGTCGATTTTTGCTTGCTCGCGAAGGTCAGTGCAAATGGACAACCGATCGTCCTTCTGGTCCTGAGTCAGTATGCGGGGCATGAGTTTTGCTGTTACTCGTCTGATGCGCAAATCTTCAGTTTCGATTTTATGGCACGTACCGATTGTATTCCAATATCTTCAGCAACCTGACAGTCAGACGTCGGCCAGCAACATCTCTGATAGTCCGACGTCGGCCAGCAACCTCTCTGATAGTCAGACGTCGGCCAGCAACCTCTCTGATAGTCAGACGTCGGCCAGCAACCTCTCTGATAGTCAGACGTCGGCCAGCAACCTCTCTGATAGTCAGACGTCAGCCAGCAACCTCTCTGATAGTCAGACGTCGGCCAGCAACCTCTCTGATAGTCAGACGTCGGCCAGCAACCTCTCTGATAGTCAGACGTCGGCCAGAAACCTCTCTGATAGTCAGACGTCGGCCAGCAACCTCTCTGGTAGTCAGACGTCGGCCAACAACCTCTCTGATAGTCAGACGTCGGCCAGCAACCTCTCTGATAGTCAGACGTCGGCCAAACAACCTCTCTGATAGTCAGACGTCGGCCAGCAACTTCTCTGATAGTCAGACGTCGGCCAGCAACCTCTCTGATAGTCAGACGTCGGCCAGCAACCTCTCTGGTAGTCAGACGTCGGCCAGCAACCTCTCTGATAGTCAGACGTCGGCCAGCAACCTCTCTGATAGTCAGACGTCAGTCAACGCGTATGATGTCTTGCACATGTGACACAATCTCATCGGTGTGGAAAGTGCATGGTCTGCCTTGACTGGGTCAACTTCAAAGGATCGGCGTCCACTTTTGAAACAGGAATACAATTCAAATATTTTAGATCGACTAAGGTAGGACTCTCAGAAAGCTAATTGCAGCATTTCGAAGGTTTCTGAACCAGTCTTTCGGAAACGAAAACAAAAATCAATTCACCCATGTTATTGAATGTTACCGTCCATTTTGGAAACGCAATGAGCACTACAAGGTCACCTTCACTTCTAGGCTTCCAAACAACGCATGCGCAAATGGGCAAAGTTGTCGACTTCCGGTGTGGTAAATACATTGACACGTTGTTGTCACATGAACTAGTTGAATATCACTGCTCTTTGTATTATAGTTTTCCGAAAAAAAGTTCTCGGAACTAAGTAAATAGGGGTGTTGTTGTTGTTGTTTCGAATGCCCATAATGAGCAGGTTACTCTAATGTGCCCCCTGAAAAGGGCGTTAAGTAACGGGTTGCAGCAGCTTTCCTCACATCTCGAACGTGCTGATGAAGGTGGACCGGGGTCCTCCAGGTGGTTGTGCTTTGCTTGGCTTCATCTGCATCTCGCTCACTACTATGGAGATCACGTCGAACCTCACCTTGTTAGCCAGACTGTTGTCCTCAACAACAGCCCGTTTCCAGGACGACCAACGAGAAAGTTAGGTGAGGGTCATGGCCAGTATATTTTACCTGACCCTGGCAAACATTCTCTGATCAGTGTGTTTTGCCTGACCAGATGTTAGCCTCATCGTCCCGTCAGGTGAGGGTCTTGGCCAGTATATTTATCCTGACCCTAACAAAATTCTCTGATCAGTGTGTTTTGCCTGACCAGGTGTTAGCCTCATCGTCCCGAACAGAGGTGTATATAAAAGTGTCGGTTGGTAAGCTCGCGAGTTAGGCAAACATTTCGTCTGGTGTGTTGAGGGTGAATATGTAGAAATATTCTATGGCCAGTTTTGATTTAGATTTTTCGTCTTGACATGTTTTTCAAATGCATTTGAATCCTTGTATACCCCGCTACAAAATGCTTATTATAGTTTTAGTACATAATTAATTTGGGCTAAATCGGATGACAAAATAAGCTATGAACATACAGTTTTGTTTGAAAATTGACATTTTTTAAGCAGGCGCAAACAAATTATTTAGTTAATAAAAATGATATATGGATTAGGATATTACCACCACCAAGAACAAACATTATCTTCAAATTAATTAAATAGATTTGATTTTTTTTCTCTCAAAAACACGTTCCTTTACTTGTAGGTAAACATCTAAACTACGGCCCTTCTTCATAAATGCATCAATAACCAAGTCATAGAAGTTCTCACTGGACGCAGATTATTCAGCAGTCGTTTTTCTATCGGAAATAAAGGAAGTTCAGTTAGTCTGCCATTCTTAATACTGCCGTGTTTATAGTCTTTTATTCTTCTTTAATCTGACAAATTGCATTGACAAACTGACATCACTGTTTGTGCGTTGTTTCGAAAGCAGGCTTCCATTTGCTGATAATAAACATAAGTCAATAATTTATTAATAGTTTATCCAAGATCTTGTGGCAAAAATACTCATTGTTCATCACAAATATAATCTTGCTGTTCATGTCTGCATTCAACAAAGGGAAAATCAACTCATTGTCGAATATATAGTTGTTAAAGTAGAACTTTCTGTGTTTGCCTCCCGATGTTCAAAGTCGAGATGGAGGCATATTGGGAAGAAAATATTGACTTGTATGCTACATCTGTAGATAATAAATAACATTTAGTACAACTAAGTTTACCAAAGTGTATTATTTTACGATTTCAAAAATGCGTATGGACTACAGAAAGAAATACAAAATATTGATTAGTTTACTAGGGAAAGGTAAGCAAGTTGCCCATCGCAAGCAAAGATGACATCTTCAGACTGTACTCGTCCTGAAGATGTAACTTGCTGAATTTGGATTATAGTGAGAAAGAAGCTGCGCTGGATATCAATCTCACTCTCTCGTCCTGAGTTACCGGGAACCAGTGGCAAGACATACAATCAAGACGATTGGAAGTAGCTCATGATGCAGACATTCAGGTCGCACAATCCGTGAGACCAGAGGTCGCTTGAAACTTGTGGTGAGTCGATCGTCCACCGTTTCCTTGACGATTTGAGAGGCGAATGTCGTGCCTCTCGACGGCAGCAGCCCCCTCGCGTAGACTAGAAGACACTGCTGCTGACCAGCGCCCGCATCTGTAGGTCTAGGTGAGAGACCATTTACCCATGGCTGAAGGGAGATTCCGGTCCTGGCATGCAATGAAAATGGACCCAATTTCCATGTAGGTCGTTCACACCAACCAAGGACGGTGTGCAATCTGTAGTGGCGTCCTATCCAACCCAAAGGTACCACTGGTTCCACGGCTCATAAGGACAAACAACACCTGATATACGTTTGGTAGGGAAAGGTAGTACTGGTTCTACCGCTTATACAGACCAGCGCCTGATATACGTTTGCTAGAGAAGGTATCACTGGTTCTACCGCTTATATGGACCAACAGCGCCTGATACACGTTTGCTAGAGGAAGGTACCACTGGTTCTACCGCTTATATGGACCAACAGCGCCTGATATACGTTTGCTAGAGGAAGGTATCACTGGTTCCACCGCTTATATGGACCAACAGCGCCTGATATACGTTTGCTAGAGGTAGGTAGCACTGGCTCCACCACTTATATGAGGAGACAGCGTGGGCTAGTGGATAAATGGCACGGCTCACAACCAGAAGGACGTTTGTGTCGTTGTGTCGTAGGTTACAGCGAGTCTGCGCTTTCGGCTGGTAAAGTAAAGTAAGTAGCACGTCTTCGCTTCTTACAACCACCAGCAAGCTATTTGGCTGTTATAAGTTTCTTGACAAGGGTACAGTACGGTGGGGTGCCATTAATTTCCGTACGCCGTGGAGCAATCACGTCAGGAAAAAACCATTGTCTGCCAAACTGGACACGTTGAGAATCGAACCAGGTGTGTTGTGAAAACCGAGCGAGTTTGACCCCTAGGTCACGCAGCCTACTATACTTTCGGCCGGACACATCCGATTTCAACACGTCCTTTTTGGGATGGGTTCGAAGATGCAGCACAAAAGTAAATTAACGGACTACAGGCAGCGACTCCTAACTGGATGCTGACATCAGGGTCAGCTGACCAAGACCATACTCCACCCCCGAGCTGCAACTATGAAAACAGGCTGCACTAGTGCAGTCTAGATACGAGAACAGAGATCGCAGTGGGAATGCAAGCCCGGTGGCCCAAAAAAGTCAGCTGAAATCGGTTGTGTCTGCACAAAAAGCGCAGATATCACAGCCTCATTGTAAATTGCGACACATCGCCACAAAGACCTTTTCAAGACAAACGCCGAAGAAGAAGAAGAAGAATAACAATAACAATAAGCTTTGAATGATTCTAGATATGTTGGTAATCGCTGCTGTACTTGATGGTGGCTGTATTTCTTGCATGCGTCCTGTGTTCGCTCATTAAAAACACTGTCTGGTTATCTTAAAGAGAAATAAAATCCGGCTAAGGTCAAGGGGACTGAACTCATGCTTTTCCTAAGAATAATTCATTTTGATAGATAAACTATACTGGTAGAGCTGAGCATAGACATTCATTTTCCCAACAACCTTTGAATCACAATATTAACCGCATAAAAACAGATTGTCATGCATTTATTCGTCAACTCCCACCTCAGCTCTACACATGTCTCCCTGGAAACGCCCTATTTGTTTCGCAATCTGGCTAAAGAGGTGATCTTCGTAGTGTTGAGTGACATGTAGATGAAGCCGAGCATAGCCCAACCACCTGGACGACACCGGTCCACCTACATTCCGGATGTAAGGGAGGCTACTGCAACCCACAACTTAACGCCCTTTCCATGACGTACAAAAGAGTAATTTTACTCATTGTGGACATTCAACTTCATCACCATCATTATCTGTAATCTCGTGAATATAAAAAGGTGTGTAGTGTGGCTAGTAATTGATAATAAAATGGGCCAAAGTTCTTCAAGTACCCTTCTGTATAAGATGCATGCTCAACCGTAACTAATTCATAAACAAAAATAGTTTCGAACATAAGAAACTGCTCTCAAAGGCTGTCAATTCGGGGGACTGAGTGGTCTCTAGGTAAGACGTGCACCGTCGGTGCTGGAGGTCAGGGGTTAGAATCACGGTGGAGACCGACAATTTTTCACGTGGACTTTCCGGTATTTTCCCTGATCTCTGTGTAGTACAGATCGGACGTTAATAATCCATCGGTAGTTGGAAATCGAAAAGAATAGGCTTAACGGCAGATGCCCGGGCAAAATTCAAAATGATTTTCAAAATCTACCCAATAAATTACGGGATCCTCGCCGGTGCTACGGATGTTGTTGTTGTTGTTGCTTAGATGTTTGCCTCACTAGTTTCTACTGGCGGAGGCGCGCCATTTTCCACCCCAGACCGTAGTCCATTGGGCGATATCAGGACGCATAAACCAGTGCTTGGATGCATGTGTGCGTCTGTATGTACATATGCTAGGTTTGTGCGCCCTCAGAAGCTAGCCCAACCAAAGTGCAATGGAAGGGCCTCACCATGAGGGCGGGTGTGAAAGTTGTGCAAGAGTGTGACGGTAGGACAGAGTCAAATGAAAAAGAGTGAGGGGAGAGAGAAGAGTTGCCCCCAGGGTGAGGCCCCTGGGGCTGGTCCCGGTGCTACGGAGTTCGTGCATTGTGCTGAGATTATCAAATGATATGGGGAAGAACAATGCACTTATGGGTTAATCCGTGTGCATTGACGTTAATTCTTCGACTAAACTAAACTAAACTAAACAACAAGAGTAGTGTGACATCACGACCCTCTGCAACCTAATATTGGGGGATAAAATATGCTGTGACAAGTGGAGCAGCAAACCGTCAAGTATATGATGAAAGACCCGTCTGTTGTTTCCCCTGACTGATGTCCGGTGAATTACGTGCTTGCAAAATGCAGAAACATACTTGTCTTATTGTCGTTGTCAATAGAAGCTTACTCTAGGGGGAAAATGGGGGCGGGGGCGGTGGGAGGGGGAGGGTAAATAGATGTTAGTTATTATATGAGCCTTCTTCTTCGTTCGTGATGAAAAATACGTTTGTAACGTATATCGTAGTTTGCCGCGAGGCTGTGAAAATTACATTTCAGATTTCAGAACGACATTTTTGGGATCGAATTTGTCTTTCCTCTTTGATCCCTAATCTCTTAGCCAGACCACTTGGTTGCAGTCTGTTTCCAGGGCAGTCACTAGAAGGCAGAATATGATCTTCGTCAGTTATGGGTCACTGATCCTGATGTAAACAGCGATCTATGAGTCATTCGCTGCTGATAGCTCATTCACTGTATCGTCTCTTCGGTCCCTTTTTCGAGACTAAACCACGAAAAGGAAAATATACATTTTATTTAAAGTAACATCAATCTGTCAATTAATCAATCAAAGCTTTTTCAGTTCCCGTGGAGCATAGCACTTTAATAAATACATGCCAAATCATTGAAGGTTGATTCGGCTACACATATTTAATTTTTTTAAAGAAATGCTCGTGCTTCCATTAATCCGTTTGTCATAGCAATCATTCGACCAATTGAACATTGAAACTTGATTGACGTCTGGAATTGAGGCCCCTATATATTAAAATGTTTGCACACAAAAAAAAAGCAAAACAAAAAAGACAACGGGCATAACAAAATGGAAATATAGATTTCCCATTAAATGAGAACAGAAAGAATCAGTGGGTGTGGGTTCAATCCCCAAGTTTGGTAAGTTAAAAACAAGAGGAATACAATACGGTACCAACACAAGAACTAATACAATGCCAGCAACAGCGGGAAGGAACTTGGAAAATCTTCTCCTTTAGAGAACGAAAAAGCTAAAGGGACGAAGACACTTGCTCGAAGAAGGGAATACTTCTGACGATCAGATTACCTTCTGATGTATTGCTTTGCGTATAGTTTCCTATCAGGATATGAGAAAAAAAATGTAATGGCAGGTACACTAGATCCCTCATATTGGAAAACGTCAGACGAATAAAGAACATGGTTTTGCAAGTTTATAACAGTCTGTCAGTAAAAGGTAATATTAACTAAGTGTATCAATGGATGCGTGAAAGGTTATAATGTAGTGCAGACCTTGGACCTCGACGAGGTCTTGATGTAGGGCAGACCTTGGACCTCGACGAGGTCTTGATGTAGGGCAGACCTTGGACCTCGACGATGTCTTGATGTAGGGCAGACCTTGGACCTCGACGAGGTCTTGATGTAGGGCAGACCTTGGACCTCGACGATGTCTTGATGTAGGGCAGACCTTGGACCTCGATGATGTCTTGATGTAGGGCAGACCTTGGACCTCGACGATGTCTTGATGGGGCCCATGTGAACTGCATTTATTATCAAATGGCCGGTTGCCACTAAACATGCCCTCCTGCGGCCATCCATGTGCTTCGAGTTTTAGATCCATGTATTACATGCTGTAGTATGATGATCGTCTGAGTGGCAGATTAGTTGATTGCTGGCTTGCCACAATTGTGCCGGTTTGATCCTCGTAATTGACACGCTACTGTCAATCTAACTGTAAATAGGTATATGGCGTATTGTTAGAGATAAAATTTAAACGAGAAAAGGAATTGGCCACCTCATCTGATAAAAACGAAGACCTAATACAATGAAATCCCTAACACTTCATTATCTACATCAGTGCATGCTATGGGACTGCATTAACCTTTCTTTTAGCATGTTAAATAGGCTGACAAATATCAATAAACCTAACAGCAATTGATATACATAATGAGATCAAGGAAACTAAGTGGAAAGACAGACAAATGAAAGAAGGTTTAAAATGCCGTCTCGAATTGTCAATAACTGGCTGCTCAAACAAACAAGGTTAAAAATGCAGTTTTCAATGAGAATAATAACAAAGTATGCCCCTTAGAGCAGAAAGGTAAGCAGCTCGTCTCACAAGAAACGAAACAAAAGCACACACGAATTGGTGTACGAAAATCAGCAAGTTTCAAGAAACTTCTGGTTTCAAGGGAGGTGAGATCGAGTGCCTAGTTTTATCAGAGAGCGACAATAAACGCATAAGATCTATGAACACAATGTGCAAGTAAAATAATTCTGGCAGGTTGACAATAGAAAACAGGTTGTTGCCAAATGTCATGGGAAATAATTTGAAAATGATACAGAAATTCTTAATCAATACACTACCTACCATCCGCTTTTCGCGAGAAGTAAAATCGCAAAACAGAGCCTAGTACGGATATCATTCAGTTGCCTGACAGCAGGAGTATACCTACCTGTATGGATACCATGATTTCAAGTTACAACAACAGACCTAGGATCTGTAATTCGACCTTTATTGTTGTTGATGATGTTGATGTTATTGTTGGTGTTGTTGTTGTTGGTGTAGTCGATGTTGTTGATGATGATGTTGATGTTGTTGTTGATGTTGTTGATGATGATGTTGATGTTGTTGTTGATGTTGTTGTTGATGTTGTTGATGTTGTTGTTGATGTTGTTGTTGATGTTGTTGATGATGTTGTTGTTGATGTTGTTGTTGCTGTTCATGTAGTTGTTGTTATTGTTGTTGATGTTGCTGCTAGTGTTGTTATTGATGTTGTTGTTGATGTTAATCTTGTTGTTTGTTGTTGATGTTGCTGCTGATGTTGTTGTTGATGATGTTGTTATTGATGTTGTTGTTGTTCCAGACGATTTTACTATACTTTGCTTCATCTGCGTGACGCTCACTACTAGGGGATCACATCGATCACCACCTCGTTAGTCAGACTGTCATAAAACAGGTCTGTTTTCGGGTAGAATTGCGTGGGAGTGAGGTGTTGTTTCTAGGTAGAGCTGCGTGGGAGTGAGGTGTTGTTTCCAGGTAGAGATGTGTGGGTGTGAGATGGAGGTCTTCACCAGTATATTTCGCCTGATGCCGACTAACATTGTCCGATCAGTACGTTTTACCTGGCCAGACGTTAGTCTTCTTTCAATGTTTCGATAGTGGTCTCGAGGTAATGTGTTCACCTCGGGTGCTGGAGGTCGCGGGTTCAAATCACGGTGGAGACCGGGATTTTTTTACGTGTATCATCCTGTACATATTTACCCTGATCTCTGAGTAGTGAGATCAGACACCCGTGTGCAGTGTCGCGCACGTTAAACATACCTTAGCAGTTGGAAATCGAAAAGAGTAGGCCTAACGGCCACTGCTCGAGCAAAATTCAAGTTAAAAATCTACTCAGATTATTCTAGGGATATTCGCTCCAGAGAACATGTCGTAAAAAAGGGGACGGTGTGGCTATAACTTCAGGTCTTGGTTCTGTGGTTAGCGGAGCGGCTGAGATGGCGCATGAAAGGCTGCGAATCTACCTGCTCTAAGTTACGCTTCCACCTCCACCAGTCTCAAAAATAGGCGATCGTATATTCCAGGTGCTAACAGATGTTGGGATTGACCTGGCAAGTCACCAGTGGATTTTCATCTGTCAAAAAATATGAAACAAAGTAGGGCGCACCTCCCAGCGACAACTAACGATAAAAGTGGACTAAAGATAGATAGATAGATTTGAACTAGAACTGTTTTGTATTTTTTGGGGGGCCAATGGATTTTTAACGTGCTCGATATTGAACATGGCAGTCCGATCTCACTGCTCAGAGATTAAGGACATTTTTGCCAGTAGATCCACGTTAAAAAATCCCGGTCTCCACCGTGATTCGAACCCGTGACCTCCGGCACCCGGGCTGACACCTTACCTCGAGACCACTGAGTCTCACTGCAAATGCTTCCTTCAGAGTGGTAAGATGTAGCTGTGGTCCTATGCTTCACTTTGAGTGAAAAGAATCATCATCATGTTTGTATCAGTAAGAACTCGATGTGGTGCCGTTGGGATCATTAGTTAAAGATGTGCATCTCACATTACCCATTCCAGCTTATGACTGAAGGAAGCTTTTCAAGTAGGCATTGACATATTCGTTTATCATTGCATGATTATTGATCCAGCTGCCTATGGGTTCCTGCTCTTTGGCCCAATGCCATATAGTAGTATTTGCAAGTGTTTTGTAAGTTGGTGTTTAGTTTCGTACAAAGTGTCTGACCTCGGAGAAAGAAGCTCTTTCCAAACACTGGCAAGCGCCGGACATTCAAAAAGATGATGTTCAACAGTTTAATAGGGAAGTGTACAAGGCCAGCACTTAGGAGTTTGTACTGGTTGGATTCTGTTCAAGTGGCTGTTAAGTTGAATGTGTTGAGTGCGAAGTCGGAAAATGGTGCTTTGGTCTCTCCTTTTCAGGAGGCTGATGTTGTCTTTGGGATTTGGGATGGCCGTATGTTTGAAGATTCCTCTCCCATTATTTCCCATTGCCTATCTATACAGCCAGTCCTATTTGTTCGCAGTCTTCAGTAGTTATTTGGCTGTCTATAGGGTAGTTGGTGTGTATTGTTGTTCTTGGCTTGATCCCTTCTTAGCCAGTCTGCCTTCCTTGTCACTGTCAGGTGTATTTGAGTGACCAGGAATCCATTGTATAACTATTCTGACTTCATGAGATGTGAGAAGTTTTGTTACGCTTTAACAATTACGTGGAGGTATGGCTCTTGGTGCGTGACCAAACAGGAAAGGCTTCAAATCCCTGCTAAGGCTTACATTTTTCTATCCGAGATAAAAATAAAGAGTAAACATTTAAATAACGATGTTTTTATGTGCACATATGTATTTATACTATTGAGGCTACATGATGAGTATAATGTTGATTAGATTAACAAGTCGCACTAGTAGAGGTTGTGTAAAAATTTCAGCTCTCTAGGTTTGGGGACAATTTTCAAATTTGTATGTAATGAATGCTAAAAAATTATTAAACAAACCTTTTTGTGATGTGAAATGAAAATTTCACATAAGATGAAACATGAAATAGAGGGGATTAGATTTTGTGAGGTGAATGGTGGCATACATGTAAATGGTGTTATTAAACATTATTCTGCATTGAAGTTAAAAGAACGCTTGAAACAAATATAGACTGTACACTACAAGGGCAAGCGGCCTTTATACTCAGTCAGTTAGTCATCACAGCTGACCCGAAAAAAATCGATATAATTTACAATTGAATATATTCACAAGGAATCGTTATTAAGAAACTGTTGCGGTAACACACAGGAGAATCAACTCCTTGTCAGTGCTCAGGTCATCGAGTTGCAGGTCAGTGCTCAGGTCATCGACTCGCAGGCCAGTGTTCAGGTCATCGATTAGCAGGTCAGTGTTCAGGCCATCGAGTTGCAGGCCAGTGCTCAGGTCATCGACTCGCAGGCCAGTGTTCAGGTCATCGATTAGCAGGCCAGTGCTCAGGTCATCGAGTTGCAGGCCAGTGCTCAGGTCATCGAGTTGCAGGCTAGTGCTCATGTCATCGAGTTGCAGGCCAGTGCTCAGGTCATCGATTAGCAGACCAGTACTCAGGGCATCAAGTCGTACTCCAGTGCTCAGATCATCTATTAGCAGGCCAGTGCTCAAGTCATCGATTAGCAGGCCAGTGCTCAGGTCATAGATTAGCAGGCCAGTGCTCAGGGCATCAAGTCGTACTCCAGTGCTCAGGTCATCTATTAGCAGGCCAGTGCTCAGGTCGTCGATTAGCAGGCCAGTGCTCAGGTCATAGATTAGCAGGCCAGTGCTCAGGTCATAGATTAGCAGGCCAGTGCTCAGGTCATCGATTAGTAGGCCAGTGCTCATGGCATCAAGTCGTACTCCAGTGCTCAGGTCATCTATTAGCAGGCCAGTGCTCAGGTCATCGATTAGCAGGCCAGTGCTCAGGTCATAGATTAGCAGGCCAGTGCTCAGGTCATAGATTAGTAGGCCAGTGCTCAGGTCATAGATTAGTAGGCCAGTGCTCAGGTCATCGAGTCGCAGGCCAGTGTTCAGGTCATCGATTAGCAGGCCAGTGCTCAGGTCATCGATTAGCAGGCCAGTGTTCAGGTCATAGATTAGCATGCCAGTGCTCAGGTCATCAATTAGCAGGCCAGTGCTCAGGTCATCGATTAGCAGGTCAGTGCTCAGGTCATCGACTCGCAGGCCAGTGTTCAGGTCATCGATTAGCAGGTCAGTGTTCAGGCCATCGAGTTGCAGGCCAGTGC
This sequence comes from Ariolimax columbianus, assembly GCA_036924085.1. Lineage (NCBI taxonomy): Eukaryota > Metazoa > Mollusca > Gastropoda > Stylommatophora > Arionidae > Ariolimax > Ariolimax columbianus. The sequence continues at coordinate 53,725,099 of JAVGWX010000002.1, read as the reverse complement.
TCATGTCATCGACTCGCAGGCCAGTGTTCAGGTCATCGATTAGCAGGCCAGTGCTCAGGTCATCGAGTTGCAGGCCAGTGCTCAGGTCATCGAGTTGCAGGCTAGTGCTCAGGTCATCGAGTTGCAGGCCAGTGCTCAGGTCATCGATTAGCAGACCAGTACTCAGGGCATCAAGTCGTACTCCAGTGCTCAGATCATCTATTAGCAGGCCAGTGCTAAAGTCATCGATTAGCAGGCCAGTGCTCAGGTCATCTATTAGCAGGCCAGTGCTCAGGTCGTCGATTAGCAGGCCAGTGCTCAGGTCATAGATTAGCAGGCCAGTGCTCAGGTCATAGATTAGCAGGCCAGTGCTCAGGTCATCGATTAGTAGGCCAGTGCTCATGGCATCAAGTCGTACTCCAGTGCTCAGGTCATCTATTAGCAGGCCAGTGCTCGGGTCATCGATTAGCAGGCCAGTGCTCAGGTCATAGATTAGCAGGCCAGTGCTCAGGTCATAGATTAGTAGGCCAGTGCTCAGGTCATAGATTAGTAGGCCAGTGCTCAGGTCATCGAGTCGCAGGCCAGTGTTCAGGTCATCGATTAGCAGGCCAGTGCTCAGGTCATCGATTAGCAGGCCAGTGTTCAGGTCATAGATTAGCAGGCCAGTGCTCAGGTCATCAATTAGCAGGCCAGTGCTCAGGTCATCGATTAGCAGGCCAGTGCTCAGGTCATCGATTAGCAGGCCAGTGTTCAGGTCATCGATTAGCAGGCCAGTGTTCAGGTCATCGAGTTGCAGGTCAGTGCTCCGGTCATCGAGTTGCAGGCCAGTGCTCAGGTCATCGATTAGCAGGCCATTGCTCAGGTCATCTATTAGCAGGCCAGTGCGCAGGTCATAGATTAGCAGGCCAGTGCTCAGGTCATAGATTAGCAGGCCAGTGCTCAGGTCATCTATTAGCAGGCCAGTGCTTATGTCATCTATTAGCAGGCCAGTGCTCAGGTCATAGATTAGCAGGCCAGTGCTCAGGACATCGAGTTGCACGGCAGTGAACCACAGGGGATCCAACAGTGATGGGGCCTCAAGTAGCCGGAACAGATTACAATATCAGTGACATTTTGACATGTATCTACCGTTATCAGTCGGCATCACACAGGTTTATTGAGGTCATTATACATAACAAATAACGGTGGCGTCTTCTGCCCCGTCCTCTAAAAGCAGACACTGTTGCCAGGCAGGAAGTTTAGGTACTAGGTTGTAATAAACGTGAACTTTTAAGGAGGTGAAGTGCCAAGTACCTTTCAAGGCCATCTATTTCTTTCCACCCTTAACAGTACCCGTTTACAACTAGGTCGACTGAGTCGTGTCGGTACAGGAATGCTGTGGCAGCTGTTGGAAGCTACTAGTGCTGAGTGTTTCTTTGGTAGCGGGTTACAAATATTTTTTTTTATATCTTGAATCGTACTGAGGAAGGTATACATGTGTCCACCTGGCCGTGAAACAATGCTAGGCTCCTCCGTTAGCTAACCACTATGGAGACTATAGCGTCGATCCCTATCCCCATTGGCCAGTCTGTTGTGACATAGCATCCTGTTTCCATGAGAACAACTAGGAGAAGAGTTGAGGTATTTTGTAGTCATGTTCACCTGACATTGCCGTTAGTTTTGACTCCCCAGCAAAGGGGAGCAATGTACATGACTCCTTCATTTATCTTCAAATGTCGATCCCTAGAGAAGAAGAGTTATTTCCCTCCTTGCTCGTTTCTTGCATCTCGCGTTAGGTGTTTTGTTTGCTGAGCTTTCTTTCAAAACAAACATGGCTACCTGACATTCTGTCGCTACTTTTTTGTTAACGAGAATTTTAAAAACCTGAAAGGGTAGATTTAGTTGATTTACTCCGAAGAGCCTATATATTGGCTTGCAAACTCTGATACAATGCTACAGGGCCGATATATTGGCTTGCAAACTTTGATACAATGCTGCAGAGCCGATATATTGGCTTGTAAACCATATTACAATGCTACAGAACCGATATATTGGCTTGAACTATTGCCATGCTTATATTTAAATGTTCCTCTAAAAAAAACATTCCCAAATGTATCAATGTATCTGTAATTCCTATAGGTTTTTTTTTTTTAACATTTCAAAGATATGTGTTGTCCAGGAGTTAAACATTTTCCGGAGGGAAGAAACCGGGCTGGAACAGAAAGAAGAACGAAATCTGCGTTACAACCAAAATGTCTTCGTCGGGAACAACGGACAATACCCACAGGAACAATTAACACATCATGGAGGTACACATGAAAAAGATTGGGAAAAGTACTAAGCTCGTCAACCATGTTGGTAGAAGAAAATATTAATCTGAAGTCCTTGTCGTAAAGGTAGTTGACGGTTTAAGATGTATTTTCCCTATCTATTTTATGTGTCCATTACTATTTCCACGATTTGTTAATTGTTCATGTCTGAACTGTTCATTGTACCCGATGAAAGCATTTTGTTCGTAATGCACGTTTCGTTCTTGTTTCTATTCCCCTGCATTATCAGAACCACATCTATTCAAGTTTTAATACTTTTTATTTTAATCCACAGTACAATCGCAGACTCGCCTTATATATATTTAGTTTCTACATTTTTTATTGTGTTGTCCTTGGAGAATATTTATCCTGCAAAAAGATATCTGTGTTGATTCTTCATTGACGTTTTACCATTGATATTTTCTTTCCATAGAAATTCTCCCGAAAAGTACACTTTCTTTATTGAATAACTAACACTAGCAGAAGAAACGACATAACGTGCGAAAGGGTTGTCAGAACCATGTTCTGGTAGCAGAGAGGCCACTGTTCAAACCGAGTTTATTAGTTCTTAGTCCGTTCACTCGTATGCTTCTTTCTTCTTTACAATCATACATCCACATCAATATCTCTAGCAAAGGCAAGAGTCAGCTCAAGGCATTTGGGCCTCGTCGTACAGTTAGTCAAGTAGCGATAGTTTGCGGTCATGTGCGTTTTTTCACTCGTCAAAATTGAGCAGATTTGCAACAGATGTTTGGATACCATAGACCTGGTGTAATAAGAGTTAGGGCTGCCGTATGCCTGGTGCCACAAGTGTGTAGGCTGCCATAGGACATGTTCCACAAGTGTGTAGGCTGCTTTAGGCCTAAAGTCCTAAGTGTGTGTGGGCTGCTTTCGGCCTGGTGCTACAAGTGTGTAGGCTGCCATAGGCCAGGTTCCACAAGTGTGTAGGCTGCTTTAGGCCTAAAGTCCTAAGTGTGTGGGCTGCTTTCGGCCTGGTGCTACAAGTGTGTAGGCTGCCATAGGCCTGGTGTCACAGGTGTGTTGGCTACCGTAGGCCTGGTGTCATATGTGTGTGAGCTACCGTAGGTCTGGTGTCATGGGTGTGTGAGCTACCGTAGGCCTGGTGTCATAGGTGTGTGAGCTACCGTAGGCCTGGTGCCACAGATGTGTCGGCTACCGTAGGTATGGTGTCATAGGTGTGTGAGCTACCGTAGGCCTGGTGCCACAGATGTGTGGGCTACCGTAGGTCTGGTGTCACATGTGTGTGAGCTACCGTAGGCCTGGTGCCACAGATGTGTGGGCTACCGTAGGTCTGGTGTCATAGGTGTGTGAGCTACCGTAGGCCTGGTGCCACAGATGTGTGGGCTACCGTAGGTCTGGTGTCACAGGTGTGTGAGCTACCGTAGGCCTGGTGCCACAGATGTGTGGGCTACCGTAGGTCTGTTGTCACAGGTGTGTGGGGTGTCGTAGGCCTGGTGCTACAGGTGCATATAGTGGTCGCGCCATTCACATTAAGAAAATCAAAATGCCATTTCAACTGATTGTGTTCAGTGCCTTTCCTGGAAATTGTCTCTTGATCTGGACTAGACAGCTGTTGATAACATTTTTAAAATGTTTTCTGCCATGTTGATTTAAAGCCGCTTTTATAGTTGTTTTCTACGCCTTCACGTGCTGATCGTGGATTTCAGGATGCAACTTAACAAACTGCCTAAGGAGAAGGGATCGAAGAAGGAAGGTTAAACCCGGCACTAAAAGTGCATGCTGAAGTCGGATGTGTCCGACTGAAATATGAAAATATCGCAGTCGAGCTGTAAACTACAACACAACACATTCATTTCTCTGGACAATATCCTGCTACTTGCAAAGCCTTTTTCGGTACTTAATAGCGAAGAAGAAGACCATATCACGTCGCTGTATAACATCTCCCTGATTGACAAGCATGTCTGGTTCCTTGTTGCTCAGGGTGCCACAAAAGAATTGTATTCACTGAAATGTGCCATTTTGAAAGAAGTAGAATAGACGTCCTACAGTATGTCAACCATTCGAAACAACGCTGGGCAGGTCATACATTCAGAAGACAAGATGAAAGATGGAGTACCATAACGACCATGTGGTACCAGCGAGACAAAAAGAAACCTCAGGGACGGCCCCCAACTCGCTGGCGAGATTCACTAGAAAAATACAACATTCACGACCCCACAACAGACAGACTACTATCACACTGGACGACACTCGCCCGCGGTAGAAACGACTGGATCATGAGTTGCAACCCGCTCAAGGGTGACCACCCCTTGACGAAGAACGGGTCGATCTAAGAACTAATGACGGGTCGAATTATGAACTAAGAACTATGAACTAAGAACTAAGACCGGGTCGAACTACGAACGGGTCGAACTAAGAACGAGTCGAACTAAGAACTAAGAACGAGTCGAACTAAGAACTAAGAACGGGTCGAACTAAGAATTAAGAACGGGTTGGAACTAAGAACTAAGAACGGGTCGAACTAAGAACTAAGAACGGGTCGAGCTAAGAATTAAGAACGGGTCGAACTAAGAACTAAGAATTAAAAACTAAGAACGGGTCGAACTAAGAATTAAGAACGGGTCGAACTAAGAACTAAGAATTAAAAACTAAGAACGGGTCGAACTAAGAACTAAGAACGGGTCGAACTAAGAACTAAGAATTAAAAACTAAGAACGGGTCGAACTAAGAATTAAGAACGGGTCGAGTTAAGAATTAAGAACGGGTCGAATTAAGAACTAAGAACGGGTCGAACTAAGAACTAAGAACGGGTCGAACTAAGAACTAAGAATTAAGAACTAAGAACGGGTCGAACTAAGAACTAAGAACGGGTCGAACTAAGAACTAACAACGGGTCGAACTAAGAACTAAGAACGAGTCGAACTAAGAACTAAGAATAGACGTTGAAGGGTGCCCACCAAAGGGTTCCTGTCCATTTGAAATAGTTGGTTCCTCAGTGCGCGGTTACAAGCGAGCGATCCTTGTATGTGAGGAATACCACTTGCTTCTTCTACTGTCTCTCTTAGGTGTTTCTGCTGACGTTCGGGCCACCTGTTTCTGATTGTTAGCTGCATCTGAAACTTTTTAACTAGAAATTATACAACACAGGTAAACTCTCAATTATACTACACAGGTAAACTCTCAATTATACCACATAGGTAAACTCTCAATTATACTACACAGGTAAACTCTCAATTATGCCACACAGGTAAACTCTCAATTATACCACACAGGTAAACTCTCAATTATACAACACAGGTAAACTCTCAATTATACTACACAGGTAAACTCTCAATTATACCACATAGGTAATCTCTCAATTATACAACGCAGGTAAACTCTCAATTATACCACATAGGTAATCTCTCAATTATACAACGCAGGTAAACTCTCAATTATACTACACAGGTAAACTCTCAATTATCCACACAGGTAAACTCTCAATTATGCCACACAGGTAAACTCTCAATTATGCCACACAGGTAAACTCTCAATTATACCACACAGGTAAACTCTCAATTATACCACACAGGTAAACTCTCAATTATACAACACAGGTAAACTCTCAATTATACTACACAGGTAAACTCTCAATTATACCACATAGGTAATCTCTCAATTATACAACGCAGGTAAACTCTCAATTATCCACACAGTCAGACAACCAAATCAAACAATGCAAATAGTTAGAAAACACAATCAAACACAATCAATCAAAGAATGTAATCGGACAATACAATCTGACACTGAAATAAAACAGCACATTCAGGCTACTCTCCCAATCAGACAACACAATCAGACAACATAATGAGCCAACACAATCAGACAACATAATGAGCCAACACAATCAGACAACATAATTAGCCAACACAATCAGACAACATAATGAGCCAACACAATCAGACAACATAATGAGCCAACACAATCAGACAACATAATGAGCCAACACAATCAGACAACATAATGAGCCAACACAATCAGACAACATAATGAGCCAACACAATCAGACAACATAATGAGCCAACACAATTAGACAATATGATGAGCCAACATACTCAGACAACATAATGAGCCAACACAATCAGACAACATAATGAGCCAACACAATCAGACAACATAATGAGCCAACACAATCAGACAACATAATGAGCCAACACAATTAGACAACATAATGAGCCAACACAATCAGACAACATAATGAGCCAACACAATCAGACAACATAATGAGCCAACACAATCAGACAACATAATGAGCCAACACCATCAGACAACATAATGAGCCAACACAATCAGACAACATAATGAGCCAACACAATTAGACAACATAATGAACCAACACAATCAGACAACATAATGAGCCAACACAATCAGACAACATAATGAGCCAACACAATTAGACAACATAATGAGCCAACACAATCAGACAACATAATGAGCCAACACAATCAGACAACATAATGAGCCAACACAATCAGACAACATAATGAGCCAACACAATCAGACAACATAATGAGCCAACACAATCAGACACCATAATGAGCCAACACAATTAGACAACATAATGAGCCAACACAATCAGACAACATAATGAGCCAACACAATTAGACAATATGATGAGCCAACATACTCAGACAACATAATGAGCCAACACAATCAGACAACATAATGAGCCAACACAATCAGACAACATAATGAGCCAACACAATCAGACAACATAATGAGCCAACACAATCAGACAACATAATGAGCCAACACAATCAGACAACATAATGAGCCAACACAATCAGACAACATAATGAGCCAACACAATCAGACAACATAATGAGCCAACACAATTAGACAATATGATGAGCCAACATACTCAGACAACACAAACAAACTACACTGCTAATCAGATAACACAACTAGGCAACACAAACAGACTACACAATCATACAACACAATCAGATAACACAGTCAAATAACACAACGAGATAACACAATCAGATAACACAAACAGACAACACAATCAGATAACACAAACAGACAACACAAACAGACTACACAAACAGACAACACAATCAGACAACACAATCAGACAACACAAACAGACAACACAAACAAACTACACTTCCAAACAGACAACACAATCAGACAACACAAACAGACATCACACGCAGACAACACAATCAGATAACACAATCAAATAACACAATCAGATAACACAAGCAGATAACAATCAGATAACACAATCAGACAACACAATCAGACAACACAACCAGACAACACACACAGACAACACAAACAAACTACACTTTCAACCAGACAACACAAACAGACAACACAAACAGACAACACAACCAGACAACATAAGAAACCTCTCCGTCTCGCAACTAGTATTGAAAAGGATGTTTTGACGCTGTCGTATTTACTACGTGACTGCTATATCAATAGTTCGATATAGCCGATTTCTGCTGGCTTTTTTTAGTATCGAGTTTGCCTTTCCACTATGATCCAAATTCCTTGACCAGACTACACTAGTGACTAGTGCAGCTTATTTTCAGGGCCGCCAAGTGGATGCGGAATAGCGTCTTGGTCAGCTATGGTTCACTGACATTGATGCAATCAGCTATGAGTCGGTGGCTGCTGTCAGCTCATTCACTGCTGCATCTTGGGCCCCATACAATCAAGCAACAGATTACAGAACGAAACAACACAACCGGAGGACGTAATCACGTAATCACGTAACACATTCATGAAAAAGACACAGTTGTTAAGTTGAATCAACAAGACAGAACGCATATTGAAGCAAATTGCGCAATGCTTGAGTGGCATCTGGAGAACCATTTCTCGTGCAAGTGACGTCACGCCTGGCGGCCATGCCGAAACAGAAGACATTGGCGTGTTTACATAAGTGACCTTGAGTGGTTGAGATTTTGTGTTAGGTAGACAAAGCATTCTGTGTCTTTATTCATCTCTTGACACGCTTGTAACTACTGTTCTGGGGTTAAACATTTGAATTAATAGCTTATACATTTTGTCTGAATTAATATTGAAGGTGTATAAAGTAAAATGCGGAACAAAGAACGCATTGACTCAAGTAGGTATTCACAAAGCTACAGACTGGTAAGAGGTCGTAATTCTATAAATTACTGTACACCATTTTTTTCGCATCTGTTCCAATTGATGCCACCGAGTTGTCTGTACGACGTGGGTCTACATGTGAACCAGATTGCATATAAAAGAGAGAGATTTGGCCTTTAGAACTGAAACATATTTCTTTGTGACCTGTCCAAGTTGTTTTTTTTTAGGTATGTAGAGAATTATTGACTGGCGTTTCTTCTACTTCTTCTTCTTCTTCTTTTTCTTCTTCTTTCTCATCTTCTTCGTTCGCTTACAAATAATCACATATATTACCTTCATAAAGGTGGCTGTCTTCGGTTCCGTTCAACACTGTCTGACCTAATTTATTTTTACTTATTTTTCCTCTTCTTATTTCTTCTCTTCTTTCTTCTTCTTCATCTTCTTCTTTCTTCGTCTTCTTCTTCTTCTTCACCATGATCATCATTCTCTTCTCCTTCGTTCGCTCTCAAATAATCACATCTTTTATCATTAATAAACTGTGCCGTCTACACAATGCATCTCTGGTCACTGACAAACTATGTACCGTTAACCAACAAAGCCATTTACCTACATTGCAACCCGACGATCTTGGCAGAGCGTTGCGAAGTCTCATGTAGCAAAATGATTTATATTTGATGTATATATATGTATATATTATAATGAGTTATATCCCATTGCCGACGCGTACTATTCTCCAGCGATAAATAAGACAAGCTACTGATTGCACAATGAAAACTCAAAGGCGATAGTGACTACCTTAACCTTTGACCTGTGGTCCCAACATATCTCCGATAACTCCAAAGTGTACATACATTCAAGTACGAAAGCTTCTACTAATACCGCAGAATTTACCGTGCTGGGGTTAACAAGTGAAGTTTAACTCTTATATGTGTCAATAGTTCAACTGTAACATTGTCTATCTTCTTTCAATGGCTATCTATCTATCTATCTATCTATCTATCTATCTATCTATCTATCTATCTATCTATCTATCTATCTATCTATCTATCTATCTATCTATCTATCTATCTATCTATCTATCTATCTATCTATCAATTATCTATATATCTATCTATTTATATATATATATATATATATATATATATATATATATATATATATATATATATATATATAAATATATATATTTGTCTGTCTATCTGTGTCTAGCAAACGAGAAAGAAATAGAAACGGAATCCAAAATGAACAGCGCGTGTGGGACAACAAATGCAGAAGACAGGTCAACCATTGATCTGCATTATGTTGACTAGATAGGTAAACCACTGACATAAAATATGAAACAAACAGGTAAACCACTGACCTAAAAGGTAGACCAGACACGTAAACCCCTGATTTAAAGTGTAGACCAGACACGCAAACCACTGATTTAAAGTGTAGACCAGACACGTAAACCACTGATTTAAAGTGTAGACCAGACACGCAAACCACTGATTTAAAGTGTAGACCAGACACGCAAACCACTGATTTAAAGTGTAGACCAAACACGCAAGCCACTGATTTAAAGTGTAGACCAGACACGTAAACCACTGATTTAAAGTGTAAACCAGACACGCAAACCACTGATTCAAAGTGTGGACCAAACAGGTAAACCAGTAATTTGAGGCGTAGACCAAACAGGTAAACCCCTGACTTGAGGTGTGGACCAAACAGGTAAACCACAGACTTAAGGTGTGGACCAAACAGGTATACCAGTGACTTGAGGTGTGGACCAAACAGGTAAACCAGTGCCTTAAGGTGTTGACCAGACAGGTAAACCACTGACTAAAGGTGTAGACCAAATAGGTAAACCACTGACTTAAGGTTTTGACCAAACAGGTAAACCAGTGACTCAAGGTGTGGACCAGACTTGCAAACACCTGACTTAAGGTGTGGACTATACAGGTAAACCATTGACCTAAAGTATGAACCTTACCCGTAAACCATTGACCTAAAGTGTAGACCAGACACGTAAACCACTGATTTAAAGTGTGGACCAGACACGTAAACCACTGACCTAAAGTGTAGACCAGACACGTAAACCACTGATTTAAAGTGTAGACCAGACACGCAAACCACTGATTCAAAGTGTGAACCAAACAGGTAAACCAGTCATTTGAGGCGTGGACCAAACAGGTAAACCAGTGCCTTAAGGTGTGGACCAGACAGGTAAACCACTGACTAAAGGTGTAGACCAAATAGGTAAACCACTGACTTAAGGTTTTGACCAAACAGGTAAACCAGTGACTCAAGGTATGGACCAGACAGGTAAACACCTGACAAGGTGTGGACCATACAGGTAAACCATTGGCCTAAAGTACAGACCTTACACGTAAACCATTGACTTAAAGTGTGAACCAGACACGTAAACTATTGACCTAAAGTATGGACTAGATAGCCCCTGACCTATATTGATCAGACAGGTAAGCCACTGATCTACAGTATGTAGACTGAAAATGTTTACTTTGAACTTGACCAGCGAGTCGCAATTCACACATCATCTAGGAACAGACCAAGCAGATTTACAAAGGTCACCTGTGAGACTCGTCACACGCCAATCTTTACATACACTGTCTAGCGTTGGCCATGTCCTATATAGTGTATTGTTTTTAGAGCTTTCTTTCCAAACTAGGTTATTACTTTACCTCAGCAGATGTTTGGACAGTGGGAATGGTGAGGTGTGCAAAAATATCAATTTGAGAGTATTCTAGCCAAGACGACTTTCTTTCAGTTGTGTTTCCGGTAGGTAATAGTTAATATAATTTTGTATGCACAGCCATTAGTAAGTATGCACTAGACTTTAATATGCTAATCTTGAGGTTAAGGAATGACAAATTGAGGAGCTCTCTTAATGTGAGAATATCAATGTCTGTTGTTATTTGTTAATGGCCGATACAAGCGTTGCTGTCTATTGTTTGTGTGTGCGTGTTGTCTATGTTGTGATGTCATTAAAATTAGGGTGATACTGTCTGTATGTTTGTCTGGATCGACCTAAGTATGTATTCCAAAGCTACAATAGATTTGGTTTCCGGTCTAGCGACTAACAGGTTGTGAACACTTTTAGTCAGGTTGTTTGTGGTATTCTATCTGCTTTCATTGCCTGATATTGATTCGTGATACTATATCTATAGCAAATCACCAACAATATGCCACATTAGGATACGTTCTGGGCACCGTTTCTATCATTGTGCTATGATTTTCAATGACATCGAACCAAATATTTTACCGTCTCCTATAAAACAAGGGTGAGCGTGTATTCATTGAAGTCAACATCATTGACCCATCTGTTCATTCCGCGTTCGCATCTCGACCGGGTTCGCACAGTATTTTTATGTCCTGCCATCATTCAATGGCCAAATTAGAAATGCATTCGGGCATCGGAATTCACTAACTTGCTCATTACCCGGTGTGCTAATTATTTCAAATACTAAATTTGTAATCCTACCCAAAACTCTACATTGTGCGTTCACACCGATTCGAGGCCAAGGTCACTGTATGTCACTGATACTATCTTTCTTCCAGTATACGTTAGTATAATGCGCTGCGCTTTGCTGCTTGGAATTTGTCTTTTCTGTTCCCCGTCTACTGATTGCCATTCTTTACCATAGGTGTAGTGAGTATTGACCCAGGATTCATTCAAGTATACTTCTTCATTCTTCTTCTTCATTCGTTCTCAATCTCCCACTGCCAAACCCTGAAACGGTAAGTAGCAGAATGTAGTCCAGAGAATGAAATACGTTGTGTTATAGTTTACACCTTGACTGCGATATTTGCACCTTTCGGTCCAACACATCCGACTTCAGCAAGCATTTTTTGCGTACTGGGTTAGCATTCCCTCTTTGATCCCTTCTCCTTAGCCAGTCTGCCCTGCTGCTGTCTGTTATCCAGGATCACCGCGTGGAGGTGTAGAAGGGTCTTGGCAGCTATGGTTCGCTGGCCCTGACGCTAGCAGTCAGCTATGGGTCGATGACCACTGCAGCTCATGCGCTGCTCAGCATCTTGATCCCATTCAAGTATACAATACCATAACCTTGCCTATCCCGTTCACGTATCTGTCTCATGTATTTGCTTCGGGCAGCAATCAAATGTGGTTTTTCACATATAATATTCTTGCCGGCTGAAGTTTTTCTGAATGCAAAGCCGACGGCTCTTACAATGTTCCCAAAAGTGCTTTTGAAAACTTAAAAACTGCAGTCGGATTTTTAGTCAACATTTTCAATATCTCCCGTTTTATGACATCTCTGTCGAAATCGTCAAATTTGCTTGTCCTTCCTTGCTTGATAGGAGTGCGCTCTGAGTCCTGTTCAATCCAACGGTAAAAGGACGATCTATCCAGACCTAGCGCCAATTGCGTTCGTTTCTCTGGGTCATGAATATCGCAACATGACCCATCGTAGATTCATTGTCGAAGAACTGGTATAAGTAAAACGGTAACCTTCTGAGGCTGTCATAAATGTACACTTCAAACTAATTTAGAAATTGATATCAATGTTAGTTTTTAAAAAGCAACTATATGCAACAATAACCACACCACAAACTATTAATGCGCCTATAACTATTAGACCGTTTCGCACGATTATTAATGATATTACGGTTTGAATAGATTGTACATCAGCTAGTTTACGATGGTGAGTCTAAATGTACCTCTACTACCACAATTTAAACTAACTAAAGCCATCGATAAATGGTAATACAGTCATAAAACTACCAAGAATTTTCAAGGACACCCACGCTATGCCTCTGACAGTAGTGCATTTTTTCTTAAGAAGAAATAAACTAATACTGTGTAAGTAATACAATATTATTTGGTTTGGTACGTTTTGTTATGTAAAAATAAAGGTGAATTAGTGCCTAGTGTAAATTTGCTAACATAAATTACATGAATGTAATCCCCCCACGCTGACTGGTGGAATGTTTGACTGACTGGTAAGTCACCCTAAAATTTGTCAAGCCTGATGCTTACTATCAACTGTATCACTGATGAGAAGTTAATCGTATGTTTACTATCAGTTGTGTCATTTAATATTCGGAAATGCGTTTATTGTTCTCTTTGACATAATTATAACTTAGCGACAGCACGCACAAAATTAATGCATATGCCAGACGTGAGATCCGTATAAGTTTGTTAACTGCTGTTCTCACTCAAATGTGTACTTTCTTTCTTGCGATGGTAAAACACATGCAAAGCGTATATAAAGTTCTCTTGGATTTTATCAGGATGTCGTTGTCTTTGCAATGATTTAGCACTCATGCGAATTGTTTGTGTTGTAAAGTATAACTTTAGCACGCATGAGGACTGTCTGTGTTGTAAAGTATAACTTTAGCACGCATGAGGACTATCTGTGCTGTAAAGTAAAGCTTTAGCACTCATACGGACTGTCTGTGTTGTAAAGTATAGTTTTAGCACTCATGAGAACTGTCTGTGTTGTAAAGTATCGCGTGACTGTTATGATCTAAGCTGTGGCTAGTGTCAAGACGACAGCGATTGTTTTGCAAACGTCCTTCTTTCTCTGGAGGCGCATCTAATGGGGGTTCTATGCCATGTCTGGCGGTCATGGACCAGGCACTCCCATGGGTTTACATCGATGTTGAAATGTGCCTGAGATATTTTGAGAGAGCCTTTGAAGCGTTTTTGTCCACCAAGTAGACTTGTCTATATGAACGTTTGAGCTGCGCTTGATTAGCTGCGATCACTATTAGCTCTGGTGTTTGTATCCGTTTCGAATGTTCTCAAGTTTCTGAGAAATATTTACACTGATAATTGCCCTGCTGAACTACTTTACTGTGAGACTGTCTTTATTATCTGAGTGGTGTATTTCGCAAGCTACGATGCATTTTGTTCGCGGTCTTTGCGTGTTCTAGTAAAAATATATGGCCATTTGTGGTAGAATATCGCTCAGCTCTCAGACGCGCAAATCAGGCCTACATGACAACACTCGTTCCGATTGACTGCTCCCCAGCGTCAGGCCAACAAAAGATGCGATATACAAGAGCTCTTCTTCACAACTTGATGTCAATTGTCACTCGGCTCCCACCGGGTCCCTATGCATTCTCTCATGTCTCCGTTATATTCTTCTTCTTCGTTCGTTCTCAATCTCCCACTACCAAACCCTGAAAAGGCTTAAGTAGCAGAATGTAGTCCAGAGAACGGAATGCGTTGTGTCGTAGTTACAGCTTGACTGCGATATCTGCACCTTTCGGTCCAACACATCCGACTTCAGCAAGCATTTTTTGAGTACCGGGTTAGCATTCCCTTTTCGATCCCTTCTTCTTAGCCAGTCTGCCCTGCTGCAGTCTGTTATCCAGGATCACCGCGTGGAAGTGTAGAAGGGTCTTGGCAGCTCTGGTTCGCTGGCCCTGACGTTAGCAGTCAGCTATGGGTCGCTGACTACTGCGGCTCATGCGCTGCTCAGCTCTTGATCCCGTCTCCGTTATATAAACGGAGAAAGAATTTCATCGCCTTGCAGGAAGAAAGCATTCAGAGGGTGTAGAGGTGGAGCTCGAGAACGGATGATGACAACCTCTGACACCGGATCGACACTTAGGAGAAGGAGAACTCCTAAAACACTCCCTCTTCGCGGCCCGTATCCCGAGGCAGCGGAGTACCCGACTCCCTCCTAGAAGCCCACGGGTATCGCGGTCAACACTCCCACTGCCCAGTCCAGACGCAGCTGCGCTCCCACTGTCCAGTCCGGACGCAGCTGCGCTCACACTGTCCAGTCCGGACGCAGCTGCGCTCCCACTGTCCCAGCCACTAGGGATTGCTGTAGACGAGGTCTGGCAGAGCACCGTTTTGACTGGTCATGGGGGCGTCCGACCGACGCAACAGGCCTCAGATGCCTAAGGCGAGCTTTATTATTATTATTCTTTCTCTGGGATGTGACAGCTCCTGAGTCTGTAACACTGCTTCATGCTTGAGCAGGTAATCACGGTACACAACTCTAAATTCAAGTCTAGAATGTTTTAAAAAAATTGAAACGCTGGCTATTACAAATGCCAAACGTGTATCCCATTTTCTATAACATGTGTGAATCATATGTTTGTTAAGATGACCAAATCTTCGTTCAAAGAACAAAGAACAATTTCCCACTCAAATATAGTACATTACAAGAAAATAAAGAAAGCATTATCTGACTTATTTCATGAAATGATTTAATCCACTGTTAACTTGACATAACTTGACTGAGTCTCTCCTCTTCCGCCAAGGGATGTAGAGGCCATGCTTTTTTTTCATTGTGGCTTATACTTTTGAAAGGATAAAGATTCGGCAGCTCAACACCCATTCCTCAGTGGTCTCTTACGACATTTGTCTGACATGTTATAACGTTAATATTCCTTGCACCCCTTTCGGACCTGGGCAAAACACGAGCGAAAATATAATAGTTTTCTTCTTCTCCGTTTCTTATCACTCTCCTACCACCGTTAGATTTGACCGTTCACCTCAGGATGCTATAAATGATTATAGCTGCAGTTTTTGTTTAATTTTTTACCCACCTCCAAAAATGTATTAAATCTAGGCTGGTTTTTCATTTCGATTATTAAATCTTGGTTAGTTATTCATTCTTCATTGTTGTTTTTAAAGTCATATTAAATAGCTTTAGTCATTATATTTGTTTCCAGGCACTACTTTTATTGTTTAAACGTTATTTTGAAAATAGTTTTTTAAGAAGTAAATTTTCAGCAAATTTAAAAGTATAAAATTTTTGGGTGTGTCTTTTCTTCTATTTGTTTCTGTCATAGTTTGTCTGTCTTGGTAAAGAGTACCATTTATATTTTTCACAATTCAGATTTGAAAATATTAAACAACCTGTGAATAATTCAAGCTAACATATAAAGGCATAAATTAGCTTTAAAATGCTACATGCATCATAATAAAAACTTCAGATTTTTCTAAGGACTTGTTTGAAGCCACTCGTACAGAGTTAAACTGTCGATGATGCTACGTTGTTGGTAGGGGGTTTACAGTGGCTTTTTTTACATTAAGAGACATTCTTGAAAAGGTGGACTGGGTTCCAACTTGCTGAAGTGCAATATGAGCTTCTTGGTAGGCTCACTACTATGGAAATTAGGTAGTCGATCCCCCATCTTGTTGGCCAGGCTGCCTGTTTCCAGGAGCCTAACAAGGAAGTGAGGTTTTGACCCGTATGCTTCATCTAATTCCGATGTTACTCCTCGCTCCCTCTGCACACTCGTAACATATTAAACATATAACATTTTAAAATATATTTTGTAATTTTAAAAAGAAATATTTAATATTAAAATTCATTGGTTTTTTTTAGTTTATAAATTTTCTGACATAAACAATATAATACAAAATATGAAAGGACTAATCCATAGATGGCTACTATACTGTCAAGATGATAACCTCAAACTGATAAATTTTATAAACTTGTTCTGTGGTTGAAAAGACTGCATGAACAACAACATATGTTTTTTAATCTCACTGAAAGTCAAACTGTATAAAGCATTAGTTAGACCTAGAGTGGAGCACTATGTACAGGTCTGGAGTCCTTATCGTACAAGAGATATAAACATGCTGGAAAGGATACAAGGAATAACGACAAAGATGATAGTGGAATTCCAGAATTACAGTTATGAGAGAAAACCGGCCTATAGTGTCTAGAAAAGAGAAGAATTTGAGGGGGCTTAATACAGGTTTATAAGATGATCAGAGGAATGGATACATTAGACTATTACAAGTTTCTCAAAATACAACCACCCACACGAACAAGAGGGCATAGATACAAGAACAATAGGGTATAGCTACAAGAACAAGAGGGCATAGATACAAGAACAAGAGGGTATAGCTACAAGAACAAGAGGGCATAGCTACAAGAACAAGAGGGCATAGCTACAAGAACAAGAGGGCATAGATACAAGAACAAGAGGGCATAGCTACAAGAACAAGAGGGCATAGCTACAAGAACAAGAGGGCATAGCTACAAGAACAAGAGGGCATAGCTACAAGAACAAGAGGGCATAGCTACAAGAACAAGAGGGCATAGCTACAAGAACAAGAGGGCATAGCTACAAGAACAAGAGGGCATAGCTACAAGAACAAGATGGCATAGCTACAAGAACAAGAGGGCATATCTACAAGAACAAGAAGGCATAGCTACAAGAACAAGAGGGCATAGCTACAAGAACAAGAGGGCATAGCTACAAGTTGACTAAAGAGAGGTCCAGATTAGATATTAGCAAATATTTGTCTAATCAGAGAGTGATGAATGCGTGGAATGCATTGCCACAGAAAGTAGTAGAGGCAGAGGCAAATTAATGCATTTAAGAATAGATTGGATGCACATAGCTTTTAGAGCAAGGTAATGTAAATGAAACTGGTTGTTTACAGACTCTGCAGAGTCTTCTAAACCAGTATAAAGCTGTTAAGTTAAGTTAAGCCCTGAACGTTCTCACACTCCCGCTACCAAGCCCTGAACGTTCTCACTCTCTCGCTATCAAGCCCTGAAAAGGGCTTACAAGTAGCAGGATGTAGTCCGGAGAACGAAATGGGTTGTGTTGTAGTTTACAGGTTGACTGTGATATTTGCACCTTTCGGTCCGACACATCCGACTTCAGCAGGCATTTTTAGTACATGGTTAGCCTTCCCTCTTCGATCCCTTCTCCTTAGCCAGTCTGCTCTGCTGCAGCCTGTTATACAGGATCACCACGTGGAGGCGTAGAAGGGTCTTGGCAGCTATGGTTCGTTGACCCTGACGCTAGCATTTAGCTATGGGTCACTGACAGCTGCAGATGATGCTCTTCTCAGCATTGAAAATAAAATAAGGGGTATCTCAGGAGATTAAGGGGGATGGATATGGCACACCTAGATGAGGGTATTTGACACCTAGATACTTGTAGCGTTGTACAACAGTGTCTGCACTGGAGTCCAATGGGAAATACAAATAGGAGTAGACCTCGACACACTTGGAGACGGGAAGTGGAGTAAATAAGAATGAGCACTAACAGGTCGTGGATAGAGCTGGATCGGCTGGCAGCTGATCGAAGTTCATGGTGATTATTTTTTGGATGACCTATGCTTCGCACCGGGTTGAATGGATTTGATTTGATTTGATTACAAGAAAAGGACGAAGACAAAATGTAATCCTATGTTTTAATGCTTAGAAAACAATTTACAACTATACACAAACTTTTCACCTAAATGAATGTGTCACCGAAACATCTATTATAATATCCTACATATTGAATCCTCAATTGGCTCTTTTCGCCTTGTCAGGCGATAGTGATTGTGTTTTGAAAAAAAAGGGATGTAGCTCAATACCCCCCTACAGATAAAAGGCCAAAGCATAACAATGTGCAAAAGTCGTGACGTAGACAACAGACGTCCGTGACAAGTTTCCTGTCTGTGATCTTTCAATTCATACCAACATCTGTGTTCTTCTGCATTCTTAATTTAAACGTGTTTAGTATAATTTAGACTAGTCTATATTTCATCGAAGTCGTCGTTAACGATGCCTTTGCACTGCTGCTCCAGACTGTCCTGGTAATTATACAAATGACCCACATGTTTCGGTTTTTAAGTTCCCAGCGATGTACTGCTTCGAAAAGTTTGGATTAGAGCCTTAAGCTGAGAAAACTTCACTTCAACTGATAATGCCAGATTGAGTCAAATGTTTTAACATATATATTTAGTAAATTTATTTTAAAGTGATTATAAAACAGTTTTATCTATTTGAGTTGAAAATCAATGAATAGTTCTATTCAATTAGCTATGACATGAAAAGAATAAACAAAGAGGGAAATATGAACGTGTCCAGCAACGAAATAGGAGATATATCCAATTCTGTGAAGGGTAATAGCTTTGTGTATGCAACATTTGTTTATTTATTTTATGAAGAAGGCTTGTGGCACCCCAGAACATTTGTAGGTTGTATAGATTAGTAAATGAGAAATGGATTTAGGAAAAATGTCAGTAAGATAATGGTTGTGCACAATAAGAAAGGTAGACCTTTGTATGAAGAAAATTAAATGGGAAGTGGTTGGTTAGACTAAAAACTGAGATAACAAATTATATTTAATGAGGAAGATATTCAAAAGAAGTGGGCAGAATATGTCAGTGAACTATCCCATGAAAACAAAGTACACAAGCCGCAGGTACAGAATAATGAAGGACCAAAAATACTACAATCAGAGGTGGAGAAAACAAAGAATTTTTAGGGATATGATGACACAGTGACCTGATGGATATAGACAACACCAGAAGTAAAGTATAGGAATTAGAGATCAACATTAGAACTGCAGCTCATGTGCTGCTCAGCATCTTGATCCCCATCCAATGGTTTGAAACATTGCAGTCTGAAGACCAGATTGTATGTGTAATTATGGACAAGATTCCTATTCAAGTTCGTCTTGATAACAAGATTATCAAAATTATTGTTTCTTAAAAATCGAGTAAGTGTCCATGTCAACTTTGCTGGGATTAACTTAATTCGTGCAAGTCATATAAGAAAATATAGTAAACACAAGTATTAATAACATCGAAATAAAATATCCCTTTCCAATATCCCTTTCCAATATCCCTTTCCAATATCCCTCTTTCAATGAAACAATTCCTAAGGCAACGATACCATCTAATGCACATCGGGTAACCATTGTAACCAAGGCCTACCCTGCGTGACGTCATGACTTGGTGCTTAGGCTTTCTATGTAGGGGGTATTGTGTAGCTACAATCCATAGCGATAACGAATATGACTCGTAAGACCAATCCGAGTAGAAAACTGTCTTCCACAGTGTTGGCAAGGAAAGTCAGGACAGTTTGCGGCATTGTATGGTGTGGCATATCTTCTCAAACACCGAGTCCTTAGCCTATCCGCAATCAGTATCTCCTTTGTCTGTATTGTATGCTTACGCCTGCCCCTTCACGATACATGGCATCCTGTTTCCATAATTCTAAATAGATGCCCGCATAAATCATATCTCGCTTGCATACATCCTTATAACGAAGTTATGGTCGGCCCCGAGACCTTTGCCCCAACTGTAATCCCCCATAGAGAAGATCTTTTGGTATTCTGCCATCATACCCACTCCGAGTGTGTCCCAGCCATGGAAACCGTCGAAGACAAACATGGAAAAGATTGTGACAGTGCCTGTTCTCTCCAACACCTCCGCGGTGGGGATCTTGTCTTGCCACCCATCCCCCAAGATTCTGCGCAGTCACCTTATGTGATAGTTGTTTAGCCGCCTCTCCTGATGTATGTGGGTAGACCATGTCTCCCTGCCAAAAAGAAGGGTGATGGGGACACAGGCCTGGTAAACAAGTGTTTTTGTTTTAACATATTAATCCGCGATTACACAATCAAATTGTTCTTTGGACGTCATCTTGTAAAATAAGTATGTCGTTTATTTTAATGTATCATTTATTTCAAGGCTAAACCAATCGTCCCTTTCTCGCTCCTTAATTGTCTTCAAAAATGTTGTCCAAGAGATGTGAATCCTTTTAACATTGATGTCACTTTCAACAATTGTGTCATGCTTGTAATGAGTTCAGTCTGTATGGCCACGTTGCTTTTCTGCGCTGCTCAAGAATTTAGGTCTGCATGTGGTAGTTCGCGTCATAGCCAAATACAACATACGAGTATTAACCAAGACTTCACCTCACGTTCATGCCGTACATCTAAAAAGAGGCCGAATTACAGCAGCCCAATCAACGAGGTGAAGATTATTATTTTGATCGCCGTTGCCAATTTTGAATCCTAGCATTGCACCACGGCTAAGAGGGCAGATCCTTCAGTAAGTAGAACATAAATATTTAAAAAATCACTATCAACTGCAACTAGAGAAAATCCATCAACAGTGAAGAACTTAGCAAGAGTATCTTCAGACAAAATAAAAAGATCAATAGGTCTGCATGCCGATTATTATTTAGTATTCAAAATAGCGATAACATTATAAAGACAAGTGATTTCTGCACAGCTTCCTAAAGTTCATCCTAATGTTCACATCTTAGAAGGTAAGAAATCCTAATGTCCACATCTTAGAAGGTAAGAAATCCTAATGTCCACATCTTAGAAGGTAAGAAATCCTAATGTCCACATCTTAGAAGGTAAGAAATCCTAATGTCCACATCTTAGAAGGTAAGAAATCCTAATGCCCACATCTTAGAAGGTAAGAAATCCTATTGTCCACATCTTAGAAGGTAAGAAATCCTAATGCCCACATCTTAGAAGGTAAGAAATCCTAATGCCCACATCTTAGAAGGTAAGAAATCCTAATGTCCACATCTTAGAAGGTAAGAAATCCTAATGCCCACATCTTAGAAGGTAAGAAATCCTAATGTCCACATCTTAGAAGGTAAGAAATCCTAATGTCCACATCTTAGAAGGTAAGAAATCCTAATGTCCACATCTTAGAAGGTAAGAAATCCTAATGTCCACATCTTAGAAGGTAAGAAACATCGAAACATCATGGATTAACTAGAAAAGTCGCTGGCGAATGGGCCAATGAAACTGTATCTGCATGCATACCATTTTTTAAAAGTCAACCAAATGGCATAAACAGAAATGAAATTCAACACAGGAAGCCAAGAACCCAACTCGATCTTCTTCTGATCCTTCTTTAGTCCTTCTGCTCTTGCATGAGGCGTCGCTCAGAGGCGGGATGTGAAGATTTCTTGTTATCGCCAGGTGTGGGCTGGAGATCTCCATATAATGTGCTCTCGCTGCAGGATGGTGGAAATGTGAAAATGCATTCTGACTAAATGAACAAACCACTAGATTTGTTTGGTTCCAATGTAGACACTAACTGGGATTGTTCCCACTGTCTGTCTCAGCGTGGAATTTGCGGATTTGGTCACGAATTATCCTTCAGGCTACACTTCTCACACAGTGCATCTCACAGCTCTGAATCTTACTCTTATGTGTTTCCGGTAAGGATCAAGATTGACATTGGTAACAGAATGTAGGAATAAACAGTAAGTTTATCAGTCTCCTCTTGGTTGAAATAAGCCCTCTAGGATGTTTTAAAAAAATCGGTGCAGTTTGATAGTAGACACTGTTCGCCTTCTGAATTCTATGTACGATCTCTCTGTCCCCTCTGCCGTCATCAGAGAACACAATACCTAGGTATTTGAACTTCCTTACTTGGTTGATACTTATGTTACTACTGTGGAAACTTCTGTGCACGTGTTCACGCGATATCCTCCTAGTTTCAGTCCTGTTTGTGTTGATCTTCCTGTCATATTCGTTTCACTAGAAACGGAGGTAGGTTATGCAGTGTTGTAGGTCTTCACCATTTTGGTAAAAGATGACCTGACCATCAACAGTTCATTTAGGTACTCCTCGTGATAGTTAGCCAGCTGGTGATTGTATCCATTTAAATTATGAATAAAAGTGGAGATAAATACACACCTGTATTGACAATCAGTAATTACTCAGCTCAATATATGAACTAATTGTTGCGGTTGACAACGGCCGCTCGTTATCCAATACATGTTAATGCTTTTGGAACCAAATAAAAAAATCACAGTATTTGGTTTTAATTTCCCTAGACTATGTTTGAGATTATTCATCCGGATATAAGCAGAGATAACAGAGTTTGACGCTTGTAAGCAGACGTGAAGGCAAGACAATTAGTTATGGAGACATAGAAATTGTTACAATCGACAAATATAAAGCCCATTAAAGCAACGGGCAACAACAAAAAATAAATTGCCTCAGTTAACTTTATTTTTAGCTGATGGTTCTCGATGTCCTTATCTCACATGTTTACTTTTGTCGTTAGATGACGTGTGGAGATTACATCTTCTTTCGTGTACCATAATTCTATTTTCTATCCATGCCTCTGTACATTATAAACTTTGAATACAACCTTATTTTTAGAAGCTGTGCTTGGCCAGACAAAACTGGCGTTTTCCTTTCTAAAGTCCATGACGTAAATCTGAACCATGAACGCCAGTAACTTGACTCAGAGCACCACCATAATCTGCTTCGAGGAGATGCCCTTATCCGGCCACTTTTTTATGAGTAAGTAGTTACTTCTGTTTCTACATTGTGATTCATTGACGATAACTTATCACAGAAAGCACGTGCAAAGGACTCTATATGGTCTTACTACGATGGTTTCTTGAACAATTTGGTTTAGATTATATGTTTGCTGACCCCATCCACAACCAACTGTAATCACCTTTGACTACATGCATGGAGATGCAGTGGTCCCATTGTTTCCTCTCTAGCAAGGGTTTACATGATACACATAAGGAAACTACTCACTTGCCTGTCCCTTTTTTAAATTCAGAACATTGTGGCCCCAAAGTTACACTCCATCGAATAATAGTAATACTAATAATAGCTGTCCGTCGTTGTCGATGAGGACCGCCGACATCATCTTTGTCACAGATTGCCCTGTTGGGTGTGGGTGCGCATGTGGCTGAACAGGCCAATGCGGACACGAAAACATCTGATACATATCGGGCACACGAGGTTTGTAGAAGGTGATGGTGTTCCCGCTGCTCGTGATTTCCGGGTCTCGCATCTGCTTTGGCCTTTCACAACACGGTCGTCTTCGCTGGTAGCTACACCCGCTTTGACCGCGCTTCTCCAGTCAGATCTGTTTTACGCAAGACATTCCCAGGTGTAGACGATTATTAGCTGGCAACTTTTAAATGAGTCCCTCACACCGTCTTTAAAACATTTCTTTGGGCGCCCTCTCTCGCGCCATACCTCTCTCAGCTCGCTGTAGAGAAGCTTCTTTGGGAGCCGTTCGTCTGACATACGGACAAGGTGTCCGGTCCATCCTAGTCATGCTTTTTCTAATAGTGCACGGATGCTGGGCATGTTAGCCCTCGAGAGAGAGAACCTCGATGTCAGTGACACGACCTTGCCATCGGATGTGGAATATTCGCCTCAGGCAACCTGTGTGGAAGTGGTTTAACCTCCTTGCATGTCCAGAGTATACAGTCCAGCTTTCGCAGGCGTAGAGTAAGGTTGGAATGATGGTTGCATGGTAGACCTTTAGTTTGGTCTTGACGCTGATGCCACAACGTTACCACACCATCGAGCGAATTCTATCAAAGGCTGTGCTGGCCCTTGCTATTCTGACCCAATCATAGCCTGTGGTTTTTGAATGATCATCATCCACTAATCCACACAGTATCAATATCCACAGTAATCAAGTAGCCCCTTTTCAGGCATGTCTGACTATAGGTTGATACGACCTTGGAGTAGCAACTCTCTCCCAAGTTTTTGGTTGTCCTTCTTCTTCTTCTGCGTTCGTTCTCAATCTCCCGCTGCCAAGTCCGTTACATGACTTTGCAAGTAACAGGATGTTTTCCGGAGAACGGTATGCGTTGTGTCGCTAGTTTACAGCTTGACTGCTATATTTGTACCTTCCGGTTCGACATATCCGTCTTCGGCAGTATTGGTTTTCCTTTTCCTCGCGGCGTGGTCTTTTTACTTTTCTGTTTTGCATGAGCTTATTTTCGCCCATCCTGGGGTGTTTCTTCAGATTACATCTCCATTTGGATATGTCTGCAGTTATGTCTTCACAAGATGTCAGATCCACATCCAGTGCCTTCATGTCCCACTAACACCCGTTTTTGAACCTCGGCTGTGGTAAGCCAATTGATATTTTACCAAACGCCAGCTGCCCATATAGATTTTCTTTGGGGATGCGGACGTCTTCCATGTGACGAACATGACCAATCCACCGCAGTCTTCACTGTCGAAGGAAGGTGTTCGTACTTGCAAGACCGGTACGAGAGTGCACCTCTGTATTTGCTATTCTGTCTCACCATGAGATGCCGATTGATCTCAGACGCCATAGGTGAAAGATGTTGAGCCTTTGTTCTTGTTTGGCATAGGTTGTCCACGTTTCGCTGCCATATAGGAGCGTACTGACGACACAGGCACTGTAAACCATGGTTTTGGTCTTGGCTGTAAGTTTGGGGTTTTCCCAGACACGTGTTGGAAGACGAGAAAATATGGCAGCGGCTTTGCCAATTATATGACCTATATGAGGAAATAGATCAGGTTACACATTTTGAATATCTGGGCTCCAGAATTGACAAAAATGGTGACTGCTCGAAAGAAATCAGAAGAAGACTAGCTATGGCAATGCAAAGACTGAACAGCCTGAAGAAATTATGGCAGGGCACCAACAAAACGATAAAAGTAAAAGTCTTGAGAGCCTGTGTTTTTCCTGTGGCAGCTTATGGCTGTGAAGCATGGACGATTACCAAAACTTCTAGACAAAGAAAGGAATCCTTCGAGTAAAAATGTTACAGAAAGATCCTCAGAATACCCTGGACAGAGAAAAGAACAAATGTAGACATTCTGCAAGAGCTGAGCATAGAGGAGAACTGGTTTATCAATTCCATTTTGGCTAGAAAATGCAAATACTTTGGTCCCATCAAGAGACACAACGGTCTTGAGAGAACGGTGATGGAAGGTATGGTGCCAGGCAAAAGAGGAAAGGGTAGACCAAGAAGACGATGGCACCAAGATATCCAGGAATGCCTGAGTATGACAGAGGCGGAAGCTGGTGTTTTGGCAAGGGAACGAGTTTCTTTCAGACAGACTGTGATGGGAGCGACGTTCTACAAAGGACATGCTACATGATGATGATGATGACCTATTTCAGCGTCTAGTGAAAGCTTGTCATTGATGAGGGACCACAGCTAAATTAACTGGTCAACAAAAGCCAGTTCGTAGTTGCCCATAGTGATGGGTGTGGTGGCATATACGTCTTGCACCAGCACATTTGTTTTATTTAAACTTATTGGGAGACAGAAATCTTTGCACGCCAGGCAGAAGCGATCTATCAAGTTCTGGAGTTCCTACTGACTGCGAGTAACAATTACATCGTCATCAGCAAATAACAAGTCCTTGACAGTAACTTTCCTGCTCTTGGTTTTAGCTTTGAGTCTCGCAAGAATAAACGGACGACCATGTGATCTAGTGTGAAAGTAAATCCCTTCTGTTGTATTACCAAATGATCAGTATCAACGCAAATACGTTTCCGAATAGTGTCAGGGCCAGGACGCAGCTATGTTTAATACCACATTGAATACGGAATTATTGTAATGTATTACCGTCGAATTGGACTGTTATTTTCATATCCTCCTGATAATAACACTACAACCTGCAGCAATTTATTAGGACAGCCAATTTTTGAAATCGAATGCGTTTGTTAGGTCAATGAGAGCGACATAAAAAAGGCTTGTTCTGCTCGCGTAGCTACCGTAGAGAAAAGATAACGTCGATCGTTGATCTTCCAAATCGGAATCCACACTGTGACTCCGGGTACACGTGCTCAGCCAGTTTGTGTAGCTACAGTAAGATCACTCTGGGTACACACGCTCAGCCAGTTTGTGTAGCCACAGTAAGATGACTCTGGGTACACACGCTCAGTCAGTTTGTGTAGCTACAGTAAAATCACTCTTGGTACACACGCTAAGTAAGTTTGTGTAGCTACTGTAAGATCACTCTGGGTATACACGCTCAGCCATTTTGTGTAGCTACTGTAAGATCACTCTGGGTACACACGCTCAGCCAGTTTGTGTAGCGACAGTAAGATCACTCTGGGTATACACGCTCAGCCAGTTTGTGTAGCTACTGTAAGATCACTTTTGGTACACACGCTCAGCCAGTTTGTGTAGCTACTGTAAGATCACTCTTGGTACACACGCTCAGCCAGTTTGTATAGCCACAGTAAGATCAATCTGGGTATAAAGCTCAGCCAGTTTGTGTAGCCACAGTAAGATTACTTTGGTTACACACGCTCAGCCAGTTTGTGTAGCCACAGTAAGATCACTCTGGGTATACACGCTCAGCCAGTTTGTGTAGCTACTGTAAGATCACTCTGGGTACACACGCTCACCCAGTTTGTATAGCCACAGTAATTTCACTATGGGTGTACACGCTCAGCCAGTTTGTGTAGCCACAGTAAGATCACTCTGGGTACACACGCTCAGCCAGTTTGTGTAGCTACTGTAAGATCACTCTGGGTACACACGCTCAGCCAGTTTGTGTAGCCACAGTAAGATCAATCTGGGTATACACGCTCAGCCAGTTTTTGTAGCTACTGTAAGATCACTCTTGGTACACACGCTCAGCCAGTTTGTGTAGCTACTGTAAGATCACTCTGGGTACACACGCTCAGCCAGTTTGTATAGCCACAGTAAGATCAATCTGGCTATACACGATCAGCCAGTTTGTGTAGCCACAGTAAGATCACTCTGGGTACATACGCTCAGCCAGTTTGTGTAGCTACTGTAAGATCACTCTGGGTATACACGATCAGCCAGTTTGTGTAGCTACTGTAAGATCACTCTGGGTACACACGCTCAGCCAGTTTGTGTACCTACTGTAAGATCACTCTGGGTACACACGCTCAGCCAGTTTGTGTACCTACTGTAAGATCACTCTGGGTATACACACTCAGTCAGTTTGCGTAGCCACAGTAAGATCACTCTGGTTACACACGCTCAGCCAGTTTGTGTAGCCACAGTTAGATCACTCTGAGTACACGCGCTCAGCCAGTTTATTTAGCAACAGTAAGATCACTTTGGGTACACACGCTCAGTCAGTCTGTGTAGCCACAGTAAGATCACTCTGGTTACACACGCTCAGCCAGTTTGTGTAGCCACAGTAAGATAATTCTGAGTACACGCGCTCAGCCAGTTTATTTAGCAACAGAAAGATCACTTTGGGTACACACGCTCAGCCAGTTTGTGTAGCTACTGTAAGATCACTCTGGATACACACGCTCAGCCAGTTTGTGTAGCTACTGTAAGGTCACTCTGGGTATACACGCTCAGCCAGTTTGTGTAGCTACTGTAAGATCACTCTTGGTACACACGCTAAGCCAGTTTGTGTAGCTACTGTAAGGTCACTCTTGGTACACACGCTCAGCCAGTTTGTGCAGCCACAGTGAGATCACTTTGGGTATACACGCTCAGACAGTTTGTGTAGCCACAGTAAGATCACTCTTGGTACACACGCTCAGCCAGTTTGTGTAGCTACTGTAAGATCAATCTGAGTGCACGCGCACAGCCAGTTTGTGTAGCCACAGTAAGATCACTCTGGGTATACACGCTCAGCCAGTTTTTGTAGCTACTGTAAGATCACTCTTGGTACACACGCTCAGCCAGTTTGTGTAGCTACTGTAAGATCACTTTGGGTATACACGCTCAGCCAGTTTGTGTAGCCACAGTAAGATCACTCTGGGTATACACGCTCAGCCAGTTTGTGTAGCCACAGTAAGATCACTATGGGTGTACACGCTCAGCCAGTTTGTGTAGCCACAGTAAGATAATTCTGGGTACACAGGCTCAGCCAGTTTGTGTAGCCACTGTAAGATCACTCATGGTACATACGCTGAGCCAGTTTGTGTAGCCACTGTAAGATCACTCTGGGTATACACGCTCAGCCAGTTTATGTAGCTACTGTAAGATCACTCTGGGTACACACGCTCATCCAGTTTGTGTAGCAACAGTCAGATCACTCTGGTCACACACGCTCAGCCAGTTTGTGTAGCCACAGTAAGATCACTCTTGGTACACACGCTCAGCCAGTTTGTGTAGCTACTGTAAGATCAATCTGAGTACACACGCTCAGCCAGTTTGTATAGCCACAGTAAGATCACTCTGGGTACACACGCTCAGCCAGTTTGTGTAGCTACTGTAAGGTCACTCTGGGTACACACGCTCAGCCAGTTTGTGTAGCTACTGTAAGATCACTCTGGGTACACACGCTCAGCCAGTTTGTGTAGCTACTGTAAGGTCACTCTGGGTACACACGCTCAGCCAGTTTGTGTACCTACTGTAAGATCACTCTGGGTACACACGCTCAGCCAGTTTGTGTACCTACTGTAAGATCACTCTGGGTATATACGCTCGGTCAGTTTGTGTAGCCAATGTAAAATCACTCTGGTTACACACGCTCAGTCAGTTTGTGTAGCCACAGTAAGATCACTCTGAGTACCCGCGCTCAGCCAGTATATTTAGCAACAGTAAGATCACTTTGGGTACACACGCTCAGCCACTTTGTGTAGCCACAGTAAAATCACTCTGGGTATACACGCTCAGCCAGTTTGTGTAGCAACAGTCAGATCACTCTGGTCACACACGCTCAGCCAGTTTGTGTAGCAACAGTAAGATCACTCTTGGTACACAAGCTCAGCCAGTTTGTGTAGCAACTGTAAGATCAATCTGACTACCCGCGCACAGCCAGTTTGTGTAGCCACAGTAAGATCAATCTGGGTATACACGCTCAGCCAGTTTTTGTAGCTACTGTAAGATCACTCTTGGTACACACGCTCAGCCAGTTTGTGTAGCTACTGTAAGATCACTCTGGGTATACACGCTCAGCCAGTTTGTGTAGCCACAGTAAGATCACTCTGGGTATACACGCTCAGCCAGTTTGTGTAGCCACAGTAAGATCACTATGGGTGTACACGCTCAGCCAGTTTGTGTAGCCACAGTAAGATAATTCTGGGTACACAGGCTCAGCCAGTTTGTGTAGCTACTGTAAGATCACTCTGGGTACATACGCTCAGCCAGTTTGTGTAGCTACTGTAAGATCACTCTGGGTATACACGCTCAGCCAGTTTGTGTAGCTACTGTAAGATCACTCTGGGTACACACGCTCATCCAGTTTGTGTAGAAACAGTCAGATCACTCTGGTCACACACGCTCAGCCAGTTTGTGTAGCCACAGTAAGATCACGCTTGGTACACACGCTCAGCCAGTTTGTGTAGCTACTGTAAGATCAATCTGAGTACACACGCTCAGCCAGTTTGTGTAGCCACAGTAAGATCACTCTGGTTACACACGCTCAGCCAGTTTGTGTAGCCACAGTAAGATCACTCTGGGTACACACGCTCAGCCACTTTGTGTACCTACTGTAAGATCACTCTGGGTACACACGCTCAGCCAGTTTGTGTACCTACTGTAAGATCACTCTGGGTATACACGCTCAGTCAGTTTGTGTAGCCACAGTAAAATCACTCTGGTTACACACGCTCAGTCAGTTTGTGTAGCCACAGTAAGATCACTCTTGGTACACACGCTCAGCCAGTTTGTGTAGCTACTGTAAGATCACTCTGGGTACACACGCTCAGCCAGTTTATGTAGCCACAGTAAGATCACTCTGGGTACAAACGTTCAGCCAGTTTGTGTAGCTACTGTAAGATCACTCTGGGTACACACGCTCAGCCAGTTTGTGTAGCTACTGTAAGATCACTCTTGGTACACACGCTCAGCCAGTTTGTGTAGCTACTGTAAGATCACTCTTGGTACACACGCTCAGCCAGTTTGTGTAGCTACTGTAAGATCACTCTGGGTACACACGCTCAGCCAGTTTGAGTAGCTACAGTAAGATCAATCTGGGTATACACGCTCAGCCAGTTTGTGTAGCCACAGTAAGATCACTCTGGGTACACACGCTCAGCCAGTTTGTGTAGCTACTGTAAGATCACTCTGGGTACACACGCTCAGCTATTTTGTGTAGCCACAGTAAGATCACTCTGGGTACACACGCTCAGCCAGTTTGTGAAGCCACAGTAAAATCACTCTGGGTACACCCGCTCAGCCAGTTTGTGTAGCCACAGTAAGATCACTCTGGGCACACACGCTCAGCCAGTTTGTGTAGCTACTGTAAGATCACTCTGGGTACTCACGCTCAGTCAGTTTGTGTAGCTGCAGTAAGATCACTCTAGTCACACACGCTCAGCCAGTTTGTGTAGCCACAGTAAGATCACTCTGGGTACACACGCTCAGCCACTTTGTGTAGCTACTGTAAGATAACTCTGGGTACACACGCTCAGCCAGTTTGTGTAGAAACAGTAAGATCACTCTGGGTACACACGCTCAGCCAGTTTGTGTAGCCACAGTAAGATCACTCTGGGTACACACGCTCAGCCAGTTTGTATAGCTACTGTACGAACACTCTTGGTACACACGCTCAGCCAGTTTGTGTAGCCACAGTAAGATCACTCTGGGTACACACGCTCAGCCAGTTTGTGTAGCCACAGTAAGATCACTCTGGGTACACACGCTCAGCCAGTTTGTATAGCTACTGTAAGATCACTCTGGGCACATACGCTCAGCCAGTTTGTATAGCTACAGTAAGATCACTCTGGGTACACACGCTCAGCCAGTTTGTGTAGCCACATTAAGATCACTCTGGGTACACACGCTCAGCCAGTTTGTGAAGCCACAGTAAGATCACTCTGGGTACACACGCTCAGCCAGTTTGTGTAGTTACTGTAAGATCACTCTGGGTACACACGCTCAGCCAGTTTGTGTAGCAACAGTAAGATCACTCTGGGCACACACGCTCAGCATGTTTGTGTAGCCACATTAAGATCACTCTGGGCACACACGCTCAGCCAGTTTGTGTAGCTACTGTAAGATCTCTCTAGGTACACACGCTAAGCCAGTTTGTGTAGCCGCAGTAAGATCACTCTGGGTACACACGCTCAGCCAGTTTGTTTAGCTACTTTAAGATCACTCTTTGTACACACGCTCAGCCAGTTTTTGTAGCTACTGTAAGATCACTCTGGGTACACACGCTCAGCCAGTTTGTATAGCCACAGTAAGATCAATCTGGGTATACACGATCAGCCAGTTTGTGTAGCCACAGTAAGATCACTCTGGGTACACACGCTCAGCCAGTTTGTGTAGCCACAGTAAGATCACTCTGGGTATACACGCTCAGCCAGTAGTTGTAGCCACAGTAAGATCACCCTGGGTATACACGCTCAGCCAGTTTTTGTAGCTACTGTAAGATCACTCTGGGTACACACGCTCAGCCAGTTTGTATAGCCACAGTAAGATCAATCTGGGTATACACGATCAGCCAGTTTGTGTAGCCACAGTAAGATCACTCTGGGTACACACGCTCAGCCAGTTTGTGTAGCCACAGTAAGATCACTCTGGGTATACACGCTCAGCCAGTAGTTGTAGCCACAGTAAGATCACTCTGGGTATACACGCTCAGCCAGTTTGTGTAGCCACAGTAAGATCACTATGGGTGTAAACGCTCAGCCAGTTTATTTAGCAACAGTAAGATCACTTTGGGTACACACGCTCAGTCAGTTTGTGTAGCCACAGTAAGATCACTCTGGTTATACACGCTCAGCCAGTTTGTGTAGCCACAGTAAGATCACTCTGAGTTCACGCGCTCAGCCAGTTTATTTAGCAACAGTAAGATCACTTTGGGTACTCACGCTCAGCCAGTTTGTGTAGCTACTGTAAGATCACTCTGGGTACACACGCTCAGCCAGTTTGTGTAGCTACTGTAAGATCACTCTGGGTATACACGCTCAGCCAGTTTGTGTAGCTACTGTAAGATCACTCTTGGTACACACGCTAAGCCAGTTTGTGTAGCTACTGTAAGATCACTCTGGGTACACACGCTCAGCCAGTTTGTGTAGCCACAGTAAGATCACTCTGGGTATATACGCTCAGCCAGTTTGTGTAGCCACAGTAAGATCACTCTGAGTGCACGCGCTCAGTCAGTTTGTTTAGCAACAGTCAGATCACTCTGGTCACACACGCTCAGCCAGTTTGTGTAGCCACAGTAAGATCACTCTTGGTACACACGCTCAGCCAGTTTGTGTAGCTACTGTTAGATCACTCTGGGTACACACGCTCAGCCAGTTTATTTAGCCACAGTAAGATCACTCTGGGTACACACGTTCAGCCAGTTTGTGAAGCCACAGTAAGATCACTCTGGGTACACACGCTCAGCCAGTTTGTGTAGCCACAGTAAGATCACTCTGGGCACACACGCTCAGCCAGTTTGTGTAGCTACTGTAAGATCGCTCTGGGTACACACGCTCAGCCCGTTTGTGTAGCTACTGTAAGATTACTCTTGGTACACACGCTCAGCCAGTTTGTGTAGCTACTGTAAGATCACTCTTGGTACACACGCTCAGCCAGTTTGTGTAGCTACTGTAAGATCACTCTGGGTACACACGCTCAGCCAGTTTGAGTAGCTACAGTAAGATCAATCTGGGTATACACGCTCAGCCAGTTTGTGTAGCCACAGTAAGATCACTCTGGGTACACACGCTCAGCCAGTTTGTGTAGCTACTGTAAGATCACTCTGGGTACACACGCTCAGCTATTTTGTGTAGCCACAGTAAGATCACTCTGGGTACACACGGTCAGCCAGTTTGTGAAGCCACGGTAAGATATCTGGGTACACACGCTCAGCCAGTTTGTGTAGCCACAGTAAGATCACTCTGGGCACACACGGTCAGCCAGTTTGTATAGCTACTGTAAGATCACTCTGGGTACACACGCTCACCCAGTTTGTGTAGAAACAGTAAGATCACTCTGGGTACACACGCTCAGCCAGTTTGTGTAGCCACAGTAAGATCACTCTGGGCACACACGCTCAGCCAGTTTGTATAGCTACTGTACGAATACTCTTGGTACACACGCTCAGCCAGTTTGTGTAGCCACAGTAAGATCACTCTGGGCAAACACGCTCAGCCAGTTTGTGTAGCCACATTAAGATCACTCTGGGCACACACGCTCAGCCAGTTTGTGTAGCTACTGTAAGATCACTCTGGGTACACACGCTCAGCCAGTTTGTATAGCCACAGTAAGATCACTCTGGGTATACACGATCAGCCAGTTTGTGTAGCCACAGTAAGATCACTCTGGGTACACACGCTCAGCCAGTTTGTGTAGCCACAGTAAGATCACTCTGGGTATACACGCTCAGCCAGTAGTTGTAGCCACAGTAAGATCACTCTGAGTATACACGCTCAGCCAGTTTGTGTAGCCACAGTAAGATCACTATGTGTGTACACGCTCAGCCAGTTTGTGTAGCCACAGTAAGATCACTCTGGGCACACACGCTTAGCCAGTTTGTATAGCTACTGTAAGATCACTCTTGGTACACACGCTAACCAAGTTTGTATAGAAACAGTAAGATCACTCTGGGTACACACGCTCAGCCAGTTTGTGTAGCCACAGTAAGATCACTCTGGGCACACACGCTCAGCCAGTTTGTATAGCTACTGTACGAATACTCTTGGTACACACGCTCAGCCAGTTTGTGTAGCCACAGTAAGATCACTCTGGGTACACACGCTCAGCCAGTTTGTGTAGCCACAGTAAGATCACTCTGGGTACACACGCTCAGCCAGTTTGTATAGCTACTGTAAGATCACTCTGGGCACACACGCTCAGCCAGTTTGTATAGCTACAGTAAGATCACTCTGGGTACACACGCTCAGCCAGTTTGTGTAGCCACAGTAAGATCACTCTGGGTACACACGCTCAGCCAGTTTGTATAGCCACAGTAAGATCACTCTGGGCACACACGGTCAGCCAGTTTGTATAGCTACTGTAAGATCACTCTGGGTACACACGCTCACCCAGTTTGTGTAGAAACAGTAAGATCACTCTGGGTACACACGCTCAGCCAGTTTGTGTAGCCACAGTAAGATCACTCTGGGCACACACGCTCAGCCAGTTTGTATAGCTACTGTACGAATACTCTTGGTA
The DNA here is from genome assembly GCA_036924085.1 of Ariolimax columbianus. Classification (NCBI taxonomy): domain Eukaryota; kingdom Metazoa; phylum Mollusca; class Gastropoda; order Stylommatophora; family Arionidae; genus Ariolimax; species Ariolimax columbianus. Next base: position 53,690,232 of record JAVGWX010000002.1, on the reverse strand, counting down.
CACACGCTCAGCCAGTTTGTGTAGCCACAGTAAGATCACTCTGGGCAAACACGCTCAGCCAGTTTGTGTAGCCACATTAAGATCACTCTGGGCACACACGCTCAGCCAGTTTGTGTAGCTACTGTAAGATCACTCTGGGTACACACGCTCAGCCAGTTTGTATAGCCACAGTAAGATCACTCTGGGTATACACGATCAGCCAGTTTGTGTAGCCACAGTAAGATCACTCTGGGTACACACGCTCAGCCAGTTTGTGTAGCCACAGTAAGATCACTCTGGGTATACACGCTCAGCCAGTAGTTGTAGCCACAGTAAGATCACTCTGAGTATACACGCTCAGCCAGTTTGTGTAGCCACAGTAAGATCACTATGTGTGTACACGCTCAGCCAGTTTGTGTAGCCACAGTAAGATCACTCTGGGCACACACGCTTAGCCAGTTTGTATAGCTACTGTAAGATCACTCTTGGTACACACGCTAACCAAGTTTGTATAGAAACAGTAAGATCACTCTGGGTACACACGCTCAGCCAGTTTGTGTAGCCACAGTAAGATCACTCTGGGCACACACGCTCAGCCAGTTTGTATAGCTACTGTACGAATACTCTTGGTACACACGCTCAGCCAGTTTGTGTAGCCACAGTAAGATCACTCTGGGTACACACGCTCAGCCAGTTTGTGTAGCCACAGTAAGATCACTCTGGGTACACACGCTCAGCCAGTTTGTATAGCTACTGTAAGATCACTCTGGGCACACACGCTCAGCCAGTTTGTATAGCTACAGTAAGATCACTCTGGGTACACACGCTCAGCCAGTTTGTGTAGCCACAGTAAGATCACTCTGGGTACACACGCTCAGCCAGTTTGTGTAGTTACTGTAAGATCACTCTGGGTACACACGCTCAGCCAGTTTGTGTAGCAACAGTAAGATCACTCTGGGCACACACGCTCAGCCAGTTTGTGTAGCCACATTAAGTTCACTCTGGGCACACACGCTCAGCCAGTTTGTGTAGCTACTGTAAGATCACTCTAGGTACACACGCTCAGCCAGTTTGTGTAGCCGCAGTAAGATCACTCTGGGTACACACGCTCAGCCAGTTTGTGTAGCTACTGTAAGATCACTCTTTGTACACACGCTCAGCCAGTTTTTGTAGCTACTATAAGATCACTCTGGGTACACACGCTCAGCCAGTTTGTATAGCCACAGTAAGATGAATCTGGGTATACACGATCAGCCAGTTTATGTAGCAACAGTCAGATCACTTTGGTCACACACGCTCAGCCAGTTTGTGTAGCCACAGTAAGATCACTCTTGGTACACACGCTCAGCCAGTTTGTGTAGCTACTGTTAGATCACTCTGGGTACACACGCTCAGCCAGTTTATGTAGCCACAGTAAGATCACTCTGGGTACACACGTTCAGCCAGTTTGTGAAGCCACAGTAAGATCACTCTGGGTACACACGCTCAGCCAGTTTGTGTAGCCACAGTAAGATCACTCTGGGCACACACGCTCAGCCAGTTTGTGTAGCTACTGTAAGATCGCTCTGGGTACACACGCTCAGCCAGTTTGTGTAGCTACTGTAAGATCACTCTTGGTACACACGCTCAGCCAGTTTGTGTAGCTACTGTAAGATCACTCTTTGTACACACGCTCAGCCAGTTTTTGTAGCTACTATAAGATCACTCTGGGTACACACGCTCAGCCAGTTTGTATAGCCACAGTAAGATGAATCTGGGTATACACGATCAGCCAGTTTATGTAGCAACAGTCAGATCACTTTGGTCACACACGCTCAGCCAGTTTGTGTAGCCACAGTAAGATCACTCTTGGTACACACGCTCAGCCAGTTTGTGTAGCTACTGTTAGATCACTCTGGGTACACACGCTCAGCCAGTTTATGTAGCCACAGTAAGATCACTCTGGGTACACACGTTCAGCCAGTTTGTGAAGCCACAGTAAGATCACTCTGGGTACACACGCTCAGCCAGTTTGTGTAGCTACTGTTAGATCACTCTGGGTACACACGCTCAGCCAGTTTATGTAGCCACAGTAAGATCACTCTGGGTACACACGTTCAGCCAGTTTGTGAAGCCACAGTAAGATCACTCTGGGCACACACGCTCAGCCAGTTTGTGTAGCCACATTAAGTTCACTCTGGGCACACACGCTCAGCCAGTTTGTGTAGCTACTGTAAGATCACTCTAGGTACACACGCTCAGCCAGTTTGTGTAGCCGCAGTAAGATCACTCTGGGTACACACGCTCAGCCAGTTTGTGTAGCTACTGTAAGATCACTCTTTGTACACACGCTCAGCCAGTTTTTGTAGCTACTATAAGATCACTCTGGGTACACACGCTCAGCCAGTTTGTATAGCCACAGTAAGATGAATCTGGGTATACACGATCAGCCAGTTTATGTAGCAACAGTCAGATCACTTTGGTCACACACGCTCAGCCAGTTTGTGTAGCCACAGTAAGATCACTCTTGGTACACACGCTCAGCCAGTTTGTGTAGCTACTGTTAGATCACTCTGGGTACACACGCTCAGCCAGTTTATGTAGCCACAGTAAGATCACTCTGGGTACACACGTTCAGCCAGTTTGTGAAGCCACAGTAAGATCACTCTGGGTACACACGCTCAGCCAGTTTGTGTAGCCACAGTAAGATCACTCTGGGCACACACGCTCAGCCAGTTTGTGTAGCTACTGTAAGATCGCTCTGGGTACACACGCTCAGCCAGTTTGTGTAGCTACTGTAAGATCACTCTTGGTACACACGCTCAGCCAGTTTGTGTAGCTACTGTAAGATCACTCTTGGTACACACGCTCAGCCAGTTTGTGTAGCTACTGTAAGATCACTCTGGGTACACACGCTCAGCCAGTTTGAGTAGCTACAGTAAGATCAATCTGGGTATACACGCTCAGCCAGTTTGTGTAGCCACATTAAGATCACTCTGGGTACACACGCTCAGCCAGTTTGTGTAGCTACTGTAAGATCACTCTGGGTACACACGCTCAGATATTTTGTGTAGCCACAGTAAGATCACTCTGGGTACACACGGTCAGCCAGTTTGTGTAGCTACTGTAAGATCACTCTGGGTACACACGCTCAGTCAGTTTGTGTAGCTGCAGTAAGATCACTCTAGTCACACACGCTGAGCCAGTTTGTGTAGCCACAGTAAGATCACTCTGGGTACACACGCTCAGCCAGTGTGTGTAGCTCTTGTAAGATCACTCTGGGTACACACGCTCAGCCAGTTTGTGTAGCCACAGTAATATCACTCTGGGCACACACGCTCAGCCAGTTTGTGTAGTCACAGTAAGATCACTCTGGGCACACACGCTCAGCCAGTTTGTATAGCTACTGTAAGATCACTCTGTGTACACACGCTCACCCATTTTGTGTAGAAACAGTAAGATAACTCTGGGTACACACGCTCAGCCAGTTTGTGTAGCCACAGTAAGATCACTCTGGGCACACACGCTCAGCCAGTTTGTATAGCTACTGTACGAATACTCTTGGTACACACGCTCAGCCAGTTTGTGTAGCCACAGTAAGATCACTCTGGGCAAACACGCTCAGCCAGTTTGTGTAGCCACATTAAGATCACTCTGGGCACACACGCTCAGCCAGTTTGTGTAGCTACTGTAAGATCACTCTGGGTACACACGCTCAGCCAGTTTGTATAGCCACAGTAAGATCAATCTGGGTATACACGATCAGCCAGTTTGTGTAGCCACAGTAAGATCACTATGGGTGTACACGCTCAGCCAGTTTGTGTAGCCACAGTAAGATCACTCTGGGCACACACGCTTAGCCAGTTTGTATAGCTACTGTAAGATCACTCTTGGTACACACGCTAACCAAGTTTGTATAGAAACAGTAAGATCACTCTGGGTACACACGCTCAGCCAGTTTGTGTAGCCACAGTAAGATCACTCTGGGCACACACGCTCAGCCAGTTTGTATAGCTACTGTACGAATACTCTTGGTACACACGCTCAGCCAGTTTGTGTAGCCACAGTAAGATCACTCTGGGTACACACGCTCAGCCAGTTTGTGTAGCCACAGTAAGATCACTCTGGGTACACACGCTCAGCCAGTTTGTATAGCTACTGTAAGATCACTCTGGGCACACACGCTCAGCCAGTTTGTATAGCTACAGTAAGATCACTCTGGGTACACACGCTCAGCCAGTTTGTGTAGCCACAGTAAGATCACTCTGGGTACACACGCTCAGCCAGTTTGTGAAGCCACAGTAAGATCACTCTGGGTACACACGCTCAGCCAGTTTGTGTAGTTACTGTAAGATCACTCTGGGTACACACGCTCAGCCAGTTTGTGTAGCAACAGTAAGATCACTCTGGGCACACACGCTCAGCCAGTTTGTGTAGCCACATTAAGATCACTCTGGGCACAAACGCTCAGCCAGTTTGTGTAGCTACTGTAAGATCACTCTAGGTACACACGCTCAGCCAGTTTGTATAGCTACTGTAAGATCACTCTGGGCACACACGCTCAGCCAGTTTGTATAGCTACAGTAAGATCACTCTGGGTACACACGCTCAGCCAGTTTGTGTAGCCACAGTAAGATCACTCTGGGTACACACGCTCAGCCAGTTTGTGAAGCCACAGTAAGATCACTCTGGGTACACACGCTCAGCCAGTTTGTGTAGTTACTGTAAGATCACTCTGGGTACACACGCTCAGCCAGTTTGTGTAGCAACAGTAAGATCACTCTGGGCACACACGCTCAGCCAGTTTGTGTAGCCACATTAAGTTCACTCTGGGCACACACGCTCAGCCAGTTTGTGTAGCTACTGTAAGATCACTCTAGGTACACACGCTCAGCCAGTTTGTGTAGCCGCAATAAGATCACTCTGGGTACACACGCTCAGCCAGTTTGTGTAGCTACTGTAAGATCACTCTTTGTACACACGCTCAGCCAGTTTTTGTAGCTACTATAAGATCACTCTGGGTACACACGCTCAGCCAGTTTGTATAGCCACAGTAAGATGAATCTGGGTATACACGATCAGCCAGTTTATGTAGCAACAGTCAGATCACTCTGGTCACACACGCTCAGCCAGTTTGTGTAGCCACAGTAAGATCACTCTTGGTACACACGCTCAGCCAGTTTGTGTAGCTACTGTAAGATCGCTCTGGGTACACACGCTCAGCCAGTTTGTGTAGCTACTGTAAGATCACTCTTGGTACACACGCTCAGCCAGTTTGTGTAGCTACTGTAAGATCACTCTTGGTACACACGCTCAGCCAGTTTGTGTAGCTACTGTAAGATCACTCTGGGTACACACGCTCAGCCAGTTTGAGTAGCTACAGTAAGATCAATCTGGGTATACACGCTCAGCCAGTTTGTGTAGCCACATTAAGATCACTCTGGGTACACACGCTCAGCCAGTTTGTGTAGCTACTGTAAGATCACTCTGGGTACACACGCTCAGATATTTTGTGTAGCCACAGTAAGATCACTCTGGGTACACACGGTCAGCCAGTTTGTGTAGCTACTGTAAGATCACTCTGGGTACACACGCTCAGTCAGTTTGTGTAGCTGCAGTAAGATCACTCTAGTCACACACGCTGAGCCAGTTTGTGTAGCCACATTAAGATCACTCTGGGTACACACGCTCAGCCAGTTTGTGAAGCCACAGTAAGATCACTCTGGGTACACACGCTCAGCCAGTTTGTGTAGTTACTGTAAGATCACTCTGGGTACACACGCTCAGCCAGTTTGTGTAGCAACAGTAAGATCACTCTGGGTACACACGCTCAGCCAGTTTGTGTAGCAACAGTAAGATCACTCTGGGCACACACGCTCAGCATGTTTGTGTAGCCACATTAAGATCACTCTGGGCACACACGCTCAGCCAGTTTGTGTAGCTACTGTAAGATCACTCTACGTACACACGCTAAGCCAGTTTGTGTAGCCGCAGTAAGATCACTCTGGGTACACACGCTCAGCCAGTTTGTTTAGCTACTGTAAGATCACTCTTTGTACACACGCTCAGCCAGTTTTTGTAGCTACTGTAAGATCACTCTGGGTACACACGCTCAGCCAGTTTGTATAGCCACAGTAAGATCAATCTGGGTATACACGATCAGCCAGTTTGTGTAGCCACAGTAAGATCACTCTGGGTACACACGCTCAGCCAGTTTGTGTAGCCACAGTAAGATCACTCTGGGTATACACGCTCAGCCAGTAGTTGTAGCCACAGTAAGATCACCCTGGGTATACACGCTCAGCCAGTTTTTGTAGCTACTGTAAGATCACTCTGGGTACACACGCTCAGCCAGTTTGTATAGCCACAGTAAGATCAATCTGGGTATACACGATCAGCCAGTTTGTGTAGCCACAGTAAGATCACTCTGGGTACACACGCTCAGCCAGTTTGTGTAGCCACAGTAAGATCACTCTGGGTATACACGCTCAGCCAGTAGTTGTAGCCACAGTAAGATCACTCTGGGTATACACGCTCAGCCAGTTTGTGTAGCCACAGTAAGATCACTATGGGTGTAAACGCTCAGCCAGTTTATTTAGCAACAGTAAGATCACTTTGGGTACACACGCTCAGTCAGTTTGTGTAGCCACAGTAAGATCACTCTGGTTATACACGCTCAGCCAGTTTGTGTAGCCACAGTAAGATCACTCTGAGTTCACGCGCTCAGCCAGTTTATTTAGCAACAGTAAGATCACTTTGGGTACTCACGCTCAGCCAGTTTGTGTAGCTACTGTAAGATCACTCTGGGTACACACGCTCAGCCAGTTTGTGTAGCTACTGTAAGATCACTCTGGGTATACACGCTCAGCCAGTTTGTGTAGCTACTGTAAGATCACTCTTGGTACACACGCTAAGCCAGTTTGTGTAGCTACTGTAAGATCACTCTGGGTACACACGCTCAGCCAGTTTGTGTAGCCACAGTAAGATCACTCTGGGTATATACGCTCAGCCAGTTTGTGTAGCCACAGTAAGATCACTCTGAGTGCACGCGCTCAGTCAGTTTGTTTAGCAACAGTCAGATCACTCTGGTCACACACGCTCAGCCAGTTTGTGTAGCCACAGTAAGATCACTCTTGGTACACACGCTCAGCCAGTTTGTGTAGCTACTGTTAGATCACTCTGGGTACACACGCTCAGCCAGTTTATTTAGCCACAGTAAGATCACTCTGGGTACACACGTTCAGCCAGTTTGTGAAGCCACAGTAAGATCACTCTGGGTACACACGCTCAGCCAGTTTGTGTAGCCACAGTAAGATCACTCTGGGCACACACGCTCAGCCAGTTTGTGTAGCTACTGTAAGATCGCTCTGGGTACACACGCTCAGCCCGTTTGTGTAGCTACTGTAAGATTACTCTTGGTACACACGCTCAGCCAGTTTGTGTAGCTACTGTAAGATCACTCTTGGTACACACGCTCAGCCAGTTTGTGTAGCTACTGTAAGATCACTCTGGGTACACACGCTCAGCCAGTTTGAGTAGCTACAGTAAGATCAATCTGGGTATACACGCTCAGCCAGTTTGTGTAGCCACAGTAAGATCACTCTGGGTACACACGCTCAGCCAGTTTGTGTAGCTACTGTAAGATCACTCTGGGTACACACGCTCAGCTATTTTGTGTAGCCACAGTAAGATCACTCTGGGTACACACGGTCAGCCAGTTTGTGAAGCCACGGTAAGATATCTGGGTACACACGCTCAGCCAGTTTGTGTAGCCACAGTAAGATCACTCTGGGCACACACGGTCAGCCAGTTTGTATAGCTACTGTAAGATCACTCTGGGTACACACGCTCACCCAGTTTGTGTAGAAACAGTAAGATCACTCTGGGTACACACGCTCAGCCAGTTTGTGTAGCCACAGTAAGATCACTCTGGGCACACACGCTCAGCCAGTTTGTATAGCTACTGTACGAATACTCTTGGTACACACGCTCAGCCAGTTTGTGTAGCCACAGTAAGATCACTCTGGGCAAACACGCTCAGCCAGTTTGTGTAGCCACATTAAGATCACTCTGGGCACACACGCTCAGCCAGTTTGTGTAGCTACTGTAAGATCACTCTGGGTACACACGCTCAGCCAGTTTGTATAGCCACAGTAAGATCACTCTGGGTATACACGATCAGCCAGTTTGTGTAGCCACAGTAAGATCACTCTGGGTACACACGCTCAGCCAGTTTGTGTAGCCACAGTAAGATCACTCTGGGTATACACGCTCAGCCAGTAGTTGTAGCCACAGTAAGATCACTCTGAGTATACACGCTCAGCCAGTTTGTGTAGCCACAGTAAGATCACTATGTGTGTACACGCTCAGCCAGTTTGTGTAGCCACAGTAAGATCACTCTGGGCACACACGCTTAGCCAGTTTGTATAGCTACTGTAAGATCACTCTTGGTACACACGCTAACCAAGTTTGTATAGAAACAGTAAGATCACTCTGGGTACACACGCTCAGCCAGTTTGTGTAGCCACAGTAAGATCACTCTGGGCACACACGCTCAGCCAGTTTGTATAGCTACTGTACGAATACTCTTGGTACACACGCTCAGCCAGTTTGTGTAGCCACAGTAAGATCACTCTGGGTACACACGCTCAGCCAGTTTGTGTAGCCACAGTAAGATCACTCTGGGTACACACGCTCAGCCAGTTTGTATAGCTACTGTAAGATCACTCTGGGCACACACGCTCAGCCAGTTTGTATAGCTACAGTAAGATCACTCTGGGTACACACGCTCAGCCAGTTTGTGTAGCCACAGTAAGATCACTCTGGGTACACACGCTCAGCCAGTTTGTGTAGTTACTGTAAGATCACTCTGGGTACACACGCTCAGCCAGTTTGTGTAGCAACAGTAAGATCACTCTGGGCACACACGCTCAGCCAGTTTGTGTAGCCACATTAAGTTCACTCTGGGCACACACGCTCAGCCAGTTTGTGTAGCTACTGTAAGATCACTCTAGGTACACACGCTCAGCCAGTTTGTGTAGCCGCAGTAAGATCACTCTGGGTACACACGCTCAGCCAGTTTGTGTAGCTACTGTAAGATCACTCTTTGTACACACGCTCAGCCAGTTTTTGTAGCTACTATAAGATCACTCTGGGTACACACGCTCAGCCAGTTTGTATAGCCACAGTAAGATGAATCTGGGTATACACGATCAGCCAGTTTATGTAGCAACAGTCAGATCACTTTGGTCACACACGCTCAGCCAGTTTGTGTAGCCACAGTAAGATCACTCTTGGTACACACGCTCAGCCAGTTTGTGTAGCTACTGTTAGATCACTCTGGGTACACACGCTCAGCCAGTTTATGTAGCCACAGTAAGATCACTCTGGGTACACACGTTCAGCCAGTTTGTGAAGCCACAGTAAGATCACTCTGGGTACACACGCTCAGCCAGTTTGTGTAGCCACAGTAAGATCACTCTGGGCACACACGCTCAGCCAGTTTGTGTAGCTACTGTAAGATCGCTCTGGGTACACACGCTCAGCCAGTTTGTGTAGCTACTGTAAGATCACTCTTGGTACACACGCTCAGCCAGTTTGTGTAGCTACTGTAAGATCACTCTTTGTACACACGCTCAGCCAGTTTTTGTAGCTACTATAAGATCACTCTGGGTACACACGCTCAGCCAGTTTGTATAGCCACAGTAAGATGAATCTGGGTATACACGATCAGCCAGTTTATGTAGCAACAGTCAGATCACTTTGGTCACACACGCTCAGCCAGTTTGTGTAGCCACAGTAAGATCACTCTTGGTACACACGCTCAGCCAGTTTGTGTAGCTACTGTTAGATCACTCTGGGTACACACGCTCAGCCAGTTTATGTAGCCACAGTAAGATCACTCTGGGTACACACGTTCAGCCAGTTTGTGAAGCCACAGTAAGATCACTCTGGGTACACACGCTCAGCCAGTTTGTGTAGCTACTGTTAGATCACTCTGGGTACACACGCTCAGCCAGTTTATGTAGCCACAGTAAGATCACTCTGGGTACACACGTTCAGCCAGTTTGTGAAGCCACAGTAAGATCACTCTGGGCACACACGCTCAGCCAGTTTGTGTAGCCACATTAAGTTCACTCTGGGCACACACGCTCAGCCAGTTTGTGTAGCTACTGTAAGATCACTCTAGGTACACACGCTCAGCCAGTTTGTGTAGCCGCAGTAAGATCACTCTGGGTACACACGCTCAGCCAGTTTGTGTAGCTACTGTAAGATCACTCTTTGTACACACGCTCAGCCAGTTTTTGTAGCTACTATAAGATCACTCTGGGTACACACGCTCAGCCAGTTTGTATAGCCACAGTAAGATGAATCTGGGTATACACGATCAGCCAGTTTATGTAGCAACAGTCAGATCACTTTGGTCACACACGCTCAGCCAGTTTGTGTAGCCACAGTAAGATCACTCTTGGTACACACGCTCAGCCAGTTTGTGTAGCTACTGTTAGATCACTCTGGGTACACACGCTCAGCCAGTTTATGTAGCCACAGTAAGATCACTCTGGGTACACACGTTCAGCCAGTTTGTGAAGCCACAGTAAGATCACTCTGGGTACACACGCTCAGCCAGTTTGTGTAGCCACAGTAAGATCACTCTGGGCACACACGCTCAGCCAGTTTGTGTAGCTACTGTAAGATCGCTCTGGGTACACACGCTCAGCCAGTTTGTGTAGCTACTGTAAGATCACTCTTGGTACACACGCTCAGCCAGTTTGTGTAGCTACTGTAAGATCACTCTTGGTACACACGCTCAGCCAGTTTGTGTAGCTACTGTAAGATCACTCTGGGTACACACGCTCAGCCAGTTTGAGTAGCTACAGTAAGATCAATCTGGGTATACACGCTCAGCCAGTTTGTGTAGCCACATTAAGATCACTCTGGGTACACACGCTCAGCCAGTTTGTGTAGCTACTGTAAGATCACTCTGGGTACACACGCTCAGATATTTTGTGTAGCCACAGTAAGATCACTCTGGGTACACACGGTCAGCCAGTTTGTGTAGCTACTGTAAGATCACTCTGGGTACACACGCTCAGTCAGTTTGTGTAGCTGCAGTAAGATCACTCTAGTCACACACGCTGAGCCAGTTTGTGTAGCCACAGTAAGATCACTCTGGGTACACACGCTCAGCCAGTGTGTGTAGCTCTTGTAAGATCACTCTGGGCACACACGCTCAGCCAGTTTGTATAGCTACTGTAAGATCACTCTGTGTACACACGCTCACCCATTTTGTGTAGAAACAGTAAGATAACTCTGGGTACACACGCTCAGCCAGTTTGTGTAGCCACAGTAAGATCACTCTGGGCACACACGCTCAGCCAGTTTGTATAGCTACTGTACGAATACTCTTGGTACACACGCTCAGCCAGTTTGTGTAGCCACAGTAAGATCACTCTGGGCAAACACGCTCAGCCAGTTTGTGTAGCCACATTAAGATCACTCTGGGCACACACGCTCAGCCAGTTTGTGTAGCTACTGTAAGATCACTCTGGGTACACACGCTCAGCCAGTTTGTGTAGCCACAGTAAGATCACTATGGGTGTACACGCTCAGCCAGTTTGTGTAGCCACAGTAAGATCACTCTGGGCACACACGCTTAGCCAGTTTGTATAGCTACTGTAAGATCACTCTTGGTACACACGCTAACCAAGTTTGTATAGAAACAGTAAGATCACTCTGGGTACACACGCTCAGCCAGTTTGTGTAGCCACAGTAAGATCACTCTGGGCACACACGCTCAGCCAGTTTGTATAGCTACTGTACGAATACTCTTGGTACACACGCTCAGCCAGTTTGTGTAGCCACAGTAAGATCACTCTGGGTACACACGCTCAGCCAGTTTGTGTAGCCACAGTAAGATCACTCTGGGTACACACGCTCAGCCAGTTTGTATAGCTACTGTAAGATCACTCTGGGCACACACGCTCAGCCAGTTTGTATAGCTACAGTAAGATCACTCTGGGTACACACGCTCAGCCAGTTTGTGTAGCCACAGTAAGATCACTCTGGGTACACACGCTCAGCCAGTTTGTGAAGCCACAGTAAGATCACTCTGGGTACACACGCTCAGCCAGTTTGTGTAGTTACTGTAAGATCACTCTGGGTACACACGCTCAGCCAGTTTGTGTAGCAACAGTAAGATCACTCTGGGCACACACGCTCAGCCAGTTTGTGTAGCCACATTAAGATCACTCTGGGCACAAACGCTCAGCCAGTTTGTGTAGCTACTGTAAGATCACTCTAGGTACACACGCTCAGCCAGTTTGTATAGCTACTGTAAGATCACTCTGGGCACACACGCTCAGCCAGTTTGTATAGCTACAGTAAGATCACTCTGGGTACACACGCTCAGCCAGTTTGTGTAGCCACAGTAAGATCACTCTGGGTACACACGCTCAGCCAGTTTGTGAAGCCACAGTAAGATCACTCTGGGTACACACGCTCAGCCAGTTTGTGTAGTTACTGTAAGATCACTCTGGGTACACACGCTCAGCCAGTTTGTGTAGCAACAGTAAGATCACTCTGGGCACACACGCTCAGCCAGTTTGTGTAGCCACATTAAGTTCACTCTGGGCACACACGCTCAGCCAGTTTGTGTAGCTACTGTAAGATCACTCTAGGTACACACGCTCAGCCAGTTTGTGTAGCCGCAATAAGATCACTCTGGGTACACACGCTCAGCCAGTTTGTGTAGCTACTGTAAGATCACTCTTTGTACACACGCTCAGCCAGTTTTTGTAGCTACTATAAGATCACTCTGGGTACACACGCTCAGCCAGTTTGTATAGCCACAGTAAGATGAATCTGGGTATACACGATCAGCCAGTTTATGTAGCAACAGTCAGATCACTCTGGTCACACACGCTCAGCCAGTTTGTGTAGCCACAGTAAGATCACTCTTGGTACACACGCTCAGCCAGTTTGTGTAGCTACTGTAAGATCGCTCTGGGTACACACGCTCAGCCAGTTTGTGTAGCTACTGTAAGATCACTCTTGGTACACACGCTCAGCCAGTTTGTGTAGCTACTGTAAGATCACTCTTGGTACACACGCTCAGCCAGTTTGTGTAGCTACTGTAAGATCACTCTGGGTACACACGCTCAGCCAGTTTGAGTAGCTACAGTAAGATCAATCTGGGTATACACGCTCAGCCAGTTTGTGTAGCCACATTAAGATCACTCTGGGTACACACGCTCAGCCAGTTTGTGTAGCTACTGTAAGATCACTCTGGGTACACACGCTCAGATATTTTGTGTAGCCACAGTAAGATCACTCTGGGTACACACGGTCAGCCAGTTTGTGTAGCTACTGTAAGATCACTCTGGGTACACACGCTCAGTCAGTTTGTGTAGCTGCAGTAAGATCACTCTAGTCACACACGCTGAGCCAGTTTGTGTAGCCACAGTAAGATCACTCTGGGTACACACGCTCAGCCAGTGTGTGTAGCTCTTGTAAGATCACTCTGGGTACACACGCTCAGCCAGTTTGTGTAGCCACAGTAATATCACTCTGGGCACACACGCTCAGCCAGTTTGTATAGCTACTGTACGAATACTCTTGGTACACACGCTCAGCCAGTTTGTGTAGCCACAGTAAGATCACTCTGGGCAAACACGCTCAGCCAGTTTGTGTAGCCACATTAAGATCACTCTGGGCACACACGCTCAGCCAGTTTGTGTAGCTACTGTAAGATCACTCTGGGTACACACGCTCAGCCAGTTTGTATAGCCACAGTAAGATCAATCTGGGTATACACGATCAGCCAGTTTGTGTAGCCACAGTAAGATCACTATGGGTGTACACGCTCAGCCAGTTTGTGTAGCCACAGTAAGATCACTCTGGGCACACACGCTTAGCCAGTTTGTATAGCTACTGTAAGATCACTCTTGGTACACACGCTAACCAAGTTTGTATAGAAACAGTAAGATCACTCTGGGTACACACGCTCAGCCAGTTTGTGTAGCCACAGTAAGATCACTCTGGGCACACACGCTCAGCCAGTTTGTATAGCTACTGTACGAATACTCTTGGTACACACGCTCAGCCAGTTTGTGTAGCCACAGTAAGATCACTCTGGGTACACACGCTCAGCCAGTTTGTGTAGCCACAGTAAGATCACTCTGGGTACACACGCTCAGCCAGTTTGTATAGCTACTGTAAGATCACTCTGGGCACACACGCTCAGCCAGTTTGTATAGCTACAGTAAGATCACTCTGGGTACACACGCTCAGCCAGTTTGTGTAGCCACAGTAAGATCACTCTGGGTACACACGCTCAGCCAGTTTGTGAAGCCACAGTAAGATCACTCTGGGTACACACGCTCAGCCAGTTTGTGTAGTTACTGTAAGATCACTCTGGGTACACACGCTCAGCCAGTTTGTGTAGCAACAGTAAGATCACTCTGGGCACACACGCTCAGCCAGTTTGTGTAGCCACATTAAGATCACTCTGGGCACAAACGCTCAGCCAGTTTGTGTAGCTACTGTAAGATCACTCTAGGTACACACGCTCAGCCAGTTTGTATAGCTACTGTAAGATCACTCTGGGCACACACGCTCAGCCAGTTTGTATAGCTACAGTAAGATCACTCTGGGTACACACGCTCAGCCAGTTTGTGTAGCCACAGTAAGATCACTCTGGGTACACACGCTCAGCCAGTTTGTGAAGCCACAGTAAGATCACTCTGGGTACACACGCTCAGCCAGTTTGTGTAGTTACTGTAAGATCACTCTGGGTACACACGCTCAGCCAGTTTGTGTAGCAACAGTAAGATCACTCTGGGCACACACGCTCAGCCAGTTTGTGTAGCTACTGTACGAATACTCTTGGTACACACGCTCAGCCAGTTTGTGTAGCTACTGTAAGATCACTCTAGGTACACACGCTCAGCCAGTTTGTGTAGCCGCAATAAGATCACTCTGGGTACACACGCTCAGCCAGTTTGTGTAGCTACTGTAAGATCACTCTTTGTACACACGCTCAGCCAGTTTTTGTAGCTACTATAAGATCACTCTGGGTACACACGCTCAGCCAGTTTGTATAGCCACAGTAAGATGAATCTGGGTATACACGATCAGCCAGTTTATGTAGCAACAGTCAGATCACTCTGGTCACACACGCTCAGCCAGTTTGTGTAGCCACAGTAAGATCACTCTTGGTACACACGCTCAGCCAGTTTGTGTAGCTACTGTAAGATCGCTCTGGGTACACACGCTCAGCCAGTTTGTGTAGCTACTGTAAGATCACTCTTGGTACACACGCTCAGCCAGTTTGTGTAGCTACTGTAAGATCACTCTTGGTACACACGCTCAGCCAGTTTGTGTAGCTACTGTAAGATCACTCTGGGTACACACGCTCAGCCAGTTTGAGTAGCTACAGTAAGATCAATCTGGGTATACACGCTCAGCCAGTTTGTGTAGCCACATTAAGATCACTCTGGGTACACACGCTCAGCCAGTTTGTGTAGCTACTGTAAGATCACTCTGGGTACACACGCTCAGATATTTTGTGTAGCCACAGTAAGATCACTCTGGGTACACACGGTCAGCCAGTTTGTGTAGCTACTGTAAGATCACTCTGGGTACACACGCTCAGTCAGTTTGTGTAGCTGCAGTAAGATCACTCTAGTCACACACGCTGAGCCAGTTTGTGTAGCCACAGTAAGATCACTCTGGGTACACACGCTCAGCCAGTGTGTGTAGCTCTTGTAAGATCACTCTGGGTACACACGCTCAGCCAGTTTGTGTAGCCACAGTAATATCACTCTGGGCACACACGCTCAGCCAGTTTGTGTAGTCACAGTAAGATCACTCTGGGCACACACGCTTAGCCAGTTTGTATAGCTACTGTAAGATCACTCTGTGTACACACGCTCACCCATTTTGTGTAGAAACAGTAAGATAACTCTGGGTACACACGCTCAGCCAGTTTGTGTAGCCACAGTAAGATCACTCTGGGCACACACGCTCAGCCAGTTTGTATAGCTACTGTACGAATACTCTTGGTACACACGCTCAGCCAGTTTGTGTAGCCACAGTAAGATCACTCTGGGCAAACACGCTCAGCCAGTTTGTGTAGCCACATTAAGATCACTCTGGGCACACACGCTCAGCCAGTTTGTGTAGCTACTGTAAGATCACTCTGGGTACACACGCTCAGCCAGTTTGTATAGCCACAGTAAGATCAATCTGGGTATACACGATCAGCCAGTTTGTGTAGCCACAGTAAGATCACTATGGGTGTACACGCACAGCCAGTTTGTGTAGCCACAGTAAGATCACTCTGGGCACACACGCTTAGCCAGTTTGTATAGCTACTGTAAGATCACTCTTGGTACACACGCTAACCAAGTTTGTATAGAAACAGTAAGATCACTCTGGGTACACACGCTCAGCCAGTTTGTGTAGCCACAGTAAGATCACTCTGGGCACACACGCTCAGCCAGTTTGTATAGCTACTGTACGAATACTCTTGGTACACACGCTCAGCCAGTTTGTGTAGCCACAGTAAGATCACTCTGGGTACACACGCTCAGCCAGTTTGTGTAGCCACAGTAAGATCACTCTGGGTACACACGCTCAGCCAGTTTGTATAGCTACTGTAAGATCACTCTGGGCACACACGCTCAGCCAGTTTGTATAGCTACAGTAAGATCACTCTGGGTACACACGCTCAGCCAGTTTGTGTAGCCACAGTAAGATCACTCTGGGTACACACGCTCAGCCAGTTTGTGAAGCCACAGTAAGATCACTCTGGGTACACACGCTCAGCCAGTTTGTGTAGTTACTGTAAGATCACTCTGGGTACACACGCTCAGCCAGTTTGTGTAGCAACAGTAAGATCACTCTGGGCACACACGCTCAGCCAGTTTGTGTAGCCACATTAAGATCACTCTGGGCACAAACGCTCAGCCAGTTTGTGTAGCTACTGTAAGATCACTCTAGGTACACACGCTCAGCCAGTTTGTGTAGCCGCAGTAAGATCACTCTGGGTACACACGCTCAGCCAGTTTGTGTAGCTACTGTAAGATCACTCTTTGTACACACGCTCAGCCAGTTTTTGTAGCTACTGTAAGATCACTCTGGGTACACACGCTCAGCCAGTTTGTATAGCCACAGTAAGATCAATCTGGGTATACACGATCAGCCAGTTTATGTAGCAACAGTCAGATCACTCTGGTCACACACGCTCAGCCAGTTTGTGTAGCCACATTAAGATCACTCTTGGTACACACGCTCAGCCAGTTTGTGTAGCTACTGTTAGATCACTCTGGGTACACACGCTCAGCCAGTTTGTGTAGCCACAGTAGGATCACTCTGGGCACACACGCTCAGCCAGTTTGTGTAGCTACTGTAAGATCGCTCTGGGTACACACGCTCAGCCAGTTTGTGTAGCTAGTGTAAGATCACTCTTGGTACACACGCTCAGCCAGTTTGTGTAGCTACTGTAAGATCACTCTTGGTACACACGCTCAGCCAGTTTGTGTAGCTACTGTAAGATCACTCTGGGTACACACGCTCAGCCAGTTTGAGTAGCTACAGTAAGATCAATCTGGGTATACACGCTCAGCCAGTTTGTGTAGCTACTGTAAGATCACTCTGGGTACACACGCTCAGCTATTTTGTGTAGCCACAGTAAGATCACTCTGGGTACACACGGTCAGCCAGTTTGTGTAGCCACAGTAAGATCACTCTGGGCACACACGCTCAGCCAGTTTGTGTAGCTACTGTAAGATCACTCTGGGTACACACGCTCAGTCAGTTTGTGTAGCTGCAGTAAGATCACTCTAGTCACACACGCTGAGCCAGTTTGTGTAACCACAGTAAGATCACTCTGGGTACACACGCTCAGCCAGTGTGTGTAGCTACTGTAAGATCACTCTGGGTACACACGCTCAGCCAGTTTGTGTAGGCACAGTAAGATCACTCTGGGCACACACGCTCAGCCAGTTTGTGTAGCCACAGTAAGATCACTCTGGGCACACACGCTCAGCCAGTTTGTATAGCTACTGTAAGATCACTCTGGGTACACACGCTCACCCAGTTTGTGTAGAAACAGTAAGATCACTCTGGGTACACACGCTCAGCCAGTTTGTGTAGCCACAGTAAGATCACTCTGGGCACACACGCTCAGCCAGTTTGTATAGCTACTGTACGAATACTCTTGGTACACACGCTCAGCCAGTTTGTGTAGCCACAGTAAGATCACTCTGGGCAAACACGCTCAGCCAGTTTGTGTAGCCACATTAAGATCACTCTGGGCACACACGCTCAGCCAGTTTGTGTAGCTACTGTAAGATCACTCTGGGTACACACGCTCAGCCAGTTTGTGTAGCCACAGTAAGATCAATCTGGGTATACACGATCAGCCAGTTTGTGTAGCCACAGTAAGATCACTCTGGGTACACACGCTCAGCCAGTTTGTGTAGCCACAGTAAGATCACTCTGGGTATACACGCTCAGCCAGTAGTTGTAGCCACAGTAAGACCACTCTGGGTATACACGCTCAGCCAGTTTGTGTAGCCACAGTAAGATCACTATGGGTGTACACGCTCAGCCAGTTGGCGTAGCCACAGTAAGATCACTCTGGGTACACAGGCTCAGCCAGTTTGTGTAGCTACTGTAAGATCACTCTGGGTACATACGCTCAGCCAGTTTGTGTAGCTACTGTAAGATCACGCTGGGTATACACGCTCAGCCAGTTTGTGTAGCTACTGTAATATCACTCTGGGTACACACGCTCAGCCAGTTTGTGTAGCTACTGTAAGATCACTCTGGGTATACACGCTCAGCCAGTTTGTGTAGCTACTGTAAGATCACTCTTGGTACACACGCTAAGCAAGTTTGTGTAGCTACTGTAAGATCACTCTTGGTACACACGCTCAGCCAGTTTGTGTAGCCACAGTAAGATCACTCTGGGTATACACGCTCAGCCAGTCTATGTAGCCACAGTAGGATCACTCTGAGTGCACACGCTCAGTCAGTTTGTGTAGCCACAGTAAGATCACTCTTGGTACACACGCTCAGCCAGTTTGTGTAGCTACTGTTAAATCACTCTGGGTACACACGCTCAGCCAGTTTATGTAGCCACAGTAAGATCACTCTGGGTACACACGTTCAGCCAGTTTGTGTAGCTACTGTAATATCACTCTGGGTACACACGCTCAGCCATTTTGTGTAGCCACTGTAAGATCACTCTGGGTACACACGCTCAGCCAGTTTGTGTAGCCACAGTAAGATCACTCTGGGTACACACGCTCATCCAGTTTGTGTAGCTACTGTAAGATCACTCTGGGTACACACGCTCAGCCAGTTTGAGTAGCTACAGTAAGATCAATCTGGGTATACACGCTCAGCCAGTTTGTATAGGCACAGTAAAATCACTCTGGGTACACACGCTCAGCCAGTTTGTGTAGCTACTGTAAGATCAATCTGGGTACACACGCTCAGCCATTTTGTGTAGCCACAGTAAGATCACTCTGGGTACACACGCTCAGCCAGTTTGTGAAGCCACAGTAAGATCACTCTGGGTACACACGCTCAGCCAGTTTCTGTAGCTACAGTAAGATCACTCTGGGCACACACGCTCAGCCAGTTTGTGTAGCTACTGTAATATCACTCTGGGTACACACGCTCAGCAAGTTTGTGTAGCTGCAGTAAGATCACTCTGGTCACACACGCTCAGCCAGTTTGTGTAGCCACAGTAAGATCACTCTGGGTACACACGCTCAGCCAGTTTTTTAGCTACTGTAAGATCACTCTGGGTAAACACGCTTAGCCAGTTTGTGTAGCCACAGTAAGATCACTCTGGGCACACACGCTCAGCCAGTTTGTGTAGCCACAGTAAGATCACTCTGGGCACACACGCTCAGCCAGTTTGTATAGCTACTGTGTAGCCACTCTGGGTACACACGCTCAGCCAGTTTGTGAAGCTACTGTAAGATCACTCATGGTACACACGTTCAGCCAGTTTGTATAGCTACTGTAAGATCACTCTGGGTACACACGCTCAGCCAGTTTGTATAGCTACTGTAAGATCACTCTGGGCACACACGCTCAGCCAGTTTGTGTAGACACAGTAAGATCACTCTGGGCACACACGCTCAGCCAGTTTGTGTAGCCACAGTAAGATCACTCTGGGTACACACGCTCAGCCAGTTTGTGTAGCCACAGTAAGATCACTCTGGGCACACACGTTCAGCCAGTTTGTATAGCTACTGTAAGATCACTCTGGGCACACACGCTCAGCCAGTTTGTGTAGCCACAGTAAGATCACTCTGGGCACACACGCTCAGCCAGTTTGTGTAGCCACAGTAAGATCACTCTGGGTACACACGCTCAGCCAGTTTGTATAGCTACTGTAAGATCACTCTGGGTACACACGCTCAGCCAGTTTGTGTAGCTACTGTAAGATCACTCTTGGTACACACGCTCAGCCAGTTTGTGTAGCCACAGTAAGATCACTCTGGGTACACACGCTCAGCCAGTTTGTATAGCTACTGTAAGATCACTCTGGGCACACACGCTCAGTCAGTTTGTGTAGCCACAGTAAGATCACTTTGGGTACACACGCTCAGCCAGTTTGTGAAGCCACAGTAAGATCACTCTGGGTACACACGCTCAGCCAGTTTGTATAGCCACAGTAAGATCACTCTGGGCACACACGCTCAGTCAGTTTGTGTAGCCACAGTAAGATCACTTTGGGTACACACGCTCAGCCAGTTTGTGAAGCCACAGTAAGATCACTCTGGGTACACACGCTCAGCCAGTTTGTATAGCCACAGTAAGATCACTCTGGGCACACACGCTCAGCCAGTTTGTATAGCTACTGTAAGATCACTCTGGGTACACACGCTCAGCCAGTTTGTATAGCTACTGTAAGATCACTCTGGGTACACACGCTCAGCCAGTTTGTATAGCTACTGTAAGATCACTCTGGGCACACACGCTCAGCCAGTTTGTGTAGCCACAGTAAGATCACTCTGGGCACACACGCTCAGCCAGTTTGTGTAGCCACAGTAAGATCACTCTGGGTACACACGCTCAGCCAGTTTGTATAGCTACTGTAAGATCACTCTGGGTACACACGCTCAGCCAGTTTGTGTAGCTACTGTAAGATCACTCTTGGTACACACGCTCAGCCAGTTTGTGTAGCAACAGTAAGATCACTCTGGGTACACACGCTCAGCCAGTTTGTATAGCTACTGTAAGATCACTCTGGGCACACACGCTCAGTCAGTTTGTGTAGCCACAGTAAGATCACTTTGGGTACACACGCTCAGCCAGTTTGTGAAGCCACAGTAAGATCACTCTGGGTACACACGCTCAGCCAGTTTGTATAGCCACAGTAAGATCACTCTGGGCACACACGCTCAGCCAGTTTGTATAGCTACTGTAAGATCACTCTGGGTACACACGCTCAGCCAGTTTGTATAGCTACTGTAAGATCACTCTGGGTACACACGCTCAGCCAGTTTGTATAGCTACTGTGTAAGATCACTCTGGGTACACACGCTCAGCCAGTTTGTGTAGCCACAGTAAGATCACTCTGGGTACACACGCTCAGCCAGTTTGTGTAGCCACAGTAAGATCACTCTGGGCACACACGCTCACCCAGTTTGTATAGCTACTGTAAGATCACTGTTGGTACACACGCTCAGCCGGTTTGTGTAGCCACAGTAAGATGACTCTGGGAACACACGCTCAGCCAGTTTGTATAGCTACTGTAAGATCACTCTTGGTACACACGCTAAGCAAGTTTGTGTAGCTACTGTAAGATCACTCTTGGTACACACGCTCAGCCAGTTTGTGTAGCCACAGTAAGATCACTCTGTGTATACACGCTCAGCCAGTTTATGTAGCCACAGTAAGATCACTCTGAGTGCACACGCTCAGCCAGTTTGTGTAGCCACAGTAAGATCACTCTTGGTACACACGCTCAGCCAGTTTGTGTAGCTACTGTTAGATCACTCTGGGTACACACGCTCAGCCAGTTTATGTAGCCACAGTAAGATCACTCTGGGTACACACGTTCAGCCAGTTTGTGTAGCTACTGTAATATCACTCTGGGTACACACGCTCAGCCATTTTGTGTAGCTACTGTAAGATAACTCTTGGTACACACGCTCAGCCAGTTTGTGTAGCCACAGTAAGATCACTCTGGGTACACGCGCTCATCCAGTTTGTGTAGCTACTGTAAGATCACTCTGGGTACACACGCTCAACCAGTTTGAGTAGCTACAGTAAGATCAATCTGGGTATACACGCTCAGCCAGTTTGTATAGCTACTGTGAGATCACTCTGGGTACACACACTCAGCCAGTTTGTATAGCTACTGTAAGATCACTCTGGGTACACACGCTCAGCCAGTTTGTATAGCTACTGTGTAAGATCACTCTGGGTACACACGCTCAGCCAGTTTGTGTAGCCACAGTAAGATCACTCTGGGTACACACGCTCAGCCAGTTTGTGTAGCCACAGTAAGATCACTCTGGGCACACACGCTCACCCAGTTTGTATAGCTACTGTAAGATCACTGTTGGTACACACGCTCAGCCAGTTTGTGTAGCCACAGTAAGATGACTCTGGGTACACACGCTCAGCCAGTTTGTGTAGCTACTGTAAGATCACTCTTGGTACACACGCTAAGCAAGTTTGTGTAGCTACTGTAAGATCACTCTTGGTACACACGCTCAGCAAGTTTGTGTAGCCACAGTAAGATCACTCTGGGTATACACGCTCAGCCAGTTTATGTAGCCACAGTAAGATCACTCTTGGTACACACGCTCAGCCAGTTTGTGTAGCTACTGTTAGATCACTCTGGGTACACACGCTCAGCCAGTTTATGTAGCCACAGTAAGATCACTCTGGGTACACACGTTCAGCCAGTTTGTGTAGCTACTGTAATATCACTCTGGGTACACACGCTCAGCCATTTTGTGTAGCTACTGTAAGATAACTCTTGGTACACACGCTCAGCCAGTTTGTGTAGCCACAGTAAGATCACTCTGGGTACACGCGCTCATCCAGTTTGTGTAGCTACTGTAAGATCACTCTGGGTACACACGCTCAGCCAGTTTGAGTAGCTACAGTAAGATCAATCTGGGTATACACGCTCAGCCAGTTTGTATAGGCACAGTAAAATCACTCTCGGTACACACGCTCAGCCAGTTTGTGTAGCTACTGTAAGATCAATCTGGGTACACACGCTCAGCCATTTTGTGTAGCCACAGTAAGATCACTCTGGGTACACACGCTCAGCCAGTTTGTGAAGCCACAGTAAGATCACTCTGGGTACACACGCTGATCCAGTTTCTGTAGCTACAGTAAGATCACTCTGGGCACACACGCTCAGCCAGTTTGTGTAGCTACTGTTAGATCACTCTGGGTACACACGCTCAGCAAGTTTGTGTAGCTGCAGTAAGATCACTCTGGTCACACACGCTCAGCCAGTTTGTGTAGCCACAGTAAGATCACTCTGGGTACACACGCTCAGCCAGTTTTTTAGCTACTGTAAGATCACTCTGGGTACACACGCTTAGCCAGTTTGTGTAGCCACAGTAAGATCACTCTGGGCACACACGCTCAGCCAGTTTGTGTAGCCACAGTAAGATCACTCTGGGGACACACGCTCAGCCAGTTTGTATAGCTACTGTAAGATCACTCTGGGTACACACGCTCAGCCAGTTTGTGTAGCTACTGTAAGATCACTCTGGGTAAACACGCTCAGCCAGTTTGTGTAGCTGCAGTAAGATCACTCATGGTACACACACTCAGTCAGTTTGTGTAGCCACAGTAAGATCACTCTGGGTACACACGCTCCGCCAGTTTGTGTAGCCACAGTAAGATCACTCTGGGTACACACGCTCAGCCAGTTTGTGAAGCCACAGTAAGATCACTCTGGGTACACACGCTCAGCCAGTTTGTGTAGCTACTGTAAGATCACTCTGGGTACACACGCTCGGCCAGTTTGTGTAGCAACAGTAAGATCACTCTGGGCACACACGCTCAGCCAGTTTGTGTAGCCACAGTAAGATCACTCTGGGTACACACGCTCAGCCAGTTTGTGTAGCCACAGTAAGATCACTCTGGGCACACACGTTCAGCCAGTTTGTATAGCTACTGTAAGATCACTCTGGGTACACACGCTCAGCCAGTTTGTATAGCTACTGTAAGATCACTCTGGGCACACACGCTCAGCCAGTTTGTGTAGCCACAGTAAGATCACTCTGGGCACACACGCTCAGCCAGTTTGTGTAGCCACAGTAAGATCACTCTGGGTACACACGCTCAGCCAGTTTGTATAGCTACTGTAAGATCACTCTGGGTACACACGCTCAGCCAGTTTGTGTAGCTACTGTAAGATCACTCTTGGTACACACGCTCAGCCAGTTTGTGTAGCCACAGTAAGATCACTCTGGGTACACACGCTCAGCCAGTTTGTATAGCTACTGTAAGATCACTCTGGGCACACACGCTCTGTCAGTTTGTGTAGCCCCAGTAAGATCACTTTGGGTACACACGCTCAGCCAGTTTGTGAAGCCACAGTAAGATCACTCTGGGTATACACGCTCAGCCAGTTTTTTAGCTACTGTAAGATCACTCTGGGTACACACGCTTAGCCAGTTTGTGTAGCCACAGTAAGATCACTCTGGGCACACACGCTCAGCCAGTTTGTGTAGCCACAGTAAGATCACTCTGGGCACACACGCTCAGCCAGTTTGTATAGCTACTGTAAGATCACTCTGGGTACACACGCTCAGCCAGTTTGTGTAGCTACTGTAAGATCACTCTGGGTACACACGCTCAGCCAGTTTGTGTAGCTGCAGTAAGATCACTCATGGTACACACACTCAGTCAGTTTGTGTAGCCACAGTAAGATCACTCTGGGTACACACGCTCAGCCAGTTTGTGAAGCTACTGTAAGATCACTCATGGTACACACACTCAGCCAGTTTGTGTAGCTACTGTAAGATCACTCTGGGTACACACGCTCAGCCAGTTTGTGTAGCCACAGTAAGATCACTCTGGGTACACACGCTCAGCCAGTTTGTGAAGCCACAGTAAGATCACTCTGGGCACACACGCTCAGCCAGTTTGTGTAGCTACTGTAAGATCACTCTGGGTACACACGCTCAGCAAGTTTGTGTAGCTGCAGTAAGATCACTCTGGTCACACACGCTCAGCCAGTTTGTGTAGCCACAGTAAGATCACTCTGGGTACACACGCTCAGCCAGTTTTTTAGCTACTGTAAGATCACTCTGGGTACACACGCTTAGCCAGTTTGTGTAGCCACAGTAAGATCACTCTGGGCACACACGCTCAGCCAGTTTGTGTAGCCACAGTAAGATCACTCTGGGCACACACGCTCAGCCAGTTTGTGTAGCCACAGTAAGATCACTCTGGGTACACACGCTCAGCCAGTTTGTGAAGCCACAGTAAGATCACTCTGGGTACACACGCTCGGCCAGTTTGTGTAGCAACAGTAAGATCACTCTGGGCACACACGCTCAGCCAGTTTGTGTAGCCACAGTAAGATCACTCTGGGTACACACGCTCAGCCAGTTTGTGTAGCCACAGTAAGATCACTCTGGGCACACACGTTCAGCCAGTTTGTATAGCTACTGTAAGATCACTCTGGGTACACACGCTCATCCAGTTTGTATAGCTACTGTAAGATCACTCTGGGCACACACGCTCAGCCAGTTTGTGTAGCCACAGTAAGATCACTCTGGGCACACACGCTCAGCCAGTTTGTGTAGCCACAGTAAGATCACTCTGGGTACACACGCTCAGCCAGTTTGTATAGCTACTGTAAGATCACTCTGGGTACACACGCTCAGCCAGTTTGTGTAGCTACTGTAAGATCACTCTTGGTACACACGCTCAGCCAGTTTGTGTAGCCACAGTAAGATCACTCTGGGTACACACGCTCAGCCAGTTTGTATAGCTACTGTAAGATCACTCTGGGCACACACGCTCAGTCAGTTTGTGTAGCCACAGTAAGATCACTTTGGGTACACACGCTCAGCCAGTTTGTGAAGCTACTGTAAGATCACTCATGGTACACACACTCAGCCAGTTTGTGTAGCTACTGTAAGATCACTCTGGGTACACACGCTCAGCCAGTTTGTGTAGCCACAGTAAGATCACTCTGGGTACACACGCTCAGCCAGTTTGTGAAGCCACAGTAAGATCACTCTGGGTACACACGCTCAGCCAGTTTGTGTAGCTACTGTAAGATCACTCTGGGTACACACGCTCGGCCAGTTTGTGTAGCAACAGTAAGATCACTCTGGGCACACACGCTCAGCCAGTTTGTGTAGCCACAGTAAGATCACTCTGGGTACACACGCTCAGCCAGTTTGTGTAGCCACAGTAAGATCACTCTGGGCACACACGTTCAGCCAGTTTGTATAGCTACTGTAAGATCACTCTGGGTACACACGCTCAGCCAGTTTGTATAGCTACTGTAAGATCACTCTGGGCACACACGCTCAGCCAGTTTGTGTAGCCACAGTAAGATCACTCTGGGTATACACGCTCAGCCAGTTTATGTAGCCACAGTAAGATCACTCTGAGTGCACACGCTCAGCCAGTTTGTGTAGCCACAGTAAGATCACTCTTAGTACACACGCTCAGCCAGTTTGTGTAGCTACTGTTAGATCACTCTGGGTACACACGCTCAGCCAGTTTATGTAGCCACAGTAAGATCACTCTGGGTACACACGTTCAGCCAGTTTGTGTAGCTACTGTAATATCACTCTGGGTACACACGCTCAGCCATTTTGTGTAGCTACTGTAAGATAACTCTTGGTACACACGCTCAGCCAGTTTGTGTAGCCACAGTAAGATCACTCTGGGTACACGCGCTCATCCAGTTTGTGTAGCTACTGTAAGATCACTCTGGGTACACACGCTCAGCCAGTTTGAGTAGCTACAGTAAGATCAATCTGGGTACACACGCTCACCCAGTTTGTATAGGCACAGTAAGATCACTCTGGGTACACACGCTCAGCCAGTTTGTGAAGCCACATTAAGATCACTTTGGGCACACACGCTCAGCCAGTTTGTATAGCTACTGTAAGATCACTTTTGGTACACACGGTCAGCCAGTTTGTGTAGCCACAGTAAGATCACTCTGGGTACACACGCTCAGCCAGTTTGTATAGCTACTGTAAGATCACTCTGGGCACACACGCTCAGCCAAATTGTGTAGCCACAGTAAGATCACTCTGGGTACACACGCTCAGCCAGTTTGTGAAGCCACAGTAAGATCACTCTGGGTACACACGCTCAGCCAGTTTGTGTAGCCACAGTAAGATCACTCTGGGCACACACGTTCAGCCAGTTTGTATAGCTACTGTAAGATCACTCTGGGTACACACGCTCAGCCAGTTTGTATAGCTACTGTAAGATCACTCTGGGCACACACGCTCAGCCAGTTTGTGTAGCCACAGTAAGATCACTCTGGGCACACACGCTCAGCCAGTTTGTGTAGCCACAGTAAGATCACTCTGGGTACACACGCTCAGCCAGTTTGTATAGCTACTGTAAGATCACTCTGGGTACACACGCTCAGCCAGTTTGTGTAGCTACTATAAGATCACTCTTGGTACACACGCTCAGCCAGTTTGAGTAGCCACAGTAAGATCACTCTGGGTACACACGCTCAGCCAGTTTGTATAGCTACAGTAAGATCACTCTGGGTACACACGCTCAGCCAGTTTGTGTAGCTACTGTAAGATCACTCTGGGTACACACGCTCGGCCAGTTTGTGTAGCAACAGTAAGATCACTCTGGGCACACACGCTCAGCCAGTTTGTGTAGCCACAGTAAGATCACTCTGGGTACACACGCTCAGCCAGTTTGTGTAGCCACAGTAAGATCACTCTGGGCACACACGTTCAGCCAGTTTGTATAGCTACTGTAAGATCACTCTAAGTACACACGCTCAGCCAGTTTGTATAGCTACTGTAAGATCACTCTGGGCACACACGCTCAGCCAGTTTGTGTAGCCACAGTAAGATCACTCTGGGTATACACGCTCAGCCAGTTTGTGTAGCCACAGTAAGATCACTCTGGGCACACACGTTCAGCCAGTTTGTATAGCTACTGTAAGATCACTCTGGGTACACACGCTCAGCCAGTTTGTATAGCTACTGTAAGATCACTCTGGGCACACACGCTCAGCCAGTTTGTGTAGCCACAGTAAGATCACTCTGGGCACACACGCTCAGCCAGTTTGTGTAGCCACAGTAAGATCACTCTGGGTACACACGCTCAGCCAGTTTGTATAGTTACTGTAAGATCACTCTGGGTACACACGCTCAGCCAGTTTGTGTAGCTACTGTAAGATCACTCTTGGTACACACGCTCAGCCAGTTTGTGTAGCCACAGTAAGATCACTCTGGGTACACACGCTCAGCCAGTTTGTATAGCTACTGTAAGATCACTCTGGGCACACACGCTCAGCCAGTTTGTGTAGCCACAGTAAGATCACTTTGGGTACACACGCTCAGCCTGTTTGTGAAGCCACAGTAAGATCACTCTGGGTACACACGCTCAGCCAGTTTGTATAGCCACAGTAAGATCACTCTGGGCACACACGCTCAGCCAGTTTGTGTAGCCACAGTAAGATCACTCTGGGTACACACGCTCAGCCAGTTTGTGTAGCCACAGTAAGATCACTCTGGGCACACACGCTCACCCAGTTTGTATAGCTACTGTAAGATCACTGTTGGTACACACGCTCAGCCAGTTTGTGTAGCCACAGTAAGATGACTCTGGGTACACACGCTCAGCCAGTTTGTGTAGCCACAGTAAGATCACTCTGGGTACACACGCTCAGCCAGTTTGTGTAGCCACAGTAAGATCACTCTGGGTACACACGCTCAGCCAGTTTGTGTAGCCACAGTAAGATCACTCTGGGCACACACGTTCAGCCAGTTTGTATAGCTACTGTAAGATCACTTTGGGTACACACGCTCAGCCAGTTTGTATAGCTACTGTAAGATCACTCTGGGCACACACGCTCAGCCCGTTTGTGTAGCTACAGTAAGATCACTCTGGGCACACACGCTCAGCCAGTTTGTGTAGCCACAGTAAGATCACTCTAAGCACACACGCTCAGCCAGTTTGTATAGCTACTGTAAGATCACTCTGGGTACACACGCTCAGCCAGTTTGTGTAGCTACTGTAAGATCACTCTGGGCACACACGCTCAGCCAGTTTGTGTAGCCACAGTAAGATCACTCTGGGCACACACTCTCAGCTAGTTTGTATAGCTACTGTAAGATCACTCTGGGTACACACGCTCAGCCAGTTTGTGTAGCTACTGTAAGATCACTCTGGGCACACACGCTCAGCCAGTTTGTGTAGCCACAGTAAGATCACTCTGGGCACACACTCTCAGCTAGTTTGTGTAGCTACTGTAAGATCACTCTGGGTACACACGCTCAGCCAGTTTGTGTAGCTACTGTAAGATCACTCTGGTTACACACGCTCAGCCAGTTTGTGTAGCTGCAGTAAGATCACTCTGAGTACACACGCTCAGCCAGTTTGTGTAGCCACAGTAAGATCACTCTGGGTACACACGCTCAGCCAGTTTGTGTAGCTACTGTAAGATCACTCATGGTACACAAACTCAGCCAGTTTGTGTAGCTACTGTAAGATCACTCTGGGTACACACGCTCACCCAGTTTGTGTAGCCACAGTAAGATCACTCTGGGTACACACGCTCAGCCAGTTTGTGAAGCCACAGTAAGATCACTATGGGTACACACGCTCAGCCAGTTTGTGTAGCTACTGTAAGATCACTCTGGGCACACACGCTCAGCCAGTTTGTGTAGCCACAGTAAGATCACTCTGGGTATACACGCTCAGCCAGTTTGTGTAGCCACAGTAAGATAACTCTGGGCACACACGTTCAGCCAGTTTGTATAGCTACTGTAAGATCACTCTGGGTACACACGCTCAGCCAGTTTGTATAGCTACTGTAAGATCACTCTGGGCACACACGCTCAGCCAGTTTGTGTAGCCACAGTAAGATCACTCTGGGCACACACGCTCAGCCAGTTTGTGTAGCCACAGTAAGATCACTCTGGGTACACACGCTCAGCCAGTTTGTATAGTTACTGTAAGATCACTCTGGGTACACACGCTCAGCCAGTTTGTGTAGCTACTGTAAGATCACTCTTGGTACACACGCTCAGCCAGTTTGTGTAGCCACAGTAAGATCACTCTGGGTACACACGCTCAGCCAGTTTGTATAGCTACTGTAAGATCACTCTGGGCACACACGCTCAGCCAGTTTGTGTAGCCACAGTAAGATCACTTTGGGTACACACGCTCAGCCAGTTTGTGAAGCCACAGTAAGATCACTCTGGGTACACACGCTCAGCCAGTTTGTATAGCCACAGTAAGATCACTCTGGGCACACACGCTCAGCCAGTTTGTGTAGCCACAGTAAGATCACTCTGGGTACACACGCTCAGCCAGTTTGTGTAGCCACAGTAAGATCACTCTGGGCACACACGCTCACCCAGTTTGTATAGCTACTGTAAGATCACTGTTGGTACACACGCTCAGCCAGTTTGTGTAGCCACAGTAAGATGACTCTGGGTACACACGCTCAGCCAGTTTGTGTAGCCACAGTAAGATCACTCTGGGTACACACGCTCAGCCAGTTTGTGTAGCCACAGTAAGATCACTCTGGGTACACACGCTCAGCCAGTTTGTGTAGCCACAGTAAGATCACTCTGGGCACACACGTTCAGCCAGTTTGTATAGCTACTGTAAGATCACTTTGGGTACACACGCTCAGCCAGTTTGTATAGCTACTGTAAGATCACTCTGGGCACACACGCTCAGCCCGTTTGTGTAGCTACAGTAAGATCACTCTGGGCACACACGCTCAGCCAGTTTGTGTAGCCACAGTAAGATCACTCTGGGCACACACGCTCAGCCAGTTTGTATAGCTACTGTAAGATCACTCTGGGTACACACGCTCAGCCAGTTTGTGTAGCCACAGTAAGATCACTCTGGGCACACACGCTCAGCCAGTTTGTATAGCTACTGTAAGATCACTCTGGGTACACACGCTCAGCCAGTTTGTGTAGCTACTGTAAGATCACTCTGGGTACACACGCTCAGCCAGTTTGTGTAGCTGCAGTAAGATCACTCATGGTACACACACTCAGTCAGTTTGTGTAGCCACAGTAAGATCACTCTGGGTACACACGCTCAGCCAGTTTGTATAGCTACTGTAAGATCACTCTGGGTACACACGCTCAGCCAGTTTGTGTAGCTACTGTAAGATCACTCATGGTACACAAACTCAGCCAGTTTGTATAGCTACTGTAAGATCACTCTGGGCACACACGCTCAGCCAGTTTGTGTAGCCACAGTAAGATCACTCTGGGCACACACGCTCAGCCAGTTTGTGTAGCCACAGTAAGATCACTCTGGGTATACACGCTCAGCCAGTTTATGTAGCCACAGTAAGATCACTCTGAGTGCACACGCTCAGCCAGTTTGTGTAGCCACAGTAAGATCACTCTTAGTACACACGCTCAGCCAGTTTGTGTAGCTACTGTTAGATCACTCTGGGTACACACGCTCAGCCAGTTTATGTAGCCACAGTAAGATCACTCTGGGTACACACGTTCAGCCAGTTTGTGTAGCTACTGTAATATCACTCTGGGTACACACGCTCAGCCATTTTGTGTAGCTACTGTAAGATAACTCTTGGTACACACGCTCAGCCAGTTTGTGTAGCCACAGTAAGATCACTCTGGGCACACACGCTCACCCAGTTTGTATAGCTACTGTAAGATCACTGTTGGTACACACGCTCAGCCAGTTTGTGTAGCCACAGTAAGATGACTCTGGGTACACACGCTCAGCCAGTTTGTGTAGCCACAGTAAGATCACTCTGGGTACACACGCTCAGCCAGTTTGTGTAGCCACAGTAAGATCACTCTGGGTACACACGCTCAGCCAGTTTGTGTAGCCACAGTAAGATCACTCTGGGCACACACGTTCAGCCAGTTTGTATAGCTACTGTAAGATCACTTTGGGTACACACGCTCAGCCAGTTTGTATAGCTACTGTAAGATCACTCTGGGCACACACGCTCAGCCCGTTTGTGTAGCTACAGTAAGATCACTCTGGGCACACACGCTCAGCCAGTTTGTGTAGCCACAGTAAGATCACTCTAAGCACACACGCTCAGCCAGTTTGTATAGCTACTGTAAGATCACTCTGGGTACACACGCTCAGCCAGTTTGTGTAGCTACTGTAAGATCACTCTGGGCACACACGCTCAGCCAGTTTGTGTAGCCACAGTAAGATCACTCTGGGCACACACTCTCAGCTAGTTTGTATAGCTACTGTAAGATCACTCTGGGTACACACGCTCAGCCAGTTTGTGTAGCTACTGTAAGATCACTCTGGGCACACACGCTCAGCCAGTTTGTGTAGCCACAGTAAGATCACTCTGGGCACACACTCTCAGCTAGTTTGTGTAGCTACTGTAAGATCACTCTGGGTACACACGCTCAGCCAGTTTGTGTAGCTACTGTAAGATCACTCTGGTTACACACGCTCAGCCAGTTTGTGTAGCTGCAGTAAGATCACTCTGAGTACACACGCTCAGCCAGTTTGTGTAGCCACAGTAAGATCACTCTGGGTACACACGCTCAGCCAGTTTGTGTAGCTACTGTAAGATCACTCATGGTACACAAACTCAGCCAGTTTGTGTAGCTACTGTAAGATCACTCTGGGTACACACGCTCACCCAGTTTGTGTAGCCACAGTAAGATCACTCTGGGTACACACGCTCAGCCAGTTTGTGAAGCCACAGTAAGATCACTATGGGTACACACGCTCAGCCAGTTTGTGTAGCTACTGTAAGATCACTCTGGGCACACACGCTCAGCCAGTTTGTGTAGCCACAGTAAGATCACTCTGGGTATACACGCTCAGCCAGTTTGTGTAGCCACAGTAAGATCACTCTGGGCACACACGTTCAGCCAGTTTGTATAGCTACTGTAAGATCACTCTGGGTACACACGCTCAGCCAGTTTGTATAGCTACTGTAAGATCACTCTGGGCACACACGCTCAGCCAGTTTGTGTAGCAACAGTAAGATCACTCTGAGCACACACGCTCAGCCAGTTTGTGTAGCCACAGTAAGATCACTCTGGGTACACACGCTCAGCCAGTTTGTATAGTTACTGTAAGATCACTCTGGGTACACACGCTCAGCCAGTTTGTGTAGCTACTGTAAGATCACTCTTGGTACACACGCTCAGCCAGTTTGTGTAGCCACAGTAAGATCACTCTGGGTACACACGCTCAGCCAGTTTGTATAGCTACTGTAAGATCACTCTGGGCACACACGCTCAGCCAGTTTGTGTAGCCACAGTAAGATCACTTTGGGTACACACGCTCAGCCAGTTTGTGAAGCCACAGTAAGATCACTCTGGGTACACACGCTCAGCCAGTTTGTATAGCCACAGTAAGATCACTCTGGGCACACACGCTCAGCCAGTTTGTGTAGCCACAGTAAGATCACTCTGGGTACACACGCTCAGCCAGTTTGTGTAGCCACAGTAAGATCACTCTGGGCACACACGCTCACCCAGTTTGTATAGCTACTGTAAGATCACTGTTGGTACACACGCTCAGCCAGTTTGTGTAGCCACAGTAAGATGACTCTGGGTACACACGCTCAGCCAGTTTGTGTAGCCACAGTAAGATCACTCTGGGTACACACGCTCAGCCAGTTTGTGTAGCCACAGTAAGATCACTCTGGGTACACACGCTCAGCCAGTTTGTGTAGCCACAGTAAGATCACTCTGGGCACACACGTTCAGCCAGTTTGTATAGCTACTGTAAGATCACTTTGGGTACACACGCTCAGCCAGTTTGTATAGCTACTGTAAGATCACTCTGGGCACACACGCTCAGCCCGTTTGTGTAGCTACAGTAAGATCACTCTGGGCACACACGCTCAGCCAGTTTGTGTAGCCACAGTAAGATCACTCTGGGCACACACGCTCAGCCAGTTTGTATAGCTACTGTAAGATCACTCTGGGTACACACGCTCAGCCAGTTTGTGTAGCCACAGTAAGATCACTCTGGGCACACACGTTCAGCCAGTTTGTATAGCTACTGTAAGATCACTCTGGGTACACACGCTCAGCCAGTTTGTGTAGCTACTGTAAGATCACTCTGGGTACACACGCTCAGCCAGTTTGTGTAGCTGCAGTAAGATCACTCATGGTACACACACTCAGTCAGTTTGTGTAGCCACAGTAAGATCACTCTGGGTACACACGCTCAGCCAGTTTGTATAGCTACTGTAAGATCACTCTGGGTACACACGCTCAGCCAGTTTGTGTAGCTACTGTAAGATCACTCTGGGTACACACGCTCAGCCAGTTTGTATAGCTACTGTAAGATCACTCTGGGCACACACGCTCAGCCAGTTTGTGTAGCCACAGTAAGATCACTCTGGGCACACACGCTCAGCCAGTTTGTGTAGCCACAGTAAGATCACTCTGGGTATACACGCTCAGCCAGTTTATGTAGCCACAGTAAGATCACTCTGAGTGCACACGCTCAGCCAGTTTGTGTAGCCACAGTAAGATCACTCTTAGTACACACGCTCAGCCAGTTTGTGTAGCTACTGTTAGATCACTCTGGGTACACACGCTCAGCCAGTTTATGTAGCCACAGTAAGATCACTCTGGGTACACACGTTCAGCCAGTTTGTGTAGCTACTGTAATATCACTCTGGGTACACACGCTCAGCCATTTTGTGTAGCTACTGTAAGATAACTCTTGGTACACACGCTCAGCCAGTTTGTGTAGCCACAGTAAGATCACTCTGGGTACACGCGCTCATCCAGTTTGTGTAGCTACTGTAAGATCACTCTGGGTACACACGCTCAGCCAGTTTGAGTAGCTACAGTAAGATCAATCTGGGTACACACGCTCACCCAGTTTGTATAGGCACAGTAAGATCACTCTGGGTACACACGCTCAGCCAGTTTGTGAAGCCACATTAAGATCACTTTGGGCACACACGCTCAGCCAGTTTGTATAGCTACTGTAAGATCACTTTTGGTACACACGGTCAGCCAGTTTGTGTAGCCACAGTAAGATCACTCTGGGTACACACGCTCAGCCAGTTTGTATAGCTACTGTAATATCACTCTGGGCACACACGCTCAGCCAAATTGTGTAGCCACAGTAAGATCACTCTGGGTACACACGCTCAGCCAGTTTGTGAAGCCACAGTAAGATCACTCTGGGTACACACGCTCATCCAGTTTGTGTAGCCACAGTAAGATCACTCTGGGCACACACGTTCAGCCAGTTTGTATAGCTACTGTAAGATCACTCTGGGTACACACGCTCAGCCAGTTTGTATAGCTACTGTAAGATCACTCTGGGCACACACGCTCAGCCAGTTTGTGTAGCCACAGTAAGATCACTCTGGGCACACACGCTCAGCCAGTTTGTGTAGCCACAGTAAGATCACTCTGGGTACACACGCTCAGCCAGTTTGTATAGCTACTGTAAGATCACTCTGGGTACACACGCTCAGCCAGTTTGTGTAGCTACTATAAGATCACTCTTGGTACACACGCTCAGCCAGTTTGAGTAGCCACAGTAAGATCACTCTGGGTACACACGCTCAGCCAGTTTGTATAGCTACAGTAAGATCACTCTGGGTACACACGCTCAGCCAGTTTGTGTAGCTACTGTAAGATCACTCTGGGTACACACGCTCGGCCAGTTTGTGTAGCAACAGTAAGATCACTCTGGGCACACACGCTCAGCCAGTTTGTGTAGCCACAGTAAGATCACTCTGGGTACACACGCTCAGCCAGTTTGTGTAGCCACAGTAAGATCACTCTGGGCACACACGTTCAGCCAGTTTGTATAGCTACTGTAAGATCACTCTGGGTACACACGCTCAGCCAGTTTGTATAGCTACTGTAAGATCACTCTGGGCACACACGCTCAGCCAGTTTGTGTAGCCACAGTAAGATCACTCTGGGTACACACGCTCAGCCAGTTTGTATAGTTACTGTAAGATCACTCTGGGTACACACGCTCAGCCAGTTTGTGTAGCTACTGTAAGATCACTCTTGGTACACACGCTCAGCCAGTTTGTGTAGCCACAGTAAGATCACTCTGGGTACACACGCTCAGCCAGTTTGTATAGCTACTGTAAGATCACTCTGGGCACACACGCTCAGCCAGTTTGTGTAGCCACAGTAAGATCACTTTGGGTACACACGCTCAGCCAGTTTGTGAAGCCACAGTAAGATCACTCTGGGTACACACGCTCAGCCAGTTTGTATAGCCACAGTAAGATCACTCTGGGCACACACGCTCAGCCAGTTTGTGTAGCCACAGTAAGATCACTCTGGGTACACACGCTCAGCCAGTTTGTGTAGCCACAGTAAGATCACTCTGGGCACACACGCTCACCCAGTTTGTATAGCTACTGTAAGATCACTGTTGGTACACACGCTCAGCCAGTTTGTGTAGCCACAGTAAGATGACTCTGGGTACACACGCTCAGCCAGTTTGTGTAGCCACAGTAAGATCACTCTGGGTACACACGCTCAGCCAGTTTGTGTAGCCACAGTAAGATCACTCTGGGTACACACGCTCAGCCAGTTTGTGTAGCCACAGTAAGATCACTCTGGGCACACACGTTCAGCCAGTTTGTATAGCTACTGTAAGATCACTTTGGGTACACACGCTCAGCCAGTTTGTATAGCTACTGTAAGATCACTCTGGGCACACACGCTCAGCCCGTTTGTGTAGCTACAGTAAGATCACTCTGGGCACACACGCTCAGCCAGTTTGTGTAGCCACAGTAAGATCACTCTGGGCACACACGCTCAGCCAGTTTGTATAGCTACTGTAAGATCACTCTGGGTACACACGCTCAGCCAGTTTGTGTAGCTACTGTAAGATCACTCTGGGCACACACGCTCAGCCAGTTTGTGTAGCCACAGTAAGATCACTCTGGGCACACACTCTCAGCTAGTTTGTGTAGCTACTGTAAGATCACTCTGGGTACACACGCTCAGCCAGTTTGTGTAGCTACTGTAAGATCACTCTGGTTACACACGCTCAGCCAGTTTGTGTAGCTGCAGTAAGATCACTCTGAGTACACACGCTCAGCCAGTTTGTGTAGCCACAGTAAGATCACTCTGGGTACACACGCTCAGCCAGTTTGTGTAGCTACTGTAAGATCACTCATGGTACACAAACTCAGCCAGTTTGTGTAGCTACTGTAAGATCACTCTGGGTACACACGCTCACCCAGTTTGTGTAGCCACAGTAAGATCACTCTGGGTACACACGCTCAGCCAGTTTGTGAAGCCACAGTAAGATCACTATGGGTACACACGCTCAGCCAGTTTGTGTAGCTACTGTAAGATCACTCTGGGCACACACGCTCAGCCAGTTTGTGTAGCCACAGTAAGATCACTCTGGGTATACACGCTCAGCCAGTTTGTGTAGCCACAGTAAGATCACTCTGGGCACACACGTTCAGCCAGTTTGTATAGCTACTGTAAGATCACTCTGGGTACACACGCTCAGCCAGTTTGTATAGCTACTGTAAGATCACTCTGGGCACACACGCTCAGCCAGTTTGTGTAGCCACAGTAAGATCACTCTGGGCACACACGCTCAGCCAGTTTGTGTAGCCACAGTAAGATCACTCTGGGTACACACGCTCAGCCAGTTTGTATAGTTACTGTAAGATCACTCTGGGTACACACGCTCAGCCAGTTTGTGTAGCTACTGTAAGATCACTCTTGGTACACACGCTCAGCCAGTTTGTGTAGCCACAGTAAGATCACTCTGGGTACACACGCTCAGCCAGTTTGTATAGCTACTGTAAGATCACTCTGGGCACACACGCTCAGCCAGTTTGTGTAGCCACAGTAAGATCACTTTGGGTACACACGCTCAGCCAGTTTGTGAAGCCACAGTAAGATCACTCTGGGTACACACGCTCAGCCAGTTTGTATAGCCACAGTAAGATCACTCTGGGCACACACGCTCAGCCAGTTTGTGTAGCCACAGTAAGATCACTCTGGGTACACACGCTCAGCCAGTTTGTGTAGCCACAGTAAGATCACTCTGGGCACACACGCTCACCCAGTTTGTATAGCTACTGTAAGATCACTGTTGGTACACACGCTCAGCCAGTTTGTGTAGCCACAGTAAGATGACTCTGGGTACACACGCTCAGCCAGTTTGTGTAGCCACAGTAAGATCACTCTGGGTACACACGCTCAGCCAGTTTGTGTAGCCACAGTAAGATCACTCTGGGTACACACGCTCAGCCAGTTTGTGTAGCCACAGTAAGATCACTCTGGGCACACACGTTCAGCCAGTTTGTATAGCTACTGTAAGATCACTTTGGGTACACACGCTCAGCCAGTTTGTATAGCTACTGTAAGATCACTCTGGGCACACACGCTCAGCCCGTTTGTGTAGCTACAGTAAGATCACTCTGGGCACACACGCTCAGCCAGTTTGTGTAGCCACAGTAAGATCACTCTGGGCACACACGCTCAGCCAGTTTGTATAGCTACTGTAAGATCACTCTGGGTACACACGCTCAGCCAGTTTGTGTAGCTACTGTAAGATCACTCTGGGCACACACGCTCAGCCAGTTTGTGTAGCCACAGTAAGATCACTCTGGGCACACACTCTCAGCTAGTTTGTGTAGCTACTGTAAGATCACTCTGGGTACACACGCTCAGCCAGTTTGTGTAGCTACTGTAAGATCACTCTGGTTACACACGCTCAGCCAGTTTGTGTAGCTGCAGTAAGATCACTCTGAGTACACACGCTCAGCCAGTTTGTGTAGCCACAGTAACATCACTCTGGGTACACACGCTCAGCCAGTTTGTGTAGCTACTGTAAGATCACTCATGGTACACAAACTCAGCCAGTTTGTGTAGCTACTGTAAGATCACTCTGGGTACACACGCTCACCCAGTTTGTGTAGCCACAGTAAGATCACTCTGGGTACACACGCTCAGCCAGTTTGTGAAGCCACAGTAAGATCACTATGGGTACACACGCTCAGCCAGTTTGTGTAGCTACTGTAAGATCACTCTGGGTACACACGCTCGGCCAGTTTGTGTAGCCACAGTAAGATCACTCTGGGCACACACGCTCAGCCAGTTTGTGTAGCCACAGTAAGATCACTCTGGGCACACACGCTCAGCCAGTTTGTGTAGCTACTGTAAGATCACTCTGGGTACACACGCTCAGCCAGTTTGTGTAGCCGCAGTAAGATCACTCTGGGTACACACGCTCGGCCAGTTTGTGTAGCCACAGTAAGATTACTCTGGGTACACACGCTCAGCCAGTTTGTGTAGCTACAGTAAGATTACTCTGGGTACACACGCTCAGCCAGTTTGTGTAGCTACTGTAAGATCACTCTTGGTACACACGCTCAGCCAGTTTGTGTAGCCACAGTAAGATCACTCTGGGTACACACGCTCAGCCAGTTTGTATAGCTACTGTAAGATCACTCTGGGCACACACGCTCAGCCAGTTTGTGTAGCCACAGTAAGATCACTTTGGGTACACACGCTCAGCCAGTTTGTGAAGCCACAGTAAGATCACTCTGGGTACACACGCTCAGCCAGTTTGTATAGCCACAGTAAGATCACTCTGGGCACACACGCTCAGCCAGTTTGTGTAGCCACAG
Source organism: Ariolimax columbianus (assembly GCA_036924085.1). Taxonomy (NCBI): domain Eukaryota; kingdom Metazoa; phylum Mollusca; class Gastropoda; order Stylommatophora; family Arionidae; genus Ariolimax; species Ariolimax columbianus. Next base: position 53,650,442 of record JAVGWX010000002.1, on the reverse strand, counting down.
TAAGATCACTCTGGGTACACACGCTCAGCCAGTTTGTGTAGCCACAGTAAGATCACTCTGGGCACACACGCTCACCCAGTTTGTATAGCTACTGTAAGATCACTGTTGGTACACACGCTCAGCCAGTTTGTGTAGCCACAGTAAGATGACTCTGGGTACACACGCTCAGCCAGTTTGTGTAGCCACAGTAAGATCACTCTGGGTACACACGCTCAGCCAGTTTGTGTAGCCACAGTAAGATCACTCTGGGTACACACGCTCAGCCAGTTTGTGTAGCCACAGTAAGATCACTCTGGGCACACACGTTCAGCCAGTTTGTATAGCTACTGTAAGATCACTTTGGGTACACACGCTCAGCCAGTTTGTATAGCTACTGTAAGATCACTCTGGGCACACACGCTCAGCCCGTTTGTGTAGCTACAGTAAGATCACTCTGGGCACACACGCTCAGCCAGTTTGTGTAGCCACAGTAAGATCACTCTGGGCACACACGCTCAGCCAGTTTGTATAGCTACTGTAAGATCACTCTGGGTACACACGCTCAGCCAGTTTGTGTAGCTACTGTAAGATCACTCTGGGCACACACGCTCAGCCAGTTTGTGTAGCCACAGTAAGATCACTCTGGGCACACACTCTCAGCTAGTTTGTGTAGCTACTGTAAGATCAATCTGGGTACACACGCTCAGCCAGTTTGTGTAGCTACTGTAAGATCACTCTGGTTACACACGCTCAGCCAGTTTGTGTAGCTGCAGTAAGATCACTCTGAGTACACACGCTCAGCCAGTTTGTGTAGCCACAGTAAGATCACTCTGGGTACACACGCTCAGCCAGTTTGTGTAGCTACTGTAAGATCACTCATGGTACACAAACTCAGCCAGTTTGTGTAGCTACTGTAAGATCACTCTGGGTACACACGCTCACCCAGTTTGTGTAGCCACAGTAAGATCACTCTGGGTACACACGCTCAGCCAGTTTGTGAAGCCACAGTAAGATCACTATGGGTACACACGCTCAGCCAGTTTGTGTAGCTACTGTAAGATCACTCTGGGCACACACGCTCAGCCAGTTTGTGTAGCCACAGTAAGATCACTCTGGGTATACACGCTCAGCCAGTTTGTGTAGCCACAGTAAGATCACTCTGGGCACACACGTTCAGCCAGTTTGTATAGCTACTGTAAGATCACTCTGGGTACACACGCTCAGCCAGTTTGTATAGCTACTGTAAGATCACTCTGGGCACACACGCTCAGCCATTTTGTGTAGCCACAGTAAGATCACTCTGGGCACACACGCTCAGCCAGTTTGTGTAGCCACAGTAAGATCACTCTGGGTACACACGCTCAGCCAGTTTGTATAGTTACTGTAAGATCACTCTGGGTACACACGCTCAGCCAGTTTGTGTAGCTAATGTAAGATCACTCTTGGTACACACGCTCAGCCAGTTTGTGTAGCCACAGTAAGATCACTCTGGGTACACACGCTCAGCCAGTTTGTATAGCTACTGTAAGATCACTCTGGGCACACACGCTCAGCCAGTTTGTGTAGCCACAGTAAGATCACTTTGGGTACACACGCTCAGCCAGTTTGTGAAGCCACAGTAAGATCACTCTGGGTACACACGCTCAGCCAGTTTGTATAGCCACAGTAAGATCACTCTGGGCACACACGCTCAGCCAGTTTGTGTAGCCACAGTAAGATCACTCTGGGTACACACGCTCAGCCAGTTTGTGTAGCCACAGTAAGATCACTCTGGGCACACACGCTCACCCAGTTTGTATAGCTACTGTAAGATCACTGTTGGTACACACGCTCAGCCAGTTTGTGTAGCCACAGTAAGATGACTCTGGGTACACACGCTCAGCCAGTTTGTGTAGCCACAGTAAGATCACTCTGGGTACACACGCTCAGCCAGTTTGTGTAGCCACAGTAAGATCACTCTGGGTACACACGCTCAGCCAGTTTGTGTAGCCACAGTAAGATCACTCTGGGCACACACGTTCAGCCAGTTTGTATAGCTACTGTAAGATCACTTTGGGTACACACGCTCAGCCAGTTTGTATAGCTACTGTAAGATCACTCTGGGCACACACGCTCAGCCCGTTTGTGTAGCTACAGTAAGATCACTCTGGGCACACACGCTCAGCCAGTTTGTGTAGCCACAGTAAGATCACTCTGGGCACACACGCTCAGCCAGTTTGTATAGCTACTGTAAGATCACTCTGGGTACACACGCTCAGCCAGTTTGTGTAGCTACTGTAAGATCACTCTGGGCACACACGCTCAGCCAGTTTGTGTAGCCACAGTAAGATCACTCTGGGCACACACTCTCAGCTAGTTTGTGTAGCTACTGTAAGATCACTCTGGGTACACACGCTCAGCCAGTTTGTGTAGCTACTGTAAGATCACTCTGGTTACACACGCTCAGCCAGTTTGTGTAGCTGCAGTAAGATCACTCTGAGTACACACGCTCAGCCAGTTTGTGTAGCCACAGTAACATCACTCTGGGTACACACGCTCAGCCAGTTTGTGTAGCTACTGTAAGATCACTCATGGTACACAAACTCAGCCAGTTTGTGTAGCTACTGTAAGATCACTCTGGGTACACACGCTCACCCAGTTTGTGTAGCCACAGTAAGATCACTCTGGGTACACACGCTCAGCCAGTTTGTGAAGCCACAGTAAGATCACTATGGGTACACACGCTCAGCCAGTTTGTGTAGCTACTGTAAGATCACTCTGGGTACACACGCTCGGCCAGTTTGTGTAGCCACAGTAAGATCACTCTGGGCACACACGCTCAGCCAGTTTGTGTAGCCACAGTAAGATCACTCTGGGCACACACGCTCAGCCAGTTTGTGTAGCTACTGTAAGATCACTCTGGGTACACACGCTCAGCCAGTTTGTGTAGCCGCAGTAAGATCACTCTGGGTACACACGCTCGGCCAGTTTGTGTAGCCACAGTAAGATTACTCTGGGTACACACGCTCAGCCAGTTTGTGTAGCTACAGTAAGATTACTCTGGGTACACACGCTCAGCCAGTTTGTGTAGCTACTGTAAGATCACTCTGGGTACACACGCTCACCCAGTTTGTGTAGCCACAGTAAGATCACTTTTGGTACACACGCTCAGCCAGTTTGTGTAGCGACAGTAAGATCACTCTGGGTACACACGCTCAGCCAGTTTGTATAGCTACTGTAAGATCACTCTGGGCACACACGCTCAGCCAATTTGTGTAGCCACAGTAAGATCACTCTGGGTACACACGCTCAGCCAGTTTGTGAAGCCACAGTAAGATCACTCTGGATACACACGCTCAGCCAGTTTGTATAGCTACTGTAAGATCACTCTGGTCACACACGCTCAGCCAGTTTGTATAGCTACAGTAAGATCACTCTGGGTACACACGCTCAGCCAGTTTGTGAAGCCACAGTAAGATCACTCTGGGCACACACGCTCAGCCAGTTTGTATAGCTACTGTAAAATCACTCTTGGTACACACTCTCAGCCAGTTTGTGTAGCCACAGTAAGATCACTCTGAGTACACACGCTCAGCCAGTTTGTGTAGCCACAGTAAGATCACTCTGGGTACACACGCTCAGCCAGTTTATGTAGCCATAGTAAGATCACTCTGGGTACACACGCTCAGCCAGTTTGTGTAGCCACAGTAAGATCACTCTGGGTACACACGCTCAGCCAGTTTGTGTAGCCACAGTAAGATCACTCTGGGCACACACGTTCAGCCAGTTTGTATAGCTACTGTAAGATCACTCTGGGTACACACGCTCAGCCAGTTTGTATAGCTACTGTAAGATCACTCTGGGCACACACGCTCAGCCAGTTTGTGTAGCCACAGTAAGATCACTCTGGGCACACACGCTCAGCCAGTTTGTGTAGCCACAGTAAGATCACTCGGGCACACACGCTCAGCCAGTTTGTGTGGCCACAGTAAGATCACTCTGGGTACACACGCTCAGCCAGTTTGTATAGCTACTGTAAGATCACTCTGGGTACACACGCTCAGCCAGTTTGTGTAGCTACTGTAAGATCACTCTTGGTACACACGCTCAGCCAGTTTGTGTAGCCACAGTAAGATCACTCTGGGTACACACGCTCAGCCAGTTTGTATAGCTACTGTAAGATCACTCTGGGCACACACGCTCAGCCAGTTTGTGTAGCCACAGTAAGATCACTTTGGGTACACACGCTCAGCCAGTTTGTGAAGCCACAGTAAGATCACTCTGGGTACACACGCTCAGCCAGTTTGTATAGCCACAATAAGATCACTCTGGGCACACACGGTCAGCCAGTTTGTGTAGCTACTGTAAGATCACTCTGGGTACACACGCTCAGCCAGTTTGTATAGCTACTGTGTAAGATCACTCTGGGTACACACGCTCAGCCAGTTTGTGTAGCCACAGTAAGATCACTCTGGGTACACACGCTCAGCCAGTTTGTGTAGCCACAGTAAGATCACTCTGGGCACACACGCTCACCCAGTTTGTATAGCTACTGTAAGATAACTCTGGGTACACACGCTCAGCCAGTTTGTATAGCTACTGTAAGATCACTCTGGGTACACACGCTCAGCCAGTTTGTATAGCTACTGTGTAAGATCCCTCTGGGTACACACGCTCAGCCAGTTTGTGTAGCCACAGTAAGATCACTCTGGGTACACACGCTCAGCCAGTTTGTGTAGCCACAGTAAGATCACTCTGGGCACACACGCTCAGCCAGTTTGTGTAGCCACAGTAAGATCACTCTGGGTACACACGCTCAGCCAGTTTGTGTAGCCACAGTAAGATCACTCTGGGTACACACGCTCAGCCAGTTTGTGTAGCCACAGTAAGATCACTCTGGGTACACACGCTCAGCCAGTTTGTGTAGCCACAGTAAGATCACTCTGGGCACACACGTTCAGCCAGTTTGTATAGCTACTGTAAGATCACTCTGGGTACACACGCTCAGCCAGTTTGTATAGCTACTGTAAGATCACTCTGGGCACACACGCTCAGCCAGTTTGTGTAGCCACAGTAAGATCACTTTGGGTACACACGCTCAGCCAGTTTGTGAAGCCACAGTAAGATCACTCTGGGTACACACGCTCAGCCAGTTTGTATAGCCACAGTAAGATCACTCTGGGCACACACGCTCAGCCAGTTTGTGTAGCCACAGTAAGATCACTCTGGGTACACACGCTCAGCCAGTTTGTGTAGCCACAGTAAGATCACTCTGGGCACACACGCTCACCCAGTTTGTATAGCTACTGTAAGATCACTGTTGGTACACACGCTCAGCCAGTTTGTGTAGCCACAGTAAGATGACTCTGGGTACACACGCTCAGCCAGTTTGTGTAGCCACAGTAAGATCACTCTGGGTACACACGCTCAGCCAGTTTGTGTAGCCACAGTAAGATCACTCTGGGTACACACGCTCAGCCAGTTTGTGTAGCCACAGTAAGATCACTCTGGGCACACACGTTCAGCCAGTTTGTATAGCTACTGTAAGATCACTTTGGGTACACACGCTCAGCCAGTTTGTATAGCTACTGTAAGATCACTCTGGGCACACACGCTCAGCCCGTTTGTGTAGCTACAGTAAGATCACTCTGGGCACACACGCTCAGCCAGTTTGTGTAGCCACAGTAAGATCACTCTGGGCACACACGCTCAGCCAGTTTGTATAGCTACTGTAAGATCACTCTGGGTACACACGCTCAGCCAGTTTGTGTAGCTACTGTAAGATCACTCTGGGCACACACGCTCAGCCAGTTTGTGTAGCCACAGTAAGATCACTCTGGGCACACACTCTCAGCTAGTTTGTGTAGCTACTGTAAGATCACTCTGGGTACACACGCTCAGCCAGTTTGTGTAGCTACTGTAAGATCACTCTGGTTACACACGCTCAGCCAGTTTGTGTAGCTGCAGTAAGATCACTCTGAGTACACACGCTCAGCCAGTTTGTGTAGCCACAGTAACATCACTCTGGGTACACACGCTCAGCCAGTTTGTGTAGCTACTGTAAGATCACTCATGGTACACAAACTCAGCCAGTTTGTGTAGCTACTGTAAGATCACTCTGGGTACACACGCTCACCCAGTTTGTGTAGCCATAGTAAGATCACTCTGGGTACACACGCTCAGCCAGTTTGTGAAGCCACAGTAAGATCACTATGGGTACACACGCTCAGCCAGTTTGTGTAGCTACTGTAAGATCACTCTGGGTACACACGCTCGGCCAGTTTGTGTAGCCACAGTAAGATCACTCTGGGCACACACGCTCAGCCAGTTTGTGTAGCCACAGTAAGATCACTCTGGGCACACACGCTCAGCCAGTTTGTGTAGCTACTGTAAGATCACTCTGGGTACACACGCTCAGCCAGTTTGTGTAGCCGCAGTAAGATCACTCTGGGTACACACGCTCGGCCAGTTTGTGTAGCCACAGTAAGATTACTCTGGGTACACACGCTCAGCCAGTTTGTGTAGCTACAGTAAGATTACTCTGGGTACACACGCTCAGCCAGTTTGTGTAGCTACTGTAAGATCACTCTGGGTACACACGCTCACCCAGTTTGTGTAGCCACAGTAAGATCACTTTTGGTACACACGCTCAGCCAGTTTGTGTAGCGACAGTAAGATCACTCTGGGTACACACGCTCAGCCAGTTTGTATAGCTACTGTAAGATCACTCTGGGCACACACGCTCAGCCAATTTGTGTAGCCACAGTAAGATCACTCTGGGTACACACGCTCAGCCAGTTTGTGAAGCCACAGTAAGATCACTCTGGATACACACGCTCAGCCAGTTTGTATAGCTACTGTAAGATAACTCTGGTCACACACGCTCAGCCAGTTTGTATAGCTACAGTAAGATCACTCTGGGTACACACGCTCAGCCAGTTTGTGTAGCCACAGTAAGATCACTCTGGGTACACACGCTCAGCCAGTTTGTGTAGCCACAGTAAGATCACTCTGGGCACACACGTTCAGCCAGTTTGTATAGCTACTGTAAGATCACTCTGGGTACACACGCTCAGCCAGTTTGTATAGCTACTGTAAGATCACTCTGGGCACACACGCTCAGCCAGTTTGTGTAGCCACAGTAAGATCACTCTGGGCACACACGCTCAGCCAGTTTGTGTAGCCACAGTAAGATCACTCGGGCACACACGCTCAGCCAGTTTGTGTGGCCACAGTAAGATCACTCTGGGTACACACGCTCAGCCAGTTTGTATAGCTACTGTAAGATCACTCTGGGTACACACGCTCAGCCAGTTTGTGTAGCTACTGTAAGATCACTCTTGGTACACACGCTCAGCCAGTTTGTGTAGCCACAGTAAGATCACTCTGGGTACACACGCTCAGCCAGTTTGTATAGCTACTGTAAGATCACTCTGGGCACACACGCTCAGCCAGTTTGTGTAGCCACAGTAAGATCACTTTGGGTACACACGCTCAGCCAGTTTGTGAAGCCACAGTAAGATCACTCTGGGTACACACGCTCAGCCAGTTTGTATAGCCACAATAAGATCACTCTGGGCACACACGGTCAGCCAGTTTGTGTAGCTACTGTAAGATCACTCTGGGTACACACGCTCAGCCAGTTTGTATAGCTACTGTGTAAGATCACTCTGGGTACACACGCTCAGCCAGTTTGTGTAGCCACAGTAAGATCACTCTGGGTACACACGCTCAGCCAGTTTGTGTAGCCACAGTAAGATCACTCTGGGCACACACGCTCACCCAGTTTGTATAGCTACTGTAAGATAACTCTGGGTACACACGCTCAGCCAGTTTGTATAGCTACTGTAAGATCACTCTGGGTACACACGCTCAGCCAGTTTGTATAGCTACTGTGTAAGATCCCTCTGGGTACACACGCTCAGCCAGTTTGTGTAGCCACAGTAAGATCACTCTGGGTACACACGCTCAGCCAGTTTGTGTAGCCACAGTAAGATCACTCTGGGCACACACGCTCAGCCAGTTTGTGTAGCCACAGTAAGATCACTCTGGGTACACACGCTCAGCCAGTTTGTGTAGCCACAGTAAGATCACTCTGGGTACACACGCTCAGCCAGTTTGTGTAGCCACAGTAAGATCACTCTGGGTACACACGCTCAGCCAGTTTGTGTAGCCACAGTAAGATCACTCTGGGCACACACGTTCAGCCAGTTTGTATAGCTACTGTAAGATCACTCTGGGTACACACGCTCAGCCAGTTTGTATAGCTACTGTAAGATCACTCTGGGCACACACGCTCAGCCAGTTTGTGTAGCCACAGTAAGATCACTTTGGGTACACACGCTCAGCCAGTTTGTGAAGCCACAGTAAGATCACTCTGGGTACACACGCTCAGCCAGTTTGTATAGCCACAGTAAGATCACTCTGGGCACACACGCTCAGCCAGTTTGTGTAGCCACAGTAAGATCACTCTGGGTACACACGCTCAGCCAGTTTGTGTAGCCACAGTAAGATCACTCTGGGCACACACGCTCACCCAGTTTGTATAGCTACTGTAAGATCACTGTTGGTACACACGCTCAGCCAGTTTGTGTAGCCACAGTAAGATGACTCTGGGTACACACGCTCAGCCAGTTTGTGTAGCCACAGTAAGATCACTCTGGGTACACACGCTCAGCCAGTTTGTGTAGCCACAGTAAGATCACTCTGGGTACACACGCTCAGCCAGTTTGTGTAGCCACAGTAAGATCACTCTGGGCACACACGTTCAGCCAGTTTGTATAGCTACTGTAAGATCACTTTGGGTACACACGCTCAGCCAGTTTGTATAGCTACTGTAAGATCACTCTGGGCACACACGCTCAGCCCGTTTGTGTAGCTACAGTAAGATCACTCTGGGCACACACGCTCAGCCAGTTTGTGTAGCCACAGTAAGATCACTCTGGGCACACACGCTCAGCCAGTTTGTATAGCTACTGTAAGATCACTCTGGGTACACACGCTCAGCCAGTTTGTGTAGCTACTGTAAGATCACTCTGGGCACACACGCTCAGCCAGTTTGTGTAGCCACAGTAAGATCACTCTGGGCACACACTCTCAGCTAGTTTGTGTAGCTACTGTAAGATCACTCTGGGTACACACGCTCAGCCAGTTTGTGTAGCTACTGTAAGATCACTCTGGTTACACACGCTCAGCCAGTTTGTGTAGCTGCAGTAAGATCACTCTGAGTACACACGCTCAGCCAGTTTGTGTAGCCACAGTAACATCACTCTGGGTACACACGCTCAGCCAGTTTGTGTAGCTACTGTAAGATCACTCATGGTACACAAACTCAGCCAGTTTGTGTAGCTACTGTAAGATCACTCTGGGTACACACGCTCACCCAGTTTGTGTAGCCATAGTAAGATCACTCTGGGTACACACGCTCAGCCAGTTTGTGAAGCCACAGTAAGATCACTATGGGTACACACGCTCAGCCAGTTTGTGTAGCTACTGTAAGATCACTCTGGGTACACACGCTCGGCCAGTTTGTGTAGCCACAGTAAGATCACTCTGGGCACACACGCTCAGCCAGTTTGTGTAGCCACAGTAAGATCACTCTGGGCACACACGCTCAGCCAGTTTGTGTAGCTACTGTAAGATCACTCTGGGTACACACGCTCAGCCAGTTTGTGTAGCCGCAGTAAGATCACTCTGGGTACACACGCTCGGCCAGTTTGTGTAGCCACAGTAAGATTACTCTGGGTACACACGCTCAGCCAGTTTGTGTAGCTACAGTAAGATTACTCTGGGTACACACGCTCAGCCAGTTTGTGTAGCTACTGTAAGATCACTCTGGGTACACACGCTCACCCAGTTTGTGTAGCCACAGTAAGATCACTTTTGGTACACACGCTCAGCCAGTTTGTGTAGCGACAGTAAGATCACTCTGGGTACACACGCTCAGCCAGTTTGTATAGCTACTGTAAGATCACTCTGGGCACACACGCTCAGCCAATTTGTGTAGCCACAGTAAGATCACTCTGGGTACACACGCTCAGCCAGTTTGTGAAGCCACAGTAAGATCACTCTGGATACACACGCTCAGCCAGTTTGTATAGCTACTGTAAGATAACTCTGGTCACACACGCTCAGCCAGTTTGTATAGCTACAGTAAGATCACTCTGGGTACACACGCTCAGCCAGTTTGTGAAGCCACAGTAAGATCACTCTGGGCACACACGCTCAGCCAGTTTGTATAGCTACTGTAAAATCACTCTTGGTACACACTCTCAGCCAGTTTGTGTAGCCACAGTAAGATCACTCTGAGTACACACGCTCAGCCAGTTTGTGTAGCCACAGTAAGATCACTCTGGGTACACACGCTCAGCCAGTTTATGTAGCCATAGTAAGATCACTCTGGGTACACACGCTCAGCCAGTTTGTGTAGCCACAGTAAGATCACTCTCGGTACACACGCTCAGCCAGTTTGTGTAGCCACAGTAAGATCACTCTGGGCACACACGTTCAGCCAGTTTGTATAGCTACTGTAAGATCACTCTGGGTACACACGCTCAGCCAGTTTGTATAGCTACTGTAAGATCACTCTGGGCACACACGCTCAGCCAGTTTGTGTAGCCACAGTAAGATCACTCTGGGCACACACGCTCAGCCAGTTTGTGTAGCCACAGTAAGATCACTCGGGCACACACGCTCAGCCAGTTTGTGTGGCCACAGTAAGATCACTCTGGGTACACACGCTCAGCCAGTTTGTATAGCTACTGTAAGATCACTCTGGGTACACACGCTCAGCCAGTTTGTGTAGCTACTGTAAGATCACTCTTGGTACACACGCTCAGCCAGTTTGTGTAGCCACAGTAAGATCACTCTGGGTACACACGCTCAGCCAGTTTGTATAGCTACTGTAAGATCACTCTGGGCACACACGCTCAGCCAGTTTGTGTAGCCACAGTAAGATCACTTTGGGTACACACGCTCAGCCAGTTTGTGAAGCCACAGTAAGATCACTCTGGGTACACACGCTCAGCCAGTTTGTATAGCCACAATAAGATCACTCTGGGCACACACGGTCAGCCAGTTTGTGTAGCTACTGTAAGATCACTCTGGGTACACACGCTCAGCCAGTTTGTATAGCTACTGTGTAAGATCACTCTGGGTACACACGCTCAGCCAGTTTGTGTAGCCACAGTAAGATCACTCTGGGTACACACGCTCAGCCAGTTTGTGTAGCCACAGTAAGATCACTCTGGGCACACACGCTCACCCAGTTTGTATAGCTACTGTAAGATAACTCTGGGTACACACGCTCAGCCAGTTTGTATAGCTACTGTAAGATCACTCTGGGTACACACGCTCAGCCAGTTTGTATAGCTACTGTGTAAGATCCCTCTGGGTACACACGCTCAGCCAGTTTGTGTAGCCACAGTAAGATCACTCTGGGTACACACGCTCAGCCAGTTTGTGTAGCCACAGTAAGATCACTCTGGGCACACACGCTCAGCCAGTTTGTGTAGCCACAGTAAGATCACTCTGGGTACACACGCTCAGCCAGTTTGTGTAGCCACAGTAAGATCACTCTGGGTACACACGCTCAGCCAGTTTGTGTAGCCACAGTAAGATCACTCTGGGTACACACGCTCAGCCAGTTTGTGTAGCCACAGTAAGATCACTCTGGGCACACACGTTCAGCCAGTTTGTATAGCTACTGTAAGATCACTCTGGGTACACACGCTCAGCCAGTTTGTATAGCTACTGTAAGATCACTTTGGGTACACACGCTCAGCCAGTTTGTATAGCTACTGTAAGATCACTCTGGGTACACACGCTCAGCCAGTTTGTATAGCTACTGTAAGATCACTCTGGGCACACACGCTCAGCCAGTTTGTGTAGCCACAGTAAGATCACTTTGGGTACACACGCTCAGCCAGTTTGTGAAGCCACAGTAAGATCACTCTGGGTACACACGCTCAGCCAGTTTGTATAGCTACTGTAAGATCACTCTGGGCACACACGCTCAGCCAGTTTGTGTAGCCACAGTAAGATCACTTTGGGTACACACGCTCAGCCAGTTTGTGAAGCCACAGTAAGATCACTCTGGGTACACACGCTCAGCCAGTTTGTATAGCCACAGTAAGATCACTCTGGGCACACACGCTCAGCCAGTTTGTGTAGCCACAGTAAGATCACTCTGGGTACACACGCTCAGCCAGTTTGTGTAGCCACAGTAAGATCACTCTGGGCACACACGCTCACCCAGTTTGTATAGCTACTGTAAGATCACTGTTGGTACACACGCTCAGCCAGTTTGTGTAGCCACAGTAAGATGACTCTGGGTACACACGCTCAGCCAGTTTGTGTAGCCACAGTAAGATCACTCTGGGTACACACGCTCAGCCAGTTTGTGTAGCCACAGTAAGATCACTCTGGGTACACACGCTCAGCCAGTTTGTGTAGCCACAGTAAGATCACTCTGGGCACACACGTTCAGCCAGTTTGTATAGCTACTGTAAGATCACTTTGGGTACACACGCTCAGCCAGTTTGTATAGCTACTGTAAGATCACTCTGGGCACACACGCTCAGCCCGTTTGTGTAGCTACAGTAAGATCACTCTGGGCACACACGCTCAGCCAGTTTGTGTAGCCACAGTAAGATCACTCTGGGCACACACGCTCAGCCAGTTTGTATAGCTACTGTAAGATCACTCTGGGTACACACGCTCAGCCAGTTTGTGTAGCTACTGTAAGATCACTCTGGGCACACACGCTCAGCCAGTTTGTGTAGCCACAGTAAGATCACTCTGGGCACACACTCTCAGCTAGTTTGTGTAGCTACTGTAAGATCACTCTGGGTACACACGCTCAGCCAGTTTGTGTAGCTACTGTAAGATCACTCTGGTTACACACGCTCAGCCAGTTTGTGTAGCTGCAGTAAGATCACTCTGAGTACACACGCTCAGCCAGTTTGTGTAGCCACAGTAAGATCACTCTGGGTACACACGCTCAGCCAGTTTGTGTAGCTACTGTAAGATCACTCATGGTACACAAACTCAGCCAGTTTGTGTAGCTACTGTAAGATCACTCTGGGTACACACGCTCACCCAGTTTGTGTAGCCACAGTAAGATCACTCTGGGTACACACGCTCAGCCAGTTTGTGAAGCCACAGTAAGATCACTATGGGTACACACGCTCAGCCAGTTTGTGTAGCTACTGTAAGATCACTCTGGGCACACACGCTCAGCCAGTTTGTGTAGCCACAGTAAGATCACTCTGGGTATACACGCTCAGCCAGTTTGTGTAGCCACAGTAAGATCACTCTGGGCACACACGTTCAGCCAGTTTGAATAGCTACTGTAAGATCACTCTGGGTACACACGCTCAGCCAGTTTGTATAGCTACTGTAAGATCACTCTGGGCACACACGCTCAGCCAGTTTGTGTAGCCACAGTAAGATCACTCTGGGCACACACGCTCAGCCAGTTTGTGTAGCCACAGTAAGATCACTCTGGGTACACACGCTCAGCCAGTTTGTAAAGTTACTGTAAGATCACTCTGGGTACACACGCTCAGCCAGTTTGTGTAGCTACTGTAAGATCACTCTTGGTACACACGCTCAGCCAGTTTGTGTAGCCACAGTAAGATCACTCTGGGTACACACGCTCAGCCAGTTTGTATAGCTACTGTAAGATCACTCTGGGCACACACGCTCAGCCAGTTTGTGTAGCCACAGTAAGATCACTTTGGGTACACACGCTCAGCCAGTTTGTGAAGCCACAGTAAGATCACTCTGGGTACACACGCTCAGCCAGTTTGTATAGCCACAGTAAGATCACTCTGGGCACACACGCTCAGCCAGTTTGTGTAGCCACAGTAAGATCACTCTGGGTACACACGCTCAGCCAGTTTGTGTAGCCACAGTAAGATCACTCTGGGCACACACGCTCACCCAGTTTGTATAGCTACTGTAAGATCACTGTTGGTACACACGCTCAGCCAGTTTGTGTAGCCACAGTAAGATGACTCTGGGTACACACGCTCAGCCAGTTTGTGTAGCCACAGTAAGATCACTCTGGGTACACACGCTCAGCCAGTTTGTGTAGCCACAGTAAGATCACTCTGGGTACACACGCTCAGCCAGTTTGTGTAGCCACAGTAAGATCACTCTGGGCACACACGTTCAGCCAGTTTGTATAGCTACTGTAAGATCACTTTGGGTACACACGCTCAGCCAGTTTGTATAGCTACTGTAAGATCACTCTGGGCACACACGCTCAGCCCGTTTGTGTAGCTACAGTAAGATCACTCTGGGCACACACGCTCAGCCAGTTTGTGTAGCCACAGTAAGATCACTCTGGGCACACACGCTCAGCCAGTTTGTATAGCTACTGTAAGATCACTCTGGGTACACACGCTCAGCCAGTTTGTGTAGCTACTGTAAGATCACTCTGGGCACACACGCTCAGCCAGTTTGTGTAGCCACAGTAAGATCACTCTGGGCACACACTCTCAGCTAGTTTGTGTAGCTACTGTAAGATCACTCTGGGTACACACGCTCAGCCAGTTTGTGTAGCTACTGTAAGATCACTCTGGTTACACACGCTCAGCCAGTTTGTGTAGCTGCAGTAAGATCACTCTGAGTACACACGCTCAGCCAGTTTGTGTAGCCACAGTAACATCACTCTGGGTACACACGCTCAGCCAGTTTGTGTAGCTACTGTAAGATCACTCATGGTACACAAACTCAGCCAGTTTGTGTAGCTACTGTAAGATCACTCTGGGTACACACGCTCACCCAGTTTGTGTAGCCACAGTAAGATCACTCTGGGTACACACGCTCAGCCAGTTTGTGAAGCCACAGTAAGATCACTATGGGTACACACGCTCAGCCAGTTTGTGTAGCTACTGTAAGATCACTCTGGGTACACCCGCTCGGCCAGTTTGTGTAGCCACAGTAAGATCACTCTGGGCACACACGCTCAGCCAGTTTGTGTAGCCACAGTAAGATCACTCTGGGCACACACGCTCAGCCAGTTTGTGTAGCTACTGTAAGATCACTCTGGGTACACACGCTCAGCCAGTTTGTGTAGCCGCAGTAAGATCACTCTGGGTACACACGCTCGGCCAGTTTGTGTAGCCACAGTAAGATTACTCTGGGTACACACGCTCAGCCAGTTTGTGTAGCTACAGTAAGATTACTCTGGGTACACACGCTCAGCCAGTTTGTGTAGCTACTGTAAGATCACTCTTGGTACACACGCTCAGCCAGTTTGTGTAGCCACAGTAAGATCACTCTGGGTACACACGCTCAGCCAGTTTGTATAGCTACTGTAAGATCACTCTGGGCACACACGCTCAGCCAGTTTGTGTAGCCACAGTAAGATCACTTTGGGTACACACGCTCAGCCAGTTTGTGAAGCCACAGTAAGATCACTCTGGGTACACACGCTCAGCCAGTTTGTATAGCCACAGTAAGATCACTCTGGGCACACACGCTCAGCCAGTTTGTGTAGCCACAGTAAGATCACTCTGGGTACACACGCTCAGCCAGTTTGTGTAGCCACAGTAAGATCACTCTGGGCACACACGCTCACCCAGTTTGTATAGCTACTGTAAGATCACTGTTGGTACACACGCTCAGCCAGTTTGTGTAGCCACAGTAAGATGACTCTGGGTACACACGCTCAGCCAGTTTGTGTAGCCACAGTAAGATCACTCTGGGTACACACGCTCAGCCAGTTTGTGTAGCCACAGTAAGATCACTCTGGGTACACACGCTCAGCCAGTTTGTGTAGCCACAGTAAGATCACTCTGGGCACACACGTTCAGCCAGTTTGTATAGCTACTGTAAGATCACTTTGGGTACACACGCTCAGCCAGTTTGTATAGCTACTGTAAGATCACTCTGGGCACACACGCTCAGCCCGTTTGTGTAGCTACAGTAAGATCACTCTGGGCACACACGCTCAGCCAGTTTGTGTAGCCACAGTAAGATCACTCTGGGCACACACGCTCAGCCAGTTTGTATAGCTACTGTAAGATCACTCTGGGTACACACGCTCAGCCAGTTTGTGTAGCTACTGTAAGATCACTCTGGGCACACACGCTCAGCCAGTTTGTGTAGCCACAGTAAGATCACTCTGGGCACACACTCTCAGCTAGTTTGTGTAGCTACTGTAAGATCACTCTGGGTACACACGCTCAGCCAGTTTGTGTAGCTACTGTAAGATCACTCTGGTTACACACGCTCAGCCAGTTTGTGTAGCTGCAGTAAGATCACTCTGAGTACACATGCTCAGCCAGTTTGTGTAGCCACAGTAAGATCACTCTGGGTACACACGCTCAGCCAGTTTGTGTAGCTACTGTAAGATCACTCATGGTACACAAACTCAGCCAGTTTGTGTAGCTACTGTAAGATCACTCTGGGTACACACGCTCACCCAGTTTGTGTAGCCACAGTAAGATCACTCTGGGTACACACGCTCAGCCAGTTTGTGAAGCCACAGTAAGATCACTATGGGTACACACGCTCAGCCAGTTTGTGTAGCTACTGTAAGATCACTCTGGGCACACACGCTCAGCCAGTTTGTGTAGCCACAGTAAGATCACTCTGGGTATACACGCTCAGCCAGTTTGTGTAGCCACAGTAAGATCACTCTGGGCACACACGTTCAGCCAGTTTGTATAGCTACTGTAAGATCACTCTGGGTACACACGCTCAGCCAGTTTGTATAGCTACTGTAAGATCACTCTGGGCACACACGCTCAGCCAGTTTGTGTAGCCACAGTAAGATCACTCTGGGCACACACGCTCAGCCAGTTTGTGTAGCCACAGTAAGATCACTCTGGGTACACACGCTCAGCCAGTTTGTATAGTTACTGTAAGATCACTCTGGGTACACACGCTCAGCCAGTTTGTGTAGCTAATGTAAGATCACTCTTGGTACACACGCTCAGCCAGTTTGTGTAGCCACAGTAAGATCACTCTGGGTACACACGCTCAGCCAGTTTGTATAGCTACTGTAAGATCACTCTGGGCACACACGCTCAGCCAGTTTGTGTAGCCACAGTAAGATCACTTTGGGTACACACGCTCAGCCAGTTTGTGAAGCCACAGTAAGATCACTCTGGGTACACACGCTCAGCCAGTTTGTATAGCCACAGTAAGATCACTCTGGGCACACACGCTCAGCCAGTTTGTGTAGCCACAGTAAGATCACTCTGGGTACACACGCTCAGCCAGTTTGTGTAGCCACAGTAAGATCACTCTGGGCACACACGCTCACCCAGTTTGTATAGCTACTGTAAGATCACTGTTGGTACACACGCTCAGCCAGTTTGTGTAGCCACAGTAAGATGACTCTGGGTACACACGCTCAGCCAGTTTGTGTAGCCACAGTAAGATCACTCTGGGTACACACGCTCAGCCAGTTTGTGTAGCCACAGTAAGATCACTCTGGGTACACACGCTCAGCCAGTTTGTGTAGCCACAGTAAGATCACTCTGGGCACACACGTTCAGCCAGTTTGTATAGCTACTGTAAGATCACTTTGGGTACACACGCTCAGCCAGTTTGTATAGCTACTGTAAGATCACTCTGGGCACACACGCTCAGCCCGTTTGTGTAGCTACAGTAAGATCACTCTGGGCACACACGCTCAGCCAGTTTGTGTAGCCACAGTAAGATCACTCTGGGCACACACGCTCAGCCAGTTTGTATAGCTACTGTAAGATCACTCTGGGTACACACGCTCAGCCAGTTTGTGTAGCTACTGTAAGATCACTCTGGGCACACACGCTCAGCCAGTTTGTGTAGCCACAGTAAGATCACTCTGGGCACACACTCTCAGCTAGTTTGTGTAGCTACTGTAAGATCACTCTGGGTACACACGCTCAGCCAGTTTGTGTAGCTACTGTAAGATCACTCTGGTTACACACGCTCAGCCAGTTTGTGTAGCTGCAGTAAGATCACTCTGAGTACACACGCTCAGCCAGTTTGTGTAGCCACAGTAACATCACTCTGGGTACACACGCTCAGCCAGTTTGTGTAGCTACTGTAAGATCACTCATGGTACACAAACTCAGCCAGTTTGTGTAGCTACTGTAAGATCACTCTGGGTACACACGCTCACCCAGTTTGTGTAGCCACAGTAAGATCACTCTGGGTACACACGCTCAGCCAGTTTGTGAAGCCACAGTAAGATCACTATGGGTACACACGCTCAGCCAGTTTGTGTAGCTACTGTAAGATCACTCTGGGTACACACGCTCGGCCAGTTTGTGTAGCCACAGTAAGATCACTCTGGGCACACACGCTCAGCCAGTTTGTGTAGCCACAGTAAGATCACTCTGGGCACACACGCTCAGCCAGTTTGTGTAGCTACTGTAAGATCACTCTGGGTACACACGCTCAGCCAGTTTGTGTAGCCGCAGTAAGATCACTCTGGGTACACACGCTCGGCCAGTTTGTGTAGCCACAGTAAGATTACTCTGGGTACACACGCTCAGCCAGTTTGTGTAGCTACAGTAAGATTACTCTGGGTACACACGCTCAGCCAGTTTGTGTAGCTACTGTAAGATCACTCTGGGTACACACGCTCACCCAGTTTGTGTAGCCACAGTAAGATCACTTTTGGTACACACGCTCAGCCAGTTTGTGTAGCGACAGTAAGATCACTCTGGGTACACACGCTCAGCCAGTTTGTATAGCTACTGTAAGATCACTCTGGGCACACACGCTCAGCCAATTTGTGTAGCCACAGTAAGATCACTCTGGGTACACACGCTCAGCCAGTTTGTGAAGCCACAGTAAGATCACTCTGGATACACACGCTCAGCCAGTTTGTATAGCTACTGTAAGATCACTCTGGTCACACACGCTCAGCCAGTTTGTATAGCTACAGTAAGATCACTCTGGGTACACACGCTCAGCCAGTTTGTGAAGCCACAGTAAGATCACTCTGGGCACACACGCTCAGCCAGTTTGTATAGCTACTGTAAAATCACTCTTGGTACACACTCTCAGCCAGTTTGTGTAGCCACAGTAAGATCACTCTGAGTACACACGCTCAGCCAGTTTGTGTAGCCACAGTAAGATCACTCTGGGTACACACGCTCAGCCAGTTTATGTAGCCATAGTAAGATCACTCTGGGTACACACGCTCAGCCAGTTTGTGTAGCCACAGTAAGATCACTCTGGGTACACACGCTCAGCCAGTTTGTGTAGCCACAGTAAGATCACTCTGGGCACACACGTTCAGCCAGTTTGTATAGCTACTGTAAGATCACTCTGGGTACACACGCTCAGCCAGTTTGTATAGCTACTGTAAGATCACTCTGGGCACACACGCTCAGCCAGTTTGTGTAGCCACAGTAAGATCACTCTGGGCACACACGCTCAGCCAGTTTGTGTAGCCACAGTAAGATCACTCGGGCACACACGCTCAGCCAGTTTGTGTGGCCACAGTAAGATCACTCTGGGTACACACGCTCAGCCAGTTTGTATAGCTACTGTAAGATCACTCTGGGTACACACGCTCAGCCAGTTTGTGTAGCTACTGTAAGATCACTCTTGGTACACACGCTCAGCCAGTTTGTGTAGCCACAGTAAGATCACTCTGGGTACACACGCTCAGCCAGTTTGTATAGCTACTGTAAGATCACTCTGGGCACACACGCTCAGCCAGTTTGTGTAGCCACAGTAAGATCACTTTGGGTACACACGCTCAGCCAGTTTGTGAAGCCACAGTAAGATCACTCTGGGTACACACGCTCAGCCAGTTTGTATAGCCACAATAAGATCACTCTGGGCACACACGGTCAGCCAGTTTGTGTAGCTACTGTAAGATCACTCTGGGTACACACGCTCAGCCAGTTTGTATAGCTACTGTGTAAGATCACTCTGGGTACACACGCTCAGCCAGTTTGTGTAGCCACAGTAAGATCACTCTGGGTACACACGCTCAGCCAGTTTGTGTAGCCACAGTAAGATCACTCTGGGCACACACGCTCACCCAGTTTGTATAGCTACTGTAAGATAACTCTGGGTACACACGCTCAGCCAGTTTGTATAGCTACTGTAAGATCACTCTGGGTACACACGCTCAGCCAGTTTGTATAGCTACTGTGTAAGATCCCTCTGGGTACACACGCTCAGCCAGTTTGTGTAGCCACAGTAAGATCACTCTGGGTACACACGCTCAGCCAGTTTGTGTAGCCACAGTAAGATCACTCTGGGCACACACGCTCAGCCAGTTTGTGTAGCCACAGTAAGATCACTCTGGGTACACACGCTCAGCCAGTTTGTATAGCTACTGTGTAAGATCACTCTGGGTACACACGCTCAGCCAGTTTGTGTAGCCACAGTAAGATCACTCTGGGTACACACGCTCAGCCAGTTCGTGTAGCCACAGTAAGATCACTCTGGGCACACACGCTCACCCAGTTTGTATAGCTACTGTAAGATAACTCTGGGTACACACGCTCAGCCAGTTTGTATAGCTACTGTAAGATCACTCTGGGTACACACGCTCAGCCAGTTTGTATAGCTACTGTGTAAGATCACTCTGGGCACACACGCTCAGCCAGTTTGTGTAGCCACAGTAAGATCACTCTGGGTACACACGCTCAGCCAGTTTGTGTAGCCACAGTAAGATCACTCTGGGTACACACGCTCAGCCAGTTTGTGTAGCCACAGTAAGATCACTCTGGGCACACACGTTCAGCCAGTTTGTATAGCTACTGTAAGATCACTCTGGGTACACACGCTCAGCCAGTTTGTATAGCTACTGTAAGATCACTCTGGGCACACACGCTCAGCCAGTTTGTGTAGCCACAGTAAGATCACTTTGGGTACACACGCTCAGCCAGTTTGTGAAGCCACAGTAAGATCACTCTGGGTACACACGCTCAGCCAGTTTGTATAGCCACAGTAAGATCACTCTGGGCACACACGCTCAGCCAGTTTGTGTAGCCACAGTAAGATCACTCTGGGTACACACGCTCAGCCAGTTTGTGTAGCCACAGTAAGATCACTCTGGGCACACACGCTCACCCAGTTTGTATAGCTACTGTAAGATCACTGTTGGTACACACGCTCAGCCAGTTTGTGTAGCCACAGTAAGATGACTCTGGGTACACACGCTCAGCCAGTTTGTGTAGCCACAGTAAGATCACTCTGGGTACACACGCTCAGCCAGTTTGTGTAGCCACAGTAAGATCACTCTGGGTACACACGCTCAGCCAGTTTGTGTAGCCACAGTAAGATCACTCTGGGCACACACGTTCAGCCAGTTTGTATAGCTACTGTAAGATCACTTTGGGTACACACGCTCAGCCAGTTTGTATAGCTACTGTAAGATCACTCTGGGCACACACGCTCAGCCCGTTTGTGTAGCTACAGTAAGATCACTCTGGGCACACACGCTCAGCCAGTTTGTGTAGCCACAGTAAGATCACTCTGGGCACACACGCTCAGCCAGTTTGTATAGCTACTGTAAGATCACTCTGGGTACACACGCTCAGCCAGTTTGTGTAGCTACTGTAAGATCACTCTGGGCACACACGCTCAGCCAGTTTGTGTAGCCACAGTAAGATCACTCTGGGCACACACTCTCAGCTAGTTTGTGTAGCTACTGTAAGATCACTCTGGGTACACACGCTCAGCCAGTTTGTGTAGCTACTGTAAGATCACTCTGGTTACACACGCTCAGCCAGTTTGTGTAGCTGCAGTAAGATCACTCTGAGTACACACGCTCAGCCAGTTTGTGTAGCCACAGTAACATCACTCTGGGTACACACGCTCAGCCAGTTTGTGTAGCTACTGTAAGATCACTCATGGTACACAAACTCAGCCAGTTTGTGTAGCTACTGTAAGATCACTCTGGGTACACACGCTCACCCAGTTTGTGTAGCCACAGTAAATTCACTCTGGGTACACACGCTCAGCCAGTTTGTGAAGCCACAGTAAGATCACTATGGGTACACACGCTCAGCCAGTGTGTGTAGCTACTGTAAGATCACTCTGGGTACACACGCTCGGCCAGTTTGTGTAGCCACAGTAAGATCACTCTGGGCACACACGCTCAGCCAGTTTGTGTAGCCACAGTAAGATCACTCTGGGCACACACGCTCAGCCAGTTTGTGTAGCTACTGTAAGATCACTCTGGGTACACACGCTCAGCCAGTTTGTGTAGCCGCAGTAAGATCACTCTGGGTACACACGCTCGGCCAGTTTGTGTAGCCACAGTAAGATTACTCTGGGTACACACGCTCAGCCAGTTTGTGTAGCTACAGTAAGATTACTCTGGGTACACACGCTCAGCCAGTTTGTGTAGCTACTGTAAGATCACTCTGGGTACACACGCTCACCCAGTTTGTGTAGCCACAGTAAGATCACTTTTGGTACACACGCTCAGCCAGTTTGTGTAGCGACAGTAAGATCACTCTGGGTACACACGCTCAGCCAGTTTGTATAGCTACTGTAAGATCACTCTGGGCACACACGCTCAGCCAATTTGTGTAGCCACAGTAAGATCACTCTGGGTACACACGCTCAGCCAGTTTGTGAAGCCACAGTAAGATCACTCTGGATACACACGCTCAGCCAGTTTGTATAGCTACTGTAAGATAACTCTGGTCACACACGCTCAGCCAGTTTGTATAGCTACAGTAAGATCACTCTGGGTACACACGCTCAGCCAGTTTGTGAAGCCACAGTAAGATCACTCTGGGCACACACGCTCAGCCAGTTTGTATAGCTACTGTAAAATCACTCTTGGTACACATTCTCAGCCAGTTTGTGTAGCCACAGTAAGATCACTCTGAGTACACACGCTCAGCCAGTTTGTGTAGCCACAGTAAGATCACTCTGGGTACACACGCTCAGCCAGTTTATGTAGCCATAGTAAGATCACTCTGGGTACACACGCTCAGCCAGTTTATGTAGCCATAGTAAGATCACTCTGGGTACACACGCTCAGCCAGTTTATGTAGCCACAGTAAGATCACTCTGGGTACACACGCTCAGCCAGTTTGTGTAGCCACAGTAAGATCACTCTGGGCACACACGTTCAGCCAGTTTGTATAGCTACTGTAAGATCACTCTGGGTACACACGCTCAGCCAGTTTGTATAGCTACTGTAAGATCACTCTGGGCACACACGCTCAGCCAGTTTGTGTAGCCACAGTAAGATCACTCTGGGCACACACGCTCAGCCAGTTTGTGTAGCCACAGTAAGATCACTCGGGCACACACGCTCAGCCAGTTTGTGTGGCCACAGTAAGATCACTCTGGGTACACACGCTCAGCCAGTTTGTATAGCTACTGTAAGATCACTCTGGGTACACACGCTCAGCCAGTTTGTGTAGCTACTGTAAGATCACTCTTGGTACACACGCTCAGCCAGTTTGTGTAGCCACAGTAAGATCACTCTGGGTACACACGCTCAGCCAGTTTGTATAGCTACTGTAAGATCACTCTGGGCACACACGCTCAGCCAGTTTGTGTAGCCACAGTAAGATCACTTTGGGTACACACGCTCAGCCAGTTTGTGAAGCCACAGTAAGATCACTCTGGGTACACACGCTCAGCCAGTTTGTATAGCCACAATAAGATCACTCTGGGCACACACGGTCAGCCAGTTTGTGTAGCTACTGTAAGATCACTCTGGGTACACACGCTCAGCCAGTTTGTATAGCTACTGTGTAAGATCACTCTGGGTACACACGCTCAGCCAGTTTGTGTAGCCACAGTAAGATCACTCTGGGTACACACGCTCACCCAGTTTGTGTAGCCACAGTAAGATCACTCTGGGCACACACGCTCACCCAGTTTGTATAGCTACTGTAAGATAACTCTGGGTACACACGCTCAGCCAGTTTGTATAGCTACTGTAAGATCACTCTGGGTACACACGCTCAGCCAGTTTGTATAGCTACTGTGTAAGATCCCTCTGGGTACACACGCTCAGCCAGTTTGTGTAGCCACAGTAAGATCACTCTGGGTACACACGCTCAGCCAGTTTGTGTAGCCACAGTAAGATCACTCTGGGCACACACGCTCACCCAGTTTGTATAGCTACTGTAAGATCACTGTTGGTACACACGCTCAGCCAGTTTGTGTAGCCACAGTAAGATGACTCTGGGTACACACGCTCAGCCAGTTTGTGTAGCCACAGTAAGATCACTCTGGGTACACACGCTCAGCCAGTTTGTGTAGCCACAGTAAGATCACTCTGGGTACACACGCTCAGCCAGTTTGTGTAGCCACAGTAAGATCACTCTGGGCACACACGTTCAGCCAGTTTGTATAGCTACTGTAAGATCACTTTGGGTACACACGCTCAGCCAGTTTGTATAGCTACTGTAAGATCACTCTGGGCACACACGCTCAGCCCGTTTGTGTAGCTACAGTAAGATCACTCTGGGCACACACGCTCAGCCAGTTTGTGTAGCCACAGTAAGATCACTCTGGGCACACACGCTCAGCCAGTTTGTATAGCTACTGTAAGATCACTCTGGGTACACACGCTCAGCCAGTTTGTGTAGCTACTGTAAGATCACTCTGGGCACACACGCTCAGCCAGTTTGTGTAGCCACAGTAAGATCACTCTGGGCACACACTCTCAGCTAGTTTGTGTAGCTACTGTAAGATCACTCTGGGTACACACGCTCAGCCAGTTTGTGTAGCTACTGTAAGATCACTCTGGTTACACACGCTCAGCCAGTTTGTGTAGCTGCAGTAAGATCACTCTGAGTACACACGCTCAGCCAGTTTGTGTAGCCACAGTAACATCACTCTGGGTACACACGCTCAGCCAGTTTGTGTAGCTACTGTAAGATCACTCATGGTACACAAACTCAGCCAGTTTGTGTAGCTACTGTAAGATCACTCTGGGTACACACGCTCACCCAGTTTGTGTAGCCACAGTAAATTCACTCTGGGTACACACGCTCAGCCAGTTTGTGAAGCCACAGTAAGATCACTATGGGTACACACGCTCAGCCAGTGTGTGTAGCTACTGTAAGATCACTCTGGGTACACACGCTCGGCCAGTTTGTGTAGCCACAGTAAGATCACTCTGGGCACACACGCTCAGCCAGTTTGTGTAGCCACAGTAAGATCACTCTGGGCACACACGCTCAGCCAGTTTGTGTAGCTACTGTAAGATCACTCTGGGTACACACGCTCAGCCAGTTTGTGTAGCCGCAGTAAGATCACTCTGGGTACACACGCTCGGCCAGTTTGTGTAGCCACAGTAAGATTACTCTGGGTACACACGCTCAGCCAGTTTGTGTAGCTACAGTAAGATTACTCTGGGTACACACGCTCAGCCAGTTTGTGTAGCTACTGTAAGATCACTCTGGGTACACACGCTCACCCAGTTTGTGTAGCCACAGTAAGATCACTTTTGGTACACACGCTCAGCCAGTTTGTGTAGCGACAGTAAGATCACTCTGGGTACACACGCTCAGCCAGTTTGTATAGCTACTGTAAGATCACTCTGGGCACACACGCTCAGCCAATTTGTGTAGCCACAGTAAGATCACTCTGGGTACACACGCTCAGCCAGTTTGTGAAGCCACAGTAAGATCACTCTGGATACACACGCTCAGCCAGTTTGTATAGCTACTGTAAGATAACTCTGGTCACACACGCTCAGCCAGTTTGTATAGCTACAGTAAGATCACTCTGGGTACACACGCTCAGCCAGTTTGTGAAGCCACAGTAAGATCACTCTGGGCACACACGCTCAGCCAGTTTGTATAGCTACTGTAAAATCACTCTTGGTACACACTCTCAGCCAGTTTGTGTAGCCACAGTAAGATCACTCTGAGTACACACGCTCAGCCAGTTTGTGTAGCCACAGTAAGATCACTCTGGGTACACACGCTCAGCCAGTTTATGTAGCCATAGTAAGATCACTCTGGGTACACACGCTCAGCCAGTTTGTGTAGCCACAGTAAGATCACTCTGGGTACACACGCTCAGCCAGTTTGTGTAGCCACAGTAAGATCACTCTGGGCACACACGTTCAGCCAGTTTGTATAGCTACTGTAAGATCACTCTGGGTACACACGCTCAGCCAGTTTGTATAGCTACTGTAAGATCACTCTGGGCACACACGCTCAGCCAGTTTGTGTAGCCACAGTAAGATCACTCTGGGCACACACGCTCAGCCAGTTTGTGTAGCCACAGTAAGATCACTCGGGCACACACGCTCAGCCAGTTTGTGTGGCCACAGTAAGATCACTCTGGGTACACACGCTCAGCCAGTTTGTATAGCTACTGTAAGATCACTCTGGGTACACACGCTCAGCCAGTTTGTGTAGCTACTGTAAGATCACTCTTGGTACACACGCTCAGCCAGTTTGTGTAGCCACAGTAAGATCACTCTGGGTACACACGCTCAGCCAGTTTGTATAGCTACTGTAAGATCACTCTGGGCACACACGCTCAGCCAGTTTGTGTAGCCACAGTAAGATCACTTTTGGTACACACGCTCAGCCAGTTTGTGTAGCGACAGTAAGATCACTCTGGGTACACACGCTCAGCCAGTTTGTATAGCTACTGTAAGATCACTCTGGGCACACACGCTCAGCCAGTTTGTGTAGCCACAGTAAGATCACTCTGGGCACACACGCTCAGCCAGTTTGTGTAGCCACAGTAAGATCACTCGGGCACACACGCTCAGCCAGTTTGTGTGGCCACAGTAAGATCACTCTGGGTACACACGCTCAGCCAGTTTGTATAGCTACTGTAAGATCACTCTGGGTACACACGCTCAGCCAGTTTGTGTAGCTACTGTAAGATCACTCTTGGTACACACGCTCAGCCAGTTTGTGTAGCCACAGTAAGATCACTCTGGGTACACACGCTCAGCCAGTTTGTATAGCTACTGTAAGATCACTCTGGGTACACACGCTCACCCAGTTTGTGTAGCCACAGTAAGATCACTTTTGGTACACACGCTCAGCCAGTTTGTGTAGCGACAGTAAGATCACTCTGGGTACACACGCTCAGCCAGTTTGTATAGCTACTGTAAGATCACTCTGGGCACACACGCTCAGCCAATTTGTGTAGCCACAGTAAGATCACTCTGGGTACACACGCTCAGCCAGTTTGTATAGCTACTGTAAGATCACTCTGGGCACACACGCTCAGCCCGTTTGTGTAGCTACAGTAAGATCACTCTGGGCACACACGCTCAGCCAGTTTGTGTAGCCACAGTAAGATCACTCTGGGCACACACGCTCAGCCAGTTTGTATAGCTACTGTAAGATCACTCTGGGTACACACGCTCAGCCAGTTTGTGTAGCTACTGTAAGATCACTCTGGGCACACACGCTCAGCCAGTTTGTGTAGCCACAGTAAGATCACTCTGGGCACACACTCTCAGCTAGTTTGTGTAGCTACTGTAAGATCACTCTGGGTACACACGCTCAGCCAGTTTGTGTAGCTACTGTAAGATCACTCTGGTTACACACGCTCAGCCAGTTTGTGTAGCTGCAGTAAGATCACTCTGAGTACACACGCTCAGCCAGTTTGTGTAGCCACAGTAACATCACTCTGGGTACACACGCTCAGCCAGTTTGTGTAGCTACTGTAAGATCACTCATGGTACACAAACTCAGCCAGTTTGTGTAGCTACTGTAAGATCACTCTGGGTACACACGCTCACCCAGTTTGTGTAGCCACAGTAAATTCACTCTGGGTACACACGCTCAGCCAGTTTGTGAAGCCACAGTAAGATCACTATGGGTACACACGCTCAGCCAGTGTGTGTAGCTACTGTAAGATCACTCTGGGTACACACGCTCGGCCAGTTTGTGTAGCCACAGTAAGATCACTCTGGGCACACACGCTCAGCCAGTTTGTGTAGCCACAGTAAGATCACTCTGGGCACACACGCTCAGCCAGTTTGTGTAGCTACTGTAAGATCACTCTGGGTACACACGCTCAGCCAGTTTGTGTAGCCGCAGTAAGATCACTCTGGGTACACACGCTCGGCCAGTTTGTGTAGCCACAGTAAGATTACTCTGGGTACACACGCTCAGCCAGTTTGTGTAGCTACAGTAAGATTACTCTGGGTACACACGCTCAGCCAGTTTGTGTAGCTACTGTAAGATCACTCTGGGTACACACGCTCACCCAGTTTGTGTAGCCACAGTAAGATCACTTTTGGTACACACGCTCAGCCAGTTTGTGTAGCGACAGTAAGATCACTCTGGGTACACACGCTCAGCCAGTTTGTATAGCTACTGTAAGATCACTCTGGGCACACACGCTCAGCCAATTTGTGTAGCCACAGTAAGATCACTCTGGGTACACACGCTCAGCCAGTTTGTGAAGCCACAGTAAGATCACTCTGGATACACACGCTCAGCCAGTTTGTATAGCTACTGTAAGATAACTCTGGTCACACACGCTCAGCCAGTTTGTATAGCTACAGTAAGATCACTCTGGGTACACACGCTCAGCCAGTTTGTGAAGCCACAGTAAGATCACTCTGGGCACACACGCTCAGCCAGTTTGTATAGCTACTGTAAAATCACTCTTGGTACACACTCTCAGCCAGTTTGTGTAGCCACAGTAAGATCACTCTGAGTACACACGCTCAGCCAGTTTGTGTAGCCACAGTAAGATCACTCTGGGTACACACGCTCAGCCAGTTTATGTAGCCATAGTAAGATCACTCTGGGTACACACGCTCAGCCAGTTTGTGTAGCCACAGTAAGATCACTCTGGGTACACACGCTCAGCCAGTTTGTGTAGCCACAGTAAGATCACTCTGGGCACACACGTTCAGCCAGTTTGTATAGCTACTGTAAGATCACTCTGGGTACACACGCTCAGCCAGTTTGTATAGCTACTGTAAGATCACTCTGGGCACACACGCTCAGCCAGTTTGTGTAGCCACAGTAAGATCACTCTGGGCACACACGCTCAGCCAGTTTGTGTAGCCACAGTAAGATCACTCGGGCACACACGCTCAGCCAGTTTGTGTGGCCACAGTAAGATCACTCTGGGTACACACGCTCAGCCAGTTTGTATAGCTACTGTAAGATCACTCTGGGTACACACGCTCAGCCAGTTTGTGTAGCTACTGTAAGATCAGTCTTGGTACACACGCTCAGCCAGTTTGTGTAGCCACAGTAAGATCACTCTGGGTACACACGCTCAGCCAGTTTGTATAGCTACTGTAAGATCACTCTGGGCACACACGCTCAGCCAGTTTGTGTAGCCACAGTAAGATCACTTTGGGTACACACGCTCAGCCAGTTTGTGAAGCCACAGTAAGATCACTCTGGGTACACACGCTCAGCCAGTTTGTATAGCCACAATAAGATCACTCTGGGCACACACGGTCAGCCAGTTTGTGTAGCTACTGTAAGATCACTCTGGGTACACACGCTCAGCCAGTTTGTATAGCTACTGTGTAAGATCACTCTGGGTACACACGCTCAGCCAGTTTGTGTAGCCACAGTAAGATCACTCTGGGTACACACGCTCACCCAGTTTGTGTAGCCACAGTAAGATCACTCTGGGCACACACGCTCACCCAGTTTGTATAGCTACTGTAAGATAACTCTGGGTACACACGCTCAGCCAGTTTGTATAGCTACTGTAAGATCACTCTGGGTACACACGCTCAGCCAGTTTGTATAGCTACTGTGTAAGATCCCTCTGGGTACACACGCTCAGCCAGTTTGTGTAGCCACAGTAAGATCACTCTGGGTACACACGCTCAGCCAGTTTGTGTAGCCACAGTAAGATCACTCTGGGCACACACGCTCAGCCAGTTTGTGTAGCCACAGTAAGATCACTCTGGGTACACACGCTCAGCCAGTTTGTGTAGCCACAGTAAGATCACTCTGGGTACACACGCTCAGCCAGTTTGTGTAGCCACAGTAAGATCACTCTGGGTACACACGCTCAGCCAGTTTGTGTAGCCACAGTAAGATCACTCTGGGCACACACGTTCAGCCAGTTTGTATAGCTACTGTAAGATCACTCTGGGTACACACGCTCAGCCAGTTTGTATAGCTACTGTAAGATCACTCTGGGCACACACGCTCAGCCCGTTTGTGTAGCTACAGTAAGATCACTCTGGGTATACACGCTCAGCCAGTTTGTGTAGCCACAGTAAGATCACTCTGAGTACACGCGCTCAGTCAGTTTGTGTAGCAGCAGTCAGATCACTCTGGTCACACACGCTCAGCCAGTTTGTGTAGCCACAGTAAGATCACTCTGGGTACACACGCTCAGCCAGTTTGTGTAGCTACTATAAGATCACTCTTGGTACACACGCTCAGCCAGTTTGTGTAGCTATTGTAAGATCACTCTGGGTACACACGCTCAGCCAGTTTGTTTAGCCACAGTAAGATCACTCTGGGTACACATGCTCAGCCAGTTTGTGTAGCTACTGTAAGATCACTCTGGGTACACACTCTCAGCCATTTTGTGTAGCCACAGTAAGATCACTCTGGGTACACACGCTCAGCCAGTTTGTGAAGCCACAGTAAGATCACTCTGGGTACACACGCTCAGCCAGTTTGTGTAGCCACAGTAAGATCACTCTGGGCACACACGCTCAGCCAGTTTGTGTAGCTACTGTAAGAACACTCTGGGTACACACGCTCAGCCAGTTTGTGTAGCTGCAGTAAGATCACTCTGATCACACACGCTCAGCCAGTTTGTGTAGCCACAGTAAGATCACTCTGGGTACACACGCTCAGCCAGTTTTTTAGCTACTGTAAGATCACTCTGGGTACACACGCTTAGCCAGTTTGTGTAGCCACAGTAAGATCACTCTGGGCACACACGCTCAGCCAGTTTGTGTAGCCACAGTAAGATCACTCTGGGCACACACGCTCAGCCAGTTTGTATAGCTACTGTAAGATCACTCTGGGTACACACGCTCAGCCAGTGTGTGTAGCTACTGTAAGATCACTCTGGGCACACACGCTCAGCCAGTTTGTGTAGCCACAGTAAGATCACTCTGGGCACACACTCTCAGCCAGTTTGTGTAGCTACTGTAAGATCACTCTGGGTACACACGCTCAGCCAGTTTGTGTAGATACTGTAAGATTACTCTGGGTACACACGCTCAGCCAGTTTGTGTAGCTGCAGTAAGATCACTCTGGGTACACACGCTCAGCCAGTTTGTGTAGCCACAGTAAGATCACTCTGGGTACACACGCTCAGCCAGTTTGTGTAGCTACTGTAAGATCACTCATAGTACACACACTCAGCCAGTTTGTGTAGCTACTGTAAGATCACTCTGGGTACACACGCTCACCCAGTTTGTGTAGCCACAGTAAGATCACTCTGGGTACACACGCTCAGCCAGTTTGTGAAGCCACAGTAAGATCACTATGGGTACACACGCTCAGCCAGTTTGTGTAGCTACAGTAAGATCACTCTGGGTACACACGCTCGGCCAGTTTGTGTAGCCACAGTAAGATCACTCTGGGCACACACGCTCAGCCAGTTTGTGTAGCCACAGTAAGATCACTCTGGGCACACACGCTCAGCCAGTTTGTGTAGCTACTGTAAGATCACTCTGGGTACACACGCTCAGCCAGTTTGTGTAGCCGCAGTAAGATCACTCTGGGTACACACGCTCGGCCAGTTTGTGTAGCCACAGTAAGATCACTCTGGGTACACACGCTCAGCCAGTTTGTGAAGTCACAGTAAGATTACTCTGGGTACACACGCTCAGCCAGTTTGTGTAGCTACTGTAAGATCACTCTGGGTACACACGCTCACCCAGTTTGTGTAGCCACAGTAAGATCACTCTGGGTACACACGCTCAGCCAGTTTGTGAAGTCACAGTAAGATCACTTTGGGCACACACGCTCAGCCAGTTTGTATAGCTACTGTAAGATCACTCTGGGCACACACGCTCAGCCAGTTTGTGTAGCTACTGTAAGATCACTCTGGGCACACACGCTCAGCCAGTTTGTATATCTACTGTAAGATCACTCTGGGCACACACGCTCAGCCCGTTTGTGTAGCTACAGTAAGATCACTCTGGGTACACACGCTCAGCCAGTTTGTATAGCCACAGTAAGATCACTCTGGGCACACACGCTCAGCCAGTTTGTGTAGCCACAGTAAGATAACTCTGGGCACACATGCTCAGCCAGTTTGTATAGCTACTGTAAGATCACTCTGGGTACACACGCTCAGCCAGTTTGTATAGCTACTGTAAGATCACTCTGGGTACACACGCTCAGCCAGTTTGTATAGCTACTGTAAGATCACTCTGGGTACACACGCTCAGCCAGTTTGTATAGCTTCTGTAAGATCACTCTGGGTACACACGCTCAGCCAGTTTGTATAGCTACTGTAAGATCACTCTGGGTACACACGCTCAGCCAGTTTGTATAGCTACTGTAAGATCACTCTGGGTACACACGCTCAGCCAGTTTGTATAGCCACAGTAAGCTCACTCTGGGCACACACGCTCAGCCAGTTTGTATAGCTACTGTAAGATCACTCTGCAAAGACCCTACCAACATCACTGAGCAGTGCGACGCCTCTGTAATTATTGCATTCACTTCTATCACCTTCATTTTTGCATAACGCTCAATATCTACATTAATCCATATATCACCAACATCCACTTTAATCCATATCCCAACGATATCCACATTGAGAATGTTACTTTAACTCACCAGGTATGTCAACTGCAGAGAAGGCACTGGCCGGAATATGTGCAGTAGTCTCTCTGCTGACAGTGATTGACTTTGCCGAGCAGGTGAACTACATACTACATCGATACCAGACTAACATGGCTGTAAGGTACAAGAGCATTCAGTTAGTTGGAATATGCTCAGTAAGTCTTATCAGTAATCTTATCAGTAATCCATATCCTCTACCCCAATCAGTAATCT
Source organism: Ariolimax columbianus (assembly GCA_036924085.1). Lineage (NCBI taxonomy): Eukaryota > Metazoa > Mollusca > Gastropoda > Stylommatophora > Arionidae > Ariolimax > Ariolimax columbianus. The sequence goes on along the minus strand of JAVGWX010000002.1, from coordinate 53,617,587 downwards.
TCCTACCAACATACCCTCAAACCCAGTCAGTAATCTTCCTACCAACATACCCTCTAACCCAGTCAGTAATCTTCCTACCAACATACCCTCTAACCCAGTCAGTAATCTTCCTACCAACATACCCTCTAACCCAGTCAATAATCTTCCTACCAACATACTCTCTAACCCAGTCAATAATCTTCCTACCAACATACCCTCTAACCCAGTCAGTAATCTTCCTACCAACATACCCTCTAACCCAGTCAATAATCTTCCTACCAACATACCCTCTCAGTCAATAATCTTCTTACCAACATACCCTCTAACCCAGTCAATAATCTTCCTACCAACATACCCTCTAACCCAGTCAATAATCTTCCTACCAACATACCCTCTAACCCAGTCAGTAATCTTCCTACCAACATACCCTCTAACCCAGTCAATAATCTTCCTACCAACATACCCTCTAACCCAGTCAGTAATCTTCCTACCAACATACCCTCTAACCCAGTCAGTAATCTTCCTACCAACATACCCTCTAACCCTGTCAATAATCTTCCTACCAACACACCGTCTTACCTAGTCAATAATTATCCTTCCTACCCAAACAGTAGTCGCCTGTAATTCCCCACTCTCCACACATAAGCCTACCTTTCGGGGAGGCTGGAAAGCATGCACGCCAGCGTGATCCCGGGAGCTATGCCGAGAGGAGTCTCACTAAAGTGAGGGAGTCATCGTCACAGATGTATTATCTGTAATGCAAGCATTCAATGGTGGCAAACTCTGACACTAAATGGTGGCAAACTTTATTACTCAATGATGGCAAACTCTAGCACTCAATGATGGCAAACTCTAGCACTCAATGGTGGCAAACTCTAGCACTCAATGGTGGCAAACTGTATGGTTACTACCCCGCTGAGACGTACCGGGGAACGAGACAATAGATAAACTTACAAAATTGGGCCCAGATCGGGACCAAGAAGACACTGACATCACTTTCAGAGGTTGTCAGAAAAGAAAAGGAGCAAACCAGCGACGACCATCACACCCTTGACCGACAGGGACATATCACTATTCGTCATCTCAGGACAGGGTACACCAGACTGAATAAACGAAAATACAAGTTTCACTGTTCGTCGTTAACATATGGACATAACAAGCAAACTGCTGAGCTTGTGTTGGCAGTTAAGGAAGGTACACTGACTCAACGATTCAACACCAAACTCCAAACTGTACAATGCGAAAGATACACTGACTCAACGATTCAGCACCAAACTCCAAACTGTACAAAGCGAAAGTGAAACTCTAAACAAAGGTCCGGTTCATCGCAGGAGCTTGTCTGATGCTGTTTACATCGGATCACAGTAAGAAAAATGTCGAAAGAAACACTTTAAAAAGGATGCAATAGGAGATATCGTATTGTTGTCCGCGGATATTCGTATTGAGTTATTCACTCTTGGCATGTATTCAAGAGCGTAGTGACAAGGTCGACCTAGGACATCCTGGATGTAGTGCAATGCAAGGATTCTAAGCCAGCTCACCACTACAGGGATTCCATCGAACGGTGAGCTTTCAGTTTTAGAACGTTCATTCTCTGACTTGAGTGCAGTGTTGTTCTGATATAGTTTTCTGTGTTATCTTAACGTAACTTAACGTCTTTATACTGGTTTAGAAGACCATACAGAGTCTGTATACAACTAGTTTCTTGGAGGGTGATTTAATAGGCTCAACACAAGAGCTAAATAAACTCGCAGCCAGTTAGGCGCCATCTATAGCTGGTTTTAATAAACAACCTGGGGGAAGGTGCAAATAATTTGTGGGTAGATTTTTAGCTGGAATCTAATGTTGTCCGGGCAGCGGCCGTTAAGCCTACTCTTTTCGATTTTCAAATCCAAGGGATTTTTAGCGCGCTCGACACTGAACACGGGAGTCCGATCTCACTACCCAGAGATCAGGGGAATTTTTACCAGAAGATCCACGTGAAAAAAATCCCGGTCGTCACTGTGATTCGAACCCGCGACCTCCGGTACCCGACGCGGACACCTTACCTTGAGACCACTAAGTCCCCCCACTCGACGCGGACACCTTACCTTGAGACCACAAAGTCCCCCCACCCGACGCGGACACTTACCTTGAGATCACAAAGTCCCCCCACCCGACGTGGACACCTTACCTTGAGACCACAAAGTCCCCCCACCCGACGTGGACACCTTACCTTGAGACCACAAAGTCCCCTCACCCGACGCGGACACCTTACCTTGAGACCACAAAGTCCCCCCACCCGACGCGGACACCTTACCTTGAGACCACAAAGTTCCCCCATCCGACGCGGACACCTTACCTTGAGACCACTGTCCCCCAGCTGACGCGGACACCTTACCTTGAGACCACTGTCCCCCAGCCGACGCGGACACCTTACCTTGAGAGCACTGTCCCCCACCCGACGCGGACACCTTAACTTGAGACCACAAAGTCCCCCCACCCGACGCGGACACCTTACCTTGAGACCACAAAGTCCACCCACCCGACGCGGACACCTTACATTGAGACCACAAAGTCCCCCTACCCGACGCGGACACCTTACCTTGAGCCCACAAAGTCCCCCATCCGACGTGGACACTTTACCTTGAGACCACAAAGTCCCCCCAGCCGACGCGGACACCTTACCTTGAGACCCCAAAGTCCACCCACCCGACGCGGACACCTTACATTGAGACCACAAAATCCCCCTACCCGACGCGGACACCTTACCTTGAGCCCACAAAGTCCCCCCACCCGAAGCGGACACCTTACCTTGAGACCACAAAGTCCACCCACCCGACGCGGACACCTTACCTTGAAACCACAAAGTCCCCCCACCCGACGCGGACAGCTTACCTTGAGACCACAAAGCCCCCCCACCCGACGCGGACACCTTACCTTGAGACGACAAAGTCCCCCCATCCGACGCGGACACCTTACCTTGAGACCACAAAGTCCCCCCAGCCGACGCGGACACCTTACCTTGAGACCACTGTCCCCCACCCGACGCGGACACCTTACCTTGAGACCACTGTCCCCCACCCGACGCGGACACCTTACCTTGAGACCACAAAGTCCCCCACCCGACGCGGACACCTTACCTTGAGACCACAAAGTCCCCCCACCCGACGTGGACACCTTACCTTGAGACCACAAAGTCCCCCCACCCGACGCGGACACCTTACCTTGAGACCACAAAGTCCCCCACCCAACGCGGACACCTTACCTTGAGACCACAAAGTCCCCCACCCAACGCGGACACCTTACCTTGAGACCACAAAGTCCCCCACCCAACGCGGACACCTTACCTTGAGACCACAAAGTCCCCCACCCGACGCGGACACCTTACCTTGAGACCACAAAGTCCCCCCATCCGACGTGGACACCTTACCTTGAGACCACAAAGTCCCCCCACCCGACGCGGACACCTTACCTTGAGACCACAAAGTCCCCCACCCAACGCGGACACCTTACCTTGAGACCACAAAGTCCCCCACCCAACGCGGACACCTTACCTTGAGACCACAAAGTCCCCCACCCAACGCGGACACCTTACCTTGAGACCACAAAGTCCCCCACCCGACGCGGACACCTTACCTTGAGACCACAAAGTCCCCCCACCCGACGTGGACACCTTACCTTGAGACCACAAAGTCCCCCCACCCGACGCGGACACCTTACCTTGAGACCACAAAGTCCCCCACCCAACGCGGACACCTTACCTTGAGACCACAAAGTCTCCCACCCAACGCGGACACCTTACCTTGAGACCACAAAGTCCCCCCACCCGACGCGGACACCTTACCTTGAGACCACAAAGTCCCCCACCCGACGCGGACACCTTACCTTGAGACCACAAAGTCCCCCACCCAACGCGGACACCTTACCTTGAGACCACTGTCCATCAGCTGACGCGGACACCTTACCTTGAGACCACAAAGTCCCCCCACCCGACGCGGACACCTTACCTTGAGACCACAAAGTCCCCCACCCGACGCGGACACCTTACCTTGAGACCACAAAGTCCCCCCACCCGACGCGGACACCTTAACTTGAGACCACAAAGTCCCCCACCCGACGCGGACACCTTACCTTGAGACCACAAAGTCCCCCACCCAACGCGGACACCTTACCTTGAGACCACTGTCCATCAGCTGACGCGGACACCTTACCTTGAGACCACAAAGTCCCCCACCAAACGCGGACACCTTACCTTGAGACCACAAAGTCCCCCCACCCGACGTGGACACCTTACCTTGAGACCACAAAGTCCCCCCACCCGACGCGGACACCTTACCTTGAGACCACAAAGTCCCCCACCCAACGCGGACACCTTACCTTGAGACCACAAAGTCTCCCACCCAACGCGGACACCTTACCTTGAGACCACAAAGTCCCCCCACCCGACGCGGACACCTTACCTTGAGACCACAAAGTCCCCCACCCGACGCGGACACCTTACCTTGAGACCACAAAGTCCCCCACCCAACGCGGACACCTTACCTTGAGACCACTGTCCATCAGCTGACGCGGACACCTTACCTTGAGACCACAAAGTCCCCCCACCCGACGCGGACACCTTACCTTGAGACCACAAAGTCCCCCACCCGACGCGGACACCTTACCTTGAGACCACAAAGTCCCCCCACCCGACGCGGACACCTTAACTTGAGACCACAAAGTCCCCCACCCGACGCGGACACCTTACCTTGAGACCACAAAGTCCCCCACCCAACGCGGACACCTTACCTTGAGACCACTGTCCATCAGCTGACGCGGACACCTTACCTTGAGACCACAAAGTCCCCCACCAAACGCGGACACCTTACCTTGAGACCACAAAGTCCCCTAGTTAAGTCTATTCTTATGTTTTTATTTGTTTTTGAAAGGAGAATCAGAATGTGAGAAATACATTACGGCTGTTCCTAAACGTGGAACTGCAAGTATTGAAGTTTCAGAATGATCTTATTTGACTTGGCTTGGCTTCGTTCATTCTCAATCTCCCGCTACCAAACCCTGAAAGGGCTTAAGTAGCAGAATGTAGTCCAGAAAATGGAATGCGTTGTGTCGTAGTTTACAGCTTGACTGCGATATTTGCACCTTTCGGTCCAACACATCCGACTTCAGCAAGCATTTTTTGAGTACCGGGTTAGCATTCCCTCTTCGATCCCTTCTCCTTAGCCAGTCTGCCCTGCTGCAGCATGTTATTCAGGATCACCTCGTGGAGGTGTAGAAGGGTCTTGGCAGCTCTGGTTCGCTGGCCCTTTCGCTAGCAGTCTGACCACTGCAGCTCGTGCGCTGCTCAGCATCTTGATCCCGGTTCTTATTTGAAACCGCAATGTTAACTTGAAGCCACCACCGAATTGTATGAATACAAACATGATATTTCCCGGACGTCGCCGGGTGCTAAAGTTCTAGTTCTGCATAAATGAAACAACACGATGGGCAGTGGCTCAGCCTGCAAGTAACAAACCGTTCAACAAGCGGGAAGCAGATTACTCAGACCAACAACAAAAAATTGTACATTTTACTAGCTCTACATATGTCAGCAGCAGCTAAGCTTCAGACTCAACACGGGTACAACAGATTGAGATACCATCTGTTTAGCGAACTAAAAGAGAATGCAGATGAATGTGTCTAAGTCACGGATAAAAAGACTCCTGAACATCTGCTACAAATGAGTACAACATACAAGTCAAAGGCTGCCGTCCATCGTAGATGGCATAATTTGTTTTGCTAGCGATATTTTTAGCAAGGATTAATTGCGATACTTTTTATCCTCACTCTCTCGTCTCAAGCCGCCCGACCCCAGTGGCAAGTCAAGCACAAGACGACTAGGTGGCGACTACGAGATGCAGGGAACTCCTCATCAAGCACCCGTGAAAAAGACGGCGGAGTCCGGAGTCGAACCCACACCACATAATTACGACGCTGACGGCTTAACCACTTCGCCACGGAATTCCCAGTCCAATATAAAATGAACAACGATATAACTGGATACACTCTATGGAGACACTAACCACTGCTTTCTTTACATATATTCAAGTTGATGTCTAAAAGGGAAGAATAAGAAGAAGTCCGCCCTACGCCTGTACCAAATATTGAGTCACTATCATCATATGTTTTACGAGATACTTGCTTGTGTTCCAACAGGTAGTCTCTCTGACCTCATTGGTGGCACTCTTCATTCCGCGCGCAAATATTGTCAGCCAATTGGCTAGCTCTGTGTAAGTCTTTATTTATTGGTGTCTTTTGTATTTCTGTTAAATATTACGTTTACCATGTATACAAAAAATATAATTGTCTACATTTGGCGTCTTAGCAATGAATTTCTTGTTAGGTTAGGGTTAGCGTCTTTTCTACACTTCTATCTTTATCTAAACCTTTACTTATTGATCTCAAATAAAATGATATCTGTCCTCCCCTTAACTCGAAATGGAATATCCAGTAATCGTCTGTCAAATACGTACGATGGGAATCCAGGGAACTGTTTAGGTTGAAATAACCTTAAGCCACAAAAACTTCAATAAATATGGGCAGGTCAACATTTGATTTCTAGGCATGTATTTGTTGAAAGGTTGTTATTGATTAATTTATCGTAACTCCAGTAATACAGATGGGGACGCTCCAGACCATGGTCGCAATTGGAAAACCACCATTATGCAATATTATGTATTTTCTCAACTTGCCTGTGCAAATAAAAGCCTAAAGGTGTGTTTAACTATTATTTATTATGTGCGAAATAACGCTAGGTTTCAACAAGAAATATGAATTAGCACTTCTGTGCAAACATTTATTTTCTTAAAATAATCTCTCGTCTTTCACAGGTTTGGAACAGAGTTAGGGCTTTTCTTTAAACTAGAGCTTGATTTAATGGCATGGTGTGGCTGGTTCGATCATCTATTCAGATCACTAATACTTTCTCCACTTCAGCAATAAGGATCTCTCTCTCTCTCTCTCTCTCTCTCTCTCTCTCTCTCTCTCTCACACACACTCTCTCTCTCTCTCTAATTACGTTAGTGTTGACTAAAGTTGCGCTGATAATTTATTTTCAATAATTCTCATTAACATTAACCTCTTTGATGGCAGTTTGCTGCACCAAACCTAGCTTTCAGTCTTTATCTGTGTTCGATACTGACTGTCTAACTAAGCTAGATCATTGATGATCGTAATCTACGTCTTTGATGATTGCAGTCTACGTCATTGATGACTGTAGTCTACGTCGTTGATGGTTGTAGTTTACGTCATTGATGGCTGTAGTCTACGTCATTCTAGTCAATTTTCGCCTTGTCGTAAATATTACTGGCTTTTTCTATGCATAGCCCGTTACCATGCATATATCATGCAGGGTATCTATGAAGCTCGCGTTTCCGCCTCCTCATTAGTGCACTTCTCCAGGGGTGGCCAATTTTGTAAGTAAACAACAGAGGATGGGGGCAGAGGAAGTGGTGTTGCAGCAGGAAGGAACTTGTGAAACCAACGACCTTGATCAGTACTGGCCTTCTGACCAGTAAACAGATTGTCAATGATAACTCCATATACATCAGCCCAGGCCCCTACAGCGCCAGCATGACTGACTGGGGGTGACTTCGAGGAGCATGAACATCCCAATCGTCTGCTGGTCACTCTGTGACGAAACTACACGACTGGAATGCAACGCTGGTTATCAACAGACTCTACAGAGTCTTCTGGGGGTCGCTGTGGTCGAGAGGTCGGGCACTCGACTCTTAAAGCGATGTACAGAAACGGTGGGCGATCGAATCTCGCAATTTCTTTTATACTAATAATAAAAAAGCTTAATCGTTTCTAGATTGTCTCATTTAAAGTAAAAGCCTGCTGTCTCGTCTTGTCTCATTTAAAGTAAAAGCCTGCTGTCTCGTCTTGTCACTGGACTTAGGGGCTATTGTAATTACTTTGAAATAGCAACATTTAAAAAAAAGACTTGGAAAGTTTTTAAATTGCTAGATTACGACACTGAAACTCAACGTGCAGAAATGCTGTAAACAGACTCAATGAACACACACAAAATGGCGCCCGGAGACTTCCTCGAAATTTTCTAAGTAGAAGCGCTCAAAATAATCAAAATGAATACAATTGAGGAGTCCCACATGGACTAAACACAGCAGAGCGAACTGCTTTGAAGCGATGTTATCTGTATGTATAACTGTTGCTTTAAAGACATACCACACGGTATTTTTGTACAAAGTTTTTGTCCTAGTATTTTCCAGCAGGTTTCTGTGTGGTATGACAGAGACATGAACTTGACACCGCCACACTGAGAATGTGCTGTAAGAGGCCAATAACAATACAGTCTAACCTCTCTCAAGTAGGAACATTAAATGCACGTCAATGAACATCCCACCATTCATTATCAACAAGAGTCATGTCATGTGGCGTTGATGATCAATTTCTTAGTCGACCGTCTGCCCTTTGGGAGGATCAACCCTTTATATGCTTACTGTATTTGTATTCAGTGTGTCGCGCAGTACCAGATCTTATCCAATTTGTCACACCCTACCAGATCCTATCCAATTTGTCACACCCTACCAGATCTTAACCAATTTGTCACACCCTACCAGATCTTAACCAATTTGTCACACCCTACCAGATCCTATCCAATTTGTCACACCCTACCAGATCTTAACCAATTTGTCACACCCTACCAGATCTTAACCAATTTGTCACACCCTACCAGATCCTATCCAATTTGTCACACCTTACCAGATCCTATCCAATTTGTCACACCTTACCAGATCATATCCAATTTGTCACACCTTACCAGATCTTAACCAATTTGTCACACCTTACCAGATCATATCCAATTTGTCACACCTTACCAGATCATATCCAATTTGTCACACCTTACCAGATCATATCCAATTTGTCACACCTTACCAGATCATATCCAATTTGTCACACCCTACCAGATCTTAACCAATTTGTCACACCCTACCAGATCCTATCCAATTTGTCACACCCTACCAGATCCTATCCAATTTGTCACACCTTACCAGATCCTATCCAATTTGTCACACCTTACCAGATCATATCCAATTTGTCACACCTTACCAGATCCTATCCAATTTGTCACACCTTACCAGATCCTATCCAATTTGTCACGTCATATCAGATCATAACCAATTTGTAACGCCATATCAGATCGTATCAAATTTTTTTCGTCGTATTTCCTTTTCTTCTGCATTCGTTCTCATTCTCCCGCTACCAAGCCCTGAACATGGCTTTGCAAGTAGCAGGATGCAGTCAAGAGAACGGAATACGTTGGGCCGCTATCCAGTTTGTCCCGCCATACAAGATCTTATCCAATTTGCCCCGTCATACCAGATCATGTCCAATTTGTCACACCATACAGATCATTTCCAATTTGTCACACCATAACAAATCATGGGTAATTTGTCACGCAATGCAAGATCCTATCCAATTTGTCACACCATACCAGATCACATTTGTCTGCCTTCCGCTGCCTTTCTAGCCTACTATCTTCCTCGTTGTCAGAAGGATTACGAGGCCCTTCTTTCTCATGATGTGTCCAATGAGCAGCAATGGTCTTCTTTAGAAAAAAATTTTGCAGACAAGTCTTCTTCTTCCTCGGTATTCATCATTAAAAGGATGTTGTGTCGTGTTTTACAGCGCGTGTGCAACATCTCCTTTCGGGTCGACACATCCGTTTTCAGAACGGCATTTTTTGGAATAGGTTTGCCTTTACTTTGTCATCCATATTCTCTTAGCGAGACTGCACTAGTGCAGCCTGTTTTTAGGGCCGCAACTTGGAGTCGGAATAGAGTCTTGGTCAGCTCTGGTTCCCTGACCCTGATGTAAATCAACCTGTTATAAGTCGCTGGCTGCTGTCAGCTCTCGTTCCCTGACCCTGATGTAAATCAACCTTTTATAAGTCGCTGGCTGATGTCAGCTCTCGTTCCCTGACCCTCATGTAAATCAACCTGTTATAAGTCGCTGGCTGCTGTCAGCTCTCGTTCCCTGACCCTGATGTAAAGCAACCTGCTATAAGTCGCTGGCTGCTGTCAGCTCATTTACTGTGCTTCATCTACGGTTCAGTAAGCAGCAATGATCTTTTAGTATTGCTTTCCTGAAATATTTGCCCATTTAATGTTTTAGCTGCCCAATACATATGTAGCATTCTTCTCATGGACCACATTACTGTTGTGGCCAGGGATTTCTATGTTTGATTGCGCATCAGCCGGGATCAAGAGGCTGAGTAGTACATGAACTGCAGTGGTCAGCGACCCATAGCTGACTGCTAGCGTCAGGGTCAGCGAACCAAAGCTGCCAAGACTCTTCTACACCCCCACGCCTGGATAATAGGCTGCAGCAGGGCAGACTGGCTAAGGAGAAGGGATCGAAGAGGGAATGCTAACCCGGTACTCACAAAATGCTTGCTGAAGTCGGATGTGTTGGACCGAAAGGTGCAAATATCGCAGTCAATCTGTATACTACGACACAACACATTCCGTTCTCTGGACTATATTCTGCTTCTTAAGCCCTTTCAGGGTTTGGTAGCGGGAGATTGAGAAAGAACGAAGCCAAGCCAAGCCATACTCGTGGATACCACTACAAGATTCTCACCAATGCCTACTTAGTGTAGAGTACGCTTCTGCATTTGAAAGAAAGCCCTATTAACAATACCTTGTATGTGACACGGGAATAAACGAAGTAAATAATTCATATTTTAAAGGATCAGAGAATCAGATAAGGAATTCGATAACAATTTTAATTCTCTTGGTACATTGCATGATGTTTGTGTGCCTTTCTGCTCCCAGTTACATTTCTAGGTGCATGTTTGAGTTCATCACACTGATGGTCCTGTACTTTGGTGGGCCAGAGAAAATACTTTGTCGTCTCAAGGACGTGAGGATGTCGATGGCAGAACCACCGTGCTGCTGTTGTTGCCTCTGTCTGCCCACACTTGCAGTGACTGCGTATGTAACAGTGTGTTCCGTATAGCAGCGAAATTATGCAACAGCAATGTAATAGCACTGGGGGCATCATACTTAACATTTTAAGTGTATCGGCAACATAACACCAACAATGTTATAAGTATATCGACAACATTACACAAACAATATGAGGCTTTCCGAGCCGTATCCTACTGCACGCAACAAGTGATGACAAGATGAGTGTCTTCTTCTTCTTCATCATCATCTTCTTCATCATTCTTCTTCTTCATCTTCTTCTTCTTCATTATCTTCTTCTTCACCATCATCTTCTTCTTCTTCATCATTATCATCTTCTTCTTCATCACCATCATCTTCTTCTTCATCACCATCATCTTCTTCTTCATCATCATCTTCTTCAGATCAGCTGGAAAACAAGTTATTGCTGAAAACAATAACTTACCATACTGCACACCTGCCTAACCCACAGTTCTGCACACCTGCCTAACCTATCATACTGCACACCTGCCTAACCTACAGTACTGCACACCTGCCCAACCTACCATACTGCACACCTGCCTAACCTACAGTACTGCACACCTGCCTAACCTATCATACTGCACACCTGCCTAACCTACAGTACTGCACACCTGCCTAACCTATCATACTGCACACCTGCCTAATATACAGTACTGCACACCTGCCTAACCTATCATACTGCACACCTGCCTAACCCACAGTACTGCACACCTGCCTAACCTATCATACTGCACACCTGCCTAACCTACAGTACTGCACACCTGCCTAACCTATCATACTGCACACCTGCCTAACCCACAGTACTGCACACCTGCCTAACCTATCATACTGCACACCTGCCTAACCCACAGTACTGCACACCTGCCTAACCTATCATACTGCACACCTGCCTAACCTACAGTTCTGCACACCTGCCTAACCTATCATACTGCACACCTGCCTAACCCACAGTTCTGCACACCTGCCTAACCCACAGTTCTGCACACCTGCCTAACCCACAGTTCTGCACACCTGCCTAACCCACAGTTCTGCACACCTGCCTAACCCACAGTTCTGCACACCTGCCTAACCCACAGTTCTGCACACCTGCCTAACCCACAGTTCTGCACACCTTCTACTCGCGTCCTAGAATATGGGGTCGCTACTGTTGTTCTACCTTCGTCCAACTAGAGGGGGTTGTCTATATGGTTCCATTCTTGTCCAATAAAATGATCTTGCTACTCTGATTCTTTTAATTGTGAGCCTTCTGTGAAGTCTAGAATTGCACTACAGCCAAATGACCCATGCTCACTACTTTGCATGATTTTGTTATTATGGCTTTTCTAGCAATTTGTTTTACAAGGCGAGGTCGCTAGCCCTATTCACAGCTCCCTTTAGTTATCTTTTACAGCATGTACATGCATTTGGCCTATTCTTTATCCCAAGCATGGGACTATCTTGATCCACTCATGTAATCTTCAGTACAATCGAAGCTGCGGAAGGAAATGATCTGACAGCAACCAGCCACTCATAGCTGACATTTTGCATCAGGGTCAGTGAACTATATCTGACCAAGACCCTAATCCGCCTCCCCAAGTTATGGCCTTGAAAACAGCCTGCAACCATGCATCTTATCTAAAAGATTAGCGATCAAAGACGGAGGACAACCCTTTCTCCAAAATGCCGTGCTGAAATCGGATGTGTCTGGCTGAAAGGCGCAGATATTACAGGCTAGCTCTAACTATGATACGTAGTCAGAAACGCCTTTTTCAGTAAGAAACGCCTTTTTCAGTAAGAAACGTCGAAAATGAAGAAGAAAAAGAATCGAAGATATAAGAAGATCCATCATTACTTAATACCAGAGAAGGGGATATTAACAGGGAGATAGCCCAGTAGCTTCGAACAAAAACAACTTGTAAGAAAGCCATTTCGCTGGACCACCTTATTAACAAGGAAAAAATAGGCCAGACATAGGACCATTTCACCTGCAAACGTGCATTAAAATGCGACGGAAGACAGATGTGAACGGGGCTAGCAGCCTCAACATGTACACTAAATGTCCACAAAAGCCACCTCTGCGTGGGTACACATAGTGATTTGGTGAAGGTTTCCTTTAAGAAGCTATTTACGGTGATACTGTCCTTATCTCCAACAAGAGTGAAATGATGAGGAAGAAGAAGGAAAAGAAGAGGTAGAAGAAAAGTTATAAATTACTAATGACCACATAATTATAACATTACATAGAATCTACATAACTTCACTTCGGCAGATCATTAGGGCGTAATTCATAAGTCGTAAAGTGATTGGGATCAAGATGCTGAGTAGTGCAGGAGCCGTAGGGGTCATCGCCTCAAAGCGGACTGTTAACGTCAGGACCAGCGACCCAGAGCTGAAAAAACCCTTCTATACTTCCGTATAGTGATCCTGGATAACCGGCTGCAACAGAGCAGACTGGCTAAGGAGAAGGGATCGAAGAGAGAAGGCTAACTCGGTACCCAATGTCATGCTGAAGTATGATGTGTCGAACCGAAAGGTGCAAATATTGCAATCAAGCTGTAAAGTACGACACGACGCATTCCGTTCTCCGGACTACATCCTGCTACTTACAAAGCCCTTTTCGTGACTTGGTAGCAGGAATTTGAAAACGACCGACGAAGAAAACGAAGAAGTATAATTATTAATTCGTCGTTTTGTTTCAAGCGAAGCATATGGCCAACACTGCAACTGATCTCAAAACAGGAAGCTTTTATCCAAGCATTAGTATCATATCGATGGATTGGCATGATGAATTTGCTAACCCAATGCACAACCCTCTTTACTATTCATTTGCGCCATTATTGAAAGGTTACTGTGTTCCTATTTCTTTCAACCGCCAGTGAACTCAGCTGTATATGGGTACCTGAAGTACTGTTACGGACAGAAAGTAAGAGAATTGGCCATTCCATTTAATAAAACGCTGATGCCTAGTACAGTGAAGTCTCCATCCTGACAGCAGTGTCTGTTACCAGACTAAAACCAGTGTCTGGACTTCATGTCGTTGATGTAGTTCAGTGGTTAGTGCACTGGGTTCCCAGCCGAGCGATCGGGGCTTTGTCCCTAGATGGTGCAGGATTTTTCCGATCGCAGAACGGCACCTGAGTTATCTGGAAAGTTTTTTGTTCTGAAAAGGTTTGCCTCGCTCTATTCTACTGACGGAGGCACGTACCTTTCTACCGAGACCGTTGTCCTTTTAGGCGATATCAGGACGTATAAACCGGTGCTTTGATGCGTTTGTGCGTCTGTGTGTACATATGCTATTTAGAGCGATCTCAGAGATCAACCCTTACAAAGTGCAATGGGAGAGCCTCACCATGAGGGCCCTTGTAAAAGTTGTGTAAGAGTGTGATTATTGAACAGAGATAAATGAAACAGAGTGTGAGGTCAGAAGACACAGAGTGTGGATCTTGCGAGATCTGGGTAAGTAAAGGCGGACGACGGCATATGGACTACGCCACCCCTAGTATGCCATTGGGCAAGAAAAATATGAGCCTAACCCGTGGTCTAACACCATATTACAGTATGCCACATTGGCGTGTTATAGGAATCTTTTGTATGGCCACCATAGTGTTTTGGCAGCACAATATTAGAGAGAACATTTGTAGGAGATTTGTTTGTTTATTTGAAATAGAGAACGGACAGATGTATTCAATGAGTATCTGGTGTTTTAATTTCCCAGGAAACATATTCAAGCCCTTAAGATTCTTGTCTTACAGAACGCCATTCTCCAGCCATTGTTAACCTTCATTACGATTGTCTTGTGGATCGATGCCAAGTACACAGATGGACAGGTCAGATATTAGTTACTGGGAGATTAGATAATAGCTTCGATTGTGGTAGGATAGGTAATGGGAGAGTAGATGTTGGGAGATTAGATAATAGTTCTCATTGATGTAGGATAGGTAATGGGAGATTAGATAATAGCTCCGATTGTGGTAGGATAAGTAATGGCAAATTAGATGGTGGGAGATTAGAGAGCTCCGATTGTGGTAGGATAGGTAATGGGAGATTAGATGGTGGGAGATTAGATAATAGCTCCGACTGTGGTAGGATAGGTAATGGGAGATTAGATGTTGGGAGATTAGATGGTGGGAGATTAGATACAAGTTACGATTGTGGTAGGATATGTAATGAGAGATTAGATGTTGGGAGATTAGATAATAGCTCCGATTGTGGTATGATAGGTAATGGGAGATTAGATGGTGGGAGATTAGATAATAGCTCCAATTGTGGTAAGATATGAAATGGGAGATTAGATGGTTGGAGATTAGATAATAGCTCCGATTGTGGTAGGATAGGTAATGGGAGATTAGATGTTGGCAGATTAGATGGTGGGAGATTAGATAATAGTTCCGATTGTGGTAGGATAGGTAATGGGAGATTAGATGTTGGCAGATTAGATGTTGGGAGCATAGCAAGAAATCGGATGCAGCAGGCCCTAACATCGCTGGAAGAGTGGGCGAACTCATGGCTGGTCAAAATAAACGAGGAGAAAACCACATGCACAATATTCTCGCTTTCAATAAAACCCCAAAATACCAAATTAAGTTTAAATGGCAAATTCCTGCAGCCAAACGACAACCCAACCTATCTGGGAGTCACATTTGATCGGCGCATGACACGGAAAAGTCAGATCGAGAGAAACCGAATGAGAGCCAGAGAAAGAATGGCAATCATGAGGAAACTGGCTGGCACAAGCTGGGGAGCAGACGAAGGCATACTAAAGAAACTGTACACTGGAAGAGTGAGACCAGTTCTCGAGTATGGCATTGCGGCATGGACAACAGCAGCAACGGCGAACTTCGATAAAGTTAGCAAACTTCAAAACCAAGCCATGAGAGTTATAACAGGAGGCATGAAGTCAACGCCAATTGTAGAACTTCAAAATATTACAAAACTGCAATCCATGACCGATAGAAGAGACTGCAGAGCCCAGCTGCAGTCAGAGAAACTCCGAAGACTGACTGACCATCCAATGCACCAGAGACTAAACAATTTGGGAAATGGGAAACTAAAGCGGAGAAATAGCCAAAGCAAAGATGCACGAAGATCCCATAAACGCACTAGCAACACCAAAACCCATCACTACTGTACGAAAACCTACCTGGAGGCAGGATATATTTCCAGAGGTGGTAGAAAATATGCCAGGTATTGCAAACAAAAACTGCCAGACTGAAAAAGAAAGGAGAGATACTACGCTAAGCTTCATATCGAAAAGCTACCCAAGCATGGACTGGACCCATGCATACACCGACGGCTCTGTAACAAACACTACACAGAACGGAGGGGCAGGAGCATTCCTGAACCTACCAAATGGCAGAAAAATAACACTGTCATTCGCTACTGGTAAGTACACAAGCAATTTCAGAGCGGAGGCAGAGGCACTGAGGGCGGCAGTGGAAGAAATGGTGACACACAATGAAAATAAGAGCCATATAGTCCTGCTGACAGATGCTCTCGCCGTAGTCACAGCGCTAAAAAGCCAGAAAAACACTGAGCTTAATGATTTAAGAGCAGCACTCTGCAAACTGTGCCAGCAGTCCGCACCAAAAAGGGTAGTGGTACAGTGGGTCCCATCACACTGCAACATCCAAGGCAACGAGGAGGCAGACAGACTGGCAAAAGAAGGTGCAAGACTACCACAAACAGATACTAGTATGACGTACGAAGAGTCAAAACGGCTTATCAAAGCCAGATACATGACCAAATGGGAAACCGAACATACTGGTTACACCAAAAACTATGCCTATTACCAGTTGAACCGAAGAGAGCAGGTCGTTTTCAGACTTCGCACTGGCCACAATAGACTGAGGTACCACTTATTCAACAAATTGAAGATAGGTGGTACCGACGAATGCCCTTGCGGTACTGGTAAAATGACCGCTGAACATCTGCTGCAGAACTGCCCGACATACGAGGATCAGAGAGAGCAGATGTGGCCATCACCAGTGGAACTGCAAGACAAGCTATATGGCAGTGGCGACAGCCTCAGGATGACCGCCGCTTTTCTCGAAAAAATAATGGTTACTGTCTGACTGCGTACGAAGAAGAAGAAGAAGATGTTGGGAGATTAGATAATAGCTCCGATTGTGGTAGGATAGGTAATGGAGATTAGATGGTTGGAGATTAGATAATAGGTCATATTGTAGTAGTGTAGGTAATAAGAGGTAAGATGGTAGGCGAGGAGAGGTTATGTGATAGTAGGTTAGATGGTGGGAGGATAGACGATGGGAGGTTAGATGGTGGGAGGGGATCAAGATGCTGAGCAGCGCATAAGCTGCAGTGGTCAGCGACTCATAGCTGACTGCTAGCGTCAGGGCCAGCGAACCAAAGCTGTCAAGAACCTTCTACACCTCCACGCGGTGATCCTGGATAACAGACTGCAGCAGGGGAGACTAGCTAAGGAGAAGGGATCGAAGAAAGAATGCTAACCCGGTACTCAAAAATGATTGCTGAAGTCGGATGCATTGGACCGAAAGGTGCAAATATCGCAATCAAGCTGTAAACTACGACACAGCGCATTGCGTTCTCTGGACTACATTCTGCTACTTTTGCCCTTTCAGGGTTTGGAAGCGGGAGATTTAGAATCAACGAAGACAAGACAAGATGGTAGGAGGATAGGTGATGGTAGGTTAGATGACGGAAAGTTAAATGATAGTGGACAGTTGCATTATGAGATGTTTGATGATAGTGGACAGTTAGATGATAGTGGACGGTTAGATGATAGTGAACAGTTAGGTGATAGTGGACAGTTAGATGATAGTGGACAGTTAAATGATAGTGGACAGTTAGATGATAGTGGACAGTTAGGTGATAGTGGACGGTTAGATGATAGTGGACAGTTAGATGATAGTGGACAGTTAGATGATAGTGGACGGTTAGATGATAGTGAACAGTTAGGTGATAGTGGACAGTTAGATGATAGTGAACAGTTAAATGATAGTGGACAGTTAGATGATAGTGGACAGTTAGGTGATAGTGGACGGTTAGATGATAGTGGACAGTTAGATGATAGTGGACAGTTAGATGATAGTGGACGGTTAGATGATAGTGAACAGTTAGGTGATAGTAGACAGTTAGATGATAGTGGACAGTTAAATGATAGTGGACAGTTAGATGATAGTGGACAGTTAGGTGATAGTGGACGGTTAGATGATAGTGGACAGTTAGATGATAGTGGACAGTTAGATGATAGTGGACAGTTAGGTGATAGTGGACAGTTAGATGATAGTGGACAGTTAGGTGATAGTGGACAGTTAGATGATAGTGGACAGTTAGGTGATAGGAGATGGATAAATGATGGTTGGCAGTTTGATTAATAAATATGAATAAATGAAATGAACTTCTGGGTATCTATCTATCTATCTATCTATCTATCTATCTATCTATCTATCTATCTATCCATCCATCCATCCATCCATCCATCCATCCATCCATCCATCCATCCATCCATCCATCCATCCATCCATCCATCCATCCATCCATCCATCCATCCATCCATCCATCCATCCATCCATCCATCCATCCATCCATCCATCCATCCATCCATCCATCCATCCATCCATCCATCCATCCATCCATCCATCCATCCATCCATCCATCCATCCATCCATCCATCCATCCATCCATCCATCCATCCATCCATCCATCCATCCATCCATCCATCCATCCATCCATCCATCCATCCATCCATCCATCCATCCATCCATCCATCCATCCATCCATCCATCCATCCATCCATCCATCCATCCATCCATCCATCCATCCATCCATCCATCCATCCATCCATCCATCCATCCATCCATCCATCCATCCATCCATCCATCCATCCATCCATCCATCCATCCATCCATCCATCCATCCATCCATCCATCCATCCATCCATCCATCCATCCATCCATCCATCCATCCATCCATCCATCCATCCATCCATCCATCCATCCATCCATCCATCCATCCATCCATCCATCCATCTATCTATCTATCTCGCATGCATGTAAAGTATATATACATATACACCGTACATATAGCTAAGGTAATACAAAGGCCGCCGTCCATCGTAGACGATGCTGGCATAATTTGTTTTGCTAGCGATATTTTTAGTAAGGATTAACTGCGCTACTTTTCATCCTCACTCTCTCTCGTCTTGAGCCGCCCGACCCTAGTGGCAAGTCAAGGACAAGACGACTATGGGGCTTCTACGAGATGCAGGGGACTCCGCATCAAGGACTCGTGAAAAAGACAGCGGAGTCCGGAGTCGAACCCACACCACCTGATCACGAGGTCGACGGCTTAACCACTTCCCCACAGAATCCCGGACATATAAAGAAGAAGAAAAGATACACACACTAGTATATTCAACCGCGACTGAATGAAACTGGCATAACGGCCACAAGTGTGAGAATGGAGATTATGACGGTGACTTGTACTTTGAGATAGTTATTCGAGTACTATTTAACAAAGTCGGCCATCGTATCGGAGTGTCAGTCATAGCTTCAGATGGTAGAGAATGGATTGCTATGGAATGGGCGGAAAGTGCAAGAAGAGACATCAAATCTTATATACCTTGATGCGGTTCTTAGTAATGATAGAGCTGATATCCTGGTCTTGGTCAATGATAGATCTGACATCCCCATCTTGGTCAATGATAGATCTGCCATCCTCGTCAATGATAGATCTGACATCCTTGTCAATGATAGATCTGACATCCCCGTCAATGATAAATCCGACATCCTCGTCTTGGGCAATGATAGATCTGATATCGTCGTCTTGGTCAATGATAGATCTGATATCGTCGTCTTGGTCAATTATAGATGTGACATCCTCTCCTCGCAGGCACCCATCCTGGTAACTTTAGATATAGATAGGCCAGGGAGTTTGAGGTTGACCAATGACCGCCTCTTTGATGTTGAGAATCATGAAATTGTCAATCCAGGCTGTGGATTCATACCGCAATACGTGAATCCAGCAAAGAGAGGTGCCTGAGAGAATGTTGCAGAAAAATGTACACACAACAGACTATTAGAACTGTCAGAATCCACTGCCTAGAGTGCAGTGATCTCGATTCTTAATTTAATATAGTAGCCATGTTCATGCAAAGTTATAAACAGTCTGCCATGAACTTCCATCAGTTTTCGTTGAGCGATGGCTACCCTTATCTGAACGTGGTCAGCGTGGTGTCCTCCATTTTGGCCTTGTATGGCTTTATGGTGTTCTTCAAGCTGTGTAGGAACCACCTTAAATCTGCAGACATCGTGCCAAAATGTGTGGCACTACAGCTTGTTATCGTATTATGTCAGCTACAGGACACACTCTTCTCCATCCTGGCCAAGTTTGGCATACCACCATGTGAGGGAACTCTATCATCCCACGTAAGAGGCCAAGGTAGGTCAACAGCGATGTTTTTCTAAACTTATCACTACTTGCATCTCATTTTTGTTCTTTGGGTGGTTTTGTTGAAAGTTTGCCTTTCTGAGTCCTATTGACGAAGGAACGCCCTTTCAACCTCGGCCTTTTAGGTTATATCAAGACGTATTTGCCAGAGTGTGGATTCGTATGTGTAACTGTGTTCCACCATGGCAGCTTTGCAGTACAGTAGTTTTGCCAATCCTTTCTGTACGTGTAGAAATGGTCAAACAGAAAAATCCCCGACATGCACAGCCAAACTGTACACTACGTGATTTAGAACCCGGTATCGGATCAAGATGCTGAGCAGTGCATGAGCTGCAGCGACCCAGAGCTGCGAAGACCCTTCTACACCTCCACGTAGTGATCCTGGATAACAGGCTGCAACAGGGCAGACTGGCTAAGGAAAATAGATCGCAGTGGGAAGACTAACTCGATATTCAAAAATGCTAGCTGAAGTCGGATGTGTCAGACCAAAAGGTGCAAATATCGCAGTCAATGTATAAATTACGACACAACGCTTTCCGTTCTCTGGACAACATACTGTTACTTGCAGAGCGGGAGTGTGTCAGCGTTCATGGCTTGGTAGCGGGAGTGTGACAACGTTCATGGCTTGGTAGCGGGAGTGTGAGAACGTTCATGGCTTGGTAGCGGGAGTGTGAGAACGTTCATGGCTTGGTAGCGGGAGTGTGACAACGTTCATGGTTTGGTAGCGGGAGTGTGAGAACGTTCAGGGCTTGGTAGGGGAGTTTGAGAACGTTCATGGTTTGGTAGCGGGAGTGTGAGAACGTTCATGGCTTGGTAGCGGGAGTGTGAGAACGTTCATGGCTTGGTAGCGGGAGTGTGACAACGTTCATGGTTTGGTAGCGGGAGTGTGAGAACGTTCAGGGCTTGGTAGGGGAGTTTGAGAACGTTCAGGGCTTGGTAGCGGGAGTGTGAGAACGTTCATGGTTTGGTAGCGGGAGTGTGAGAACGTTCATGGCTTGGTAGCGGGAGTGTGAGAACGTTCATGGCTTGGTAGCGGGAGTGTGACAACGTTCATGGTTTGGTAGCGGGAGTGTGAGAACGTTCGTGGCTTGGTAGCGGGAGTGTGAGAACGTTCATGGCTTGGTAGCGGGAGTGTGAGAACGTTCAGGGCTTGGTAGGGGAGTTTGAGAACGTTCAGGGCTTGGTAGCGGGAGATTGAAAACGTTAAGGGCTTGGTAGCGGGAGTCTGAGAACGTTCATGGCTTGGTAGCGGGAGTCTAAGAACGTTCATGGCTTGGTAGGGGAGTGTGAGAACGAACGAGAAAGAACCCGGTAAGTTCGGATTGCAGATCAAGCTTGCACTTGATTTACACGCCTACACCACGCACTTCTTGTCTACTTGTGTGTCCTCCCTCATAATCATTGCATAGTGGTATGCCGTGAATTGTTCAAGAAGTTTTCCCGTTTCAGATACTTTCTTCTGCGTTCATTCTCAATCTCCCACTACTAAACCCTGAAAGCGCTTAAGTAGCAGAATGTAGTCCAGAAAACGAAATGCGTTGTGTCGTAGTTTACAGCTTGGCTGCGATATTTTCACCTTTCGGTCCAACACATCCGACTTCAGCAAGCATTTTTTGAGTACCGGGTTAGCATTCTCTCTTCGATCCCTTCTCCTTAGCCAGTCTGCCCTGCTGCAGAATGTTATCCAGGATCACCGCGTGGAGATGTAGAAGGGTCTTGGCAGCTCTGGTTCGCTAGCCCTGACGCTAGCAGTCAGCTATGGGTCGCTGACCACTGCAGCTCATGCGCTGCTCAGCATCTTGATCCCCTTCAGATACATGGTATCACAAATTATGTATTGTAAATTTAGAGTTTATTCCCCTGCCCGGTTGGGGGCCTGAGCTATCATCATTTGACCCGAGCTAGCTCAAGTATCAATTCATAACTAATTATAATACGTAATAACAGACTAGGCAAAAAATTGTCTCCAATTAATGACAGACAAAACAACAGATAGTCAAAGACAGGAGAACGTTTACCAGAGTGAGATCACCATCCTTTTCGAGCTGGTCGAATGGTTGTCACGCTGTACATTTTACACTGGAGCAAATCCTCCGCGTTTAAGAAAATGTAGTGATATTTATCGTGATCATCTACTGCAATAATGATAATTACATTATAGCCAATGTCACGCTGAACCGCTCACGTAGCTTTCAGTGTAGAAACAACATTCAGCATCTTGACTTCCACTTAAACACCAGAGTTTGATTCTCAGGGGTAGATTTGCCATGAATATTTTCCAAACACAGAAGCTAGAAGCTTCTAGGCCGACACAACATACACGACGGCTAGGTTCGGTGAACATTTCAATACTGACTATGTCAATCCGTCACTTAGTCTCCAGGATCATCGATAACAGTCTCTTCTATATCCGTATCAGAATCTTCGTTCACAATAACATCGATACCCGATTCAGGATCACTTTCTTCATTACTGCTCGGATTTCTGCCATTAGTCTATAAGAGACTAAACTAGATAATGGCGAGATGAGGATTGGCGAACGCTCCCAAGGAGGCTAAAAAAAGCGCTTTACAGTCACACTAAAAACGTCTTTAAAATCCTTCAGCATTAACCTCAAAACATGGGAAGATGCTGCTAAAGACCGTACAATCTGGCGTACAGCTCTCTGTAGAGAAGCAGTGTCATGCGAGGCTTCTAAAACGACAGCAGCAGAACAACGGAGAAAGGCCAGAAAAGCCCGTGAAATATTAGTTTCACGAAGCGAACTTTTCATGCCCTCACTACCTGCGAGTATGCAGATCCCAAATCGGACTTCTCAGCCATCTCCGTACCCATCGACAACCCGAAAGTACAGTATACTCGACTGGAAGGACTGGCTAAAATGAATAAGGAAAGGTCCTCATCACGCGTGATAGACGAACAACACACACAGACAATTTCAGTAGTTCTGATGTCCGAGAAACGAATTCTCCTCGGTGACTTGAATACTAGAGTGGGAACAAATCAATGGACCTGGGAGGGAACAATTGGCGTACATGGCACGGGAGAATACAACAGCAATGAGCTAAACGTGTTGAGCTTGTATGCCACACACGATCTCTTTATCACAAACACAAAGTTTCCCCCTTCCCATTCATCAAATACAACCTGAATGTATTCGCGTTCTAAGTAGTGTCGTCTTATAGACTATGCCATCACCAGAAGGAGCGATAGATGTGATGTGCGGATGACAAAGGATTTGCCGAATGCTGAACAGACCATCGACTGATAGTGTTTAAATGTAACCTCCACAAAGAGCCCAGGAGATGACACAAAGGTCGTAGACCCGTGAAGTGGCTTCGCGTTTCAAAAGTGCAGAACGGAACAGTCACGTGGGGTTTTTCCAGGTGCTTTGGACATTTGGTTATATCAGTGCTCTTCACGCTTGGCATTACCGCCCACTAGTGGGCGATTTTAGCTTTCATGTGAACGGTAGCAGAATAAATGCATGCTGTATTAACAACACAACTTCAGGAAACTATAGCAGAATACCAGCAAACCAACAAGAACGCACATTTTGAGAACCTGTGTTTTTTTCCGTAACAGCAGACGTTACCGAAATCTTGAGTCTTTCAAGTCAAAATGCTATAAAACGGTACTCAGAATACCGTGGACCGAAAAAAAAGGAAGAATCCATTCGACAAGAGTTGGACATAGAGGCGAACTGGTTCATAAATTTAATCATGAACAGAAAGTAGAGATAATTTGGCCACAACAAAAGATACAATGGTCTAAGTGAACGGACATGGAGAGCACGGCGCCGATCAAGAGAGGCAGAGACAGAAGGCGGTGGTGATGGCACTACGATGTCAAGGAATGCTTGGACATGATTCTGGAGCAGGTTGGAGATATGACAAGAGATGGGGTTTCTTTCAGGCGGGGTGTGATGTAAGCGACGTTCAGCAATGGACATGCTAAATGATGAGTTGAAACATCCAAAATACACAGACTCGGTGGACGATCGAGGAATTTTCTTCAATTTAGATTTTGGCGGTATGGACAATTTACTCTCACGAACATTAAAAAAGTTGGCATCAGGTATAATAAGATTGAACAACACTGGGTTAACAGTTCTGTCAGACTTCGGAGAAAGGACAAATGGGACAATCGGAAGAAGGTAGTGTACCTTGCTGCTTCTGAGATTATGGGCCGTACCACATGCAAGAACCCCGACTGGTTTGTCGAAATGATGAAGGCACCACGACAGAGCTGACTAGAAACAAAAACACAATCTGTAGTTTCTACCAAAATGATCTCTGCTCAACATACAAAAAGGCAGCTTCCACAGTATGCAAAGGATAGTCTAAAACCAGCTAAGAAAGATGCAATATCTGACTCATCAACCAAACAGATGGTATCCAGAAATATGTGGACACGTGACTCAAAGTGGTTATATATGATGCACTGGAGAAAACCTATGGTCCTCAATCCAGTCACTCATCTCGTCGTTAAAATCGGCGCATAATAGCACTGAAGGACACGAGCTACTGTTCTTGAGGGCTGGGTGGTGCACTTCAGTGAAATCATCAACTATCGCACACCACTAACGATATGTTCGACATACTTACCAGCACTGATGATGTCAAGAAAATCTGTCAAATGTCTAGCAGTTAGATCCTCGGGTTTGATACGGTACACTTCTTGATAAACCTTACAGAGTATAAGGTCCAACCCGGCTCCAACGGCTAACAGACCTTTTCCTTTCAATTTGAGATGACGGCCTGGAATGGCGTGCTGTCCTTGGACTAGGCTAGTCCTCAGACATTTTAGCTGAGTGCGTTCTATTTCAACGGGACAAAGTCATAACATAAAAATGGTGAATAAACAGTTTTCATTACTCAGTCTCAATTTGCGTCGCAATTCTCAACGACATTCCCGCTATTTGCGCAAACAATGACATCACTATCATCGGAAGCCCTATATCGGCTCTCCCCGTGTAGAGAACCAGATGAAATCATTCTAGTTCCTCAGTGCAATAAGATACATGCTCACCTAAGCAGTGATACGTCACAGCAGATACTTTTTGACTCCTAGTCTAAATTTCCTTGTCGATCCTGCCGTTTTCTGAAAAAATACTGCCCATCTATAGTGACATAAGCAGATACAGTGAAATTGAAGTAGATAGAGGTACCAAGATGTTGTTTCATTGGACAGGTCAACCAACCTGTGTTAACCTAGTATCGGGGAGTAACATACGCGTGCCTTGTTACGAAATCACAGAAAGACAGTGACATTATAAGTGAATTGATTTGATGGGAATTAGGTTATTTGATGTGTTTTTATGAGAATAACAGTGATTTTAACAATGGTTGACATGTTTGGCAACCAGGGAGAGAGTAATTGTGTTACATCCATATTCCTGCCCTGTCCAGTGATACCATTTTAAAATTTAGTCAGCAGTGAAATAAATTCCCTTGCAGACATGTTTCTTAGTGATTGAGAATAGTTCTGTTGATCACATTGCTATCTAAAAATTGTTTTAATAAAACTATGCACTCTACATTTAGGGAGAGTTACATCTGTGTGGTAGAAATATGAGGTCTGATCAACATGTGTCAGACAATTTTTCCCCACAGAAACACATGAAGCACGAGATGTTTAGGGGAACTTCATGCACGTGCATATGTGAATTTGTATCTCTCCAGCAGAGAGCGTTAGTCGCTGTCAGGCAGTCTGTGAGTGAGCGATATTACAGCAAATGTTGTCAAAAGCTGGCGATGCCCAAGTATAAACCATTAGAAAGATTCTGGAGGTTTTCGGCGACAATGACATGAGCGTCACACGAATTAAGGAGTGATAAAATAGCTTCAAAGATGACAGAACATCTACGTAGAATGGACTACTTACCGGTAGGCCCTAACAAGTCACAATGACTAGGACATTGACCTAGTGTTGACTTTGGCCACGCGGAACCGTCATATCGTCACGCTAGAACTTGCGATGAAGTGGGGATAAGCATAGGTTCAGTGCGCTCTCATTTTGATCGAGGATTTAGTCATGTGGAGAGTGTCGGCAAACCGTGTGCTGATACTGCTAATGATGCAGCCGAAGCAACTCCGTTTGTACACCATGCAGGCTTACACAAACGGGGACCTTGTACATATGTGGGCTTACACAAAGTGACCTTGTACATAATGTGGGCTTACACAAACGGTGACCTTGTACATAATGTGGGCTTACACAAACGGTGACCTTGTACATCATGTGGGCTTACACAAACGGTGACCTTGTACATCATGTGGGCTTACACAAACAGTGATCTTGTACATCATGCGGGCTTACACAAACGGTGACCTCGACTTCCTAAACATCGTAATAACTGGCGACAAAGTGTACATTTACGTGTATGAGCCGCAAATAAAAGTGCGGTAGTAACCAAAGTGGAGACTTCACAGAGACCAAAAATAAAGCAAAGGAGACATGCATCAACGTCAAAGTAATGTCGACCATTTTATTAAGACTCCTGATCGTGAGTACACACAAGGTCAAAACATAACTAAAGAAAACTACATGGAGGTCATCCATTGCCTTCGTGTTGCTGTGTGATACAAACTTATGGGTAAAGGGAAACTGGCAGTTTCATCATGGCATCGCTCCCGCCCAATCTTTACACCTGATTCGGTTTATAATTTCTTGGTCATACACAGCATTCCTCTATTTGGGCAGGCTCCCGAACTCTCTCGCCATGGCTCCTTGCGATTTTTGGTCGTCCCCCAAGCTGAGAAATTACCCAATTTGAGTCACGAGAAGACATGAACGCGACGAATTTAGATGTACATTCCCAGAGTCCTTCCTAAATCCATCAATGGCGGAACCGCTGGTAGAAGTATATCCAGTTCAAAGGAGAGTTCTTTGGTGTAGATTAGGGCTACGAACCTCTTAAGTAATTGAATTTTTACTAAAGGTCCAATATTTTTTAAAAAGACATTGGAGCACGGCTCACAATACAAAGGTGCTGGGTTCGATCCCCATCACAGTACCTGCCGTTACCCCGGGGAAGCAAACCCTTAGAAAAAGCAGATCTGTACATAAAATGCATGCTGAAGTCAGATGTACTGGGCCGACAGGCGCAAAAAAAACACCCCAGTACAGCCCACACCGCCTTGGGGATTAGAGAAAATAAGGCGAAAGCAAAAAAAAAAAAACGTGTAGATGCATAATGACAATAACTGGATAATTGAATGTGTGAAAATGATCACAGGAACTGTCCATGTGAACGTCAGTTGTGACCCACGTTTCAGTGAAAATGATCACAGGAACTGTCCACGTGAATGTCAGTTGTGACCCACGTTTCACAGTGAATGATAATGGTAGATATATATCCTGTCCGTTACATCTTCTACGGTGCTCGTACTGAAAGGGAAGACGTGGCGTTTACAGCAAGAATGCTAGTCTTTTGACCAGACGGGATTCTTTGGGGAACCTATGTTGCCTTCCCACTTCTTAGTTAAGGCTACACTTGTGCAGTCCACCACTTGGTAGCGGAATAGGGTCTTGGTCGGCTCTAGTTCGCTGACCTTAAGCTAAGTATCATTTGCTGTCGTCTCATCTTCAGTCCATAGCCTGTGTGTGAGACAGATGTCTAATTATGTCAACAAATCTGCAGCATGTTATCTATTCTATTCTTGAACTCTGATCTCCAGCATACCTCCAGATGGTGTTGGTCTTGCAGATGTTCCTACTGGCACTACTTTCAAGATGTTTCTACCGACGTCCACACGACATTTTGTCAAACTTGTCAGCAGATCCAGATGTGACTACTTCAGCATGCCATGTGGACACGGACAAATTGTCTTCTCCAGCAAATACAAACAGCTTGAGTGTAGTTAAGTCCCAGCCTTTGGAAAACCAGAAGTGATTAATCTATCTATTCATACCAATCATTTGCAACAGAAGATTCTGTTCTCCCAAACAATTCATTATGGTAACTAATTCTAGGTATAGATATAATAAGAAATAAGATTGTTCTCCCTAATAATTCTAGGTATAGATATAAGTAATAAGATTGTTCTCCCAAACAATTCTAGGTATAGATATAATAAGAAATAAGATTGTTCTCCCAAACAATCTCCTAGAGTGACTGACTCCAGGTTAAAGATAAGCAAACAGAAGATTCCTTTCTCCCCAACAATCTTCTTCTAGAGTGACCGACTCCAGGTTAAAGATAAGCAAACAGAAGATTCTGTTCTCCCCAACAATCTTCTAGAGTGACTTACTCCAGGTTAAAGATAAGCAAACAGAAGATTCTGTTCTCCCCAACAATCTCCTAGAGTGACTTACTCCAGGTTAAAGATAAGCAAACAGAAGATTCTGTTCTCCCCAACAATCTTCTTCTAGAGTGACTGACTCCAGGTTAAAGATAAGCAAACAGAGGATTCTGTTCTCCCCAACCATCTTCTCCTAGAGTGACTGACTCCAGGTTAAAGATAAGCAAACAAGATTCTGTTCTCCCCAACAATCTTCTCCTAGAGTGACTGACTCCAGGTTAAAGATAAGCAAACAGAAGATTCT
Source organism: Ariolimax columbianus (assembly GCA_036924085.1). Classification (NCBI taxonomy): domain Eukaryota; kingdom Metazoa; phylum Mollusca; class Gastropoda; order Stylommatophora; family Arionidae; genus Ariolimax; species Ariolimax columbianus. The sequence goes on along the minus strand of JAVGWX010000002.1, from coordinate 53,588,680 downwards.
GTTCTCCCCAACAATCTCCTAGAGTGACTGACTCCAGGTTAAAGATAAGCAAACAGAAGATTCTGTTCTCCCCAACAATCTCCTAGAGTGACTTACTCCAGGTTAAAGATAAGCAAACAAGATTATGTTCTCCCCAACAATCTTCTCCTAGACTGACCGACTCCAGGTTAAAGATAAGCAACAGAGGATTCTGTTCTCCCCAACAATCTTCTCCTAGACTGACCGACTACTGGTTAAAGATAAGCAAACAAGATTCTGTTCTCCACAACAATCTTCTCCTAGACTGACAGACTCCAGGTTAAAGATAAGCAACAGAGGATTCTGTTCTCCCAAACAATTCTCCATTATGATAGCTGATTCTAGGTACAGAGATTTTTTAAAAACACAAAAAAACCAGGGTCTGTTCTCCCCAACTAATCTTCTTCTAGAGTAACTTGACTCAGGTTATTAGAGATTTACAGAAAATTGATAAAACAAGAACGCCCTCAACAATCCCCCATTACGGCAACTCAACTCTGGGCTAGAGATTTGCAAGACAAAGCTCTTTCCAACAAACCTCCATTACGGTCCTCTGAATCCAGGTTAGAGACAAACCCAACAAGTTTCAATTAGTGTTACCAGACTCCGGGTTAGAGACAAGTAACAGAAAATTGGCTTGGTCCTCAAACTCACACTACCAAACACTAAAAGGGCTTAAGAAGCAGAATGTAGTCCAGAGAACGGAATGCGTTGTGCGTGGTTTACAGCTTGACTGCAATATTTGCACCTTTCGGTCCAACACATCCGACTTCAGCAAGCTAACAGAAGATTGACAAACAGGTACACACTGAACATTTGTTAGTTTTGTTCACATATGTCCCAACACCATGGCAGGATGCAGTGTGATGGGACTCTTAAGCTCTATTAATAATTAATACAACAAAATGTGTTACAGAAAAACAAAGAATTATGTATGGCACATTGTTTTTGTGTTCATTTTTTTATTAATTTTCTCAACCTCTACACCTCATGGTAGAAGGAGTGACTAAGTTCATATTCTCAAAATAATGCACAGATTATTTCTTGGAAGTAGACTCTCGAATGGAGTCACTTTTGCTCCTAGAATTGGACCTCTTTCTCTCAGCTTTGCGTTCCTTGGCCTCCTTGATTCTCTGGGCCAGCAGCTTGGTGTAGTCAGCATGCTCCTCCCGTTTCCTCACCACTCGCTTCTTCTTGAGAGCAAGCCTGTGACGTTTGCGTTGTAATACCACAGGGGTAACCAAACGCTGAATCTTGGGGGCTTTGCTCTTGGCCTTTTTGCCTGGAATGACAAAAATAAATACACAAAACCTATTAAAATATTTTTATTGATTCACATCGAGTAGATAAATAGGCTTAAAATAGTGCTAGCTCTGAAGAGGTTACATGTAAATGTTCTCCACATTAAGTTTAGAAATATCATACTTACAGGATGTATGGAAATACTTTGCTCAGATTTTCTAACAAAAGCATGATTTTTTTTGTTTGGAGATACTATGAAAAGTCTTCACAATCAGCCACACAAATGTTCATAATGTGTGTATATACTTAGGTCTTTTAGAGATTTGTATGTAGAAGATTATCATTCTTGAAAAGTAATATACATTGTACAGGTGTGTATAGTATAGCTGAATGATTGACAAATTCAAATATTTGTATATTTTTCTATTAAAAAACAAAAATTTTGTAATATAATCATTGCATTTGTCCATACATTACATGCCAAATGTCTTTATTGCTGTGTATTTTTCTTTTAATTCTGATCAAATCCATATATGAGGCTTGTTGAAATAAAACTGGACTCAGTGACTTTATTACAAACAAATTACATCATCTGGTGTGACAGAATTAAATATAGCAATTGTTATGAAGCAAACATGCCACAGGGTTAGTTAGGAAAAGTCGCCATAGGCATTCAGACCACTGGTTGGGTAGACGACTGATGCCACCCAAAGAAAATGACTAGTTCTTAACCATTTGGTTAACGGTTATGGTGGTTGGTCAGCAACCAAGGTACCCATTCCAATACTTCAGTTTCTTGCTAACCATATGAACTGTCCCTGGCAGAACAACTAATTTCTCTGCTAGCGAACGCAAGCTCCGGTCCACCTGAATTGCTTCATTAAATTTGGCTATGGCATATTCTGATACAATATGCGCCTGATCTGGTCTAGGAATCTTTCCTTAACTCATGCCTTCCTTTAAACATTGTTGCCCAGTTCTTTACTGTAGGCTTCCACACTTTTGCCACCATACACTGCTTGCATCCTGCGATGAATGTCAACTGGTCGACATTCTTCAGCTGTTAGAAACCGAATCACTGCTCGCCGATTAACTCTGGGCAGATTATTATTATTCTTCTTCTTCGTACGCTGTCAGATGTCAACCTGTATTTTTTCGAAAAAAGCAGCGGTCATCCTGAGGCTGTCGACACTGCCATTGAGCTTGTCTAGTGTTGCCACTGGTGATGGCCACATCTGCTTTCTCTGATCCTCGTATGTCGGGCAGTTTTGCAGCAGATGTTCAGCTGTCATTTTCCCGGTACCACACGAGCATTCGTCAGTGCCACCTATCTTCAGTTTATTGAATAGGTGGTACCTCAGTCTATTGTGGCCAGTGCGAAGACCACGACCTGCTCTCTTCTGTTCAACTGGTAATAGGCATAGTTTTTTGTGTAGCCAGTATGTTCTGTTTCCCATTTTGTCATGTATCTAGCTCTTATAAGCCTTTTTGACTCTTCGTATGTCACACTAGTATCTGGTTGTGGAAGTCTTGCAATTTCTTTTGCCAGTCTGTCTGCCTCCTCGTTGCCTTGGATGTAACCCGCTGTACCACTACTCTTTTTGGTGCGGACTGCTGGCATAGTTGACAGAGTACTGCTCTTAAATCATTATGGGCAGATTCCATATCACACTTGCTATGTTTTCAATGGTCTGCTTAGGAAACCGAGTCGGAGGCTAATGAAATTTTGCGAACTTGACGGTAGTATATATCAAATCCTTACGTTAGTCAGTCTGGATGTAAGTCTAATCATGTCACACCACTGTCCTCCCTGTAGATATCTTGTCAGCTCAGCATAAGTCTGCATGTCCTCTTCTTTTCCCCTGATTGTCTTCTAGTATTGACCTTAGCATACATGTTGCATTTTATGTTAGCTTATTTCCTATCCTGGCTTGATGGTAATAAACATCCTCGTTCTTACACCATTTGATGAGATTGCACTTGTTATTCCCTTGAGTGCTATATTCAGCGTTTTATTTTCGTAAAGGCCGTAAGCTTTTTCAAATTAAGAAAACTGTTCCAAGGCATCTTGTCAAAGACACTTTCATAGTCAATGAAGCAGATAAACAGAGAGCTCTACCCTATTCAACTATTCTCTTTGCAAGATATCTTAGTGTTCCAACTGCATCGCTAGTAGAGACTCCTTTCAGAACCCAGATCTTGCTATAAATTTTTCTCTGAAATATTTTTAGTTTAAAGCTTGTGATATTTGGTTCATCCCATGAAATTGACTGCAAGTATTTATATTAATTTTTGGGGATATTGAGATGATTACTGGTGTTGTATGATTTGTAGACATAACCTTCCTGGTAGATGTGTTCACATATTAGAAAAGTAAATATTGGAGAGCATTTCCTGCTGCTTTGATAAGTGCAGTGGGTAATCGGCTATCTATGGTGCTCTGTTATGTAGCATTAAGTGTATTGCAGTGTCAAATTATTCTCGTTATTGGCATATTCACCCTTCCAAATCAGGCTTAATTCAAAAATGTGATCAACTTGAATTGTGTAATATTCATTCTTAAAGAAATATATGTACTTTCTCCATTTTCTTTTGTGTGTCCATCTGGGAGTTTCCATTTTTGTCCTGAATTGTTCTTGGTGTTCAGTCCACTTCATTGCTGAAAGTTCACCCATTTACAGCTGGATTAACTAAGACCAGCAATCACATCATGCTCAGTCTATTAATTGCGGCATTCCATGATTTTAACATGGTACGTTCGTATTTTAAACCAATCTCACAACCCTTAGGACACTCTTCCCTACCTCAGGATATAGGAGGAACCACTGTAACCCACCCACAAAGAAAGAGGAAGAAACTAAGCACGAGTAGCATCAAAAATATGGAAAATAGTATACCAATGTGACAGTTACTGTAATGTCAAATCTGGGCTTATTACTAAGAATACCCTGCATAAATTTCAGACTTTTTGCTAGCAGATGCCTTTGTCATATTCTTCAATTCAAGTGCATTTATGTCATAACAAACCCAGACCCGTGGAGGACAGCCAGATAACAAAAACAGAGCAAAGACAACAGAAAACGTACCCTCTTTTTCAGGCAATGGTCTCCGGACAACGTATTGTCTGACATCATCCTCTTTAGATAAGTTGAACAGTTTTCTGATTTTGCTAGCCCTCTTGGGACCCAGACGACGAGGAATTGTTGTATCAGTCAAGCCAGGAATGTCCTGCTCACCTACACAAATTTCACAACAAATGTTAAGACTTGACACAACATGACATTATTCTTATATAAATCTGTCTTACATCTATCCATGCGTGTTATTCTGCAGGTTCTGCCACTTTTAACATACATTTAAAACCACACATCAATGTGTCACTTAAATACTTTTAATGAGGACTGCCCAGTTCAACTTTGAGGAGAAACTGATGGTTTGGTAGATGGACATTCTGTCATGTCAACACGATAGAATGCCACTGGTCTTTCGATGAAACAGGAAATTTACTGAAAGCTGTTTTCTGACTGTCAAACACGTGCAAGCCAAAAATAGCTTAGGTCAAGATCTTTCGGGGACAAATATTTTCTTGCATTTTATTAGTCCAATACTAAATCAAGAGCAGGAAACAAACAGCACTTGCTCAAGATCAGTAAAAATTACAAGATGAAATATTCAGAAGAATATTTCACCACTTATCACAGCCTGAAACAGTAAACGTAGAGGCTACTAAGGGTTGGGCATTGGATTAACTCCCCTGACTTCTCCATCTTCAATAAACTTCAAACAAAAAAATTCTCCAGATTGAGGGTAAACATTTACTGAAGACATGTACTCCCAAAGGTAACATGTTTTAGATTGACTAAATGTAAATATTTAGCAGCATGACTCATTAAAAACAGCATTATATTACTCTGCACACAATATAATTTTTATCTAGGGCATGTGATTATTAGTTCTTATGTTATCAGTATTTGAGTAATATTTATGCTCGATTTTAATCTTTACCAACTGACACTAAAAATTAATTTTCCATGCAGCTGCATTATTTTTTAGCACATCACATTTTATTATGGTTGTTGACTTTGAGAGCCTATAACTTATTTGTTGGGTCTATAGATATGATTTTGTTGTGTGTAGAGACATAAGTTGGAAATTGCCACAGAGGGCAGATAATGAAGTTTTACAAGATCGACATACCTGTTAAGTTTCCAACTACATTGTATGTATTTATTACATCTACATGAACTAAACAGATTTACCTCAGAAATATCTGTTGCAACAACTTCACCCACCTAAATTGTGGGATAATCTTCCAAATCCAAGCGATAAAGAATAAATCCTTTCAAAATTCACTTTAAAATAAAACAAGCCATTTTCTTACTTGAAATTAAAGTGGACAGAAGGTCCACTTTCATTTCAAGAAAGAAAATGGCTTGTTTTATTTTAAAGTTAAGTTCATTTTTAGATTCAAACACCTGTTATTTTAAGTCATTTCAATAGCATTAACCTGGAAGTTTGCGCACTATAAAGTATAATATATTTAGGCTAGTTTTTTTTTGCTTTTAGGCTTAAAATATAAATTTTTTCAGACTAAAAATCTTGCCACCAGTGCGGTAATGGTTAATTCTTACATGCGAACTGTATACACACTATATCTGTACATGATTTTTTTCCTACTGGCACAGACTTTGTACATATTTTACCCCCACACAGCTGTGAAAAAATTGTTTGATGCAACACAGTACTTTTATGAGTCGCACACAATCTCATCCGTGCAATAACTGCATCATATTTTTTTTTTAAACACTTCAATAATTTAAATGTGATCTTTCAACACAGCTTTCAATGGTGTTATACAAACTATTAATATCTACTTTCTGATGGATTGCCAGACACCATACAAGCTGATATTTTATTTATTTCTATCGGTGCCTTCCCAAAGGTGTAAAAATGTTCCAAGGAAAAGGAATTACAAAGTATCTTGATTACTGTATCGGTGATTTGTATTTGATATTTAGTGGTCAATAAATGTTTGACCAACCTTTCTTGATGATGACCAGTGCAAGCACACTCAGGCTACTGTCCACAATGCAGCCACGAACTGACTTGCGCTTTCGTTCTCCAGTACGACGGGGACGATAACACGAGTGACCCTTGCTCAAGAGCAATCTGACACGCCCAGTGGTGAGGATGCCCTGCTTCATGGGGAAGCCCTGCTTGTCATTACCTCCACTGATGCGCACAACGTAGCCCTAGAAATAAAAGCACACATTTATTTACAATGGCATGATTTAGTTTTAACTATTTGTTACAGTGTAACATTGTATAGCCTACATCGGGATGCGTGTGAATCATCTGACTCCAATATGCCATGACTTCGGAGAACAATACTAATTAGACATGAATGTAACAAGTTTGCTGACGAAAAGATATGTAATATATCATATTAAGTTTGTGAGATGAATGGGAAATAATTTAAAAGGGAGATGCGCCTCTCACAAACACTTTTAAGAAATAAAAATTAGTGCAATTAGAATCCTGCAATTTAAAGAGAGGTGAGATCTGCTGCTGTCATATCGGAGCTACTGTGTACAAGCTAGGCATGTAAAAACCATTGGCAGTTGGGGAAAAAAAGTGGGTGGGTTAGTCAATGTAGAGACAATAATTCTAAAATAATGAAATTGCTATCCAAGTGACCTGGCATGCAGGTCAAAAGTCAACCGGACAATTACTAGTTTGAAAATTATTCTTTATTGCAAGTTAATAATAAACAAACAGAACAATGGTTACTACAACTACAATAATTGAAGGGGTGATTAAGAGAAGAGATGTCATTTGAACTAACGTATTTTAAATGTAATTTTGCTTTTAATAACATTATAGAGAAATGAATAAATTTCCATATAATTATATTTTAAATTGGAATATGTGAAAATCTCTCCTCTTCTACCCTTGGGGTGTAGAGGTCTCCTATTGTATATACTTGACTGTGCAGACAAACAGGCGATTTGTTTGTTGCATATAATGTGAAAATATAAATTATTATCATAATATTGAACTGGTTATCCAATGACAATACTGCTACAATGTTAATGACATCCGACAATAAATAGGAAATGCTCTTTTTCCAGAGTGAGTGGCTTCCATTGGAACAGTTGGGACAATCACACTTTATACGCTGCTCAGGCCCAAACCTACATCTATTAACATTGACAATTCAAGATGTCCATAATCTCTACAAACACCATTTCTACTTACCTTACCATTTACACACAAAATAGCCCAAATGATATATACAAATGTTTACAAGATGATTCCCAGCAATGAAGCATCTTAATCATCCCACAGAATTCTGCCATTCAACCTATAAAATGTACCTAGCAGAGAGTAATACTAACAGAATAACCCCAAGTATCAAATGAACATGGTCACGGTTGACAAAAATCAAATTTGTTCCCCCAATTAAATTCGGCAACCACTGACAAAATCACCCACCAAACAGCAGTAGTTTGATGAGACAAAATTCAAGAGATATTACAAGTGATGGAAGACTGTCGAAATTGATTAGATGTCGCTTCAGGCTACAATCTAGTGATGACCAAAGTTATGCTTAAACTATGAAAGAACATAGCAACTTAATTCAACAGTTTCACTATAATGTGGGATATCTCAGAGATGAGAAGAAAATGTTGTTACGCCACACTCCACAATAAATTTCAAGCACTGCAACAATTAGACATATGGGGGCCACGGTCTGGAAAACGACGTGCACAGAAATTTTAGGTAAAAAGGAAAGCTGGCACAAAGAATGAGAAGCGGTAACATCACTCAAGGAATGAAGATATGTAAAATAGTGCCACTACTCAACAGGAATATTAAAGCACAGAACAACTACACTGAGGTAAACAAAGAAGTAAAAAACAGCATTGCGGTAGACAAGCAAAGGAGAAACTATATTGATTAGCTACAAAAATCTAAAAAGCTGCTGCTAGAGGAAATTTGAACGGTCTTTACTGTATTGTATGACGCTACCAGAAAAATACCAACATGAAATCAGACCTATAAATTACAGATTAAGAAGATCGATAACAAATTTTGAACAGAAAAATTGGGCTGAATACTTTGAAAGATCCTAAATAGACCAACCATTGATCAATCCACCCGACTTTTTACCTGAGGATTGAAGACCTCAAAGAAACAATTCTAAATAATAGTATATCAGCAGGGCCTAATGGGATACCAGCTGAAGCTATCTTGTTTATGGGTAACATTTAGGGACTAAACCCTGAGGAAAAATCTGCATCCTGAGCTATCTCCAGTCAGATTGCAACTGGCCAAATGTAGCTCAGGATGAGAGAGAGATTGACATATTGCGCAAATCTTCCTCACTTTAAATCCAAATCACAGCGCAAGTCACCCATTTCAGCGGACAGAGCAAAATGAACATTGTCTACACGGCTGAACAAAGAGTAGTTATCGCATGTGATGGACGAACGTCCTTATCAACAAGGCATAAAAAACATTTATTTGTAAAATCTGAGAACAGAATTTAAACTTACATATAAAAAAAAATGTGCTAAAAAGTCAGAGCAGGGCATGACAAATCTAGGATGTCTAACATTTCAAGATAAGTGCCATTTTTACACCTACAATTTCCCAAATTGCGTATATCACATCTGTTTTGATGGGCAATATTTTCCCATGTAATTTCCTTTCCTCCTCCTGGCTTGCAGTGCCAGGTTACACATCTAAGACATAACACAAATAAGGGATAGTAGAAATTACTTTGAAAATAAACATAAATTTGCATTATGCATGGCTCCTAGATTGTGTACAATGACAAATGGATCCTACACAAATCAGGGTCTGCAAACAAGAGCTGACCAAGACGTTTTGTCTCCAAGTGGCGACCCTGGAAACAGGCTGCACTAGTGTAGTTTGGCTAAAAGAATATATGATAGCAGTGGGAAGGTCAACAAGGTATCCAAAGAAGTCAGCTGAAACCAGATTGTATGGCCGAAAGGCGCAGATATCGCAGCCTTGCTGTGAACTTATAGCAAACCCTTTTCAGGAAAAATGACACTGAAGAAATAACCAATGAATACAGAAACATTAAAGGTAAATTTGTCTCTATCAGTATTAAACGAAATAAATACCTTCCACTCATCTCCAAGGCTGTCTGCAGTAACTTCAGCAGAAATACGCTTATCATAGAAAGGTCGCAGTTTCTTCTCATCATCTACTTCAATCAACTTCTGACATCCAGTGGCTGGAAAGCTTATGTTGAGCTAAAATAAACACAAAATACAATACTTTATCAATCTTGCCTACATAAAGTGTTTTTAGGACTAACCTATAAATGTTAACCATATTAAAATGTGAGAATTGTGTGCATCATTGCAACTTGGCAAGATGAGAACAAGACAGTACAAATGCATGGCACGATAAACATTGGCACTGTGGCAGAAAGACCTCTGCATCATGGATAGTACTTAGTTGACTCTATAAATTAGTAAATAATTCACGTTTTAAGTGAACTGAGATACTAGTCTGGTCAGGCACAACATACTGACCAAGACCACTATCTTGTTCCTTGCAAATAGGTGTGTTTTCAAGGCAGCATGGCAGACGAGATGTGGATTGATGTGATCTCCATAGCAGTGAGTGTCACGTAGAAACCAAGCACAGCACAACTGCTTGGAGGACAGAAGCACAACTGCTTGGAGGACAGAGGCCCACCTTCATCAGCATGCTCGGAGGAATGTGAGAAAAGCTCCCCCCCCCTCTCCAGAAGGCACAAAATAGTAAACTTACTCACTGTAAGCATTAAACAACAACATTCACGTCTGAGTAATTGTTGTGCTTCAAATAGGAGTTGCAATGTGTTTCAAATAGTTATGGCCAAGGCACAGTGAATGAGCTGACAGCAGCCAGTGCCTTTTGCTTGTTTCTGTATCCACACGTCACCTGGTTAACGTCTTGGCCTCTTCATAAATTGTAACTATGCCAGATTGATGCAGAATTCCACCTTTTTCTCTTCTGTGTTTGTTCTCAATCTCCCGCTACCAACCCCTGTACAGGGTTTTGCAAGTAGCAGAATCTAGTCCAGAAAACGGAATGCATTGTGTCACTAGTTTCCAGCTTGACTGCAATATTTGCACCTTTCGGGCCGACACTTCCATCTTGGGTGGACAACCTTCTCTCTTGACAGTCGTGTCAGCTTCTTTACTGTCAATCATGTTGCAATGAGATGGAATCCACTGTATCACAACTCTATTGAACAGGTGACATTTTTATACAGTATTACTTTTAGTTCTTTCGGCTTGGCATTTTTGGCTTTCCAGAGCAACTACTGACAAGCAAGTCCTGTGAAGAGTACTACTTGTCTTGTGTTTTTGTGAGAGCTTCTGCAGTCCCTACCGTGGATTTACTTGAAAATTGTCATATAGACTATAACGGCAAACAAGTGGTTCGGATGATTTCAAAATTGATTGTGACTATCAGGATTTACAATCAATCAAAAAATAGATATTTTTGCAATTTGAAAATAAATAAGACCAACAAGATAGACAAGAGAAATTACTAACAGTCTTATTTTTATTTCTCACATTCTACAGAGTTGTAGCCCAGTGTTGTATGTATTATCTTTTGCTTCTCTCGTGGCCCGAGAAACATTTTTATCCATTTTATGGCAGGTCTCGTTTATGCTGTCTGTCCACCTTTTTCTGTCTAACTCTCACCTTTCTTGATGTTGTCCTGTAGAATGTTGCATGAACAATGTGGCCAAACCAACTCATTCTCTGTTGCTCGATGTACTGTAGGCAGAGTATTGTTCCAATCTAATGAATCTTCTCCTGAATACTCATACTTGTGATTCTGTCTTTGGGTGTTGTTAGTGACCTTTCGTAGACACTGCATTTCACAGGTGACTAACTTTTGTTACTAGGCCTTATTCAATGCCCATGTCTGGACACTGGCAGCACAGGGTTGGGATGAAGATACTATTTAGATATATCATCTCTTTTTTGCTTGGAGGAAAATCTTGCCGCCCAAAAAGATCACAGAATTATCGGCAGAGGTATGTATATTGCTGAGCAGTCAAAGTGCATGAGCTACAGCGGTAAGCGACCCAAAGCTGACTTCTAGTAACAGGGCCAGTGAACCAGAGCTGCCAATCATCGGGGAGGGCTGAACTACACTTTTAACATACATTACAAGAACTTCTTGGATCTACTAGTTTCTGCCATATGCGCCATGTTTGCCACTCAATAAAAAAGACAAATGGTGACTAATTTCTTAGTCTAGAGTTTGATCAGCAACAATAGTAATGAATATCATATGCCATCTTTAATTAGATCCATGACTTTATTATACTAGATCTATATTTCTAATAGGTATTTCTACTAAACTAATTTAGTAATATATTTATAGGTATACTGGACTACTCAGTAGACTAAGACCAGTATAGACATATGCTGGACGTGAAACTAACAGAGCACTTGTCTCTCACGGCAATAGGTGTGGTCTAGTTTTGTAACCCGAGGTAAGTTACAATTTATTCAGCTGTAAATATTGGCACCTCGCTTTGACTGAGTGGAAACAACGAAAAATTATGTTTTTGTAGCAGTGACAGGCCAGTTATGCCAAATGATTATTTTTTTTCAAAGAATGAATAGAAGGTAAGTCAACCTTTTCCCAAATGCAATTTGAAATAAGTTTAATAGAACATAAAATAAAACATGAAAATGTATTTTGTGTACATAAATACTTCTGGTGTGTAAATGTTTACAGCATATGGAACCCAGTTTTCGACAGCGTCATAAGAATACAATCCGCAAAAAATTGCGAGATTAGTGCAACATCCATTTATCACTATACCTTCTGCAGAAAGTATCATACTTTATGATGCATCTAAACACAATTTTTCATGAAAATATACCATATTTTAGCCAAGTGTTTAATAAATATTACCTTCATGGTGCCCTTTGACAGGTTTTACTAAAGCTCCAAGTGAAAAGGAAGAGCTCTTTTTCGTGTACCCACTACGTAAACATCAATTTCCGGTAAAACATTCACCACATTCGCCCGGAACAATTTATTATACTAACCTTTGTAGGTAATTTGCATTGGTGATATACTGCAGTAAAACTGAATACTGTACAAAGGGTGTCTGAAAAAACCAAAAAGTTTAAATATATTTTTACACGAGAACATTGGCAAAAGTCTACAGACATCTTGACACGTTAAGGACTAAAACAATTTTTAAAATACACAAATTATAGCCCAAACTGCTCAAAATTAAACGCCACATTCAGTATAAAATCTCGCTCGCACTCATAAAAAACGTACAGAAAGAATTGGCAAAACTACTGAACTGGAAAAGTGCCTTAGTGGAACACATTACAAACACAAATTCATACACTGACAAATGCGTCCACATTACATAGGCTGACCCCTATTTCCTTGAGACAACAACAGGACATTTGGATGGCAAAAAAACAAACCTAACAAATTGTGGTCTTTCAAGGCCTGATAATAAAATTTCACACATTCCATGGCACAATTTTGCCTTACAACTAACTTAGCCCTCATTGTTTCAACACTTAATCTAGATTTCTCATTTGCATTTCTCACAGCATGTACTGTACTTCCTTGAAGACAAAGAGTAAACTCAACAATATTTTTAAAGTCTTGAACGCCTAGGCGTTTTTCGCCCATTTCAGAAAAAATATGGACCCAACTATCAGGTACAGGAATGTTTTCTATTCCATGTATCCCAACTGCCTCACGATTATAGTATTATGAGGGTCCACTGGTCGAATGCGCGAGTTTCTTCTGTTTCTGTGCACGTGATGAGTTCCTCATTCAGGCTGTCCTGTATTTATTTCCGCTCGTGTCTTTTCCAGTAGCACGCACTTGAACTTCTCGGTGTTTTCTAAACTGCACTTCCCCTTGTTGGCATATTATAAGCTGGTTTCATAAAAGAAATTCTCAACTACCCCCAAAAAAAAATTTGCTTCATTAATTTCTCCAGAATCTACTAATATTTCAAGTTGTTTTTTTACATCAGAAGTAACAAACACTTCACTTTTTCTGGACTAAACTGATTACAAGATTTTTCATGTTCATGGATACTTCTATAGCTGAAATAATATATTTTTCAATTAAACTAATCTATGTTTGGAATGTACACACTTGATCTCTTGCAAATGATAACCACAATTTCAGACTTGGATCGTCAAACAATTTTCACAACATAACAGGGTATTTTTCTTGAAAAAGACAATAAGAACTAAGTCCATCAAACACGCTTAAAATTATGTCAATTGATGGACCCAAGGACAGAAATCATGTATTCCCATGCTGTAACAAGTTACTGTAATTATTTCATGTAAAGTCACAAATGTTTTTTAATTCCTCAACTCTGACTGTGTATTGATGAATGTATGTGTATACTTTCACTGCAAAACGTCCAATATCAATTGGCAAACAGTCGACAGCACACTGCAGACGATTGTGTATAATGTGTGTCACACAACCAATACCGATAATCTCCCTCTTTAGTTCAGTTTCAAGTTTTCCCCACACATTATCTTTGCCAAGTCTTTTGCATTCATCAAAATAAATGTTCTGTATCAATTGAGAACAAGCAGTCATTGGCCGTAACGCACAGTATGATAAGCAACAAGAGCTTCCCTTGCTCCAATTGTGTCGCTTTCACTATCACCATCAGGTTTCACCATTAAACCACATGATGTTTTTGACTGAAGCCAGATTCTTTTCAGCATCCTTATATTTCTAGCTTCGCAGTTGTTGGCTGATGTCGCTTCTACCTCCACAAGAAACGGAAAAATTAACATTTACAATGTTGACATACGACTTCTGTTCCATCACTACACACTTTGTCCAGTTTAACAAATTTGTATTCCTTCTGGAGATCGTCATTAAAACTGCAGTTTCTCCTCTTTGAAATTGCAACGAATGGCAAGTTAGACTTAAAGTTTAACAAAATTAAAACTTAAAAAGAGGAAGTTGAAATCACCGGTAAAGAAGCTATCGGTTAACATACGATAGCTTCTATGCAAATAAAAAAACTAACGCTGCATCTGAGACTCACAAGTGTTGGCAATATGTATTTTACAAATTTATCGAGTAAATCACTGCAGATATCGATATGTAGTATGTATCGAACACTGACAAACTGTTCCATTCTAGGGTTATGTAACTGGTATCCATAATATTGATATGCGATTATGAGTAATAATTTAGCATTAATCAATATAAAAGTATATTTATAGCTTTCTTGAAAACAGGATAAAACTGATATTTTTATGAAAATGACGGGACGGACGGAAAATATGAAGAAAAAAAACGGCACTGTCGCGTTCAAAACGATACGTATGGTCACCCTAATATTACAGGTACACATACGCATACATGCACTGGACCATACGTCCTGATATCGCCCAAAGAACTACGGTCTATGGTGGAAAAGGCATGCCTCGCCAATAGAATCCAGAAGGGCAAACTTTTAATTAAAAGATAAAATAATGTGTAGGTTCGACTAGGATTATTGGATGCATTTTAATGCTCTAGTTCTTCAGTTACTAACCTAAAATTCACGATCTTCAGTGAGATTCTAGTTTGTATTAGTGTGTTGGGGATCAAGATGCTGAGCAGCGCATGAGCTGCAGTGGTCAGCGACCCATAGCTGACTGCTAGCGTCAGGGCCAGCGAACCATAGCTGCCAAGACCCTTCTACACCTCCACGCGGTGATCCTGGATAACAGACTGCAGCAGGGCAGACTGGCTAAGGAGAAGGGATCGAAGAGGGAATGCTAACCCGGTACTCAAAAAATGGTTGCTGAAGTCGGATGTGTTGGACCGAAAGGTGCAAATATCGCAACCAAGCTGAAAACTACGACACAGCGCATTTCGTTCTCTGGACTGCATTCTGCTACTTAAGCTCTTTCAGGGTTTGGTGATTAAGAACGAACGAAGAAGAAGAAGAAGTATTATTGTGTTGTTTAAAGTTTACGATCTTCAATGCGATTCTAGTTTGTATTAGTGTGTTATTTGGCTATTCGTGGTAAATTTTCAGATGGTTTCCTTCTTGTGGGCGGCTCACAAGGCCTGAAATATGTGCAGATATGCAGTTTCAAGGCCCTATGCATGCCCCTGGTTTAGCCTACTGATAAGTATAAGACCTGTTCTCTACATTTGTTACCGGGTCCTGAAATGAAAGCAACAACAACAAAATATTGTAACCTGCCACGCATGTTGTAAGGGTCAACAGAGGAGGGTTGTGGATGGAGTAGACTAGCTCATTTCTGTAGCAAATACTGGTAAAGCACGCGAAAAAGAAAATACGACTTCTACACCCATTGAGAAGAGGAGCGACTTGGCCAAGCATCATCACCATTTCTACTTCGACAAACTGAGACGCCATTTTACAAGAAATGTGCTATTCCTATCAATTCTTTGTGTGCCTTCGTCATCTTGTATAATATTTTGTATTTTGTATTTTTAAGTGTCTTTCAATCTATGATATGCTAATCTGTCAAGTATCTTCTCTCTGAAATGAAGAATGCTGAAAATATCATGGGCAGAAAAAAAGACAAACATAAATTTTGCAATCGCTCATAAAATAGGTTTCTAGAAAACTTAGCAAGAAAAAAACCTGACATGTTTCGGTCATGTGAAGAGACATAACGGTGTAGTCGTAGCTCCTTTCAGTCATGATTGACAATAGCGTGATAAGACCATTGAGTGGTAAACAAAACTGTCTACTTATCTTTCTTTTTTGTTTTCTTTCTCCTTGCGGCGTTGTCCTTTCACTTCTTCGTGTTGCAGAAGCTTCTTATCACCAAACATGAAGTGATTCTTCAATGTACATATCCCATTTGGATCTGTTTGAAGATCTGTCTCCCTATGATATCAGAATCGTGTCCAGAGACTTCATATAGCGCTTACACACATCTTTGAACATCAGCTGTGGGCAACCGAATGTTCTCTTGTCATACGTCAACTGTCCATAGATGATTTCTTTGGGAATTAGGCAAGAAATGCAGGAGGAAGCAGACCCTTACATAAAATGCGTGCTGAAGTCGGATGCACTGGGCCGACAGGCGCAAAATAAAAACCACAGTGCAAGGCACACCACACCGCCTTGGGGATAAGAGAAATAAGGCGAACGCGAGAAAAAAAAAAAAAAAAAAAAAGGTTAGCGTGACATCTATTTTCTGTCCCAGCACATTTGTTTTGTCGAGACCCATTGTGAGACCAAAATCTTTGCAAGCCTGGGAGAACCGATCAAGCTCTGAAGTTCCTGCTGACTTTGGGCGACAAGTGCATGATTATCAGCGACAAGCAAGTCCCTGATAGTGTAATCCATAATCTTCTTTTATTTTGGTTCTGATCCTTGAAATGTGAAGGCAGATCCATTCATTTGTGTTACCAAATGTATGCTTCAATGACAGAGCATAGACGATTTAGAATAGTGTTGGGGCCAGGACACAGCCAGGCTTAACATCACTGCGAGTACCAAATGATTGTGACATGCTACCCTCACATTGGACTGTTATTTTCACATTTTAATGAAACAATATTAATAGTCGTGATAGTTTGTTTAGGAAGCCTATTTTATATAGAGTTTTGAAAACCCCCCAGCTCTTTCTTCTGCGTTTGTCTAGATCTCCCGCTACAAAGTCCTGAGCAAGTAGCAGGATGTAGCCCGGAGAACGGAATTTATTGTGTCACTAGTTTACAGCTTGATTGCGATATTTGCACCTATCGGTCTGACACATCCGTCTTCGGCAGCAGGCCTTTTTTTAGTACTTTTTTTTAAAGCCAGTCTGCTCTGTTGCAGTCTGTTATCCGGAATCACAGTGTTGTTGTTTCGAATGCCCACAATGAGTAGGTTACTCTTATGTGCGCCCTGAAAAGAGCGTTAAGGGATGGGTTGCAATAACTTTCCTCACATCTCGAGCGTGCTAATGAAGGTGGATCGGGGTCCTCCAGGCGGTTGTGCTATGCTTGGCCTCATCTGCGTGTCGCTCACTACTACGGAGATCACGTCGAACCTCACCTTGTTAGTCAGACTGTTGTCCTCGACAACAGCCTGTTTCCAGGATGGCCAACGAGGAGGTCAGGTGAGGGTCTTTGCCAGTATATTTTTCCTGACCCTGGCTAACATTCTGTGATCAGTGTGTTTTGCCTGATCAGACGTTAACCGCATCGTCCCTAGCGAGAAGGTGTAGAAGGGTCTTGGAAGCTCTTTACACTGGCCCTGACGCTAGCAGTCAGCTATGGACCGCTGCAGATCATGCGTTGCTCAGCATCTTCATCCCTTGAAGGGTCCATCTCTGCTAACCAAATCAAATGCCTTTGTCAGGTCAATAAAAGTCTGGAGAGAGTCATAATGGAGGACATGGTTTCTGGAAGGACGATAAGAGGTCGACCTGGGTAAAGACTGCTTCAGGAGATTACGTACATTCTGGTGATGTCTTTATATGACGCGGGCCGATTTGCCATAAACTGAGATGCATACAATGCTTCCGTGTTGGAAAGTACGTTCTGGATAAAACATATCACATGGTGATGATGATCTTCTCTTTTTGTCGTCCTTCGTCTCTTTTCCTTAGCAACTTTTACTGTTGCCAAAGTGGTTTTCCAGCACTTATCTTCTCATAGCATGCACACAAACAACAAATGATGGATGTAACAGGTTGTTAGTCTGTGTTGACCTACGTAGAGTTAGAATACTGGTCTTAGAGATTTAAAGACACGGGGTTGAACCTGGAAGAGGTAGGTCTCCTTTTTTTGGTGGGGATATAAAATTAAAAACCTAACGTAACTAACATAGTGACTGCCATGCCACTATACCTAATCTCTATTAAATTTTCCACTCTTTTTGAGTGTCCGACGCTTGACAGTTTTAGGAAAGAGCTTCTTCCAATGCGGTTTCAGAGCAAACCGAAGTACTCAAGAACTTATCTTCACACGCTAGCAACACAGCTCTTGAGCATGATGATGAAATACGCATCTGTTTCGTGAACCTGGAAAATGCATTTGAAATGTCTTCCTTGTACAGGCTCAGGGACTGTGTGGAAAGGAAGAATACCCCAGCGTTTTTTATCTGGGCTATACAGTGTTTTCATACAACTTGTAGAAACGACACTAGGACAGGAAACCAAGCGGCATAGGAGTTCAAGAACACAAGTGGCGTATGACAGGACAACATATCTCCACATGTCTCCATACAACCCATAGAGTTCGTACATCACAATGGACCATATTTCAACACGCTGCTACCTCAGCAACATAGTTTCAGACGCCCTTGATATTCATCTTCATCGACTATAAACAGGCGTTTGATTCGGTAGAACCACATTTTTGTCTGGCGTTACTGTTGCAACAACTTGTAGATCCTGGTTACATCAGAGTTCTCACCAACAGTTATACGAACTGCACTACCCCATTTCGTTCCTTCCAACGTCCAATTGTGTTACCAATTCAAAATGGGGCCATCCAGAGCGATCATATCTCACCAAACCTCTTCTCTGCATGTTTGGAATAAGTCATTAGCCGATGCAACTGGGACAATTTTTGGTATCCTTATTGACAGCAGACGCCTCAATCACCTTCGATTTGCCGATGACATAGTGCTCCTCACAGAGTCCGCAGCAGAAGCCAACCAAATGATGCAGGTACCCGATGGAGAGGGCAAGAAAGCGGGTCTGGAGATGAATGACTCGAAGACCAAAGTGTTGCTCAATCGCTTCGCCACTCGTGATCCAGTCTTCCTTGACGAGTTACGATTAGAGGATGTCAACGAGTAAATATATCTTGGACGTCTTCTCAATATGGAGAATAACCTGGAACCTGAACGGACCTGGAACCTGAACGGATCTGGAACGGACCTGGAACCTGAACGGACAAGATGTTGCCGCACGGGTTGAGCAGCCTTCTCGTCTATTAACACGTTTCTGAACAATTGCCAGGACCTAGTTTCTGGAAAATTGCCAGGACCTAGTTTCTGGACAATTGCCAGGACCTAGTTTCTGGACAATTGCCAAGACCTGCAAGCCTACCTCTTCAATTTCACTGTACTCCCTGCAATGTGCAGGTCGGAATCACTCTTCAAAACCAACGTATCCAAGGTCTCCACGATTCTGACGTATGACGATTATCCCAGGTGAAGGATGCGGTAATCTATGGGGACAAGGCAAAACATAGATGGGCAGGTCACATGTTGCGACGAAACGATGGTCGATGGAGCACAGCGACAGCAGTCTGGTACCCCCGAGGTAAGAAGAGACAACGGGGAAGATATACAATGCGGTGGTCTGACTCCCTAGCTGTACACTGCAACATCCGAGATGCCTTTAGAGGAGCACTTACCACGCATTGGATTTCTGTGGCTCAAGACAGGGTCCGCCGGAGACGAAGTTGGGACCCGCAGCTACGCTGCGGAACGGGTCATTAAGAATCAAGAATAGAGGTATCAAAGTCATTGGTATGAAAGTTAATGCCATCAAATTTGTCGATGACCAAGCGATAATGGGAGGATCAATGACAAGGTTGCACATGCTGCCTGAATGAATTAATAGCAGACTAAAAAGTTTGACATGAAAATAAACACGCTGAAGACGACTTTGATAACATCTAAGCAACATAGGTAAAATACATATAATTATCAATGGAGAAATAATCGAACAAGTACAGAAGTATACATAATTAGGGCAAACCATAACAGATTATACCCGCAATGAGACATAAATTAAGTCACGGGTTGCAATGACAAAAAAGGGCTTAAGACAAAAACAAAAATTGCTAACCCCAAAGAACATTAGGATATAACTGAGGTAAAGAATAATCACCACTCATACTGCATATGGTCAATTGCACTGTATGGGGCTGAAACATGGACTCTAGCAACGAAGAATAATAAATGATAGGAAGCGTTTAAAATGTGGTTCTACCGTAGAATTAAAAGAGTCAGTTGAACAGAAAGAAGATCTAATGACAATGTACTCACTGAAGTGGGCGCACAAAGACAAATATTGCATTTGATACAAAAATGTCAGTTGAGTTGGGTGGGTAACGATATGAGACATGATAGTCTTCTACGAAGATAGTAGAGGGCAAGATTCAGGGGAAGAGAGGACAGGGCTGACGAAGACTCACCATTACATCTTAGGCATTAAAGTACGAACCTATGATGAAATGAAGAGAGCTGCAGGAATAGTGTCAAGTGGAGAGACATACTCACACAACTTTACAACCAGTCTCAGGACTGATCAACAAGGGGATAGTGTCAAATGGAGAGACATACTCAAATAACTTTACAACCAGTCTCAGGACTGATCAACAAGGGGATAGTGTCAAATGGAGAGACATACTCAAATAACTTTACAACCAGTCTCAGGACTGATCAACAAGGGGATAGTGTCAAATGGAGAGACATACTCAAATAACTTTACAACCAGTCTCAGGACTGATCAACAAGGGGATAGTGTCAAATGGAGAGACATACTCAAATAACTTTACAACCAGTCTCAGGACTGATCAACAAGGGGATAGTGTCAAATGGAGAGACATACTCAAATAACTTTACAACCAGTCTCAGGACTGATCAACAAGGGGATAGTGTCAAATGGAGAGACATACTCAAATAACTTTACAACCAGTCTCAGGACTGATCAACAAGGGGATAGTGTCAAATGGAGAGACATACTCAAATAACTTTACAACCAGTCTCAGGACTGATCAACAAGGGGATAGTGTCAAATGGAGAGACATACTCAAATAACTTTACAACCAGTCTCAGGACTGATCAACAAGGGGATAGTGTCAAATGGAGAGACATACTCAAATAACTTTACAACCAGTCTCAGGACTGATCAACCAGATGATGATGATTTAACTTGTAAATCTTGACTAAATGAGAACTTTCCTTTTTTATCCTTCAAATCTGCAAACTTGTGAAGCACTTAAATGAAACCATTGCCTTGCGTCATTTCCCATTAAACCCCTTATTCGGGATCAAGACGCTGAGCAGCGCATGAGCTGCAGTGGTCAGCGACCCATAGCTGACTGCTAGCGTCAGGGCCAGCGAACCAAAGCTGCCAAGACCCTTCTACACCTCCATGCGGTGATCCTGGATAACAGGCTGCATCAGGGCAGACTGGGTAAGGAGAAGGGATCAAAGAGGGAATGCTAACCCGGTACTCAAAAAATGTCTGCTGAAGTCGGATGTATTGGATCGAAAGATGCAAATATCGCAGTCAAGCTGTAAACTACGACACAAAGCATTCCGTTCTCTGGACTACATTCTGATACTTAAGCCCTTTCAGGATTTGGTAGTGGGAGATTGAGAACGAACGAAGCCAAGCCAAGCCAAACCCCTTATTCTTCGTCGTACATCCTGAAAATGGACGTTTTGTTGTGTTGTAGTTTACAATGAGGTTGGCATATCTAGGATATCTAGCCCTTATGGCCCAACACATACTGTTTCAGCATGGCAGATTGTGGGGGACCTAGTTTACCTTCCCTCTTCAACCTCCATTCTCTCAACCAGCTGCATGGACATCACCTGTTTCCAGGGCTGCCACTTAGAGACAGAATAGGGTCTTGGACAGCTCTGGTTCATTCACCCCAACGCAAGCAATCAGCTATGAATTACTGGCTGTTGTCATCTCGTTGACATCTTTTACTGCACTTTCAATTGATACATCGGGGACGGCGTGGCCTAGTGGTTAAGTGGCACGGCTCACAACCAGAAGGTGCTGGGTTCGATCCCCATCACAGCACCGGCCGTTACCCTGGGGAAGCAAACCCTTAGAAAATGCAGGAGGAAGCAGACCCTTTCATTAAATGCATGCTGAAGTCGGATGCACTGGGCCGACAGGCGAAAAATAAAAACCACAGTGTAACGCACACACGCCTTGGGGAATAGATAAATAAGGCAAACGCCAAAAAAAAAAAAAAAAAAATTATAAAAAAAAATAAAAATTGATACATCGCAAGATCGGAACACCTTAACTGTTCCATGATAGATTGCAAATAGTTTGAGCTTTGAAGAAATCTGTTCACACGAAGCCACAGTCATACAAATCGTCAGAGATTATGTTAGGCTTAGGGAAAGGTTTGGTAGTAACTTTATAAAGTCACATTCAGATATGATTGTCAAAACCTCTACCTTTGCCCGATCTTTGACTTTTTCCAGATCAATCTTTTCTGGTTTCAGATGTCCTCTCAGCCTTGGTTTTTATATTTAAAGTTCACTTTTGGATACCCTGTCTGCGACATTTTCCCACAGTTGACCAGTCGGCTCCACATACTAAATGAGTTAAAAGTTGGTTATAAATGTATATTGAGTATAGTATGTATATGTATTTTGAGAATAATATATTTTGTATACTGAGTATTATATATATGTGTATATTGGGTATAGTATGTATGTGAATGTTGAGTACAGTATATATGTTGTATGTTGAGTATAGTGTGTATGTATATGTTAGATATAGTATGTATGTGGGAACGGAGTGGGCTAGTGGTTAAATGACATGGCTCACAACCCAAAGATTCTGGATTTGCTGTACATCACAGGCCGTTATCCCTGGGAAGCAAACCCTTAGAAAATGCAGGAGGAAGCAGATCCTTACATAAAATGCACATGCCGAAGTAAGATGCATTGGGCCAACAGGCGCAAATTAAAAACATCGCCTTGGGGAATCGAGAAATAAGATGAACTCAAAAAAAATGTATGTTGCATATAGTTTGTGCCTTCTTTGTTCTTTTTCTCCCGTTGTGCATTTCAGCGTCAGGTTGAGAATATGTTTTTTGACCGTGCCTTACTATGTGCTTCGTACATGGAGTGCTTCACTGCTTATATTATTTCTGCTGTCCCTCTATTGCATGGGCAGCCCGTGGCTTTGAATCCATTGTATTTGTACAGCAGTGCTTTCTGAGGGATGCTATCTGGTGTTGATCGCGTCACGTGGCTAAACCATTTGGTTTGCTGTCACTTGATGAAGTCTAGCACTGGCATACGAAAATAAATTACATACATCTCTCTTTTGAAGAAAGTGAGATTGACAGAAGCAAAACTGCCCTTATCAATATTACAGAAAAGCAACATAACAGAACACCAACATAACAGCAGAAAGCTAACATAACAACACAAAGCCAAATAAACAACAGAAAGCCAACATAACAACAACAAGTCAACTTAGAAACAGAAAAGCCAACATAACAACAGAAAGCCAACATAATAACAGACCACCAACATAACAACAGAAATTCAACATAACAACAGAAAGCCAAAATAATAACAGACCACCAACATAACAACAGAAATTCAACATATCAACAGAAAGCCAAAATAACAACAGAAAGCCAAGATAACAATATAAAGCCGACATAACAACAGAAAGTCAACATTACATTGTAACATTAACTCTGACTTTTGAGTTACAATAAATTATGAACAAGTTTTATTCTGGTAATAAACAGATTTAGGTTATCTTTGATACAAAAATTAGGTTATGTTATGTTATACATAAACAACATTGCCACAGACCCTTTCAGGTAAATGGCAAAGTAAGTTTTATAATGATAGTTCTTGTAGTTCGCTGGTTGTACACACTGCTGCTGTTTTATCAAGTAGCCATTTTTGCTCTACCTATGTTTGGATCTAGCTTTTGATAATTATTGTGGCCGAAGATGACAAGATGGACATGCCAGATATATTGGAAAAAGTGACATCACCATTAGTGTTGAGATAAAATAATCATTGAATGCTCAGTTGATATTAACACTAGCATGATAATTTTGCATTGGATCAGATCAGTTCTCATCTCCACTTTGGAAGGGGTGAGGAGAGAGATGTTCACAACCCAAACATGTTTGTGCTTTTAGATTAACAAAAAGGGGACGGCGTGGACTAGTGGATAAGTGACACGGCTCACAATCCGAAGGTGCTGGGTTCGATCCCTATCACAAAACCGGCCATTACCCAGGAGAAGCAAACCCTTAGAAAATGCAGGATGAAGCAGACCCTTACATAAAATGCATGCTGAAGTCGGATGCACTGGGCCAACAGGCGCAAAATAAAAACTACAATGCAACGCACACCGCCTTGGGGAATAGAGAAATAAGGCGAACGCAGAAGAAGAAAAAGAAGATTCACAAAAATGGCGCAAAACACAACACAACATACTCCCACCTTAGGAAACAAGACAGAAAAAAACCAAATCTCCACGTCAATGATTGGCTGAATTGAATCTCCAATGTTTTCTATCTCTTGTCATGAAAGTGTAATCTACAGACTTTTTCCAGTGCACACTTTCATATTATCTTCCCATTTATACCAAAATCTTCCTCGACACATTTGTCATCTGCTGGCCCTTACAGTATGGTTTTTTTATCAAGGTGTTGTGTCATTTGACATATAAATGATGGATTGATGTCAACATTTTCGTGAAATATCTGGCTGAAAGAGCTTCTTGTGTGAGGAAGATGGGAATAAGCCCACTGCCACACTGATAGGATTTTGTAAGAGGCGGAAAATGGTGTGGCCCCCCACATCTTTGGGTAGAAGACTCTTCAACTTGTAGAATTGTACATCTCATCATTCACACAGGTCAAAAGGCTATTGAGTGTTGAGTAACCAATGAGGTCAGAAAGAAAAATCTAGAAACAATGTTCAATATGTGGATGGAACAAGAATAAATGATTGATTAACTAGTTTTTTCAGGATTAGAAAAAAGAATATCCCTCATCTTGCATAGACAAATAATGTGAGGGCAAAGAGTAAACAGGGTCAGGTGACACATACTAACCAATCCAAGACCAACCTCACATCCTTATCCATGCTCCTGGAAACGGGCCGTGTCACAGCAGCCTGGCCAATGAGGTGTGGATCGACACTGCAAAATCCCCACTGTGGTGAACTTAGATGAAGTTCAGCTCTCTGAGCAAAGGTGGCTGTAGTGGATAGCTCTTCAAGACTTCCAAACAGCTTTGTGCGGAGATTTGTCTCTGTGGGCCAATGCTCAGTACACAATTAGCTAATAATTTTGGAGGATGTATTGGGCTGTCTGTGCTCCTCGCCCCCCTCCCCTCCCCCCATGTGCATATGGGTGATTGGACCAATTTAATCATGGATTATCGATAACAAAATAACCATAAATCCTTCCTTCCCCGATGTACTCCAACATGAGAATACATTTCGTAATGATAGTTTTTTCTTAGATAGCTAATAAAATGAGTGATAATGTAAAGAAAATGATGTAACTAGGTTCCTAATGATTGATCGTCAGTTGTTCTGCCACAGGAAAAGCTGTCAATCATCACCGTAACAGGGGGCCTAGCCTGGATGGCACACTGAAAGGTTTACTGTAACTGTCCTGGAATGGAAAGGTAGGAAGATACAATGATAAGTTTTGTTGTTGTCGCCATTTCAATATTTTTATTTTTCATCTTATTCTTAAAGATATTTAGCTGTTCATATGGCAATGACTTTACTTGAAATGTTTAGTTTCTACAAACAATCACAGAACACAATAGTTAACAGATTCACTCTGAAGAGCTGATATATACTTGGAATATTGGTGAAAACAGGCATGTTAATGTCTGTTGCCAGGCAACTGAAGGCTTCGACTATTGGTAGTAGGTATTTTAAAACTTTCTGCGGCTTACTTGACCTAGGGGAAAGTACTAATAATTTGGGTAGATTTTTAACTAGAATTTTGATAACTGGTTGAAATTGGGTCAAACAAGGATTATACATATACATACAATTTTCTAAATATCATGTTTTCCGAAATATATGTATATATATGCATGCACATCCTACCAACACTTTTACAGTGCAAAAATAAACATACTTAGAGCCCAAAATATTTTGGAGTGAATAAGTTCAACATTATGATGTTGCTGACTTCTGCCAGTAATGTTTAGATGCACAAACATTCACATAAACAGAATATTGTAAACAAAGGATAGATTGATCAGAAGGAAATATATTTTAAGTACTCAGAAAACATACACTGTACAACAGAAAAGAAAGTGAAGTAATAGGCACTATGGAACTGAACCCCACAGACTGTCCAGGTGATGGAAGCATATTGCTACCAAAAAAATATTTGTTTTCTGAGTGGCTCAGATGCATGTCTTTATGAATGCTGTCAATATTTTGCTTACAGTTTACAAGTCCAAGAGTTTATCTTTTGATCCTAATATCACTATTACTGATAATGTTTATTTTCTACAACCATTCATATGGCTTGGCTTCGTTTGTTCTCAATCTCCGGCTACCAAATCCTGAAAAGGGCTTAAGTAGCAGAATGTAGTTTACAGCTTGACTGCGATATTTGCACTTTTTGGTCCAACACATCTGACTTCAGCAAGCATTTTTGTGTGTACCGAATTACAATCCCTCTTCAATCCCTTCTCCTTAGCCAGTCTGCTGTGTTGCAGTATGTTATCCAGGATCACCGTGTGGAGATGTAGAAGGGTCTTGACAGCTCTTGTTCGATGGCCCTGATGCTAGCAGTTAGCTATAGGTCACTGACTGCTGCAGTTCATGCGCTGCTCAAACATTCATATAACACTAAACATTCACATAACATTATGCATTCACATTACACTGATTTTTAAACATTCACACATCACTAAACATTCAGTACCACTAAATATTACTTAACATGGGTTAAATGCATTCTTGCCTCGTTCTTTACTTTTGTCTTCTATCAGTCATCCCAATGGACGTCAAAGAGATGAAGGCCAGCGGACATTGCACCTCTGCCCCTTTGTGATGGTCCCAGGGGGCGGGAAATGCTAGGCGTACCATCACTGCTGATGAGCCGAGCCGAGAATACTAAAGGGGAGTAAGGAGATACCCCCCACATGTATATGCTACGTTTCTGGCAGGACGTGATGATCCTGGGACACAGACACACTGGACTGCCTCCTTTCCGGGATACTAAAAGAAAATGGGTCTATAAGTCCATCATATCATCATCATCACACCCTTTCGAGCAAGACCACAGTCTGCCCAAGCAACTTTAAGGTGCTAAAGACGGATGCAACGAGCCAAGAGACGCACCACAGCAATCAGGTTGTCACACATTTTTGCAATATGGGAGTATGTCTATATTAACAAAACGCTATGGCATTCGGCCTGTGATGGACAATCAGGCAGGTGCAGTGCCGGGTCCCCTCGAAGTCCCAACCTTAGTTACTGGAGGTCTTTCTCGGTTGTCTTGTGGAGCCAGGAGGCATGAGAATAAAGCTACTAGTCAAACAGAACCAAATAGGACAAAACAAAGACCACTGAAAATAATCCACTGGAATGTGGAAGGAGTCAATAGCAAAAGAGATGTGAACAGCAAAAAACTAGAACTTAAACATCTACTAAATAAAGAAACACGTCTAAACAAAGACACAGTGTTCAAAATTAGAGGATCTCGGAGCTATCGGGTGGAACGAAAAGACAGACAAAAAGGTGGAATAATAACACTGGTGAGAAATAATATCAGTGCATGCCAGATTGAAGTATATATGGAGGGGGCAGAATACCAGATGCTTCAACTCAAGACAGAAAATACAGAATTTCACCTGCTGAATTACTACTGCCCAAGTCACCTACCACTGGGACTGGATACAATCCCTAAAAAAGATCAACTGATCGTGTGCGGAGATTTCAACAGCCGTTCACAAAGCTGAGGCTATGATCAAATGGACAGGAGAGGAGAGGAATTAGAAAACTGGCCTGCCGAAGACGAATGTGTCGGACCGAAAGGTGCAAATATCACAGTCAAACTGTAAACTAGCGACACAACGCATTCCGTTCTCCGGACTACATCCTGCTACTTACAAAGCGCTGTTCAGATTGAGAACGAACGCAGAAGAAGAAGAATAAGAAGAAAACTGGCAGGATGACAATGGACTTATCTTGATCAATCAGCCAACCGACCTGCCGACTTTCTACTCGAGTAGAAAAGTTTACTACGTAATGGTGTACCACAAGGTGGTGTGCTTTCCTCCCACACTTTTCATAGTCTACATTAACGACCTGATTACCGAAGTGGAGTGAAAGTGGCAATGTATGCAGATGATCTGGTGATATGGTGCACTGATGAATATGCAAGTCGCCACCAAAATGCTACAAAGAGCAATAGATGCCTTAACCCCATGGGCAAATAAATGGTGTGCTAGCATCAACACTGATAAATGCAGCACTTCGCTCTTCACTCTCTCTCCAAAACAAAAAACGGGAGACAGCAAGATAGATGGAGAGCTACTAAGCGACAATAAACAACCTACCTACCTCGGAGTTAAATTTGATGATAGCCTGACTTGGAGACAACACGTCAACAAGGCAGCAGGAAAATCCAGAAGTTAGCCATCCTGTGAAAACTAAGTGGAATCATATAGGGAGCCAGAGAGAAAATACTTAGCAGTGTTTACCAACAGGGTATACACCCACATCTGTAATATGGATCAGCTGATTGGTGCCCAGCATCAAACACTACATTGAAAGAGTTAGGTAAGGTACACAATCAGGCGCTAAGGGTTATTTCAGGGGCAATGAAATCAACGCCTATTGTGGAAATGGAGAAACTAGGGAGGATGCAAGCACCTGGGGAAACGTAGAGACACAAAGGTGCTAACACAGGCAGAAAAGTTCAACTGTATGCTGAGTCACCCAATGAAGGATAGATTCCAGAACCTAGCAATGGGACAATTGAAAGGAAGTAGCTTTGTACTCCAAGCCAAACAACTTCGTAGACACACCACAGAACTGTGTGAAATTGATATTCCTTTAACAACTGTGCCAAAACAAACAACTTGGAGAGAGCAGCATAGACTAATAGTACGAGTCCAAACAACCATTCTTCTTCTTCTTCATCGTACGCAGTCAGACAGTAACCATTATTTTTTAGAAAAATGCGGCGATCATCCTGAGGCTGTCGACACTGCCATAGAGCTTGTCTTGTGGTTCCACTGGTGATGGCCACATCTGCTCTCTCTGATCCTCGTATGTCGGGCAGTTCTGCAGCAGATGCTCAGCGGTCATTTTCCCGGTACCACACGGGCATTCGTCGGTACCACCTATCTTCAATTTGTTGAATAGGTGGTACCTCAGTCTATTGTGGCCAGTGCGAAGTCTGAAGACAACGACCTGCTCTCTTCTGTTCAACTGGTAATAGGCATCTCTTTTGGTGTAGCCGGTATGTTCAGTTTCCCATTTGGTCATGTATCTGGCTTTAATAAGCCGTTTTGACTCTTCGTACGTCATACTAGTATCTGTTTGTGGTAGTCTTGCACCTTCTTTTGCCAGTCTGTCTGCCTCCTCGTTGCCTTGGATGTTGCAGTGTGATGAGACCCACTGTACCACTACCCTTTTTGGTGCGGACTGCTGGCATAGTTGACAGAGTACTGCTCTTAAGTCATTAAGCTCAGTGTTTTTCTGGCTTTTTAGCGCTGTGACTACGTCCAGAGCATCTGTAAGCAAGACTATATGGCTTTCATTTTCATTATGTGTCACGATTTCTTCCACTGCCGCCCTCAGTGCCTCTGCCTCCGCTCTGAAATTGCTTGTGTACTTACCAGTAGCGAATGACAGTGTTATTTTTCTGCCATTTGGTAGGTTCAGGAATGCTCCTGCCCCTCCGTTCTGTGTAGTGTTTGTTACAGAACCGTCGGTGTATGCATGGGTCCAGTCCATGCTTGGGTAGTTTTTCTATATAAAGCTTAGGGTAGTTTCTCTCCTTTCTTTTTCAGTCTGGCAGTTTTTGTTTCCAATACCTGGTATATTTTCTACCACCTCTGGAAATATATCCTGCCTCCAGGTAGGTTTTCGTACAGCAGTGATGGGCTTTGGTGTTGTTAGTGCGTTTATGGGATCTTCGTGCATCTTTGCTTTGGCCAAACAACCATTCAAATAATACTAGGTAAGGAGGAACAGAACAGTGTGCAACGTAAGACAATTGCTCTCGGTTTCTTGGATGAAGAATATCCACAGGATCTATGGGTTCGAGTATACACAGATGGGCCAGCACAGAATGCAGTAAAGAATGGATAAGCAGGAGTCTATATAGAACACCCAAATAACACTATGGAAACAGTTGCAGCACCAACAGGGAAATTCTGCCATAATTACGTTGAAGAGACACAAGCGATGAAATTGGCGACGGAAAAATTGCTGAACACTGACCTTGGCCCTTATCCTGTGGTATTTCTGTCAGATGCAAAATCAGTACTCCAAGCATTTTCATTCGGGAAGCTGTCAGATCTACAAGTTTTATTGTCAACATTGAGCAACCAGCGCAAAATCACGGTGCAGTGGATACCGTCTTACTACGGAATACCAGGAAATGAGAGAGCTGACACACTGGCAAGGGAAGGTGATGCAGATAAGCAACCAGATGTACCAGTTACATACCATCAAAAGAAAAAGATGATTAAATCAATGAGAGAGCTTCCAACACAAATACAAGATGACTATCATAATATAAACAGGCAAGAGCAGATTATCATACTGCACCTCAGAACAGGGCACAACCGACTCCGCAGCCACATGTATACAAAATTTAGGATTGTCAGCTCAAGTATGTGTACATGTGGACAGGCACCCCAGACTGAGTAGCATATACTTCAGAACTGTTCAGAGTATGAGATACTGAGACGGACATACTGGCCAAGAAAAACAACACTGGAAGGGAAACTATATGGACCTATGTGTGAACTGCAGAAGACAGTGAGGTTCATACAAGAAACAACTTTGCAGATGTAGACATACTCCAAGCGAACGAAAGAAGAAGAAGAAGAATATATCACTAACTTATACAAAACTGTGACGTGGCAGGCAACAAATTATGTCATTTGAATACTCTAAAAATGAGAAGTTAAAGAAATTTGATGATCAGAATCCTAGAAAAATAATGAGTGTTTTTTTTTAACTCACCAGAACTGGATAGTCATGGAGAATCATCCCACCCGAATGACCAAAGCCATGCTCCGCCTCATTGACTCTAATGCTCATGTCAGCTTTCTCTCTGCCCCAACTTCGAGCATTTTCTTGCAACTAAAAAAAGTTTACAGCATGCACACATATAAATGTCACGATAAACATATTTATTAACAAACAACATATATAATGTTTTATCTTAAAATTTCAGATACTAATGCAGTGTCAGATTATTCGTGCCAGTTTATCATCCATCTCTGATAGGACTTGGTGTTGACCTTATCTCCCTTGAGACCAAGGCATGCCTGAAATTTGTGAGATTCGAACCACCTACAATTTTGCACTTTTTATTGGTTCTTGAGGAGTGAGTGCATTATCTCTTAGTAATAGACCCCACCCCTTCGCCACAAAACTATTTTTGTCTGTCCTGGTACAACCCAATCAAGGTACAATACAATCAAAGTATAACACAAGCAAAGTACAACACAATCAAAGTACTGCACAACCAAAGTACAACACAATCAAAGTACAGCACAACCAAAGTACAGCGCAATCAAAATACAACACAATCAATGTACAGCACAACCAAGGGGAGGAAGATGAACGTCTGGTCAGGCAAAATATACTGGCCAAGACCCTCACTTCGACTTCCTAGTAGCCCTCCTTGGAAACGGGCTGTTTTCATGGCAGCCTGCCTAACAAGGAGAGGGATCAACGTAATTTCTGTAGTAGTGAGCGACATGCAGATGAAGCCAAGCACAGCACAACCGCCTAGAGGATCCTGGTCCACCTTCATGCTTGGGATGTGAGGAAAGCTACTGCAACCCACCACTTAAGGTCCTGTTCAGGCCGCATAAAAGAGTAACCTACTCATTGTGGGCATTCGCAAACAACAACAACACAATCAAGGTACACCACAATCAAGGTACAACACAAAGTCCAATACAAACTAGGTATAGCATGTACAATCTATACTAATCACTAGATATAAGACAAACATAAGTACCAGTAACACACAAACATAGATCAGACAATGTTGTTGTACCTGTTTCTCTAAGGACATAATTCTTCCTTCCGCCCTCTCCAGGGCTTGGTAGAGCTCCAGTTTCTCAAGATCATCCCCACCTGCCATGCCTGACCGTAGCAACTGATCCTGTAATATCAGTTATACATTGAGCTGAATAATATTTCTAAGAATCTGACAAGACGTTGTTCAGATACAATTTCTTTCGTGAACTGATAGAAGGCCACATTGATAGATCTTATATTCATCCTTATGAGATATGTCAGACTAAAAGGTAAAGGTGGGTCCTATGTCAACAATTGCCATCAGGGATGAAGATAACTCCTCATGGACTAAGCCGCAGCCTATGTGAGGTGGGGTGGCCAGTTCTCTTCCTTGCTGTTTATACCTTCCCCAACTCATATGTCAGCTACCCATTTACAGCTGGGTTGATTGGAGGAGTGGTCGTACCAGGAACGAACCACACCCAGTTTTTTTTCTGCCGTCCGTGACTTTGAACCCTAGAGCGGTGCAATGCCAGTCTTAGCAAGCTGTCGACTAGGCTACAGGCTCCACTAAATATCCTAAAAGCCAGAAAGTGTTAAACAAAACAAAAGTGAAAACTAATATGAGTTTAGTAAAGCCAGAAGAGGAATGGTTAGGACAATGATCTATTAGCTTGGAAACATAGGTTCAAACCTTTGTAAGCCCTTCGTTTTGTTCTATTATGGGTGAAATAAACATCTATCTTTCACTGTGTACAGAAATTGCTGGAGCAAGCCCTTAAAGTCCTACATATACTTCTGGTGCATCTCAGAAATAGGACACTTTTTCCCATTTCCATAGTCCTGGGATTTAGATTGAGGTACGGGATCAAGATGCTGAGCAGCGCATGCGCTGCAGTGGTCAGCGACCCATAGCTGACTGCTAGCGTCAGGGCCAGCGAACCATAGCTGCCAAGACCCTTCTACACCTCCACGCGGTGATCCTGGATAACAGGCTGCAGCAGGGCAGACTGGCTAAGAAGAAGGGATCGAAGAGGGAATGCTAACCCGGTACTCAAAAACTGCTTGCTGAAGTCGGATGTGTTGGACCGAAAGGTGCAAATATCGCAGCCAAGCTGTAAACTACGACACAACGCATTCCGTTCTCTGGACGACATTCTGCTACTTAAGCCCTTTCAGGGTTTGGTAGTGGGAGATTGAGAATGAACGAAGAAGAAGAAGAAGAAGATTGAGGTACACCTTGTCTAAGGGGAAAAGTGCATTTTTACATTGTTCAGGAGTTTTAGCCATTATATAGGCTCTTTTTGGTTGGCTCACATGCCCTAATATAACCAAGTCCCTGTCTGGAGACGCAATACATGTTCTTTCACCAAAGGAAGGTCTTACTTTGACTAAATAGCAATAAGCAACAGTAAAAACATGTCAATGATAGTTTTTGTTTTGATGATAGTAGTGACAGAAGGTGAAACCTAATGTCAATGACAGAAATATTTTGTCTTGTTTTTTAAGCAAAGACAAGCTGAATGTTCATTTAGCATAATACAAAATAGATTGGCTTCCATGCATCACTTTGAGATAGAATAATCCCACTATGAGATGGAACATTCACACATGAGATGGGACATTCTCACCATGAGACAATACATTCACACCATGATATGGGACATTCTCACCATGAGACAATACAATCACAACATGAGATGGGACATTCTCACCATGAGATGGGACATTTTCACCATGAGACAATACATTCACACCATGATATGGGACATTCTCACCATGAGACAATACAATCACAACATGAGATGGGACATTCTCACCATGAGATGGGACATTTTCACCATGAGACAATACATTCACACCATGATATGGGACATTTTCACCATGAGACAATACAATCACAACATGAGATGGGACATTCTCACCATGAGATGGGAAGATTCACAACATAAGATGGGATGCTTATAGCATGAGACGGCAGATTCACACCATGTAATTGGACATTCCCACGAGATGGTACATTGTCACCATGAGATCAGCCATATTCACCTTCATATCATCCATCTGTTCTCTGAGCCGCTTGTTCTCCTCCGTCAGAACTGAATTAGCTTCAGCCATTGCATTCCCAGGCCCTACAACAATGTTCAATGTGGTATTCATCAACATGTTTATTGTGTGATCTTTATTTAAAAATAGACATGTTTTTCTACAACAATACAAGTCACAAATCTGAGCATTTCTCAACAAATTTATCACAACAAACATAACTAATCAATAACTGCTGCTTTCTACTTGGAATCCTGGTATTCAAATACGCCAATGTGTGCCGGCTGACAGGTAGTCAAAGGCTATCTTTAGTAGTCTTTTTTTTTGTGGTGACTTTTAATTCCTGCAGCTTACTTGGCAGCGTATTGATGAGAAATTTAATTATTTTTCGTTCGAATAGCTACTAACAGCCTACTTTAAAAAAATTTTCAACTGCCAACGGTTCTTTTGCATTTTACAGCATGTACATGGGAAATCCAAGTTTTTCATCCATCTACGATAGTTCCATGTCTAGATCTCACCTACCTTGAGACCAAGTTTCACTAGAAACTGCAGGTTTTGAACATCTCTCATTTTGAGCTTTCACTTATTTCTTGATAGGTGAATGCCTTACCTCTTGTTTTCTTCTTCTTCTTTCATCCACTGATGCTATACTTCTAGCTCGGTGAGGTTCATGAAGGAGGCTCTTTGTTTCAGGTCTTTGCCTGTCCCCAACAGCTTTTTGAGCATGGCCACTTCCCTGGGCCATGCTGTCTCTGTTTGGTGTGTATAAGTGGACAGTCCTGCAGGATATGTTCTGGTGCTTTCTTGGGTGCTCTACAATCGCGTGTGACGGTGTCTCTAAGACCCATTCTGTGGAGGTGGGCCTTGAGTATGCAATGTCCTGTTCTGAGTCTTGGCTTGGCTTCGTTCGTTCTCAATCTCCCGCAACCAAATCCTGAAAGGGCTTAAGTAAAAGAATGTAGTCCAGAGAACGGAATGCGTTGTGTCGTAGTTTACAGCTTGACTGCGATATTTGCATCTTTCGGTCCAACACATCCGACTTCAGCAAGCATTTTTTGAGTACGGGTTAGCATTGCCTCTTCTATCCCTTCTCATTAGTCAGTCTGTCCTGCTGCAGTCTGTTATCCAGGATCACTGCGTGGAGGTGTAGAAGGGTCTTGGCAGCTCTAGTTCGCTGGCCCTGGCGCTAGCAGTCAGCTATGGGTTGCTGACCACTGCAGTTCATGCGCTGCCCGTTTTGAGTCTGAAGATCTTTGTCTGCCTATCTCTGCCAAGTTTGTCTATGCTGTAATTTTCTGATTTGTATTCTTTGTGCTGGTCTCTCCATTCTGTCCTCATTGATCGTTTGACGAGTTTCTTTGCTTTGTTATAGCTCTGTGGATGGCAAGTCTGTGTACAGGCACTGCCGACTTTTATGAGATCATTTGCCTTCTCTTAACAAGAATCCCAGAGTGGGTCAGAATCCACTATAGGACTAGATCTGTTTTTTTGGAACAGCAAACCGATGCTATATTCTATTTCGTGTGAGTATCTATCTTGTTTGGGACTTGGAGTACACACCTGCAGTCTGTTAGAATGTACCTTGGAGCATAATGACCCACATATTTCTAATTTAGGCCTTCTTCTTGAGCTCTGCTTATGAGCCTCTCATTGCTAAACTTCCTCTTCCCCTGTTCGTTGTTAGGGAACCCTGAGAGTAATCATTAGTAAACAGACAAAGATCATACAAGATTTGGAAAGCATATACACCAATCAACAGAAAAGAACGTGAAGTAATAGTAATTCCAGAACTAACTTGATCTTCTTCTTCTTCTTCGTTCGTTCTCAATCTCCCACTACCAAACCCTGAAAGGGCTTAAGTAGCAGAATGTAGTCCAGAGAACGGAATGCGTTGTGTCGTAGTTTACAGCTTGGCTGCGATATTCGCACCTTTTGGTCCAACACATCCGACTTCAGCAAGCAGTTTTTGAGTACCGGGTTAGCATTCCCTCTTAGATCCCTTCTCCTTAGCCAGTCTGACCTGCTGCAGCCTGTTATCCAGGATCACCGCGTGGAGGTGTAGAAGGGTCTTGGCAGCTATGGTTTGCTGGCCCTGACGCATCTTAATCCAGAACTAACCTGATCAATATATGACAAAGCACAGTACATCCATACCTTTCTGACCCACAGACTTGTCCTTGATCTTGTTTAACACTGCTTCCAATTTCTCTATTACTTTTTCCTGCTTTTTACATGTCTCCTCCAGCTTCCTGACTTTTTGAACTTTGTCCTGTAACCTCTTGAGTAATTCTTGCTGGGAGGAATGAGCATGGGACATGCGCAGATAATCCTTTTCCTTATCATTTTTCTGCAAAAAAAAAATCAACTTAGGATTCATCACAGTGAAAAATATACCAGAGATTACTTACTTATTTAGTCACTCCTCTTCCGCCGTGAGGTGTAGAGGTTTGCCAGAGAGAAACCCATACTATTCTATCTGCTATCTTCCTCTTGGCCTCTTTCTAATCTAGCCCCCGGCCACTTAGGGACTGTCGTATGCTGTATGTCGTACTTTAGGTCACCCTAGTGGCCTGTGTTCTCGACTCGACTTTTTGCCTACAATGACCGCCTGGGTATCCAGTCTTCTTCCATTCTACAGACATGGCCAAACCACTGCAGTTCACACTGCTCTACTCATGTCTGCAGGGGTTGGGATTAGAGATTGTTACATATTGTCTGGTTACAAATCTTGTTCCTGCTCGCCACTTAGACCACCTTTCTTAGGTACCTCATTTCTGAAGTTTGTAGTTGTCTTTCTTGGACTGTGGTCATTGTCCATGACTCCCATCCATATGTCAGGACAGGCACACAGGTCGAGCAGTATACATCCATATTTGTTTTCCTGCTTATTTATCTCTTACTGAGGAATCCTCTGTTTAGTGCATGGAAAAGTTTACCAGCTGCTGTTCTTTGTGCAGTTAACTCTTCTTTGTTTCCTCCCACACAGTCTGTTACCACTCCTAGTATTAATAATGACTACAAGACAAACCATAGAGATATACCAGAAATAATCATGACACTGAACTATACAAGAGTTAATGAGACCAACTCGTGAGTGGCACCTGGGTTGACAAGAATAATAGTACCACTGTAACCTTTCAAGCATGTCATCAAAGGTGTCTAAAGAAGGTTGTACATATGGCTAGCAAGATCATCATGTAAAATTATTGACTTTGAAATGGCCACTGCAAATTCACCACAAATGATACCAACATATACAAGAGTTAATAGCTCCTCTCTTGTGTTTGTTGCTCCTCTTCCCTCCCCTTGGGAGTGGAGAGGTCATTTCTTCAAATTTATACTTTTATTTGTGTGTGAAGACAAACAGATGATTGACCTTGTTGCATTATAGAGGGGTGCTTCCTTCTTTGGCCTTCTTGCAGGCCACATTCAGGTAGGAATTTCATTACCTTTATTCTGCCGAAGACGAATGTGTCGGACCGAAAGATTAGATATTAGGAAATATTTTTTTAGTCAGAGTGGTGAATGCTTGGAATGCATGTAGTGGAGGTAAGGACAATTAATGCATTTCAGAATAAATTAAATGTACATACTTTTAGAGAAAGGAAATTTAAAAGAAACTGGTTGTTCACAGACTCTGCAGAGTATAAAAATGTTAAGTTAAGTTAAGAAAGGTGCATATATCACAGTCAAGCTGTAAACTAGTGACACAACGCATTCCATTCTCTGGACTACATCCTGCTACTAGCAAAGCCATGTTCAGGGCTTGGTAGTGGGAGATTGAGAATGAACGCAGAAGAAGAAGAGATTTCCTTTATAATTTTTGCCGAGACAGAAGCTAACAGACTTTTCTTTTTGATTTTCAACTGCCAAGAGTTCTTTTACGTACACAGTGTGATACGAGACCTCAGAGTTTTATCATCTATCTCTGATAAGACTGGACACTGATCTCAGCTCCCTTGAAACCAAGGGAACACTTGAAACTTGTGAGATTTAAACCTCCCACTAGGGATCAAGACACTGAGCAGCATATGAGCTGCAGTGGTCAGCGACCCATAGCTGACTGCTAGCGTCAGGGCCAGCGAACCAGAGCTGCCAAGACTCTTCTACACCTCCACGGGGTGATCCTGGATAGACTGCAGCAGGGCAGACTGGCTAAGGAGAAGGGATCGAAGAGGGAATGCTAACCCGGTACTAAAAAAATGCTTGCAGAAGTCAGATGTGTTGAACCGAAAGGTGCAAATATTGCAGTAAAGCTGTAATCTACGGAAAAAACACAATCTGTTCTCCGCACAAAATGCTGCTACTTGCAAAGACATTTTCAGGGCTTGGTAGCGAGAGTTTGAGAACGAGCGAAGAATGAGAATTAGACATCCCGAGTGTGTTTTTTAAGGTGGACCAGGGTACTGCAGATGGTTGTACTATGCTTGGCTTCATCTGCATTAATTGCTTTGTCAAATAGTTTTGCATGGAAACAAATTTCCAGACTGGTATGGTGTATTCAGCAACGGAAAAACAGGGCAAGTACTGATGTCCGAAGAACTGATAGCTGTACCGGTTAGTTTTAGGATAATATTGTTTCTTGTGTGTATCTTATGATTTGTTTCCTGACAGTGTGTCATGTATGACAATGTGCGGTCTAACTTTACGCCTGGATATTTGGGAGCCGTGTTCAAGCTGCTGATCTTGTCATCTTACCTGGAGTTTTATTTTCGCCTCTCAGTTTCTGGGGTGGTTGGCACACACCTGAGTTTTACTGGGATTTGGTTTAAGATGATATTCCTGGCAGTATTCCACAAGGGTCATGAATGAACGTGACAGTTTGTTTTGAACCTCCTCAAACCCTTTTCCTTTGGCAGCAACTGGTATTTCTGATAAATATCTATTATTTGTGATGTAGAAAGTTTTTTTGTTTGTTTTTGTGACCAGGTAAAACTAATTCTTACTTGTTTTTGCATCTATTTATAACTGATGTTCAGTTTTCTTACAGCTTTCAGATTGCTGATTGTTTAACTGAGAAACCCATGCTCAAGTAATGAGAGGTGCAGAGATAGAAAGATAGAGCGAAAGAGACAAAAGACTAAATAAAATGTGACCTTGATAAGTTCATTCTGTAGCTTCTGCACTCTCATCTTGTAGTCCTTTAGTTCTGTTGTCTGAGCGGCTAGCTTCTGTCTCAGTGATGCTGTACATGGAAAATATTGAGATGGTTTACATTCTGTCATATATGATAGACTGTCACACATGATAGACTGTAGATTGTGATAGACTGTATATTGTGATAGACTGTATATTGTGATAGACTGTATATTGTGATAGACTGTAGGGAATAACAAATTACAAGTCTGACATACATAATATATTTGCCCAAATAGCACAGTCACAACAATCAACACATCATATTAACGGTCACAACAATCAATATACCATATCAACAAACACAATAAACATAACACACCATATCAACAGTCACAATACACCATACCAAACACACACAACAAACATAACAAACTATACCAAGCAGTCACAACAAACATAACAGACAATACTAAGCTGTCACAACATAACAAACACAACACACCATACCAAACACACAACAAACATATCACACCATACCAAACACACAAAACAAACCATATCTGGCCTGTAGCTCAGGCCTGGCCAAGGAGTCTAGATCAGCAGCATCTATCAAGAGCTTCCGGTTGTCGTCATAGTGATTAACATCAATTCTCAGCTTGCTGTTCTCTCCCTCCAATGTGCGTACCTGAACAAAAACATCATTTCATGTGACAAATCTCTGTATTTAAGGATTGAATGTGTACAAGAATTTTGTGTACACTAGATTGTGTGTGTGTAAAACAATTGTGTGTACCAGGACTGTAAGTAATGGACTATGAACAAGGTCTGTGTGTACACGGACTGTAGAAGAGCTATGTGTACATGCATGAACAATGTGTACAAGAATTTGATACATGGTTTCCTCTAAAAATAGTTTCCTTGAAAGCAAGCACTGACAGATTTTATGCTTATCCACAACCTCAATAACAGTGGTTTCCAATGCTCTTCTTCATTTTGCCCTGATGAAACAAAGGACAACCATCAAAGAATGATCCTTACAGGAAGTCTGTGACCAAATGCTTTTGTTTTCTTGTAGGTTTCCAACTTGGGTTTGCAAATGCAATCTAAATTTACGAATTATTTTTATATGAGGCAACATTAATCATCAAAAACTGTCAGCTTCCGGCGGAGAGTAGATCTTCAACAAACGCTCACCACGTATTCCTGTCCTGTTCCATCCTTTCCCCCTATGTCCCTGTCTTCCTTATTGTCATTATTTTGTCAGAGACCCTCGTCTCCATGAGTGATTAGGTCTGCCTCTACTTCTCTTGCTTTGGGGATTCCAGAATTGAGACTGCCATGTAATGTTCTCAGCTGTCTTCTGCAATATGTATCCTATCCAATGCCAGTTTCTTCTCCTCACATCAAATTCTTCTGTCCTCAGTTCCATATTAGCGACTTATCATACCATTTTAATCCCTCTATTCAGCGCAGGAATCCATTGACAAAAGCTTGAACCTTTTTTGTTGTAGCTTATTTTTTACCCCATATTACAGAGCCATAAAATAGGACATACTTTACATTGGAGTTGAATATCTGTATTTTTGTAATGTACTTCATTTCTTTTTAATTTGCATATATTCCCTAACACAATAAAAGTCCATCTCGCCTTTTGTATTTTAATTTGATATACGAAGCGTGTTCAAATGAAACCGAACCTAACTGCACCAAGTGAACATACGTACAATGCGCATGATGACATCAATTCTGGTGTAAACAGCACATACCAACTGTTGAGTTTGCAAAATTTCATTATCCTCTGACTCATAGTTTCCTCGGCAGACTGTTGAAAACATGACGGGTGTGATATGGAATCCATCCAGAGTTGATCAGTGAGCGGTGATTCGATTTATAACAACTGAAGCATATAGACCAGTTATTCATCACAGAATGGACGCAGTGTATGGTGACCCAAATTGCTGCATCAATTTTAGCGATGGCATCTTCTGATGCAACAATATATGCCTGACCTAGTCTCGGAAAATCATTCGTTAACTCACGTCCTTCTTTAAACATCGTTGTCCAGTTCTTCACTGTCACACTGAAGTCTCAGCATTGTAGCATGGGACAGATTGATGATGAATGTGATGAGGTTTACACCTTATTTGACAAGACTAATGTTTCATGCATTGAAAAGAATGAAGTATGTGACACAGTTAGAGTATTACATGACCAGAATAATGTGTTATGTGACCATAATGATGTGCAAAGACCATATGACAAGACGGTCCCAAATGCTTTGGAGTGGAGTTTAGAATGAACTGTAAATGTATGTCGCAAGAGGTGACTAAAGAGGGCTGGTATCCTCATTATGTTGTTGATGTTGTTGTTCAATGCTCACAATGAGTAAGTTTACTCTTTTGTTCGCCCTGATTAGGACGATAAGTGGTGGGTTGTAGTAGCTTCCCTCACATCCTGAGCATGCTGATGAAAGTGGACCGCGATCCTCCAGGCGGTTGTCCTATGCTTGGCTTTATCTGCGTGGCACTCACAACTACATGGATCACATCGATCCACATCTCGTCAGCAAGGCTGTCTTGAAAACAGCCTGTTTCCAGGAAACTCTACATGGAAGAGAGATTGTGGTCTTGGTCAGTGTATTGACCTTGATGCGATGTCCTAGTCAGTATTTTGTGCCTATTCATTGTGGGCATTTGCAAACAACAACAACTTGTGCTTAAAATATTTTTAAAAAAAAAGAGAGTGACGATGATAATATGACCAGGATAACAGGGTAACATGCAACATCTGTTCTCATATGGAGAGCACATAAGGTAACAGAATCTACCTGTGTTCTCAGGGTGAGAATGTCTTGACCCATCTTCGTTACTGCAGTTCTATAGTTGTCTAGGTCATGCATTTGCTGATCAAGCACTGACATGTGTGTCTGGTCAAGGTCTAGTGGATCCCTGTACAAATAAGCCATCAATTTATCAGATGCCAGCACTAAAACTGTTATTAAATGGGGTCAGATTGGAATATTATTATATTTAATATATTATTGCATGGAGTTATATGCTAACATTAAACATGGTATCACACGGTAGCATTAAATCTCATTATCATACCTGGTCAGATGGTAATTATTAACTATCACATTTGGTCATATGGCAAATCAAATATGTTGTAATTTGGAAGACAACACAGATACATATGAAAAAGGTACAGACTTTCGCAAATGGCTGCCTGCGCAAAATACAAGGGTGGGAATGGTATGACAAGATCATCAACGTGGAAGTGATGGGAAAAACTGGACAAATACCAGTAGTGCATGAAATATGGAGGAGGTGATGGCGATGGATAGGCCACACATTACGGAAACCAGTGGATAACATTAC
The DNA here is from genome assembly GCA_036924085.1 of Ariolimax columbianus. NCBI lineage: Eukaryota > Metazoa > Mollusca > Gastropoda > Stylommatophora > Arionidae > Ariolimax > Ariolimax columbianus. Next base: position 53,545,927 of record JAVGWX010000002.1, on the reverse strand, counting down.
CAGACAAATTCTTTTCTGGAATCCACAAGGCAAGAGACGTAGAGGAAGCTAGAGACACTCATGGGAGAGGGATCTGGAAGCAAATTTAAAGGCAGCAAAACAGACATGGACAGAATTAGCTCAGATGGCTCATGATAGGAAGACTTGGCAAGTATTTGTGGAGCTGACAGGTTTTTGATTGATTGATATGGTACTAGACCAGAGATTCTCAAACTTTATCACTTCAGGGACACATTCTTTAAGAATGTTATTTCATGGCACGTTTAAAATATAATGCAATACATCCTAACCACTTCAGCTCTGTCTGGAGCATAGGTCTTCAACAACTAAATATAAAACATTGATCTGTCTGTATCTGCTGAAGGTTTTGTGGCTTAAAGTTTCTAGGGTGGCCAATCCCAAATCCAACCCTACTTAATGGCCTCTTATGATATGCCAGGCAGATTACATATTATTTTGTAATACTGGAACTAAATAATATTCCGTTTGATTAAATATAAGTGCTCTGATATAATTAGGTAAGTATTGAAATAACAAAGATTAAGATACAGCTAACATTGTTTATTGGTATGCTCCTATATTAAAAAAAAAAATACTGTTTTTGCAGACTGGCACAGCGCCTTTAGCTATGGAAAAACAAAAAGGCAAGTGCAGATATCCAAAGGACTGATGGCTGTGCCTCCCATGTTATGCAGATCAGTTTTGGGATGATATTATATAATAGTATGTGCATATATATATATTTAAATATATATATATATATACACACACAAACATGTGTGCAGCATTAAAAAGTACTTCGCCAGACAGTTGAGGAAATTTTGCACTTAGACATGTTTCCATGAGACCAAATTGGTAGGTACAAAGCACAGCCAAGGCTATTTATCATTAGAAACAGACTTATGGCACTAAGTAACACAAAAACAAATGCTTTCCAGGCTTCAACCTGTTGTCTGTAGTCTGTGTGTAAGTACCCCTGTCCGGAGGGTTGATGTGTCGTGACGGAGGTGGTGGGGGTTTCGACTTGCTGGATCTGGCTGTATCCTGGTTGGGGTCAACAAAGATGTACTGGTACTCAGGAAGAATAGACTCTACAGCATTGTATGGTGGCAATTCTCCTTCTTTGATTGGCTGGGAAGTAGGAAGAAAATTAAATGTCATTATTATCACTGCATGTCCTTATTTTTACTCTACTATTAAGATGAGGAATAAATATGGCAAGGACAACAATTGCTAAAACAAATTTATTATAAGCATTTGGAGGAATCATACCTACCGAACAACAGAAAGTAAAATAAAATGAGTAATAGATATCCAGATTCAAACCACAAACCCCCAGATTATGGATGTGCCTTGATAAAAAAAGAACATGAGTTAGGGAGATTAGGCTAACTAGACACTCCAATGAAAGGTGTCTTTATTAACCTAGTCTATTTCATGCCAGTCTGAATAGATTGGACCCACTACGTGAACCAAACTGCAGGTTACGCCATGACCATGAGGAGTCAGTCGGCACCTCCTGACTTTGTGCCCAGGGCTGGCCAATCTGCGGAACCTGCTACTACCACCACACCCCACCATACACAGCACACTGTTCAGATCACTACAACAATTGAGGAGGATGTGTGCTTTTGCCTGGATGTCAAGACCTGCCAGCTCGCATCTAAAGAGATTATATCATCATCATTTCATGCCAGTTTATTGCAACTATGAAATACTTGTGCCATGAAACACCATAAGGAACGGCAGTTTTTCGATGCATTAATGAAGTATCGTCATCTCATGACGATTTAGAATATCCGCAACATTATCTATAAACCTCATTTGTGGTCTTTAAGGGTTGTCAAAACTTTATCACCATGAATTATAGGTGTACAGAGGTAGTTGATCAGAATGCATTCTCATTAGACAGCCAAACTACTTGATTTTCTCTCCATCAATATACTCGATACAAGGTCTTGCTTAAATAATGTTGATGTTTCACGTGTCTTCATTCTACTTTCTGTCTATCCTAATTACGTTGATGGTTTTCCGGAGACATGTCATCTCACATGTCATGTTTTTTCTCTCAAGAGATTTTGTTAAAATCCACGTTTGATACTAGTAACAAAGCATTGACATAAATAAACCGTTGATCAGTAGTCTCTTTGTGGACATGTTAGGGTGTTTCAATGTTAGTCTTCTGCTTCTTCTCTTTCGCCCTGCTTTTCCTTGTTATATCTATATGTGAGTCCAGTTCTCTGCACAAAGGTTGATGTAGTGGGGTGTTCCTCTGTTTCTGTGAATCGACATCACTGCACTCTGGACATACCCATAGGTGCTCAGTCTCTCTCATCAAATGGCGTAAGGTATGGATGCTGATGGTCCCTGTAGCTCGCTGGTTCTTCAAGGCTTCCAAGTAGCTTTGTGTGAATATTCGTTTTAGTGGGCCAGTACTTAGTACGCAATTAGCTAAGCATATAACAGTCTTGCAGAATATGTTCGGATGTCTGTGCTGCCTGCCCACACATACACATTGGCGATGGAGCCAATTTTAGCGAGTATAAGTGGCTATTCAATTTGTTATGTCCAATTCTCAAACAGAACATGATCATTGGCATCTTGATATTGATGATCTGTTTGTTGATGATGTAGAAAAAATGACTTCATGTTTGTGCTGAATGAGGTAATTGGAACCCATGCTGTCGACGTACTTCTGTAAGTTGTCTTAGTTTTTTTGTCGATCAGTTCTTAGCGTCTTTGTTTAATTCCTGAAAAAATATCTATCACCCGTCAGTGAATGCTGGCCTTATTTGTTGCTAGCTGGCTGTAAGAAAAATTAGCGCCCTAATGACAGTCTCCTAGCCACCAATTGTCCTGATTCCTATGATGTGTTAAGCTGGACACAATCAGCTTATCTTTCCAATAGTAGCTTAAAAATTCCCTTTGCGCTTCACGCATGTGCTAACATGTCATTACGCTTAAACAAAAATTACCCTTACAATATCAATTTCTAATTTATTTCACATCTGTTTTATGCAAAGGGATGTTTTCTCTAATTCTTCTTTTGGGATAGCTCAGCCTATTTTGTTTATTTGAATGCTCCGCTACTGTATATAACAGCATGATAGATATCGTTTATTTATAACACTACTAATAATCATAGATTACGGCTGTGAAAATAGAAAATATAATCTCTTAATTGTGCACTGACATACAACAATGTTTGGTTTCTTCCAACAACTGTGAGGCGACTTTAAACCAAAAACAATTTAAAAAATTTTTTATTCAATCACGATCCTTTGATTTCACGATCACTGGAACTGGAAGGCATTTCACGAAATCCCTGAGTTGAGAAAAACATTGATTGAAAAATTTCTGGATTTTTTAAGATGGTGTGACCATTTTCCCTCCTCGTTGCCTTATCTCCCACAACTCTATGTCAGTAACCATTTAAAGCTGGGTAGACTAGATAGTGTAACTAGCATTACGCGACTCCGACACATTTTCCTGTCACTATCGTGTTTCTGCTCACTCTACCATTTTGCAAATGAGTACTTGATAAAGGGAAAACTGCAAAAAAGAAAACTTGTTAGAACATCGCGCAAAAGCTGAGATCTTATAAAATGACACCTCTAACACTTTATCACCGACAGTAGTCTCTACATTTGGTTTGGCATTTTGCTACTGAAGGCGAAGAAATATACATCTAGTAGTAGTCGACAAAACAAGTCCAACTTGTAATACTTGATGACAAGTTAACAACTAAAATCTAAAGTGGTAATCAGTAATGAAATATCGTAACACAGCTGTTGAATAACAACAAACATCCACGAGAAAACCGCGTTATCGGGCTGTGCCTTACCTCAGATGTGTAGGGTCTGTAATACATGGTCGCCATTTTTCTGGATACTCAATCAATCGTACTACTAGGCGGCAACAACTCATTGAAGCTTCACAAAGTATTTCATACTTTCATGTCATATCATTAGTCTAGACTTAGAATATAGTAAATTTCACAGATTCTCGTGTTGAAAATTGATGTAAAAAAAATACTTGAGACTTTTCACGCATAAAGAAATACGAGTTACGAAAAATTGAGTTGTTTGTTGACCCAGCACTGTAGATAAGTTTAATCTGCCCTTTGTTTACATTCGTAACTAAGCAACGCGGTCTGTATATCAAACAGTAAACCTGATATGATACAAACACGGACCACGCATTCACCGGGCGGTGTTGGGCGTGTTTGCGATATATTATGTTCTCAATAGACGTTCAGATGTGATAGTACTAAATCCTATATGAAACAATTTTAACACATCTTGGTAGACAACACGCCAGGTTCTAAAATTAGCAGAGCGTGAAACATTTATTGGGTTGAGCAATACAAGCTCGTATAACGAATTGCATGTTGTAGGTGCTGTAAAATATGTTTTACCAGGAAGAGAAGTAGAAAAGTATACATCTAAATGGAAAAATAAACAGGGGGAGGGTGTACATTTTAGTTCGGTTCGTTCGTCCATCACGAGTGATGAGGACCTTTTCTTTTTTCACCTAGCCAGTCCTTCCAGTCGAGTATTCTGTAATTCCGGGTTGTGGATGGGTGCGGAGATGGCTGACGAGTCCGATTTGGGATCTCCATAGTCGCAGGCAGTTAAAGCATGGATAGTTCGCTTCGCGAGACGGTAATCATGATTGTCAGCAAATCCATGTATTTCATCCGCTTTATTGATCAGCCAGGAGTCCCGCAACTGGCGCAGTTTTTTTTACTGTAGTTTAGTTTGTCAGCGGACTTACGCTCTCCGCTTCGCCGCTCGCTCGTCGTCACAGGACTCGACTGTGTTAGTATTAGAAAAAATAAAAGAGAATGACTTGCGCGATGAATTTGATAGTGAAGAAGAGTTGCGCAGTTTGTCGACCTCACTGTCACTCGAGTCCAACTTTAACCAGTGGCAAGACATGCACACCGCACATTATAGTAGAAAGGGAAAGAGTGAATTATACATTTTAATGGACATAGAAGAGAGAGAGAGAGAGAGAGAGAGAGAGAGAGAGAGAGAGAGAGAGAGAGGACAGTTAGAGAGAAAAAGGGACGTGTTTACATATTAGAAGCAAGAAACAGGAGGAAATGTTATTTGTTTTAATATAAAGATGAATTAGGGTATTTATATTTTTGGCAGGAAGATAAAAAGAAAAATAAGGAGGCATTCATATTAGTAGGAAGAAAGAGAGAGAGAGAGAGAGAGAGAGAGAGAAAGAGAGGGAGAGAAAGAGAGGGAGAGAGAGAGAGGTATATCTTTTAATAGAAACAAAGGGAAATAGTAAAGTATGCATTTTAGTGAGATGAGTATGAGGTTATACGTCATAGTAGGAAAGAAAGAGAGAAAGAGGAAGGTATACATTTGATATTTTAGTAGAAAAGAAGGATTGAAAGAGAGGGTGATATACGTTTTAGTTGGCAGACAAAATTGAAAGAGGGTGGTATACACTTTAGTAGGAAGATAAAGAGACAGGTATACATTTTAGTGCAAAGATACAGAGAGAGGTATACAATTTAGTGGAAAGATATAGAGAGAGGTATACATTTTAGTGGAAAGATATAGAGAGAGGTATACATTTTAGTGGAAAGATATAGAGAGAGGTATACATTTTAGTGGAAAGATATAGAGGGAGGTATACATTTTAGTAGAAAGATATAGAGGGAGGTATACATTTTAGTGGAAAGATATAGAGGAAGGTATACATTTTAGTGGAAAGATATAGAGGAAGGTATACATTTTAGTGGAAAGATAGAGGGAGGTATACATTTTAGTGGAAAGATATAGAGAGAGGTATACATTTTAGTGGAAAGATATAGAGGGAGGTATACATTTTAGTGGAAAGATATAGAGGGAGGTATAAATTTTAGTAGAAAGATATAGAGGGAGGTATACATTTTAGTGGAAAGATATAGAGGGAGGTATACATTTTAGTGGAACGATATAGAGGGAGGTATACATTTTAGTGGAACGATATAGAGGGAGGTATACATTTTAGTGGAACGATATAGAGGGAGGTATACATTTTAGTGGAAAGATATAGAGGAAGGTATACATTTTAGTGGAAAGATAGAGGGAGGTATACATTTTAGTGGAAAGATATAGAGAGAGGTATACATTTTAGTGGAAAGATATAGAGGGAGGTATACATTTTCAAGGATGACTACAAATCAGTTTTGATGTGATGTTTATATAAGTACAGAGAAGTTTGATGTGGTCTTTATATAAGTACAGAGAAGTTTGATGTGATCTTTATATAAGTACAGAGGAGTTTGATGGGGTGTAGATTTAAGATTTTTTTAGTCAGAGAGTGGTGTCTGCTTGGAATGCATTGCCAGGGGAGGTAGTGGAGGCAGGGACAGTTAATGCATTTAAGAATAAACTGGATGCGCATAGCTTTTAGAGCAAGGTGATGTAATTGTAACTGGTTGTATACAGACTCTGCAGGGTCTTCTAAACCAGTATAAAGACGTTAAGTTAAGTTAAGATATGAACAGATAAATAAGACGGCCTGTACTGTTCACAATGCTGTCATACCTAGGAGTACAACTGATGGCCAGCTCTTAATACTACTGATATGTTCAAAGATGTACATACAACTAATTACACGATTGAAGGTAAATGTAGAACTTATTACAAGCTCAAAGATATATGTATATATATATATATATATATATATATATATATATATATATATATATATATATATATATATATATATATATATATATAATATTAATTACATGCTCAAAGATATATATAATACTAATTACATGCTCAAATATATATATAATACTAATTACATGCTCAAAAGTATAGATATCACTATTGACATGCTGAAAAGCATACAAAACACTTTTGGCATGCTCAAAGGTATACACAACACACATAATCTGATCACAGAAGCGTACGTCTTAATCTTCTCACTCACAACGGAAGTGTTGCTATTAATAAGATAGAAGGCGAGGTGCGAGTGAGTCTCTGGCGTCCTAAAACCAGAATGCCTTAGGTCGGTCAAACCCAGTAAGCCAGGTTTGGTAGTTCATCGAAATTGATTCAAATTCTAACTTTAACTCATCTGCTGCTTTGCAGGAAGTCTGGAAACGGACGAGGTACGTTTAACCCAATGAAAAAGACTTATGAAAAGTGAATGTCAGGTCAGATCAGGTCATCCTTTAACCAGTGAGGTCGTTGGGGCACACACGAAGACATCCTCACAACCCCACGCCACCCTTCTCTGTCAGCGGCCGCTGTCTGTGCCTCTTCTGGTCGGAGATTGGTCCATTCTTTTATGTTGTCCTCCCACCTCTTTTTGGGACGGCCTCTTCGTCGTCTGCCTTGCACCTTTCCATGGAGAATCGTATTTGCAAAACCATTTGATCTCGATATGTGACCGTACCAAGCGAGTTTCCTTCTTTTTACAGTTGACAAGAGGTCTTCAAAAGGCCCTATTGCTGTTGTAATTGTTTCTCGTATTTCCTCATTTGTAACTCGATCTTTGTTTATGTTGTTTAGAAGTCTTCGGGAACATCTAATATCCAAGGCCTGTATCCTTCGCTGAAAGTCAGCTGTAACTGTCCATGTCTCACAAGCATAGAGGAATATTGACAGGACCAGTGTACGCATTAATCTGATTTTCGTGCTTAGCGCTAACCGTTTATCTTGCCAGATTGTGTTAAGCCGTGCAAGCGCCACTATTGTCTGTGTTTTTCTGGCCAACATCTCGAATTTTGATCCTTCATCACCGACAATCGAACTCAGATATTTCAAACGGTCGACCACTTCGAGTTCCTGGCCGTTAGCTTTTATTCTACTGTTGACGCCCTTGGCGTTGCTGGTAATTAATTTAGTCTTTCCAGTGTTTATCTCCATACCATAGTCAAGAGCTGTTTGATCGAGACTTCTGACCCATTCCTGGAGTTCTGCTTCTGTGCCCGCCAACCCGTCGATGTCATCTGCAAAACAAAGGTGGGTAAACCCCTATCTTGACAGTGCCAACGTGACCTCCAAGTGTCTCACTCATAATTCCCTCAAGGAATATGTTGAAAAGAGTTGGAGAGAGTGTACACCCTTGTCTCACACCAACTGATGTACGAAACCAGTCCCCTCGCCACCCACTCACAAGAACTGCCCTGGACGCCTTCTCATACAGGTGCTCAAGTACTTTTATAATATTTCCATTGATTTTTATAAATCTTCATGGTTGCCCATAGCGCTGTATGCCATACACTATCAAACCCCTTCTTGAAATCAACGAACACATTACAGTTTTTGCTGCTGTTCTAGATATTTGTCGCTTAGAAGTCTTAAATTAAATATCTGTTCTGTGGTGCTTCTTTCTTGTCTGAACCTTGCTTGCTCCTCAGCAATTATATTCTTTACTTGGGGGTTTCAATCGGTCGATGATTAATCTAAGCATGCCTTTGCTAGGGTGGCTGATGAGGCTTATTTTTCTGCAATTTTAGTACAGCTTTAGGTTTCCAGACTTAGGTAACGATTTTGTCCATATTTTATTTTGGCCAGTTTCCTGTCGCCCATATTTTGTTGCAGATGTGTGTCAGGCCTTCCACTATTACCTCCCCACCTGCCTGTAAGAGCTCTGCTGGTATATCGTCCACGCCGACCGTTGCACAGACAATAGCGGCGATAACATTGGTCCTGTAAACTGGATGTGCTGGGCAGAAATTCCAGGTACGGAAGTCCGATTTTTTGTTGTTTTGCATTCGCCTTATTTCTCTAATCCCCAAGGCGGTGTGCGTTGCATTGTGGTTTTTATTTTGCGCCTGTTGGCCCAGTGCATCCGACTTCAGCATGCATTTTATGTAAGGGTCTGCTTCCTCCTGCATTTTCTAAGGGTTTGCTTCCCCAGGGTAACGGCGGTGCTGTGATGGGGATCGAACCCAGCACCTTCGGATTGTGAGCCGTGTCACTTAACCACTAGGCCACGCCGTCTCCTGCACAACGTATCTAAAAAATCTTATCACAATGTATCTTAATCTTGACACAGCGTATTTTAAGCTTGTCACAAGGTATTTTAAACTTGTCAGAATGGAGCTTAAGCGTGTGCGTGTGGCTAGCAACTTCGTCATGGAAGCAAACCAAACTGCAATGGAAGCTCTCCTTACAAGATCACATGCAGTGCTTGGGCATATATATGTTTGGACGGGGCTACCCACCATCATTATCATCCTCGTGCCGTCTCCGCAAAAGAGGTTGACGATAATGTATCTCCAGCTGTCTCTGTCCCGCGCCAGGCTGGTACACGCAGTCTAACTATGTCCCGACCACACCCTGATGTTGTCTGTCCATCTGTACTTCTGTCGCCCTTTGGCTCTCTTGCACTCTACTCTTCCCTCCATAATGACCTTTAGCAGACTGTCATGGCGCTTGGCATAACCGATATATATATATATATATATATATATATCTATTTTGTCTTATATTTCCTTCAGAAGTGTTTGTTCCACCTGGAATTGTTACATATGCTTACCATTGATCTTCCTATCTTTCCAAGAAACGAGTCCAAGTCTTAAAATACCCACATTTCAAAAACCTCATTATGCTTCTCCCTTTTCTTTGATAGGATCCAGGATTCTACTCCATACAATAAAACCGAATGCACATAGCAATTAACGATTCTCATTTTTAAGATCTGAGATATCCGCTTTGACAGAAGTGTATCTCTCATGCTGTTAAATCTATTCTTGACCATTGCAATTCTTGTAATGATCTCCCTTTCGTATTTGCCATTCGCCGAAATTGGTTTGGCAAGGTATACAAAGCTTGACACTTGTTCCAGAACTTCTCGTTATATGGTTGCCAGTTTTATTTTACTTTTTTTCTTTTTGGTAAATACCATAACTTTAGTCTTTTTGATGTTGATTTCCAGTCCATACAGCTGACTCTTTATGGTTTTCTTATCCATTAAGTTCTGCAGCTGTACTGAATCTTCTGTCATTAACACTATCCTCGGCACATCTGATATTATTGATACTTCATCCTCCTATATTTAATCCAGACATGTCATCTATATTTATAGCAACCAACCATTTTGACTATACTTCGTCAGTCCTTGTCTTAATGAAGTGCAGAGGTCCTACACTTCATAAGGAACGACATGGAAAAGAAATAAGGAACAGAAGTAACTTACACCAACATAAATTTTAAAAAACCAAATGACGAGAGGAGGGGAGAACAGAATCATGACGTAGTGTATGTAGAAGAACAGAGCTTGTATTGCCAAGGTACGGATACATTCAACAGGAAATCCTACCATTCGATCTCTGTCCAAACGCTGCAGATAAAGACCTGGCGCTATTGTCTTATCGTCGTTGTCATCATCCCCGCTGTCTTCTGGTTTTTCAGACTGTGGTGTAGGCGTCCGGACCTGTAACACGTCAGGTGTATGGGCCGTTGTTCCTGCCCGTTCACGCAGCTCCATGGCCGGAAGGTTCTCCAGGCTGCTCGTGGCTACCATCGAAGTGGGTTGCTTGAAAGGGGACATACATAAATATTGGGAGATAGCTAAACAAAAGTGATTATACTTTACTTCTTCAATACACAGGTGCAGCTAAGCGGCGTGGGGAGCCGTAATGATCTTTCTTGGGCCAAGTGTGTTGCTGAAGCTACTAAATGTCCTTATTTTGGTCGTATTTCGGTTTATCCATCTGCCAATGAGTCTTCTTCGTGTCTTGTAGCCTGACCTTATTGTGCTATATATGTGCTGTAGTAGTTTGTCAGGCTGCATTCTCATAAGATGGCCGACCCATCTTATGTTCGGTCTCGATATGTATTCGGCAGATTGAGTAATTCTTAAAATATTTATGATGTTAAAAATTTGTTTTTCCTCTTCTTTCGTTCTTAATCTCCCAATACCAAGCCCTGAAAATAGCTTTGCAATTAGCAGATGTAGTCCAGAGAACAGAATGCGCTGTGTCGTAGTTTACAGCTTGACTGCGATATTTTGCACCATTCGGTCCAACACATCCGACTTCAGCAGGCATGTTGAGTACCGGGTTAGCCATCCCTCTTCGATCCCTTCTCCTTAGCGAGTCTACCCTGCTGTAGCCTGTTATCCAGGATCACCGCGTGGATGTGTAGAAGGGTATTGGCAGCTCTGGTTCACTGGCCCTGACGCTAGCAGTCAGCTACGGGTCGCTGATCCGTGCGCTGCTTAGCATCTTCGAATGTAAATTCTATCTTTCCTGGTGACATTAACGGCTTTTCTTAAACATTTCAGTTCATTCTCATGTGCTTCGGATAATATCATTCCCCTCTCACGTGCCTGGGACAATGTCATTTCCCTCTCCCGTGCCTCGGATAACGTCATTCCCCTCTCACGTGCCTCGGATAACGACATTCCCCTCTCACGTGCCTCGGATAACGTCATTCCTCTCTCATGTGCCTCGGAAAACGTCATTCCCCTCTCATGTGCCGCGGATAACGTCATTCCCCTCTCATGTGCCTCGGATAACGACATTCCCCTCTCACGTGCCTCGGATAACGTCATTCCCCTCTCACACGCCTCGGATAACGTCATTCACCTCTCATGTGCATCGGATAATGTCATTTTCCTCTTCTGTGTCCTTGATACGGACCAAGTGAATTTGTAAGAGTTTCAAAACCACCACACAGTGGAGCTAAGCGAGAGTTGAAATTGGAAACACAGCTTACAGCAGACCAACAGAAACACGGCACCAGAACACACGCACATTTCTTACTTAGGGCTAAACCAGGGCCATCTAGCCACATAATAGATAATGCGTCATAATACAACCAAATATACTCTGCCTGTGTTGGATATGGATGTACCTTCCCCGAAAGAAAAGTGAAACATTAAGAACAACAAATCTTGGTAACACAGTTTCACTAAAGTGCACTTTCAATATTATTGTCAGTTAGCCTCTCTGTTTGTCGCTCTGCCGACTCTTTGTTCGTCTATAAGTCTGTGTGTCTGTTGTTTCAAGCGGTATACGCATACAGCGAGATAATTGAGGCACAGGGCTTCCTTGTCCTTTATAAATCTAATTGTCTGTTTGTCAATCTGTATCTTATTCAGTTCTTCCACTCCTTAAACAAAACATTATATGTGCTTACCCAATCTCTTTCTTTCTTTCTTTCTTTCTTTCTTTCTTTCTTTCTTTCTTTCTTTCTTTCTTTCTATACACACACGCCCACACACGCTCACACACACACGTACGCGCGCACACACACAAACACACACACACAGATATATATATATATATATTCACACACACACATACACTGGGCCTAACATGGAGCTCAGTGAAAGAACTGACAGCAGCCTACTACTCATTGCTTCCTGCTTGCATCAGGGTAGCAAACCACAGCTGACCAAGACCTTATTTCGTCTCCAAGCGGCGGTCCTTGACACAGGTTGCAGTAGTGTAGTCTAGTTAAGAGAATAGGAATCGAAATGGGAAGGCGAATTCGGTACACATAATATAAATAAAAACAGGAGGCCAGCTGAAACCGTCTGTGTCGAGTCAAAAGGCGCAGATATCGTGGTCTCATTGTAAATTAGGACGTTGTAAACTTTGTCCTTTTCAGGACAAACACAGCAGAAGAAGAAGAAGATGAAGAAGAAGAAGAATACACACACACACACACACACACATCATCCTAATCAACATTAACAAGTGCCATGCTGTACACCGTAGGTGGTCATGGCTCATGTATCTGGTGTTATAAATCAGTTTCTACTGCTGGCATCCATCTTTCATACCATGACGTACAATTTTAGCATTTTCTCTTTTTGGATATAAACACGGTAATGGTATTTATTTGTTGCTTTTGTCAGCAGCAATTTTTATCCGTTGTCGTAGCACCAACATTTTTTTGTTATAACGTGTCAACCAACACACAACATGTATGTATAAGATAATTGTTCTGTTCTGATGTGTGTAATGTGTTGCCTTAGATATTGGACCCTCCTCGACGAATCATAGTTAGTTTTCATTGCTGCCAACGGGATTCATAACAGTCTTCTGTAAATGCACATTTCTACAGATTTACATCCTCTGGAATGTTTTATATCTCCTTCTCTCTCTCTCTCTCTCTCTCTCTCTCTCTCTCTCTCTCTTTCACTTTCACACACGCACACACATATACACAAGCATACATTCACACAACACAGACACACAGACATACAGACACAACACATACACACAGATTCACACACGCAGTCCCACAAACATACACACACAAACATGTATATATGTGTGTGTATACGTTTGCGCACGAATGTGTGTGTGTGTGTGTATGTGTCTGTGTACAGCAACCTTATTCCTTGGAATACTTGGAATCCTGGCATGTTAATGTCTGTTGCCAGGTAGCCCCTGGCCTATACGTAGTAGGTATTTTCAACTTCCTGCGGCTCACTATGCCTGGGGGAAGGTACACATAATTCGGGTAGATTTTTAACTTTAATTTTGTTTGTGCAGCGGCCGATAACCCTGTTCTTTTTCATTTCTGCCAACGGATTTTTAACGTGCTCGACACTGAGCACGGGAGTCCGATCTCACTAGAGATTATGGGAATTTTTACCAGAAGATTCCCGTGAAAGAATCCAGGTCTCCACCGTGATTCTAACCCACGACATCCGGCACCCGAGGCGAACACCTTACATCGAGACCACTGAGCCCCAGACAGAATGTTCTTGCTCCCTGAAGTATGGTCCCTAAATCAGAATGTGTGTGTGTGTGTGTCTGTGTATATGGGAGTTATCCCGTGTTCCTTCTCTAATCTATTATTCTCAATATGTGTTTACTTTATTATCACTTTGCTCTGGATACTATTCCTAAAATGTGTTCACTATACTATTTTAAATATGTGTTCACTTTAATATGCGTTCACTCTAATATTTGTAATATGTGTTCACTCTAACATGTGTTCACTCTAATATTATAATATGTATTCACTCTAATATGTGTTCACTCTTCTATTTTTAATATGTGTTCACTCTATTATGTGTTCACTCTACTATTTATAATATGTGTTCACTCTAATATTTCTAATATGCGTTCACTCTATTATTTCCAAACCGTGTTCACTCTCAAATCTATTCACTGCAATAATTGGTGTCCTCTGTCTCTATTCGCTAAATGTGCACAACACAAAGCTTTGTAAGCTAAGAGCAGCAACTTACGGAAGTCCTAATCAACTTCAGAACCATGCCTATAACAGGAGTTGTCTCGTCTGCACAGCGGAGTTCACTGCCCTGAAAAAGAAAAGAAGTAACGGTATCGGCTGAGACAGAACTGGCACAGTAATGTCATTATGTCAGCTCACATCGTTATTATGTGAGATCAAATCTAGCGTATTTGTTTTATTATGTGAGATCAAATCTAGCGTATTTGTTTTATTATGTGAGATCAGACATCGCATTTTGATGTCATTATGTGAGCCAAGATCTCACATATTAGTGTTATCATGTAAGATCTGAACTTAATGTCATTATGTGAGATAATATCAAGCATATTAATGTCATTATGTGAGATCAGAACTAGCATGTCAGTGTCATTATGTCAGATCAGAACTAGCATGTTAGTGTCATTATGTGAGATCAGAACTAGCATGTTAGTGTCATTATGTGAGATCAGAACTAGCATGTTAGTGTCGTCATGTGAGATCAGAACTAGCATGTTAGTGTCATTATGTGAGATCAGAACTAGCATGTTAGTGTCATTATGTGAGATCAGAACTAGCATGTTAGTGTCATTATGTGAGATCAGAACTAGCATGTTAGTGTCGTCATGTGAGATCAGAACTAGCATGTTAGTGTCGTCATGTGAGATCAGAACTAGCATGTTAGTGTCATTATGTGAGATCAGAACTAGCATGTTAGTGTCATTATGTGAGATCAGAACTAGCATGTTAGTGTCATTATGTGAGATCAGAACTAGCATGTTAGTGTCATTATGTGAGATCAGAACTAGCATGTTAGTGTCATTATGTGAGATCAGAACTAGCATGTTAGTGTCATTATGTGAGATCAGAACTAGCATGTTAGTGTCATTATGTGAGATCAGAACTAGCATGTTAGTGTCGTCATGTGAGATCAGAACTAGCATGTTAGTGTCGTCATGTGAGATCAAAACTAGCATGTTAGTGTCGTCATGTGAGATCAGAACTAGCATGTTAGTGTCGTCATGTGAGATCAGAACTAGCATGTTAATGTCATTATGTGAACCCAGTTCTAGCACATTAATGTCGTCATGTGGGCCTATATTAAGCATATCAATGTTATTATGTGAGATCGCATATAGCATATCAAGGCTATTATCTGTGATCAAATATGGCACCTTGATGTTATATATATATATGTATATGCGAAACGATCTAGCATGTTGATGTCATTATGTGAGATCGGAGTTAGCACATTTATGTAATTATATGATATCATATCAAGCAGATTAATGTTATTACGCGTGGTCAGAATTGTTGGAGGAGAAATTTATCTTCCTACCATGCTCGTCAGCTGGGCGGTGGATAACTGAACAGGCTCTATCCTTTTAGGTTAGTTGTTCAAGTGGTCTGCATGAAGACCAAAATGAGACATCTCCTCTACCATGCAAAGACACAACAAACTAATCACTTATTTGCCTTCAAACTTGTTACAAATGAAAGTAATGGCAACTTACCGTACTGCACACATGCCAAGAAACTTATAACAGCCAAATAGGTGGCGGATGTAAGAAGAAACTTATTACATTCAAATAGGTGGCGGTTGTAAGAAGAAAATTATAACATCCACATAGGTGGCGGTTGTAAGAAGAAACTTATAACAGCCAAATAGGTGGCGGTTATAAGAAGAAACGTATAACATCCACATAGGTGGCGGTTGTAAGAAGCGACGTCCTGTAAAGAACATGCTCCTTACTTTATTTTTACAAGAAGAAACCCAGACGGATGTTGAATGCAACAAACTGACACAAAACGTATTGACGAAATAAAAAATTCAAAACAGGAAATCCGGTTGTCGCAGAAACTAAGAATTCAGGTCATCATAGATCGTGATGGTAACATTTTTCTCTACAGTGGAGTTTCCACTATTGAGTAAAAGATGAATGAGTTGTATTATGATTACGAATGAAAAGGATAACATAAAAGGATGGACATTTATGTCTGAGTTTGTTAATGTGCTGGATCTCAATGAAGAGACAATATAGTTTACATCGCAATTGTCTATGCAACGAATGAGGGGGCTAGAGTGGATGCGAATCAAAAATTCTTAAGCTGTTTAAAATGATAGTGGAAAAATCAGCGCGAAATTATATTTCTTGGAGATTTCTAGACATATTGCGAAATAATCATTCTAGATGCGACCGGGTGATTGAGAGATGTTATGAACAAGTTCTGAGCGTCCATGGAATCCGATTGCCGAGAATCAACAGGAAGCAAAACCTTGTCATTACAAAAACATAATTTCATCACAAGCGGATACAAACAACATACACGCGACGTGAACCGACATGGAATGAGACATCCACCATTTTTCCTTGTGAGGAAATATTCATTTAAGTACGAGAGAAATGACATAAGTCTGGAAAGAACCTGAAATCGAAAGTCACCTCTACCTTGTGACAACAAAGAGAACACCAGAAAGAGAAGGCCCACCGAAACAACTCCCGCAATCACATAAGAAACCCAAACACTCGTACAAGAGAACCAGGATAAAGGCATACACGCGTGTCGTTGGCCTTCTGTAGGACATCTTCGTAGTTTGGATAAAGGCAAAGGGGATGTAGTACTCATACATTTGTATGTTTCCATTATCTATTTGATAAAACCCATGTAATCATAATGACCATTTAATGGTTGGTCTACTTTTTTAAGTAACCGGCATACCGTTTCTCATACGGTCCAGGCCACTTTTTGGCTAATGCGAGGTGTGTTCAAAACTTATCCGACTATGGGTCGGAAAAGACAATTACTCACCTGAAGGTTTTAAACCCTACTCCCCTTCAAAGTGCTCACCTTCGGACTCCACACACTTCTCCAAGCGGTCCTACCATTGTTGAAAGCATTTCAGGAATGTCTCTTTGGGAATGGAGCACAGCTGGGTTCTCGCATTCCGCATAATGTCTTTTTGTGATTCAAGTTGGGTCCCTTAAGCGGAATTTTTAGTTTCGGGAACAGACAATAGTCGCAAGGAGCCATGTCGGAGCAACAGGGAGCCAAATGATTTTTGTGTTTGGTCAAGAAAGTCTTAGTAAGATGCGAAGAATTGGCGTGTGCGTTGTCATGAGGGAGCCGTTGTCCACAGGTCCGGTTGTTTGTGTCGACCAGCCTCACGAAAGCGACGGATGACCTCTGGTCAGTACTGTTTGGTACCTTGTGGTGCGTACTCGTAATGCACAACCCCAAGAGAATTTTCGCTGTTCTCCAAGCTGAAAATTCAGCTGAAAGGGACCCGATTTGAGTCACTAGAAGACGTTATGCGGATTACGAAGACCCAGCTGGACTCCATTGACAAAGAGGCCTTTCCTGAAATGATTCCAACAATGGCACAGCCGCTGGTAGCAGTGTGTCCAGTCTCATGTGGAGTACCTTGAATATAATTAGGGTTTCAAACCTCGAGGAGAGTAATTGTATTTTTCCGGCCCAAAGGTCGGATACTTTTTGAACACACCTCGTAGTTGCTAACTCAAGACGTATTGTATTGTTGTCATGTCTATTGTCTACATTGTTTTGGTGATTCGTTCGTTTATTTGTCAGTTTTTTTTACCTGTCAAACGTTTTAGTGGCCGTGACGTGGTTTTATTTTTGTTTCTGTCCAGTGCGATTTTTGAGACATACCTGTTTATATTTTTATCGACTACCTAATATACCTACCATGATTGGTACCCCCTCTACCCTCAGTCCCATCTGTGCTCGCTCCTGACTGAGCTGTTTGTAGACATTCTGGTCCAGGGATAAAGACGAAAACCCCACAGGGCTTTGGATCCTCCAGAACTCGTCGGTCATGGCTGAAAGATAGACACAGTCAACGTTTGCGCAATTCATCTCCTCAGTGTCTCTCGCAACACAGCACCCTGGGTAACTAATGCAAGCAGTGGCCTAGAAATATGTCCTCACATCTAGCCTAATGTTTTGTTGGTAACAACATAATATCCCTAGCATAGTGTTAGGAGAGCACATATCGATTAGCGCCTTGATGGTGACAACATAATATCCATAGCATAGTGTTAGGAGAGCACATGTTGGTAGTCCAGCGCCTTAATGGTGACACTATATCACGATAACAGTACCATCATAATAGCGCAGTAATCTCATCACCAGACGTACTGACCACGTAATTCTATCATCACCATACTTACTGACCACGTGTTTCTATCATCACCAGACGTACTGACCACGTGTTTCTATCATCACCAGATGTACTGACCACGTGTTTCTATCATCACCAGACGTACCGACCACGTAATTCTATCATCACCATACTTACTGACCACGTGTTTCTATCATCACCAGACGTACTGACCACGTAATTCTGTCATCACCAGACGTACTGACCACGTGTTTTTGTCATCACCAAACGTACTGACCATGTGATTCTATCATCACCAGACTTACTGACCACATGTTTTTATCATCTCCAGACGTACTGACCACGTGATTCTATCATCGCCAGACTTACTGACCACGTGATTCTATCGTCACCATACTTACTGACCACGTGTTTTTGTCATCACCAAACGTACTGACCCCGTGATTTTATCTTCACCATTCCCTACTCTCATTATCAGGTGTACTATGAGCTATTCTGGCTATCAGATATACTCACCATTTGCTCCTCTCGTTAAATCATGTCTTGTCTAGCTGAATCTCAATTTCTCTCCTCTAGAACTACAGCTTACATATTACAGGCTGCATGTATCGACACTTTGCAGTTGTAGATTGTGTAGCTCAAGTCACTAGTCTCATCCACAACCTTCCTAAGTCGTTCTTTACACCACGTGTGGCAGGCTACATCAGTCATATTCTATCCTACCGGGAATCCACGCATGTGGTCATCATAAGTACTCACCATTATTGGCTACGTAGTACTCAATAACAAGAGCTGCCGCTGGCGTGAACATGGTGGCTTTGTCTTTCTCGTCACAAAACAAATATGGATGATTCCATCTAGGCTGTTCTTCCGGTCGTCCCAGCAGGCTCAGCTGCGAGAGAATTATTGAGAAATAAATATAAAAAGAAGCTTGTTGGACAAGGTAAAGATAAACATAAACTTCTTGGACGAAAATAAAACATTAGGAGCAACTTTCAGGACGAGGTAAGCATATGGACAACTCTGTAAAACTAGGCACACGAGAAAATTGCAGGACGAGGTAAGCATATGGACAAATCTGTAAAACTATGCACACGAGAAACTTATTGGTCGAGGAATTAATTAATAGAAACACATCGGGCGAGATAATCCTATAAAGAAACTTGTAGAATTAAGAAAACCTATAATAAACTTGTAGCTTGAGGAAATCATATAAAGAAACTTGTAGTTTGAGGAAATCATAAAGAGAAAGTTGTAGTTTGAGGAAATCATGTACAGAAAATTGTAGGATAGGTAAACAAGAATAGAGCAAATTTTAGGTTGAAGAAAACATAAAGAAACTTGTAAATTGAGAAAAATATTTAGATAAACTTGTAGAGCGATGAAAACATACATAAACATCTGTATGCTGGGGAAAACATGTATAGCATCTTGTAGGTTGAGGAAAAAAAATTTAGGGAGAAACGTATAGGCTCGGGAAAACATGTATAGAATCTTGTGGGTTGAGGAAAAAATATAGAGAGAAACATGTAGGCTGAGGAAATCATAAAAAGAAACAGGTTGGTCTAGTAAATACACATAGCCACGTCAGATGATGACAACATACAAGGACAGCCGCGTCAGACGAGGTAAGCATATAGAGAGTGTCACGTCAGAATAGGTCAACATTTCTTCTCCTTCTTCTTTTGATCTCAATCTATGGAGAAACGTACACGGAGACACAGCGTGAGACATTCATACATAGGTACATAAAAACGCACGAATACATCGAGAGAGATAGCGATACACAGAGAGACGTTCGCATATAGATACTTAAAGAAGTACACATACAGAGAAAGAGAGAGAGAGAGAGAGAGAGAGAAAAATAGAGAGAGAGAGAAAGAGAGAGAGAGAGAAGATGACACACATCTGTTGAGACTGACCTGGGGATAGCCGTGTGAAGATCGACCTGTCACAGTAAATGTGTGGGGTGGAGGGTTGGGGAAGGACGCGCTGAACATGGTCACACCTGCCACTCGGGGGTTTGATAACAGGTTATCGTTTCTGAGGATAGCAGTAGAACGTAGTTTCAGGTGTTTGTCTCTTATTGTCATATTTCTTCTTTCACTTCTTCTTCTATTCGTTCTCAATCTCCTCTAACCAAGCCACGAAAAGCGCTTTACAAGTAGCAGGATCTAGTCAGGTTTTGTCACACCTTTTGATGAGGGAGCATCCTTTAAAAAACATTAACGCTCACAATAAATGTAATCTAAGGGATTTCAAATTGTCTTTAAAATATTTGTCAATATATATATATATATATATATAGTTTTAAAAAAAAATTAATTCCATAATTTATTGAGGTGAAATTACCAATATAATAATAAAAAGTGTCAACGCTCTTTTGATTAATTGTAATTAAAGCTATATTCAACATTAATGTGTAGACAATGTTCAATAGCTAAGATACCAGCAATAATATATCAAATCAGTGTGAAAAAATGTAGAAGTAACTAACGGTGTACTGACTTTCTCGGCTGTTCCTTTCTCTGCAGCAGTAGGGGTAGTAACAGTAGTAGTAGTAGTAGTAGTTGTTGTAGTTGTAGTAGTGATCGTCGTAGTAGTAGTAATAGTAATAGAAGTAGAAGTTGCAATAGTAGTAGTAGTAGTAGTTGTAGTAGTAGTATTAGTAGTAGTCCCAACTTATTTGTTGTTGTACTGGCAGTAGTAGTAGTATAGTAGCAGTATAGTAGCAGTAGTAGTAGTCACAGCTTACTAGTAATAGTAGTAGTAGTTGTAGTAGTAGTAGTTGTTGTAGTTGTAGTAGTGATCGTCGTAGTAGTAGTAATAGTAATAGAAGTAGAAGTTGCAATAGTAGTAGTAGTTGTTGTAGTATTAGTAGTAGTCCCAACTTATTTGTTGTTGTACTGGCAGTAGTAGTAGTATAGTAGCAGTATAGTAGCAGTAGTAGTAGTCACAGCTTACTAGTAATAGTAGTAGTAGTTGTAGTATTAGTAGTTGTTGTAGTTGTTGTAGTTGTTGTAGTATTAGTAGTAGTAGTAGTAGCAGTCCCAACTTATTTGGTGTCGTACTGGTAGTAGTAGTAGTAGTAGTAGTAGTAGTAGCAGTTGTAGTAGCAGTAGTAGTAGTAGTAGCAGTAGTAGCAGTAGTAGTAGTAGTAGTCACAGCTTACTTGTAATAGTAGTAGAAGTAGTACTAGTAGTAGTAGTAGTAGTATCAGTAGTAGTAGCAGTAGTAGTAGTCACAGCTTACTTGTAATAGTAATAGTAGTAGTAGTAATATTGTAGTAGTAGTAGTAGTAGCAGTAGCAGTAGTCACAACGTACTTCTAGTAATATTATTATTATTATTTTTATTATTATTATTATTATTATTAGTAGTAGTAGTAGTAGTAGTGGTAGTAGTCCCAACTTACTTGTAGTTGTAGTAGTCAGGCACGATCCTTGCCACGGCTATCAGAGGGCCCACCGGGTTTCGGAGCGGAAGCTTCACACCTCGCAAGAATACCTGATAACAACACACCAATTTAGGGCCTCACGTCATACACATGGGACATGCAAAATAGTAATGAACACTTTGATTGATTCGGGCTCACTTTTAAGCTCCAAGTGAAGCATAGGGCATAAACTACAGAGGATACATTTATATGAGACCTGTATTTGAACCTTTTTCAGTGGTGGTGTGATAGCAATATTTTTACATGATGATGCTGCTAGCCTCATGCACAATCCTGGAAAGGCACATTTCACGTGATGCTTGGAAGGTTACATTGGCTATATTCTTTTCAAACTGGTTAACAAACTGGATAACAAACTGTAAAACAGACTGGATAACAAACTGTTAAACCGACTGGATAACAAACTGGTTAACAAACTGTTAAACAGACTGGATAACAAACTGATTAACAAACTTGGTATTACCAAAGAAACTAAACATATAGCGCCGTTATATTCAGCTTTCAAGATACGGACCAGAGTCAGGAATAGTCACAGATAAACAGGAGGTAAGAGTGGTGATGGGGAGAGAGAAACAGAGAAAGAGAGACAGGGTGTGGGAGAGATGAGTGAAAGAGAGAGCGAGAGAGCGAGAGAACTACATGTATTCAGGAGACGAGAGTGAATGAGAGAGGGAGAAGAAGAAAGTGAGAGAATTACAGATAATAGCAGGAGGAAGAGGGAGAGAGCGAGATACTTCTTCTTTTTCTTCTTCTTCTTCCTCTTCTTCTTCCTCTTTTTCCTTTTTTCTTCGTTCGTTCTCAATCTCTGGTTACCAAGCCATTAAAAAAGGGTTTTGTAAGTAGCACGATGTTGTCCGGAGAACGGAATGAGTTGTGTCGTAGTTTACAGCTTGATTGTGCTATTTGCACCTTTCGGTTCGATATATTCGACATCAGCAGACATTTTTGAGTACCGTGTTAGCCTTCCCTGTTCAATGCCTTCTCATTAGCCTGTCTGCTCTGTTGCAGTCTGGTATCCAGGAACACGGCGTGGAGGTGTAGAAGGGTCTTGGCGGCTCTGGTTCGCTGGCCCTGACGCTAGTAGTCAGCTATGAGTCGCTGATCAGTGCAGCTCATGCACTGCTCAGCATTTTGATCCTAGTTACGGTTCCAAGTTCCCTGTTACAGGGGGTGGTTGTAAAGCCAGAGGTACCTGCTGGTTAGTAGCCGCATGATGCAGATTAGTCCCTATAACCACATGAGCAACACGCCTTGCGAGAACATATTTGACTGTGTTACCTACACATATGCCATCCAATCCAGGCCTTGCAAGAACACACGTGATTGTAACAGACTGCACCAGGAAGACTGGCTAAGGAGAAGGGATTGAAGAGGGAATAATAACCCGGTACTAAAAAAATGATTGCTGAAGTCGGATGTGTTAGACCGAAAGGTGTCATATCGCAGTCAAGCTGTAAATTACGACACAACGCATTCCGTTCTCTGGACTACATTCTGCTACTTAAGCCCTTTCAGGGCTTGGTAGCGGGAGATTGAGAACGAACGAAGCCAAGCCAAGCCAATGCATAAACACAAACAAATGAGGCGTGGCGTGTCCAAGAGCAGACACAATCTCAGATTAAACACGTAAATATGAATACAAACCTCCTGTTTTCGGTACAAGGTTTTCACATTATCCCACGACCTCAGTCCGGCAGATGTGCCGTATGCGAGGAAGCCAACAATATTATATATGCGTCCCGATCTTTTGCAACGTTGTGCCAAATGCAAGTCTAGGTCTTTGGTACCTCCATCTCACCATCGCATTGGTGGGCGACTCTGTGGACGTGTACAGGGATATGGTCACCAAAACGTCGTTCTACATGTCCATCTGTTGTGAGGCACGCGTCCACCTGTTGTGAGGCTCGTGTCCATCTGTTGTGAGGCTCGTGTCCATCTGTTGTGAGGCATGAATCCATCTATTGTGAGGCACGCGTCCACCTGTTGTGAGGCACGCGTTCATCTATTGTGAGGCTCGTGTCCATCTGTTGTGAGGCTTGTGTCCATCTGTTGTGAGGCTCGTGTCCATCTGTTGTGA
Organism: Ariolimax columbianus; assembly: GCA_036924085.1. Classification (NCBI taxonomy): domain Eukaryota; kingdom Metazoa; phylum Mollusca; class Gastropoda; order Stylommatophora; family Arionidae; genus Ariolimax; species Ariolimax columbianus. Next base: position 53,522,085 of record JAVGWX010000002.1, on the reverse strand, counting down.
GGGACGCGTCCATCTGTTGTGAGGCACACGTTCATCTGTTGTGAGGCACGCGTCCTTCTGTTCTGAGGCACGCGTCCACCTGTTGTGAGACACGTGTCCATCTGTTGTGAGGCACACGTTCATCTGTTGTGAGGCACGCGTCCTTCTGTTGTCAGGCTCGCGTACTACATGTCCAACCCAACGATATTTGCGTGATATCACTGCTTCCACAAGGGGACGACGTGGGCTAGTGGTTAAGTGACACGGCTCACAACTCAAGCGTGCTGGGTTCGATCCCCATCACAACACCGGCAGTTACCCCGGGGAAGCAAACCCTTAGAAAATGCAGGAGAAAGCAGGCCCTTACATAACATCTATGTCGAAGTCGGATGCACTGGGCCAACAGGCGCAAGAAAAACCGCAGTGCAACGCACACCGCTTTGGGGAATATAGAAATAAGGCGAACGCAAACAAAAAAATTAAACAAAACAAAAAAACTGCTTCCACAAAGTCCCGAAACAAAATTTAATGTCGAATTTCTTTGTTTTGGATTTTATCGGGAATATAAGTTTTGAGTACGCGCCGTTCAATTGCTCACAGAGTGACTGACCTTACCAGCATCTGTTTGGCACACATTCCCCCACTTACCTTCCGTAAAGCTTTTATTTATTCTAAAACATAATTTTGGGACTACACAGTGTAATTTTGATAGCTTAACATGTCACACTAGTAGAGGATGTAAACACGATTTAATTTCCCTAGCTTAAGGGGAAGTTGGTTAAAATAGGAGAACTAGAAGTCCATGCAAACGGAAAGTGTTGGTGTCAAGTTGCATAGAAGGATGTACAAATACAAAATGAGAATATTCTAGAATTTCTGGTCAAGTTTGAGGTAGCAAGCAGACCAATATGGCGGTTACCTCCAACCCTAAGTAATTGGGAGATGAAGGGTCTTCACGTAAGGCTGTTGATTTCCTCATGATGGAGGCGTACGTCTTAATACCGTTTTGACTGTCCTGGCCAGGCTGAAATGTAAAAATAGATTTGTCTATAGATAAACTGTTGGGCGGTTACTTAACTCAACTTCTTTATACTGGTTTAGAAGACTGCAAGTCTGTATACGACCAGTTTCTTTTACTTTCACTTGATCTAAAAATGCATATGCGCATCCAATCTATTCTTGAATTAATTAATTGACCCTGCCTCCACTATTTACTGTAGCAATGCATTCCAAGCATTCACCACTCTCTGGCTGAAAAAAAAATATTTCGAGGTATCTAATCTGGACCGTTCTTTAAATAATTTGTTGTACAAGTGCTTGACTACACGGGTGAGACTATTTGTATACGTGGGACATGTTTTTATATGATGGTATATGTTTGCACATATGAACACTCGTATAAACATGTTAATGCGACTGTTTGTATATGCGTATGAATGTTTCTGTATGTACCAGTGTTTGTATGCGCCCGTACTTACATTTTGATAACATATATATGTGAATAAGTGTTGTTGCTTGTGTTTGACTGTTCACACGTGCACACGGATGTCTGTATATGTGCACAACTCTTAATGGGGTTATCCATTTTATGAGTGTGTCTGAACGAACCTGCAGACATTTCGAGTTTTACAACTGTGCTGTACTTTACCCAGCCAGTGAGTGGTTATTACTACCTCCAAGTCTAATTAATTCTTCTGATATTACTGATTACTTCTGATTACTTGTCCACGTTTGCGAGTTTGTGCGCCTATACCGACTTCCAGGACACTACACACACTATACGGTACTTGTTCCTACGTTTGTTCCTGTATTTATGTCTAGTTCACTACGCTATGCGGTACTTGTTCCTACGTTTGTTCCTGTACTGATGTCTAGTTCACTACGCTATAGGGTACATGGCCGCACGTTTGTTCCTGTATTGATGTCTAGTTCACTACGGTATACGGTACTTGTTCCTACGTTTTTCCCTGTACTGATGTCTAGTACACTACGCTATGAGGTACTTGTTCCTACGTTTGTTCCTGTACTGATGTCTAGTTCACTACGATATAAGGTACATCGCCGCACGTTTGTTCCTGTACTGATGTCTAGTTCACTACGCTATAGGGTACATGGCCGCACGTTTGTTTCTGTATTGATGTCTAGTTCACTACGCTATAGGGTACATGGCCGCACGTTTTGTTCCTGTATTGATGTCTAGTTCACTACGCTATAGGGTACTTGGCCACACGTTTGTTCCTATACGGATGTCTAGTTCCCTTCCCTGTATTTCAATTGTCGGTATGTTTATGTCCCAGGAACCAGACTCAGGACCACTCATACGCTAACTACTGGGACCCTGGTCTCAGTCGAGGCGGAAATGTTTATTCAGACCGCATCGGCTTCCGGGTCGACCCAGCCTTAAATGGGTAACGGTTCAGTCCGGAAAGTAAAGGAGGTTGGCGTAGATCATCCGCTAAGTGCATGGGTTACAAAATGATATGGGTCTAACACCATATTTCCTATGCGCCACATGGCATGACGGGAACTTTACCTTTTTTATGTCTATGTCTCTTCTGACGGAACTCGTACATATGTGTTTTGATGTATAGTTCCTTACACTACACGGTCCTTATCAGTATGTTTGTGACTGTACCAAAGTACCACTTCGTAGACGCGTGCCGCTTATCTGAAAGTCAATTGAACTGTACTTCTTCTTCTTCTTCTTCTTCTTCTTCTTCTTCTTCTTCTTCGTTCTCAATCTCCCGCTACCAAGCCCCGAAAAGGACTTTGCAAGTAGCAGGATGTTGTCTGGATAACCTAATGCGTTGTGTCGTAGTCTACAACTTGACTGCGATATTTGCACCTTTCGGTCCGACACATCCGACTTGAGCAGGAATTGAACTGTACCATATGGAAACAACAATCACAGGTTCTTTTTCCTTTCTGCTGTCCTCTTTCACATCCACATTGCACTCCACTCTCCCCACGCCCCCTTCATTCTCTTCTCCCTTTTACATCCCCTTCCGTACCGGCCATTCCATCAACAATTCCATCGTCCAGGCTAGTTTCAGACTGAGCACTGTGTTCACGACATTCATAGTTATTCCATGCAGTGCCCCATATTGTAGATTCACGCGCCAAACAAAGTTGAACACAAATTTGATCACGACCTATCTCTGCCTACCTCCCTCCCCGCTCATCCTACCTTCTCTCTCCCCCCCACCCCACCCCCACACCCCCCGCCTCTCAAGTCGTCCATCCGTCTCAACTCATCTACGCTTCTTTCAAATTCAGAACTGTCTCATGTTTCCGGTAACATCATTTCATAATCATCCAACACAGGACCTTGTGTTGTATCGTCATGCGCCATGCGTAACCTTGACCCACTTATGAAATCCAATCGAAACTTCACATCAAACGGTGAAAATATAAATATATAATTGAGAATCAATGATACATATTCCCAACTATGATGTGCATGTGTTAGCTTGTAGGGAGGTAAACCAACTTTGATGTACATATGTTAGCTTGTAGGGAGGTAAACCAACTTTGATGTACATGTGTTAGCTTGTAGGGAGGTAAACCAACTTTGATGTACATGTGTTAGCTTGTAGGGAGGTAAACCAACTTTGATGTACATGTGTTAGCTTGCAGGGAGGTAAACCAACTTTGATGTACATGTGTTAGCTTGCAGGGAGATAAACCAACTTTGATGTACATGTGTTAGCTTGCAGGGAGGTAAACCAACTTTGATGTACATGTGTTAGCTTGCAGGGAGGTAAACCAACTATGATGTACAAATGTTAGCTTGCAGGGAGGTAAACCAACTATGATGTACATGTGTTAGCTTGCAGGGAGGTAAACCAACTATGATGTATCTGTGTTAGCTTGCAAGGAGGTAAACCAACTATGATGTATATGTGTTAGCTTGCAGGGAGGTAAACCAACTATGATGTACATGTGTTAGCTTGCATGGAGGTAAACCAACTATGATGTACATGTGTTAGCTTGCATGGAGGTAAACCAACTATGATGTACATGTGTTAGCTTGCAGGGAGGTAACCCCAAGCGTAAAAAATTGGAAACTTGATTTGTAGTTAAATGTAGAAAAGCTAAAACTTAAGCATGGTAAAATACATAGAGGCAGGTAAATAAAAGGAAACATTAAAAATATTTGGACAAGCAAAACCTAAATAAAGTGAATAAAGCAGCAAAAACTTCGAAAACAAATTGCTGAAGTTGCTTATATGATCAAGACTGCTAGTAAAAGCTTTTTTTTCTTGTGTTAGAAATAAACAAAGAATGAAAAACAAAGTAGACTCTCCCATAGCTTGCACAGGAAAAATAATGAGTGAGAATAGGGAGACAGCTCATCTACTCAATCAGTACTTTGGCAGTCTTAACAAACAAAAAAAACAAAAAAAGACTGCTCCAAAATCACAGAGATTATACATATTTTCCAAGGAGACATGGATACAGTGGCTATAGATCAATCTGTATTTCGGAGGAAATGGTTTTAAAATAAGGGTTGAAAGTGAATAAATGTCCAGGTCAAGATGGCATTATTCCAAAATTGATGTTTGAAATTAGAGACCAACTATCAAAATGAGTGGCTATATTATGTTCCCAATCACTTACAAAAGGGATTCTTCCATCAATCACTTGCACAAGGGATTGTTCCAGATGATTGGAAAGGTGCAGGAGTGATCCCCTTATTAAAATAGGGCAAAACATCAGATCCAGCGAATGATAGACCTGTAAGTTTACAGATCAGTCTACCTTCTTAGTTCCACGGACCTGTTCACTGAGTAAGTCTACACACATGTCAGTGGTATTGAAGATACGCCCCTGTCCTCTCAAGTAACTGTCCGTACGCTCAGCCTCTCCAGTCCAATCTAATTGTCCAGACTTACCATCACCATTTCCACGTGGTACTGGTGAAAGGGGTGGAGTTGAGACACAGGGATGGAGTAGCTGGTCAACCCATGCCTAGTGTTGGCGTCGTTCACAGATAGTACCAGCGCTGGGGAGAGTGGTACACGTAATAAATAACACCAGATGGCACAGATGTACATCAGCCTCAATTCTTATCATTCGTATCTCTCTCTCTCTCTCTCTCTCTCTCTCTCTCTCTCTCTCTTTCTCACAAATATCAACAATAAACGATGATTCAAACATCAACAATAAGAGATGATACAAACATCAATAATAAATGATGATACAAATATCAACATTAAATGATGATTCAAATATCAGCATAAGTGATAATACAAACAGCATCAATACGAGATCATACACACGTCAGCAGTAAATAATTGTACAAACATCAAAATTAGACGCTATTGAAATAAAACAAAAACTTTACTTGTTTTCTCAGAATCCGTGGCGTCTATTTCCATAGTTACCATTTCCTCCCAAGATGGCGAATTGGTTGGTTTTCCCACAGCATGTGTTCTTGCCTTTGCTTTGATGTTTTTTTCTACGTCTGCTCGTGTTTTCCTGCAGACATTAGCATCTTGTCTGTTTAACGAACGTTGTGTTATCTACTTGATATAGATAATATCGTTGTTGCTTTCATCAGCATACTTTTCTACTTTAAAATGTTACAAATCGTCATAATCCTAATAGTGGCAGAGAGGTTAGGTTGCGTGTCTATAGTAGCAAATGGGGTTGTATTCGCATCACTCTCAGGACATGCCCCAGTCAACATAGTGTAAATGAGCACGTAATTTACAATTGAAGGACTCAGTGTAACAATGCCACGAGTTGATCACTCCACCTCACAAAGACTGAGATCCCTTATTATTGAAGGACTCAGTGTAACAATGCCACGAGTTGATCACTCCACCTCACAAAGACTGAGATCCCTTATTATTGAAGGACTCCGCGTAACAATGCCACGAGTTGATCACTCCACCTCACAAAGACTGAGATCCCTTATTATTGAAGGACTCCGCGTAACAATGCCACGAGTTGATCACTCCACCTCACAAAGACTGAGATCCCTTATGATTACATTTAATGAATTTCACCCTTGACAGCAATGACAACCACGAGACTGTCTTCCCTTGATACAGAAAAGGGTGCACGTGAAAAAAGGTGTGAGAAGTGGCTGGTCGAGTTGTTTGAATGCTGGTCCTATAGTCGGACGATACGGATTTGAAACAAAGTTGGGACAAAAAAAGGCACCCAAAAAAATCATTCAGCAATCTAAACCTCTGGTCATGAAAGCAGTGTTAGAAACGTCACTATACCAAGTCTCCACATCTTGTGTCAAGTGGGGTGGCCTGTTCCCTTTTTCGGTGCCTTTTCCTTACCTTATTCTCAGGCAAGTACCCATTTTCAGCTGGGTCGACTACAGCGTAACGACTGCGGGAGTTGAACCCTTCGCCTTTGCAGTGAAAGCCAGTGGTGCCATCGTCTTCTTGGTCTACCACTGCCTCTTTTGCCTGGCACCATACCTTCCATCACTGTTTTCTCAAAACCGTTGTGTCTTGGCAAGAGTTGAACATAGAGGAGAACTGGTTTATCAATTCCATTTTTGCCAGAAAATGTAAATAGTTTGGACACATTTAGACTATATTTGTCTTATTCTATGTCCAGGGTATTCTGAGGATCTTTCTGTAACATTTTGACTCTAAAGATTTGATTATTTGTTAATATGTTCTGGTAATCGTCCATGATTCGCAGCCATATGCTGCCACAGGAAAAGCACAGGCTCTTAAGACTTTAACTTTTATCATTTTGTTGTACTCTGCCATAATTTCACCAGGCTGTTCAGTCTCTTCGTTGCCATGGCTAGTCTCCTTCTGATTTCTTTCGAGCAGTCGTCATTTTTTGTCAATTCTGGAGCCCAGATATTCAATAGGCGTGAAGTGATCTATTTCCTCACCGCCCACTGTAAATTTATCCGTTCCGTTGATTATTTAAAAAACGATTTAATACAGGTTATAAAATAATCAACCGACTATCACACGCTTTTCAAAATACAGCCGCCTATAAGAACACGAGGACACAGACGAAAAATTAATTAAAGAAAAGACCGGAAAATGACCCTACGATACATCCAAATCGTGCTCCTAGAAACAGTCTGAGTCCCAGCAGACTGGCCAACGAAGTGAGACTCGACACTGTAATCCCAATTGTTGTGAAGTAACTGACAAGCCTCGTTTTCCACTACAGTCAGGTGTACCCCGATCCACCTTCTCAAGTACGCCATCGGATGTAAGAAGAGCCACTGTAACCTGCTATAAAAGAAACGTTGACAAGAGCTAACTAATTTCAGTACAAGTAGCTTTCAACAATAACAAGGGTCGACTAAAGGTATCGATAACAGAGATCAAACCCTTACCATTGATGTGACAACCAAACACTCTATACATTACAGAACAAACATAACGCCAACGGTGGTACAGTTAAACCCACACAGTTGCAAATGGTTGTGGCACTTTTCCATTGAGGGGGTTAGGCAGATTGCTGGCTCCATGGATGATGATGTCGACCTGCTCCTTCCCTGGTCGTGCTGTGTGGCGCCAGTTTTGGTTGGAGCTGCAGGTGCTCTGGTTATATTCTGGCAGGGGTGAGTCTATTGTCTGAAACAGACAGTATAGAAATGGTTAGATTGACACAACAATCTGCTGATACTTGTTTGCATATCTGCATATATTTCTATATTTGTCAATTTGTTTGTCTGCTCGCATCTCTACCTTACAGTCTAGCTGTCTGTCTGTCTATTAATTTAAACCACCTATTAAAGGCGTATATGTTTACCTATTTGCAATATGTCTGCATGCCTCTCTGTTTGTCTGTCAACCTATATGTAGATATACTTATCGACGATATAAACAATATATCCACTCATTCATCCTTCCATTTATCTATCCATCCCATTCACTCCTCCCCACCTATTCATCCATCCATCCATCTATCCAAATGTGCACTCGTCTGCCCCTAAATTACCTATCTTGCTGTTACACTGTCTGTCCGTGTTTGCCTCCATATATATCTATCTACTTACAAGTCATATCTAATCGACAAACTAAATATTTGCATGTCTGCCTATCTGTTTGATTGGCAGTCTGACTTCCTTCTTATCAGTCTATCAGTATATTTACTAGACTTGCTGTATACATCACTGTCTGTCTACCTGCGTGTCAATGTCTGCTTGCCTACTCGCCTACATGTCTAATTGTATATGTGTGTGTCTGCCTGCCAGGTATGTCTACTTATGCCTGCCTGTGTGTATCTGCTTGTTTGCCAGTTGGTCTTTCTGTCTGTCTGCCTGCATGTCTTTATTTGTCTGCATACATGTTTCACTATCTGTTTGCCTGTTATACAAGCGTATGTATGTCTTTCTGTCTATCTATATCATCACTGACTAACGACTGTTCTGTTGCTTGTGAACACCTATATAAGAAATAGATGCTATATGTTTCTCTGTAACAAATCTGACCTTTCTAAACTCGTGAGGATGTGTCTCCAGGGGTGGTGTTGCTGGAAGGTTGAAGGAAGTGCTGTCTCCCCATTCGCTGACCGGAGTGGGGGCAGGCCTGGGTATAGGCTGTGGTAGCTGGTCGTAAGGTCCGGGTGTGCGTACAACCTTCGGTCGTGCCTGTGAATATTTAAGAGCAAGATTTCTTCCTCTTTCTCTCTCTTTCTCCCCCCCCCCTCTCTCTCCCTTTATATATATATATATATATATATATATATATATATATATATATATATATATATATATATATATATATATAATAATAATAATAGCTGTCCATCGTTGTCGATGAGGACCGCCGACATCATCCTTGTCACAGATTTCCCTGTTGGGTGTGGGTGCGCATGTGGCTGAACAGGCCAATGCGAGCACGAAAACATCTGCTACATATCCGGCACACGAGGTTTATAGAAGGGGATGGTGTTTCCGCTGCTCGGGATTTCCGCGTCTCGCGTCTGTTCTGGGCTTTCACAACACGGTCATCTTCACCGTCAGCTACACCCGATTTGACTGCGCTTCTCCAGTCAGATCTGTTTTTCGCAAGACATTCCCAGGTGTCGATGTCAATCTGGCAACTTTTTAGTGAGTCCTTCAGACCGTCTTTAAAACGTTTCTTTGGGTGCCCTCTCTCGCGCGATCCCTCTCTCAGCTCGCCGTAGAGAAGCTTCTTTGGGAGCCGCTCGTCTGAAATACGGACGAGGTGTCCGGCCCATCCTAGTCGTGCTTTTTCTAGCAATGCATGAATGCTGGGCAAGTTAGCTCTCGAGAGAACCTCGATGTCAGTGACACGATCTTGCCATCGGATGTGGAATATTCGCCTCAGTCAACCTGTGTGGAAGTGGTTTAACCTCCTTGCATGTCCAGAGTATACAGTCCAGCTTTCGTAAGCGTATAGTAGGGTTGGAATGATGGTTGCACGGTAGACTTTGAGTTTGGTCTTGACGCTGTTGCCACGACGTGCCCAGACCATCGAGCGCATTCTACCAAAGGCTGTGCTGGCCTTTGCTATTCTGCTTGCCACCTCATCGTCTAGGCTGACAGATCTCGACAGCGTGCTGCCCAGATATGTGAATTTGTCTACGGCATTCAACGTCTGCCCGCTGACTGTAGTCTCTGGTTTTGTGTACGGCATGCCGGGTGCTGGTTGGTACATGACCTCTGTTTTTTTGGCATTTATGGTCAGGCCAAAATTTTCGCATGCATGTATTTAAAAAAGGAGTTGTCTCTTCATAGGGCTTGTCCAGGAATGGTGCTGGTTTATGACCATAATAGTTAGCACTGTTCTGTGTATGTTGGACACCTTCACAGCAGATGTTTAGCTACAATTTTACCTGTACCACATACATATTCATCGGTATTTCATGTCCTTACGTTGATGAATTCAGTCTGTTTTGACCTATGCGAAGTTCATATCTGTTGAGCTGGTAATATGCGTCACTTTACTGTTAACCTATGTGCCCTGTTACCCACTTGTTCCTGTATCTACACCTGATAAAACTCATCTGCTACCCACTTGTTCCTGTATCTACACCTGATAAAACTCATCTGCTACCCACTTGTTCCTGTATCTACACCTGATAAAACTCATCTGCTACCCACTTGTTCCTGTATCTACACCTGATAAAACTCATCTGCTACCCACTTGTTCCTGTGGAACTACAAATTAATGGTGAGAACTACAAATTGATGGTGAGAACTACAAACTGATGGTGGGAACAACAAATTATTGGTTAGAACTACAAATTGATGGTGAGAACAGAGTTACATCTTTAGTTTGAGAATTACCTTAAAGGGGTTCTCCTCCACTGGCATTAAATGTTTCTCCATTTCTTCTTTCTTTCGCCTTTCCTCTTCTTCACGTCTTTTCTCGGCTGCTATTCTGTCATCCTCTTTCCGTTGCTCTTCTTCCAGTTTCTCTTTCTCCTCTCTCTTCAGTCGCTCCTCTTCCTCCTTATTGCGCTGCTGAGCCTCAAAGTCAAATTCTTTCAGAGCAAAGTTACATCTCATTCTCCCACAATGCATCTCGGCCTGACCTTGCTTGCTAGACGAGCGTAGAAGTGATACCACTGTTGTATGCCTGTAGCAGACGGAGGCCAGAGAGAAAACAGTCAGTGATGGCGGGAAACAAGATTAAATAAAAACGACACACACTCTCGTATACAAAAATACAAACACGCATGTACACACATAAGTAGACCAAAACAAATAAACAACACATACGTCAGGTCAGGTCAGGTCATTCCGAAACCGGTGAGGTCGTTGGGGCACACATGAAGACATCCTCACAAGACCACGCAACCCTTCTCTGTCAGCGGCCGCTTACTGTTCCTCTTCTGGTCGGAGATTGGTCCATTCTTTTATGTTGTCCTCCCACCTCTTTTTGGGACGGCGTCTTCGTCGTCTGCCTTGCACATTTCCGTGGAGGATCGTATTTGCAAGACCATTTGATTTCGATATGTGACCATACCAAGCGAGTTTCTTTCTTTTGACAGTTGCCAAGAGGTCTTCTAAACGCCCTATTGCTGTTATAATTCTTTCTCGTATTTCCTCATTTGAAACTCGATGTTTGGACGTGACGTCAAAAAGTCTTCGGAAACGTCTCATCTCCAAGGCATGTATCCTTCGCTGAAGGTCAGCTGTAACTGTCCATGTCTCACAAGCATAGAGGAATATTGACAGGACCAGTGTACGCATTAATCTGATTTTCGGGCATAGTGCTAACCGCTTATCTTCCCAGATTTTGTTAAGCCGTGCAAGCGCTGCTTTTGTCTGTGCTATTCTGGCCAACACCTCACATTTTGATCCTTCATCACTGACAATCGACCCTAGATATTTAAAACGGTCAACCACTTCGAGTTCCTGACCATTAGTTTTTATCCTGCTATTGAAGCCCTCGGCGTTGTTGGTAAATAATCTTGTCTTTCCAGCGTTTATACGATAGTCAAGAGCTGTTTTATCAAGCCTTCTGACCCATTCCTGGAGTTCTGCTTCTGAACCCTTCAACCCGTCGATATCATCTGCAAAACACCTACGTAGACCAACACAAATAAACACATACATACGTAGACAACAACACACACATGCATGTGCACACATATATAGACAGCACACACACAAACACACATATGAACATATATATGTAAACAAAAATATAGACATGTACATACATAAGTCGACAAAAAGTATGTACACGCAAACACACAATTTGAGCCTTGAATTGTATGTTCCACTTAGTGCAGGAAACTAAGACACCGCTTTCACCGAGGTTGAAGAACGGTTGATGTGAGTTGACTTGCGGAGCGATCGTCTCTGGATGGCCTCATTTATTCTTGATGCCTCATGTCTTTGAACATCCTCTGCAATAGTTCTGCGCTAGTCTGTGCGATTGGTGGCGATTCTTTCCTAGTCATCGTGGTTAAAACCGTACTGGATCAGTGATCTCTTAAGTGTGTCCTTGTATCCTTTCCGCTGCCCACCGCTTGCTCTTTTTGCATTTTTACCACAGATCGGTTTTTTTGTAGACATTGTACTGACATTGTACCGACATGCATACCGTATGCCCAGTACACAAATGCACAGACACGCCCATGCTTACTCATACGTGTACTAGCACACACACTTGCACACATATGTATAAAAACGCAAACACTTGCACACGGTAGACAAACAGACACACATTACACAAATAGCTTTTAAAAACACGCACATGTACACACATCATGATAAAACACATATACCCACTTCAGTTTACACCCATACGTAGAAATATATACAGACACACACGCATACAAACAGATTCCCATTTCTCCATCTGACAATGATGTACAATAATGTCTGTCTGACAACCATATATATACAATAATGTTTGTCTGACAACCGCATATAATATTTTAGAATGTCTGACATATACAGATCAATAAGGCTCTAAGATATATTTTTGTGTCCGATTTCAATCTCATAAATGTTCAAATGAATTATATCTCATGGATGAGAGGACAAAGCAGAAGTGTGCCCAATCAGCGAACTACTGAAGCTATCAGCATCAAAAACCTTTACCATGTGATGAAAGAGAATGAACATATGAGAGTCTACCCGAAGTGCAGTGACGTCGATTATAACTGAGTAAAATGCCAGTTAGGTATCAAGAAACTGATTCAATAACTGAGTCCTACATGACGAAACTAAGCCGTGAGTATCACTGCTCCCAGTCAACTTCCCCATGGTGTGCCCCGTTTGAATATCGACCGCCATAAGTAACTAGTTAACCACTACTCAACTGCTTACCTGTACATATCCTCCCCGGGACTGACCAAGTGGTTTGTTCTTGGAGCGTTGGTGCGAGGGTAAATGGCCATCTTGCCCTCTCCCATCTTCTTGCCCGTGTCCAAGGGGTTGCTGGCCAGGCTGAAGGCTTCTAGAAGGAGGTACACGTCGTGGTTCCTGTCGTTCTTACAGAATCCTGCAGCAACATTTGCAGGTAGCACAAAGGTGGGATTATCGTTAGGCAAGAAGGATAAATACACGGATAGGTTTAAGGTCAAGTAAGAATTACAAACACATGCAGAATTAGGGTTAGGGGAGACTGATAAATACATGGATAGGTATATTGATAATCCTACATACATAGGAATGAGAAATGACAAAAGATTAACATGGGGCCCACACATAGAGGATACTCAAAAGAAGGCCACACTCAGACTAAGGCTGATGAAAAAACTGGCATGGACAAACTGGGACGCAGATGCAAATACAGTCAGACAGGTCTACACTGGATACGTACGGCCAACACTGGAATATGGCATGGGTGCCTATGCAACAGCGGCAAAGAACAACCTACAGAAACTAGTCAAGGCACAGCATACCGGACTCAGAATTATTACCGGAGGTCTGCGAAGCACCCCAATTAGAGAACTCGAAGCGGTAGCAGGCCTCCAGAGCCTCGGTGAGCGCAGAGAAGGAAAAATACTAAACCTGACAGAAAAATACAAGCGTATGAATAAACATCCAATGCAGGGAAAAGTCAACGAATTAATAAAAAAAAACGCATAAAAAGAACAAGCTTCAATCATCTATCAAAAGCCCTTACAGCCAGGAACAGTGACATCATATCAAGATGTCCAACGACATGGGAAATGATACAAGTATATGAAAATACAGACCAACAGCCCAACTTCACGGTGGAAGCGAAAATAACAGGGATCGATAGAAAGGTGGAAGAATCAGACCATACATTGAGAGAAAAAACCCTAAAGCATATTGGAGACGCTTACCCTCAACCCATGTGGACGCACGTCTACACAGATGGATCATCAGAGGAAGCATTGAGGAAAGGAGGGGCGGGACTCGTCATATTTCTACAGGATGGAACCGTTATAGAAAAAGCAAGAGCTGCCAGGGAGCCCTCGACAAATCTAAAAACAGAGCAACAGACAATAATTGAAGCAGTCAAACTATTGGATGAAAAGGGGTTAAAGGATAACAGAATAGTGTTTTTGTGCGACTGCATGGAAATTTTGCAGGCCACACAAAGAGAACCACGAAATAGTATGGAAAGGGAACTGATATGCCAGCTAAACAAACTCTCAGACCACAATAAAATCACCCTCTAGTGGATTCCAGCTCACTGCGGCATACATGGGAATGAATGGGCGGACACGCTAGCCAGGGAGGGAAGACAAAGAGAACAATTCACTCACCCAGTGTCGCTGCCAGAAGTAAAGGCAAACGTTAAAAAAAAAATATAAACAACAGTGGATAGAGAGATCAAACAGTAAATACCCACGCAACCCAATCAATAGACTGAGTAGGAATCAGTATACCACAATTTTTCGCCTCAGAACAGGTCATTGCAGACTAAATGCACACATGCATAAAATGAAAGCAGCACAGACTGCACAGTGTACATGTCAGAGAGGACCCCAGACTCCAGAACACATTCTGCAAACATGTCCACTGCACCAAAACTCCCGTGAGAAGACATGGCCCGAGGAGAGAAACACACAAGACAAACTGTGGGGAACTATTGAGGACCTGCGACTGACGTGTCACTTCATAGAGGCAGCCCATCTAGTGGCATAAAACGAGCATACGAAACCGAAAGCAAAGAAGAAGAAGAAGAAGAAGTATATTGATAGCGATGATTATAATCAGATTGATATGTTTATAGTTAAGGAAGTGTAATAAACAGACGTATTGGTTTAAGGTTAGGGAAGACTGATTAACAAATGGATAGATTTATTGGGAAAGAAGACCAATAAACACATGTGGAATTAGGGTGTTGGCGAAGACACGGATATGTTTATGTTCATTAAAGAATGATAAACACACGGATAGGTTTATGGTCAGGAAAGAATGAAAAACACACGGACAGGTTTATAGAATGTTTGAACTGGAGGTATGGATGGGCATAGGAATGCCATTCTGCAGATGTTCACTAACTCCATCTTAGAATGTAACACATGGAATAAATGGACCGACTATTCACGACCTGCACAATTTTGAAACCAGATTTGGATCCAGCAGGGAGTGGTCCCGAAGCTAATTATAGAATGTGCATAATCAGCTAGCTGCTGGTGTCCACACACTTCTTCATTCGCTGAAGTAAAATGAGCGCCTGTGGGTCTGCCATGAGTGCAGGGACGTTGAATCTTAATATAACGGAGCAAAAAAAAAAGTTACTGATGGACAGATTGGATATTTCAACTGGTGTTATGTCGAACAATAGGAAACCGCGAGCGTTCGCTGGGGAGGGATGGGGGTGAAGAAAAAAGAGGGAGGGGTGGGGGTGAAGAAAAATGGGGGAGGGGGAAAACCAGAGTCCACAAGATGGTTCTGCGAGAGTTCACTGGGAGACTCCACGAGAGTTTGCATAAAGGGGATTCCGCGAGAGTTCACTGAGAGACTCCACGACAGTTTGCACAAAGGGGATTCCGCGAGAGTTGACTGGGAGATTCCACGACAGTTCGCATAAAGGGGATTCCGCGAGAGTTCACTGGGAGACTCCACGACAGTTCGCATAAAGGGGATTCCGCGAGAGTTCACTGGGAGACTCCACGACAGTTTGCATAAAGAGGATTCCGCGAGAGTTCACTGGGAGACTCCACTATAGTACGCATAAAGGGGATTCCGCGAGAGTTCACTGGGAGACTTCACGAGAGTTTGCATAAAGGGGGTTCTACGAGAGCACGCTAGGGATTCCGCGAGAGTTCACTGAGATACTCCACGACAGTTTGCATAAAAGGGGTTCTACGAGAGCACGCTAGGGATTCCGCGAGAGTTCACTGGGAGACTCCACGAGAGTTTGCATAAAGGGGATTCCGCGAGAGTTCACTGGGAGACTCCACGAGAGTTTGCATAAAGGGGATTCCGCGAGAGTTCACTGGGTGACTCCAACAGTTCGCATAGAAGGGGTTCTACGAGAGCACGCTAGGGATTCAGCGAGAGTTCACTGCGGGTACAGTGAAAGATCATGATTGAACAAAATAATGAAAGTGTTATTTAAACTTTACACCCTCGGCTATTTACAGCGTTAGAGCTACAAATCCGAGACCTTTACACACATATGTTTCTAATAATTGGATTGGAAATGACACGACTATTATGAAATTGAATGACAATGGAGAACAACTGTTTACTACTATTTTAAATTTTGTAATATAATGTCCAACGCCAGCTGCAATACACGCGTTAGGTTGAGTGCACCACTTTCTTGCTGACTCATCGATTACAGATTAATGCAGCACCACCTGGAAGTGGTAAAATTCGTGGCAAGAAATGCTAAATTTGAGACCCTAAATTCGAAAAGTGATTTTTTGACCTAATTGTCACAAAATTTGAAAATAATCGAGTAGTTTTCGGCCGAGTTTTAACACAAAACAATTATTTGAAAGTCATGGATTTTTCCATTTACACATCATGAATATTAATTGTGTTTAGACCAATGGTTTAAAGTTGCTTTAGCATTCAGTATCATCGATAAATGTCCATATTACTGATATTAATAATTATAATGATTGAAAAGATAAATCATTATATCCACACCCGAGGGTAGAAGAGGAGTGACTAAATAAAAAACACGATCATTGGCCAACAGTGAATAAACATTTTTACAATGAATTAACTGACGACCAGTGATGTATGGTGCTCTGAATGGATTGTACTTGTTATGTACTTGTTCCCCGCGATATCAATTATTCCAAAGATTCCACAAGGATATAAATGCAGATAAATGCTGGATTAGGGTGTGTTGAGATTGGGTTTCGAATCTTGTTCCAGTGTCATGAGAAGCAAGCGATCTAACCGCAAACTTTAATTAGCGTGTTATGATAGCAGCAGAAAGAAAAGTACGTCAAGTTTGACGTCACAATATGGGCATACCTGCCGGAAGCCTGAAAGTGAATTTCTTGTTCTCGAACATACATAATTCAGGTTCATTCTCCGTGCCTCGCTGATTTACTACACTCGTCAGGGCCTCGTAGTCTTTGACAAACTTCTCGTCTGGCCATTTCCTCAACAATATCTGGTTTGTATGAAAGAAATTCAACATTGTCATAGAATGAGAGAAAGAAAGATAGACAGAGATATCGAAATATATATATATATATATATATATATATATATATATATATATATATATATATATATATATATATATATAAATATATATATTTCGATATCTCTGTATGTATATATATATATATATATATATATATATATATATATATATATATTTCGATATCTCTGTATGTATATATATATTTATAGAGAGAGAGAGAGCGAGAAATACAATGTCAGATGTTTACAAGAATTTGCTTCGCTGCTTGAATGCAGTGAAATAACACTCAGCATCGCAGGGCACGCACCCGAGAGGTACCAGAGTTGAAGGGAATATGGTCACTGTCGTAAAGTGAAAAAAATAAGCGATTTGCATGGTGTTAGCATCCTCATCATGTAAATCTTTTGCTATTTCAAGTGCCACTGCAACATCCCAGATACATGCTTCATATGAATGGGCCGACTGTGATTTGGAGTTTTAGTAACAATTGCTTGCGATTACAGGAGCAGTTACTTGGGGTTTTATTATACATTTTTTCAGGGGTTTATAACAAATTATTTTTGGTTTTAATGGCATTTATTTGGAGTTTTATGAGGACTCATTTAGGGTTTTAAGTGGGATTATTTTGAGTTTTATGAGCATTTATTTATAGTTTTAGAAGCAATTATTTGGGGTTGTAGGTTGGAATATTTGGAATTTATGAGCGATTATTTTGAGTTTTGAAAGCAATTTTGTAGTTTTAAAATGGGTTATTTAGAGTTTTAAAACAATTATTTGTAGTTTTAGGAGGGATTATATGGGGTTTATTATAAGCAATTATTTGGAGTTTTAGGAGGGATTATATGGAGTTTATTATAAGCAATTATTTGGAGTTTTAACAGCAGCTTTTTGAGGTCAGCAGCAATTATTTGAAGTTTTATTAACAATAGTTTGGCGTTTTAGTAGCAATAATTAGAGGTTAAGTAGCAATTATTGAAGGTTTTTAATGTGATTTATTTATGATCTTTTAGGCAATTATTTGATGCTTATAGAAAGCTTTGGTAAGGTAATTTTGTTCTACAGTCATGTAGTGCAAGTGTATTGCAAATGTCGACTAAAAAGAGTTGTGAATGGGGCAAGCAGCGTCATCATTCTTCTCGAAGAATCGAAGAAGAGAATACGGTTACTTTTGTTTACCAGCTTCTACTCGGGCTGTTATATTATTTTTGTATCCACCTTTGATATTCAGTGCTGCGGCAGTGTTGTGTTTATTTATGTTTACTTTGATTGATTTTTACCTAGATTGATTTTTACGTAGAATTATTTTTGCTTTGATTTTATTTTTGTCTTGATATATTTTTACTTTGATTTAATTTTACCTTGATTTATTTTTGCTTTGATTTATTTTTAGCTTGATTTAATTTTACCTTGATTTATTTTTGCCTTGATTTATTTTTACCTTGATTTATTTTTGCCTTGATTTATTTTTACCTTGGTTTATTTTTACCTTGATTTTACCCAAATTTATTTTTATCTTGATTTGTTTTTACCTTGATTTATTTTTGCCTTGATTTGTGTAACCTTGATTTATTGTAACTTTTATTTATATATCCTTGATTAATTGTAACTTTTATTCATGTTTACCGTGATTTTATTTTACCTTGATTTATTTTTATTTGGATTTATTTTGATTTATGTTATCTTTATTACTTGTTGTTTCATTGGCTTATTTTTTATCTCAATTTATTGTTACATTCACAGGCTAAGTAACATAAGTGGACCATAATGCCTTGTTAAAGCGAACTGCTACACTGGGTAGGATCTAAGACAACTAACAACGACAATCGTGGATACATGCTTACACTTATCAATCAGCAAGACATTCTGGCAAATAGGAAGGAACCGGTAACTTTGTTTCATATCCAGACAACCAGAGTGAGACAAGAAGTATTACCACTGGTAAATTCTGATCTAACTATCCAGCTGAGGTTCAGACACTTCAAGAAGTGGGGAACATGATTCGTAATAACAATTATGTCCTAACCTGATCTGACCCCCACCAGATGGATTATCTGTATTGCAAGCTCTCAAGGGTGGCAAACTCCCACAACTGAGAAATAAATTAAGCAAGGTAACTGCCAGAAGGCGGACCAAGCTTCAGTGGCGACCGTCCCACTATGGCGTACCGGGAAACAAGAAAGCAGATAGGCCTGCAGAATGGGAAGGAGTTTGTTTTCGTGGGCTTATTAAACGACATATTTGGAGAAAACGACAGCTATCAAGATTGTCAGAAGAGAACAGACTGAGGACTATCACACACTTGATCAACAGGGAGGGGGGGGGGGGGGTCACCGTTCCTCTACTTGGGCAGAACACAGCAGATTGGATTGGCACGTGTACACGCTTCGACTGTCTGTTTCTCCACTGTGAACACGTGGACTAGGTTGAAGAAACTTTTGATGATATATTACAGGACTGTTCCATGTTCGACCAGTTCATGAAGGTACAACACCTCAACCATTCAGTACTTAGCTGAAACACCCATTCCTGAACCACAAGATACCGAGCTACGACCGGTCCAAAATATTCTTCGAGCTTTCAGGTATAACGAAGAAAAGTGAGCAGTCAGCAACAGAACACAAATCTACGTTCAAGAGACAGTACCCAAGCAGCTCGTGGACACGTGACGGAACACAGACGCTTTTTGCACAGAGTTATTAGGAAGCAAAGGCACACATTAAACGATTTAAGAGGAAGGAACAGAGAGACACGCACAACGACTAAAAGCCAGAATAGGACAGCATAGACAAACTTGACAGAGATGGGCAGACAAAGATCTTAAAAATCGGAACGGGACATTGCAGATCGAGGCCAGCCGCAACAGAATGGGTCTTAGAGACATTCCCACGGGCTACTGTGGAGCACCCAAGCAAACATCAGAATTGTCCTACAGGACTGTCCCACTTATGCAGACCAAAGACAGGAAGTCCGGTCCGGAGGAGCGACCATGCTTGAAGAGTTGTGGGGGACCGACGAAGGCCTGAGATACTGCTCAAAACTGTGCTGAGTTAAAGAGGAGATGTGCAACGGCCGAGCTCATCACGGAAACAACTTACCTTAACGTCTTTATACTGGTTTAGAAGACTCTGCAGAGTCTGTATACAACCAGTTTCATTTACATTACCTTGCTCTAAAAGCTATGCGTATCCAATTTATTCTTAAATGAATTAATTGTCGCTGCCTCCACTACCTCGTGTGGCAATGCATTCCAAGCATTCACCACTCTTTGACTAAAAAAAATATTTCATAATATCTAATCCGGACCTCTATTTAAATAATTTCTAATCTATTCTGGACCTCTTCTGACGATGCGATTACTGGAGAAGCATACGTGGCATTTGACAGACTTTATCAAAGAGTTTCAAGTCTTACCTTGGAATAATCTTTTGTTGCCAGGCTTTGAATGGTCATCTTAATGAAGTACCGGCCTGATCTGTTGAATACGGCGTCCAGTACATCCACGTCAAAGTCCAGGGTCTTGTGCATTATCCTCAAATATGAACGATACAGGTTAGCTATTTCTGATGTACACTTCAAGCATTTTCTCGTGATACGCTAGTTATTTTTGGTACATGCGCGTTCATATGATAAATATAAGTCATTTCTGGTAAATATTTGCGACGTTTGGTAAACGATAATAATCAGTAATTGCGGTACACATTTGTAATGTCACTCACTGATAAATATCAATTATTTCTAGTATTTTCTCGCGCAATGCATTCTATGATAAGTATAATCTATTTTTTGTGTCTATTACACGATAATTATAAGTAATTTATGGCGCTTTCTCGTGGAAGGGATTATATAAATATAAATAATTTCAGATAAATGTTCGTGGAGTGCATACTAGGATCAATATCAATAGGTTCTGATAAATCTTGGTGGAATCTAACAATATTTACATCAAACTATCATTGATATGTTATTCTGTCCATTCCGCCCATCCATTCATCTACCGCCAATGTGTCAATCCCTTCATCCATTCATCTGTCCGTCCATTCCGCCCATCCAACATTTCCTTCAATCAATTTATCCGTCGTTCCAACCATTGCATCACCTACCCATCAATCTATGAATCTAAGTGCCCTATCTATGTTCTTATGAAGCAATCAATCAATCAACAAATCAATCAATATTGCAATTGATCAATCAAAAATGCATGTAATCAATTAAAACAATCAATGGATCGATCACTAAATTTACCAGTTAATCAGACAATCATTTAAGCAGTCAATCAATTCAATCTACCAACATTCAGTAAATTGGAAAAATTTAAAAAAAAATTAATTTTCCAATCAGTCTCTAAATTAATAAATCAATCAAATATTCATTCAATAATTCATTTAATTAGCCACTGTTAATCTATTTGTATATCTATGCTTGTCCCTCTGTTCGACAACTTACCTTCCATTCAACTTACCTATCTGCTTCCCGACTGCTTCCCATGGCCGGTGTGGCGACGTCTTCTGGCAGGCCGAGTCTGTTGGATTTGAGTTCAGGGTAAGGGAGTCTGGGGCTTGTCATTCTCTTGCCGTCTGTCTCTCAGTACTCGTAATTTAAGGTATGTGATATCCAACAAGTCTTTGCGCTCTAACCGCCCGCTGATTAGGGTGGTGGCAGGAGAGAAGATAAGGGTTACATAGAGAGGAAAGTGTAGTGTAATTGCTTATATCTCCCTACTTACATTCGAAGTCTCTCCTCTTCCACCTTAACAACTTAACGTCTTTATACTTGTTTAGAAAAATCTGCTTACAGCCAGTTTCCTTGACATTACCTTGCTCTAAAAGCTATGCGCATCCAATCTGAAATTAAATGCACTAATTGCCCCTGCCTCCACTACTTCCGGTCCGTACCGGGACAGATAGGGCGAGGACTTCCAAGGAAGAGGTGGGTGGACAGCATCACTGAGTGGTCAAGGCTTTGTCCCGGTGAGATACGACAGGCAGACAGAAAAATGGCGTGGGACTTTTGGGAGTGTCTTCAAGTGTGCCCCAACGACCTGATGGGTTACGGGATGAACTGAACTGAACTGAACCACTACTTCCTGTGGCAATGCATTCAACGCATTCACCGCTCTCTGATTAAATAAATTTTCCTAATATCTAATCTGGACTTTCTTTAGTTCATTTGTAGCTATGCCCTCTTGTTCTTGTAGGTGGTTGTATTTTGAGAAAAAAAATGTTAGTCTAATTTATCCGTTTCTCTGATTATCTTATAAACCTGTATTAAGTCCCTTCGAATTCTTCTCTTTTCTAGACTCTGTAGGACGAGTTTTCTGAGTCTGGCCTCATTACAATAATTCTGGAAACCCACTATCAGTTTTGTCGCTCTTTTTTTTGTATTCTTTCCAGCATGTTTATATCCCCTCTATGATAAGGACTCCACACCTGTACACAGTACACTCTAGGTCTAACTAATGCTCTATTCAGTTTGACTAACACTTTCTTGCTCCTATATTTATTATTTCTTTTGCTCATACCTAACATTGCATTTGCCTTTTTCACTGATACCTGGACTTGCTAAGTCACCTTATCTGTATGATCTATTATACCCTCTAGGTCCCTTTCCTTTTCTATCTTTCTAATATTGTTCTCTCCCATTCTGTAATTATGTTCCATATTGGATCTTCCCATGTGGATGACTGTACATTTATCTACATTAAACTCTATTTGCCGGCTTACAGACCATTCTAGAATTGTATCTACACCTGTGAGTGTATATGTCATTTGACTCATTTATCTGTGATTTATGGTTTCTAGCCAGACACATATTTATAAATATAAACAAAACAAAGATAATGACACTCGACAAAACATGATGTCGACATACATTTGCGGTAGGTGCTGAGAAAATGACCAGGTCACATATTTTGAATATCAGGGCTCCAAAATTGTCAACAATCGCGATTGCTAAAAAAATCAAATCAGAAGCAGACTAGCCATGACAACGCAGAGGCTAAACAACCTGAAGACATTATGGCAGAACACCAGCAAAACGACAGACGTAAAAGTCTTGAGAGCCTGTGCATTTCCAGTGGCAGCTTATGGCTGCGAAGCATGTACGATTACCAAAACATCTAGAAAGAGAAAAGAGTTCTTCGAGTCAAAATGTTACAGAATTATCCCCAGAACACCCTGGACTGAGAGACGGAAGAATATAGATATTAGCAGAGGGTTGAGCATAGAAAAGGACTAATTTATCCATTCCATCATGGCCAGAAAATTGAAATACTTTGGTCACATCAAGAGACACAATGGTCTTGAGAGAACAGTGGTGGCAGTTAGGGTACTGTGCAAAAGAGGCAGGGGTAGAACGAGAAGGCTATGGCACCAAGATTTCAAGGATTGTCTGGGCTTGACTTTGAAGTAGGCTGGAAATTTGGCTCGGTAGCGTGTTTCTTTCAGACGGGCTGTCAAGGAAGGGACTGTCTACAAAAGATTTGCTGCATGATGGGGAGCCAGAAATCGGTTGCTCAAACATAATTCGTCTTTTTCGACAAAGCTGACAGGTTACAGTAAATTTATTCTTCATTCTTTTTTCTTTCCCGGTAACACACTTGTATGTTTATAATTACATGGGAACATGTCAGACGAGAAAATGGACATGATTTGAAATATAATTTTGTACACTTTAGACTTTCAGTAATACCTTGTCTGTTCATTCAACTTTCCACCACCCTATTCTGCTCATTCAACTTTCCACCAATCTATTCTGCTCATCCAACTTTCTCCCAATCTATCCTGCTCATCCAACTTTCTACCAATCTATCCTGCTCAGCTTTATATCAATCTATCCTGCTCATCCAACTTTCTCCCAATCTATCCTGCTCATCCAACTTTCTACCAATCTATCCTGCTCAGCTTTATATCAATCTATCCTGCTCATCCAACTTTCTCCCAATCTATCCTGCTCATCCAACTTTCTCCCAATCTATCCTGCTCATCCAACTTTCTACCAATCTATCCTGCTCAGCTTTATATCAATCTATCCTGCTCATCCAACTTTCTACCAATCTATCCTGCCCATCCAACTCTTTACCAATCTAGCAAACACTTTTCAAGAGTTCAGTTTTAAAAAAAACAACGCAATTAAATTTTTGTAAACACAATTTGCACACTCCCGACGTGGATCCTAGGTCTCCTATTTGTGAGACAAGAATAGCCCACTACATTTCTGTATGTATGTCTCAATAGTCGACTAACGAGTAACCTCCTTGAGTAATACACATTGCTACAGAAACAACAACTGCAAGGGCGCTCAAAGTGCTTTGGCGCAGGCTTCCTAAAGGACTCAAACCGTTGTTGTTTAATTCCTACAATAAGTGTTTACTCTTTTGTGTGTCCTGAAAAGGGCATTACGTGGCGGGTTGTCGTAGCTTTTCTCACATCCTGAGCGTGCTGATGATAGTAGACTGCGGTCCTCCAGGTGGTTGTGGTATGCTTGGCTTCATCATCGTGATGATCATTACTACGGGGATCACGTCGATCCACACCTCGGTAGTCCGACTGCCTTGAAAATAGCCTGTTTCCAGGGAACCCTACTTGGAAAAGAGATAGTCGTCTTGATCAGTGTATTGTGATCTGACGTAGCCAATATCAAGTTGTTCAATTTGCAGGGGTTTTATAGGGGGTTAGTGGGGCTGTACACAGTATTGGTGACTGTTTGGGGTGAACTTATTAACGATATATTTGTTTCTTTTTATAGCTAATGTCTTGATGTTATGTTTGTTTGGGTGTATCATTTCTTTATAAATGACGTGCTCAGTAAGCTCTTCTGTACATCGATTCACTCAGTTCCCCTTGAGGTTGTTTTGAAGTTTTTATTTTGTTGCTTGCTTTCTGACTGGTGTTTACAAGGGGCTTGTCATAAGTCTTTACCCTGACTATGAAGGAGGGGGAGAAAAAAGTTGAAATTTGGCACATATGTAGCTCAATTTGTACTGGACTTGAGAAGTATGAATTTCCCTCCTCGACGGGTTTGCCTGGTATGGTGCATGGCGCAATACACCTTATTGACTGGATCTGCTACTCTAACGGTGTGTCAGAACAATGGAGAAATCAGAGGCCATAACTGTGATAAAATTCTCGAAAAACACCTACAGAAATACACAGGGCGAAGGAACCAGTGTTTGAGGAATTCTGTTACTTCGTATGCTTCTGTAAAAACTGGTGTAGGCAGTTTAAGTGTGGCCGTTCCCATGTTGGTGATCTTCCAAGATCAGGAAGACCATCCCCAGAGTGCAGCGATGAAAATGCCTTCATATTGAATCAGTGAACACGACATTATCAGATGGTTTTTGCTTTCCTGACTGGAAGTCCTTCAGTATTACCTGTGTAACAGAGTTTATTTCTGTAATTTCTGTTTGGTGATTATTACAGTATTTTCCACATGGT
The DNA here is from genome assembly GCA_036924085.1 of Ariolimax columbianus. Taxonomy (NCBI): domain Eukaryota; kingdom Metazoa; phylum Mollusca; class Gastropoda; order Stylommatophora; family Arionidae; genus Ariolimax; species Ariolimax columbianus. The sequence goes on along the minus strand of JAVGWX010000002.1, from coordinate 53,496,647 downwards.
TCAATAGTTCTAATGTATTGCCATTTGGATACTTAATTAAGCTCCTAGTCCGGTGGCTATAGTGTCCTTAACAGTTCAGTCGTCTGTTCATACATGTATTAAAGTATTAGGGTAGCTGTCTATTGTTTCCAAGGCTGCTGTCTTTAGGATTATTGGGTAGGTTTCTCTTGTCATTGTACTTTCCAAAAGATGGGTTTCTACTATATGTGGTTTAAACTCCTTTCCCGAGTAAAGAACTAAGCAAGTTTGTGTTATTTCTCGTAACTGTGGAAGATGATTTTGTTTTTCTAAAGTTATTGCTACTTGCAGTGGAGACTTTCATTTTAATCTTTTAATTGATTTGCAGTTTTCCAACATTTTGTCTGTTTGGGTATTCTCATTCTTCTGTACCCTTCATAAGCATCAAGTACTGCACATTTAGACCTTAGTTCTATTTATAAATCAGCTTCACTTTGGATTTGATATAATTTATTGTGGGTTGTTTTGTTAATTATGGTTTTCAGTGACAGTAGTCCATAACTGATCGGACATAAGCAATGAACAATTTCCTTAGATTCCATTAGTGCAATATCGATGACCAAGTTCAGACGTTTGCTGAACTTGTCTGTCATTGTGTGTGCAGACAGGTTAACTAGTAGTTCATTGTGAAGTTAGATTCACACGTATCTGCTTCCTTTTGTTCGTTCTCAAACTCCCGCTACCAAGCCCAGAAAAGGGCTTTGCAGGTAGCAGGTTGTAGTCTGGAGAAAGGAATGCTTCGTGTCGTAGTTTACAGCTTGACTGCGATATTTGCGTCTTTCGGTCCGACACATCCGACTTTAGCAGGCATTTTTGGGTATCGGGTTAGCCTTTCCTCTTCGATCCCTTCTCATTTGCTAGTCTGCCCTGTTGCAGCGTGTTATACAAGATCACCATGTGGGGGTGTAAAACGGTCTTGGTAGTTCTGGTTCGCTGGCGCTGACACTATCAGTCAGCTTTGAGTTGCTGACCGCTGCAGCTAATACACTGCTGAGCATCTTGATCCCGATTCAAAAGTATGATTGACTCTCATCTCTGGCCAAGAGCTGTATATCGAGTTTGAAGAGGCTCACAGTTGGTTGATTGCATCAGGGTCAGCTATCCGTATTTGACCAATACCCTTTTTTGTTTCCAAGTGGCGATGTTGGAAAAAGACTACAAACCACGCACTCTGAATAAGAGAACAGGAATCTAAGATCGAAGGCAAAACAAGTCGAAAAAGTGCGATCCTGAAATCGGTTAACAGCGCCAAAATCCACATAGATTCTAATCTAACTGTAAACTACGACACAACCTCCTTCTCAGGACCATCATCGAAGAGGAAGCGAAAGATCCTGAATTGTAACCTCTCGTTATTCCAGCAACACAACCTGACCACAGACAACCCACTAATGATGACGTCACTCTCCACCTCACTTCCCTTCCAGAAACATCAAATGATTCGATCAACCAATCAAATTCTCAGCGCACACAGAAGATAAACAGACAAACTTTTAAGAAGTAATAGAGTGTATGTATAAATGTATATATATATATAATACACACCCATACACTAGATTATTACCGAAAGAGCTTCAACAGAAGTAATACTGTAATCTGACACATGTGTTGTAAAAGGCGATATACAAATAAAACTGTGACATATATAGATGGGTGAACTTTAGACAAACTTGGCGGGTATTTGTTGAAGATCTATGGTCTACGGGGAACTGAAAAGGTATTTATTGATTAATGAATGCATATTAATATATATATATATATATTTATATATATATATATATATATATATATATATATATATATATATATATATATATGTGTGTGTGTGTGTGTGTGTTTGTGTGTGCATGTGTAAGAGTGTGTGTGTATTAGATAACATTTTTTTTTATTTAAAAAAAAGTAAAGGAACGGTAACTCTCAACTTCTAAACATCAACTACATGTAGAGATCTTTACTAATTTGAGGAGAACGCCTTTGTTTTTTTGTTTTTTTCTGAAGCTTCGGAAACAAGGATTTATTACAAGGAAACAATTTCAAAATATCACTCTTAACAAAAATAAGAAGAAGACAAGCAGTTTCAATTGGCTTGGAAAATCTTGGCGCAATGAGAACGATCGAAGGCAAGAGAAGCAGAGGAAGACAATGACAAAATATATGTGAATATATGGAATTCTGGATCTAAGAGCAGAGGAGAACATATGAAGTTATAAAAGGCTACAACGGCGGATGGTCAGGAAAAGAGTTGATCGTTAATGCTACCCTGTACGATACTTGATGATAATGATATCGCTTTTGTCAGTGACCAACTTCATGCAAATCTATCATCTATATTGTTTTAGATGAAAAATCGAACACCAAATTGGTAGCAAATACAGGCTATTTACATGATTATCAAGCAATAGCTGTCAATAGTAAATTTGTAAACATGTATTTCACTTTCACGCTTTGTACACGGTTTACCTGACCCAACAATGATTCATGTTCACACAAACCTTATCTCAAAGCGTTTATAATTTGAAAAATAATATTTATTATTATTATTGTGGGTTGCAGTTCAAAGGTCGATTATTAATATATTTCTGAGTTGCAATAATGAAAGTGTAAGCCAATACAGGAGTGCTTCAATGAATATGATGAATGACCCAGGAAGTAGAGGTGTACAGGTCTAGTCTGACAATCGCTATTGCTGTGTTCAGTACAGGTAACGGTAGTTCCTTGACATACATTGCTGTCGGGGATGAAGTGTGAGAGACTTCGTTGTAGTTTTGGTATGAGTGTTGTTGTTGTATCTTCTATGTGACTTCTAGATGTCCTTCCTCCGTGCACCTCTACGTTTAACTTCTTCTTTTTGTCTCTCCTTGCGACGTATATATCCTCACCACAAGAAGCCTGTCAAATCACTTTGTACGTTTCTATATTTCTTTTACATTATGAAGCTGCAATACATTTAATGTGAAGTTGCAAGCTGAAACACAATTTTTTGTGAAATATGTCAAAGTATTCAGGCAAAGCGGAAGTTACTTGAAATACAGGTAAAAGTTCATAGCTTGGTTCGTTTCCCATGCTATAAAAAATGTCACGAAGGACGAGAAACGGAATTTCCTTCTCTTTTTGCATTTTAACTAATTTATGACTTTTACAAATAATTTCAGAATTTATTTTCTGATCTTTATAGACAAAACAGATGAAATAAGGTTGTTTAAAAATCCATTTGACATCAATGTTAATACTCCCAAGTCAGTTTCAAATGAACATTATTGATCTCCATTGAGAGTATAAATAAGGAAATATGATCCAATTAATCAATATTTGTAGCCTGAGCAGGACCAAATTTAAAGCGACTTGCATGTGGATTTGTGTCAGTTTTTGGTACAACATATCTGTGTGAACACAAATTCTTTAAAATGCAATATTTCAAGTCCAACTATTTTTAAAATGCAATATTTCAAGTTCAACTACTCTACAAATGTATTTAATGAGCATTTGAAGCCCGTTCAAATAACCGATTCACGCACCTTATAGCCTCAGGTCAGCTATGTTTTGAAATTGAAAAAAAGCAGTCCCCTCATTCTCATTCATCTTATTGTGTAATACTCCATCATTTGGTAGTTGCTGAAAGTTTGTCCATCACAAGTGATGAAGACCACTCTCTTTGTTCAGCCGTATGGACAGTCGTATCTCTTGCTGTGTCCGCTGAAATGGGTGACTTGCGCGGAGATTTGGATTAAAGTGAGGAAGAAACTGCTCCTTTTGTCAACCTCACTCACAGAGCCGAAGCAACCTTTTGCCAGTGGCAAAGACATTCATCGAGACGACTGGAGATAGCATAGGATGCAGATTTTGCCTCAGGGTTACCACCGAAGCCTTTCCGTAAACATGTAACCCGCAGGGTAGAAAGGTGGGATGGCATCTAACGCAGTTTGTCGTGCCTTTTCGATAACCACAACAGGTCGTATGGACAACACTCAGCGTGTGAGTGAGTCTGGCATCTCTCCCCAGCTGTATTCAGTTCATCATAGTAGCATCTAAAATTCCCACATGCCAAATTCGTGAAGGTGAACCGGCAGAACTAACCCGTGAGATACGACACAGGTATAACTAGTTTAAGCGTAGCGCCATTCAGCCGGCGTCCAGACCAGGATAAACGGATGGAAGAAATCACAAAAAAGGAACGAAATAACAAGTCCAGACGGTAAACAACTCCACGTATCCGTGAACACAAGTGTAAGTCGTCGACTAGTGTGAATTCCAGGCAAATCCGTGGTCTGTAGGCATCCAAAATGATCCAAAACAGTAGAGAAATGTAGACTCGCAGCCAGTTACGGCGCCATCTTTGCCAGATGTTAGTTGCTAACCCAAAGTAAATACTAATTTTTGTTTCTTGAAAATATACGAGTATTTGCTCTGCTGTTTTTCTATGTAATTGTTAAATTTCTCTTTATTCTGAATCATATCATATTGATTGCCACAATATGTTCAAAATAAGAGATATTCATTCATTTATACAAAAAATGATTGTTAGTTTCTTTGGCCCACAAAAAGTGGTAAAATATATCACGTGGTCCGCGTACAAAAACGTTTGGAGAACCCTTGCATTTCAGAATGTACTATCAATCCGTTAGAGAAAGTAATGTTTCATCCATTAGTGGAAGTAATATAAATTCGCAAGAGAAAGTAAAGTTTTATTCACTACAGAAAGTATATTGTAGTTCAACAACAGACACTGCAGCCAGGGATGAAGCGTTAGACACTGTATTGAATTACGTCTCAATTGTTTGTAAAAATGCATACATACATAGATACATACACGCACACACACACACACACACACACATACACACACACACAAACACAAACACACACAAACACATTTAGTACTTACAAACACACACACACAATGGAGACAAAAAAATGTCAATTTAATCCGCAAGAGAACATATTTATATTGAGTCTCCTGCAGAAAGTAGGTTTCATTAATCTGCAAGAAAATTAATCCATTGGAGCATGAAGGTATATTTAATTCCCCGGAGAACGTAGGTATATTGATTCCACTAGTGAAGGGTATATTTAGTCCACTAGAAACACTAGATATATTTAATTCGCTAGACAAAGTAGGTATATTTAATCAACCAAAAAATGTAGATATATTTAATCAGCTGGAGAAAGTAGATACATTTATTCCACTAGAGAAAGTATGTACATTTCATTCACTAGAGATAGTAAGTATATTTATTCCACTCGAGAAAGTAGTTTATTGTTGTTGTTTCGAATGCCAACAATGAGGAGGTAGTCCATTGTAAAATGATAGTAGAGAATGGATATATATATATATATATATATATATATATATATATATATATATATATATATATATATATATATATATATATATATATATATATTTTATTTAATCCATCGGAAAAAAGTAAGTATATTTATTCCACGAGAAAGATATATATTTAAGCCATTAGAGAACATGCATCTATATATTTCATCGGCTAGAGAAAGTATGCATATGTAATCCACTAGAGAGAGTATGTATTTATAATCCATTAGAGAAAGTATGTATATATAATGCACTAGAGAAAGTAGGTATATATAGTCCATTAGAGAAAGTTTGCATATATAATCCACTAGAGAAAGTATGTAAATATAATCCACTAGAGAAAGTATGTATATAATCCACTAGAGAAATTATGTATATATAATCCATTAGAGAAAGTATGTATATATAATCCATTAGATAAAGTATGTATATATAATCCATTAGATAAAGTATGTATATATAATCCCCTACAGAAAGTATGTATACTTAATCTGTTAGAAAACGTAGACATATTCTTCACGGATTATCTCAAATATGCCAGTAAATCCAGAACTATCTAAAACAAAATGTGTACCTCTTAGATTGCCAGTAAACGGACTAATAAGACACACCTTGATTGACAGAACTATCTCGTCCCTGGTACCTGGTCTTGGGTACATGGACTAACCAGTGCCTCAAACACTGGCGTCTTGTTGACAGGCACAATATAGAGACGAGAACTTGTTGACAGTCACGTGATATCAACCCCGGGTGAATCGATCGATCTCTCTCATGGAATGGGGGAGTCGCTGTAGTAGAAATTGAAAAGAGGTACCTATTGATCCGTTGCTGTTAGCTTACTATATTGTGTGATAATAACTAACAAGCTGATACAGATTTGATAAACTAGAGTTAGAGCTGAGTGTGTATGTGTGTGTGTGTGTAGCAGTGTTTATTCGTGTGCATCAATATGTACATGTGTGTGTGTGTGTGGAGATGTGTGTGTAGAGATGTGTGTGTAGATATGTATGTGTAGGTAATGTGTGTATGTTAGTTGTAAGTAAGTGAAGGTTTGGGGGGGGGGGGGGGATTTGCCGTGGGATTGTGGTGTAGCGGTCGTCCATATGTGTGTGGAGCGATAAATTCTACCTATCTACCTACTTACCTACCTACCTACCTATCTATCTATCTATCTATCTATCTATCTATCTATCTATCTATCTATCTATCTATCTATCTATCTATCTATCTATCTATCTATATATCTATCTATCTATCTATCCATCCATCCATCCATCCATCCATCCATCCATCCATCCATCCATCCATCCATCCATCCATCCATCTATCTATCTATCTGTCTGTCTGTCTGTCTGTCTGTCTGTCTGTCTGTCTGTCTGTCTGCCTGCCTGCCTGCCTGCATGTCTGTCTGTCTGTCTGTCTATCTATCTATCTATCTATCTATCTATCTATCTATCTATCTATCTATCTATCTATCTATCTATCTATCCATCCATCCATCCATCCATCCATCCATCCATCCATCCATCCATCCATCCATCCATCCATCTATCTATCTATCTATCTATCTATCTATCTATCTATCTATCTATCTATCTATCTATCTATCTATCTATCTATCTATCTATCTATCTATCTATCTATCTATCTATCTATCTATCTATCTATCTATCTTCTTCTGCGTTCGTTCTCAATCTCCCGCTACCAAACCATAAACAGGGCTTTATAAGTAGCAGGATGTAGTCGGGAGAACGGAATGCGTCGTGTCGCTAGTTTACAGTTTGACTGCGATATTTGCACCTTTCGGTCCGACGCATTGGTCATCGGCAGGATCCATCCATTCTTCCACCTATTTATCTATTTGTTTATCTGTATATCTGCCGATCTGTCTGTTTGTCTGTCCGTCCGTCTGTCTTCTTCTTCTTTCGTTCGCTTTAAAATATTGTCTATATCTGCAATGTTGTCTCTTGAATAAACTTCACTGTCTTTTGTAGTTCACATACAGGTCCATAAAGTTTCTCTTCCAGTGTTGTTTTTATGGGCCAGTGAGATTTTCTCTGTATATCATATTCGGGGCAGTTTTGTAATATGTGCTCTGCTGTCTGGGGCGCTTGTCCGCATGTACACATGGCTGAGTTGTCAATCTTCATTTTTGTGTACATGTGGCTGCGGAGTCGGTTGTATCCTGTTCTAAGGCGCAACACAACAGTTTGCTCTTGTCTGTTCATGTTATGGTAATCGTCTGGTGTTACTGTTGGTGGCTTTCTGATTGATTTGATCATCCTTATCTTCTGTTGGTATGTAACTGGCACATCTGGTTGCTCGTCTGCAGCACCATCCTTTGCCAGTCGATCTGCTCTCTCGTTTCCTGGTATTCAACAATGAGAAGGTATCCACTGCATGACAATCTTGTGCTGGTTACTCAGTTCAGACAGTAGAGCCTGTAGATCTGGCAGTTTCTCAAATTTAAGTGCTTGAAGTGCTGATTGTGCATCTGTAAGAAATACTACAGGTTCTGGACCGACATTGGTGTTCAACAGTTTCTCAGTTGCCACCTTAATTGCCTGTATTTCTGCATCATATATGACATAATTTCCCAGTTGGTACTCTGACTGTATCCCTAATGGTGTTTTGGTATTCTATGTACACTCCCGCTCCACCATTCTTTACTGCATTCTGTGCTGACCCATCTGTGTATTCTCTGATCCAGAGGTCTTGTGGGTATTCTTCATCCAGGAAATTGAGGATCACTATCCTACGTTGCACACTGTTCTGTTCATCCTTGTCTAATATTCCTTTCACTTTTGTTTGAATGCATACTGATAGTCCGTGCTCCTCTCTCCAAGGGGTTTGTTCTGGCACAGACTTTAGGGGGATGTAAACTTCAGGTAGATCCATAATTTGCCTGCGAAGTCGTTTCGCCTGATGCATAAAACTACTTCTTTTCAGTCTTCCCATTGCTAAATTTTGAAATCTGTCTTTCATTGGATGGCTCGGCATGCAGTGGAACTTTTCTGCCTGTGTTAATACCTTTGTGTCTCTGCGCTCTCTTAGTACTTGTATCCTTCCCATTTTCTCCATCTCCACAATAGGTGTTGATTTCATTGCTCCTGTAATGACCCTAAGTGTTTGATTTTGCACCTTATCCACTTCTTTTAGGGTAGTGTTTGCTGCGGGGCACCACGCTGCTGACCCATATTCCTTGTTGGTAAACTTTGTTAAATATTTTTCCACTAGCACCCCATGTGGTTTCACTTAATTTTCTCAGGATGGCTAACTACTTCCTGGCTTTTTTGGCTGCCTTGTTGACATGTTCCCTCCATGTCAACCTATCATCAAATGTAACTCCAAGATAGGTGGGTTGTTTATCTTCTTTGAGGTGTTCTCCATTTATCTTGATAACGTCCGTCTGTCTGTTTTCTGTCTTTCTATCTAATCTCTCTATCTATTCATTTATTCTTCCATCCATGCATCAATTCATTTAGATATATGAATTTTCTTCGTGAATATTGCACGTGAAACACTTTATTCACCGATCATGTTTTTTTTGGTATCTAATGTAGAGTAATGTCTCGTCTTTTAAAATTGTTGTTAGTCAAATCAAGAAGACTTCTACTCACACAAAAGGCTGTGATCTATGTGATTTGCAAAGTACCAATGACAAAAGCTAGATAGTGTTTTACGCTTTAGGAGTTTAACAACACTGTTATTCCATGCTGCCACTGGTGGCAGTGGGCTAGTGATGCTGTTGGCGTTATCGCTGTCACCAACAGAGCCCTCTAGGAAAGCAATAAAGCAGCATAGATATAAAACAATGAGCATATACGTATGGTTAATATAACAAGGACGAACCAAGACTAACAGAACAACAAGTGATATTCAATAATGCTTTATTGATATAAGTTGACATTGAGATAAATAACAACAAAGACACGCCCCATTCTTCTATCAGTAAACACGTGACACTAACAATACTAACATCATCATGGGGAAGTGAGACGCTAGTCCGGTCAGACACAACATATGGACTAAGACGTCCTGTCAGGGTCAGGCACAACATACTGACCAAGACCACTATAATTTACATGTAGCGTTCGCTGGAAACAGACTGTTTTCAAGGCAGTCTGACTGACGAGATGTGGATCGACGTGATCACCGTAGTAGCGAGCGTCACGCAGATGAAGGCAAGCATAGCACAACCGCCTGAAGAACCGGGGTCCAAATTCATCAACCTGCTCGTGATGTAAGAAACGCTACTACAACACTTCACTTAAAGCCCTTTTAGGGAATATTGAACTTACGGAGGGCATTCAACAACAACAACAACAACAACAACAACAACAACAACATCAGCAGTCAGTATCATAAAGGATATACAACTATATACAAATAAATAATGTCATTATAAATGTAGGTAAAGGACATGTCTGTGTGACAACGAAGCTAGATAATGTTAAAGGGTCAATCAATCAATCAATAAATCAATCAATCAATCAATATGCGGAGCACACGTCCTCAACAAATACTCGCCAAGTCTTTCCACCCTGAGCCAACTCTGTCCACGTCATGTTTGCTGTCTGCACATTTGCTCCCAGTTCCCACTTCCACGAGTGTCTCGGTCTTCCTTTACTTCTCTTGCCCCGTGCATTCCAGAACATAGCTTGTCTGGTAATCTTATCCCTTGTTGCCCTATCCATGGCCTCTCCATATTTCAGGCTCCACTTGTATTTGTCCAGTTTTTCCCATCAGTTCCATGTTTGTGATCATGTCCTACCATTTCCCCTCTTGTATCTTGCGCAGGCAACCATTGACGAAAGTCTGTACCTTTGTCACAAGTACCTGTGATGTCCTCCATGTTTAAGAGCCAGACAATAGAACGGATTTTACGTAGGAATAGAGAATATTTATTTTGGTGGTGGTTTTAATTTATTTTGACTTCCATAAATTCCTCAATGAAATGAAAGCTCCTCTCGCCTTCTGTATTCTTAACTGAACATCGCTTTCTGTACCTCCTACGTTAAAGTATACTCATCGGTAAATTGGTACCTGGCTTATTGTTAGCTTTTATATGACATCAGCTTTGATATGAATGAAAGGGAGGAAACGAGTTATACATCCATAAAAAAACAAAAACATGGATCATGTGAAATGACGTCTGTAATATTTCGTCCTCAAGATAGTTCAATATTGGTCTACCATTGCCATTTAAAATGGATTCTTGGACCCTTTACTGCAGAGGAAAAAATAGGTTCAACTCATTGCTAGGGTACCTAGCGAGATTTATATAGCTTATGAATGAAGGCAGTTTGCCGCGACAGTCACCGAACAGTAGGCAGGATATAATTTTATGTCATCTTTAGTAGAAACAAAAAACTCTGGATCTTTACAGTGGTTAGAACCCATCCATTTAAGATGTGGATACCTAATCATTTGGCTATTCACTTCTCAATTGCCATACAAAAGCACACAGGTGTCTTTATACAGGCTCCCTGCAAGATGGCTAACTGCAGTGGTGCATATGCTCCTACAGGAGTAAAAGATTACATATAATGACAAAGATAATGATGATGATATGTATGTACAATATATATATATATATATATATATATATATATACATGCATACATGCATACATACAAGCACATACATACATGCGCAAGCACACAGAAACATATGAGTACAAGCAGAACAATATTTATCAAAACCGATACAAAAATAGAAATAAATATATTCTTTACAGTCAATGGTCCACCAACAGTTTTGATATATACATGGTTCAAAGAATCTCACGGAAGTCTGCACAAATATCACATAATTACACGTTACCAATAGCATGTCATACAACAAATATGTGTGTCCCGGATTATACAACAAGCACACCATCAGCTGGTTAGAACTGAACGTCTGGTAACACATGAATATTTGGTTACATAATAACGTTTGGTCACATAATATCTGTTTATACAAGAACATCTATTCACACAAGAATATCAGTCACCTAACATCAGATAACCCACTATCTAGTCCCTCTAGACCACATGGTCACACAACATCTAGTCATACAATTTATGGTTGCACTAGATCATCCGCTCCCAGTGTATCTTGTCATAAAATATTTGTGTCCCCCCCCCCCCCCCCCCCCCCCCCCCCCCCCCGATTACCTCGTCACTTTTACATCTGCTTACAAAAATCTTCCCATCACAAAATAGTACAGTTCCCCATCATGTAGACATAACTGATCTATTCCCACAATATATGCCCTCACAATCCCATATTAAAATCTAACATCTTGTCACAAAATATCAGGTCACACATTGTATACTCTCTTAAACACACATTACAATCTAACATCTTGTCATAAAATATCGGGTCACACAATATATGCTCTCTTAATTCCATATTACAATCTAACATCTTGTCACATAATATCAGGTCACACAATTCGGAGGTACACACCAGCACTTCGTCACATATCATCATCTGGCTGGACAACATAATCGCATCACTCAACACCATAATGTTACACACCACGTCACACATATCGTTACACCACCTGACTCAGTCACACATTGTCATGTTATTATATCTGGTCAAGCTACGTTATCACCTACAGTAAAATAAGGCAATACACAACAACATCACCTACCACACCACCTCACACAACACAACCTCACACAACATCACCTCACACAACAACACCACCTCACACAACATCACCCCACACAACACCACCTCACACATCACCCCACACAACACCACCTCACCTCACACATCACCCCACACAACATCACCTCACACAACATCACCTCACACAACATCACTTCACACAACATCACCTCACACAACATCAGCTCACACAACATCACCTCATACAACATCAGCTCACACAACATCACCTCACACATCACCCCACACAGCATCACCTCACACATCACCCCACACAACATCACCTCACACAACATCACCTCACACAACATCATCTCCCACATCACCTCACATAAGAACACCACCTCACACAACATGACCTCACACATCATCACCTCACACAACATCACCTCATACAACATGACCTCACACATCATCTCACACAACATCACCTCACACAGCAACACCACCTCACACAACATCACATCACACATCACCTCACATAAGAACACCACCTCACACAACATGACCTCACACAACATCACCTCACACAACAACACCTCACACAACAACACCACCTCACACAACATCACCTCCCACATCACCTCACATAAGAACACCACTTCACACAACATGACCTCACACAGCATCACCTCACACAACATCACCTCACACAACATGACCTCACACATCACCTCACACAAGATCACCTCACACAAGATCACCTCACACAACAACACCTCACACAACAACACCACCTCACACAACATCACATCACACATCACCTCACATAACATGACCTCAATCATCACCTCACACAATACGACCTCACACAACATGACCTCACACACCACCTCACACAACATGACCTCACACATGACCTCACACAACATCACCTCACACACCATCACCTCACACAACATCACCTCCCACATCACCTCACACAACAACATCACCTCGCACGTATCTAGACTTATAAATAGTAACTATCACATTGCTGCTAATAAATACCATCACATCAATTACTGGTAGCCTTCCAGAAACGACAAATTCGATCCGACATTTTGTTCTGTATATAGACATTTGTTGAACACTGTCTGAGGAGTGCTGGTATAATATAGTATGTACAACATTTGCAGGTAATATACAACAAAAGAAAGCATTACGATCAAAAGGTTTTACCCATACAACAATTGCAACTTTTTATGCAGTTTGTGGGGCTTTAATGAATTCTTCTTGTAGCCCGTAGACTACTATTAAAGTCTTCATGCGACACATGAGTTTTTATCAGTCATTATGCGGCCCGTGATTTATTATCAGTCATCATACGGTATGTGATTCAGTATAGAAGTCTTCAAGTGGCATGCAGAGTCTTCAGAAGGCCAGGTGGTTTTAATTGAAATATTAAGGTGGTCATTGTGACGTTAGTCATCTTTTTGCAGGCCTCAAAGTAATTTGAGTTTGACAATTCGGGTCTAGACGGGGCATAACGGACAGCAACAGAAAGTCTAGGTCAGCGTTTCTGAGTCGGTGTTCTTAACTTAACTTAACTGAACGTCTTTATACTGGTTTAGAAGACTGTAGAGTCTGTTTTGTGAGAGGTCTCAAGAGGTGAAGTGAGAGGTCTCAGGGACTCCGTGAGAAGTGTCAAGGGGGTCTGTGAGAGGTCTCAAGAGGTGAAGTGAGAGGTCTGTAGCGGAATCGTGAGAGCTCATGAAAGAGGTCTCAGTGATTCCTTGAGAAGTGAGAGGTCTGGAAAGGTTTTGGGAGAAGTCTCTAGGGGTTTCATGAGAAGTCTATAGCGGTGTAATGAGATGTCTCTAATGGTATTGCGAGAGCTCACGAGAGTGGTCTCTAGGTGTTCTGAGAAAGATTACGAATGAATCAAATAAAAGTGTGTTCCTGAAAACTGAGGTCCCAGCTGTGGACTCAAACCGTTTACCCGTGTGCGTCAGTCAGCAGTGAATATAGTCTGTGTTATTTTCATACACATTTGAGCTAAGATTTTTATTAGATTTTCTACACAACAAAACTGTTAGGAAACATGGAGGACAAACGAGTCAGATGTAAACATGCCTATAAGCGGGAAGATACAATTGAAAGATGGACAGAGAAATATTGATAGATTGTACCATCATGGCAAGTAACAGAAGAAAAAGGAGATCAATTGTGCTGGATATGAAAAGCTAGGCCCAATCAGTCAGCACAAGCAGTACAGTAAGTGGAAAATGTCATACAAGACAAATAACTGCGAACATTCACACAAAGTTGTCCGGAAGCCCTGACGTACTTTCCATCACTGCAATCTTTACTTAGATAACTGAGCTTCGTGTGTAGACATTACGAAAAAATGGCAAAAGAGAAGAAGAAGAAGAGAAAGAAGAAGAAGAAGAAGAAGAAGAATGAAGGAGATGAAGATAGATGACGAAAAAATAAAAGGTAAGATTAAGAAGATGAAAAAGAAAAAGAGAAAGAATAAGAAGAAAAAGAAGAAAAATAAGTAGAAGCAGAAGAAGAAGAAAAAGGAAGAAGAAGAAGAATTATTGAATTTTCGATGCGGAGATTTCACTTGAACTAAACTGAACAATCCAACATTGCCAACATCCTCTGATGATATATATAGATTTATATGCAAGCTAATTAAACGTCTATAGCCAATCATTACTGCATTGTTGTACTAAGCTGTATACTTAGTAGATGTTTACGCTGGGAACCCATGAGACCTGTACATTATTTCAAGTGCTCCTCTTTGATATAAATGTCGAAATTTTTTTTGGTTATAAACCAATAGTGACTAGACAGTAAGAGTTTAGGAGATTATACAATACGCTGTTATACAATGCACATTCAAGGTTAGATTGGTTGGTTCCGTCAACGGTTATTGCAACAGGAGGGAGGTAACTCATCATTGGTACTTTCCGAACAAAATATTAATCAGCTTATCTCCCTTACATCAGTGTCTGTCAATGGCTTCTGTTTCTAAGAATCGAGGTCATTGCACTCTGGGCACACCCATAGGTGCCCAATCCTGTCAGAAAATGGTGCAGGGCCTGGATACTGATGATCCCTGCAGGTCCTCTCGTGCGTCCCACTCTGCTAGAACATAGTTTGATGTAGAAACTTTGCAGTCTGTGGATTTTGCTGATCCATTTTCAGTGGTTGCCACCTCTCAGGTGTGTTTTTGTTTGTTTTTACAAAGCATCTGTTGCGTTCAAGTGTTGATATAACGATCATTACATTTGATCTCACCCATTGACTGATGTCCTTAAACAACATTCAGAGGTGAAAACGTCTTTGGTATGATACGTTTGTGATTGTTATTTTCAATCCTCTTTTCCTTGGTTTTTCCTCCTGCTCGAAAACCCTGCTCGAAAACCCTTCCGTCTATCTGCCTGAAAACCATTCTGTCTATCTGCTCGAAAACCTTTCTGTCTAACTGTTTGAACACTCTGCCGTTTATTAATAAAAGCTCAAAAACCATTCTGTCTATCTGCTCGTAAACCTTTCTGTCTAACCTGTTCGAACTTTGCCGTTAATTAATAAAAGCTCAAAAACCATTCTGTCTATCTGCTCGTAAACCTTTTTGTCTATTTTCTCAAACACTCTGCCGTCGTATATAATAAAAGCTTACGTGGGTAGGGATTGAAGATTTCCTGCCATACATCCAAACTATCTAATTGTCTGTCTGTTTAGGCCACACACGACTTTGCTCCCACTTTCTGTCTGGCGTACAAACAGTACAATAATTCTCCTGTGCTCTATATCTGTTTCAAGGCTACACTTTCCGGATCATGAGTGCAAAGTTCAGCCATCTGTAACAAGCTTGACTCGAGAGTATTGGAAAACATGTCAGAGGAAGTATATGGGCATGAGAAGAAAGCGGCCACACTGAAGGTCACGTGATCGGACTGTGGGTTGTAGCAGCATCCATATCCATCAGGTACCACGGCTCCATACCCCATCCAGTAGTCGGATATGGTTGCTACCTGTGGATGAAGATAACAGAGAAGGTGAGCATGGGGAGTGTGACATTTTAGTGATGGTTTGTTGAAGGGCTGTCTCTTTGTTTATGTTTTTTGACGGTTAATGATGGGTTGTGAGAAGGCGTTGCTGTTGTTAGTTGATTCTGGGATCAGTGATGTTGGGATCAGTTATGTTGGGATCAGTTATGGTAGGATCGATGAGATTCGGATCAGTGATGTTGGGATTAGTTATGGTGGGATCAGTTATGCTGGGATCAGTTATAGTAGGATCTTATGTTGGGATCTTATGGTGGGATAAGTTATGGTGGGATCAGTTATGGTGGGATCAGTTATGTTGGGATCAGTTATGGTGGGATCAGTTATGTTGGGATCAGTTCTGTTGGGATAAGTTATGTTGGGATAAGCTATGTTGGGATAAGCTATGGTGGGATCAGTTATGTTGGGATATTATGTTGGGATCTTATGGTGGGATAAGTTATGGTGGGATAAGTTATGGTGGGATCAGTTATGTTGGGATCAGTTATGTTGGGATAAGTTATGTTGGGATAAGTTATGTTGGGATAAGCTATGTTGGGATAAGCTATGGTGGGATCAGTTATGTTGGGATCTTATGTTGGGATAAATTATGTTGGGATCAGTTATGTTGGGATCAGTTATGTTGGGATCAGTTATGTTGGGATAAGTTATATTGGGATCAGTTCTGTTGGGATCAGTTATGGTGGGATCAGATATAGTGGGATATATGAGATTGGGATCAGTTATGGTGGGATCAGTTAAGTTGGGATCAGTTATGGTGGGATCAGTTATGGTGGGATCAGTTATGTTGGGATCAGATTTGGTGGGATAGATGAGATTGGGATCAGTTATGGTGGGATCAGTTAAGTTGGGATCAGTTATGGTGGGATCAGTTATGGTGGGATCAGTTAAGTTGGGATCAGTTATGGTGGGATCAGTTATGGTGGGATCAGTTATGGTGGGATCAGTTATGTTGGGATCAGATATGGTATGATAGATGAGATTGGGATCAATTATGGTGGGATCAGTTAAGTTGGGATCAGTTATGATGGGATCAGTTATGGTGGGATCAGTTAAGTTGGGATCAGTTATGGTGGAATCAGTTATGGGGGGATCAGTAATGGTGGGATCAGTTATGTTGGGATCAGATATGGTGGGATAGATGAGATTGGGATCAGTTATGGTGGGATCAGTTAAGTTGGGATCAGTTATGGTGGGATCAGTTATGGTGGAATCAGTTATGTGGTAGAATGTTGTTCATCTTGGGAAATGTGGTGTTGTTGTTGCTGGTATGAGAAAGCTAAAGCAGACCTTAGAATTGAAATACCTAGACAGTTTTTCTCAGAGAAGATAGAGCAACTCAAACTAGATGTCAGAAATCATTAGCTGTGACTCATCACCTGTCTCCGTTACATCCACGCCCGAACATTAGCTTAGCAACTCAGTAACAACTGATAAACAATATATTTATACCAACTCTGTGCTGCCAATGTCAATCTTGGCTGTTATCTAAGGCACATGAGAGGGAAATTATAACTCGTGGAATGCAATGTCTAAGAAAAATAATTGGTTTCACCAGAAGAGTAAAATTAGAAATGATGACATTAGAAAGATGGTGACATCTACCTCGCATGATGAGTTCATATTAAGGCAAAATAAGACGGTTCGATTATCGTGTGAGAATGCGACTTGATCAATTACTAACCACCACAGATGGGGTGAAAGACTAACGTCTTGTCAAGCAAAATATACGGATCGGACATGTTAGCTAGGGTTAGACAAAACATACTGGCCAAGATCCTTTTCTCGGCTTCCTATTTGCCCTCCTTGGAAACGGGCTGTTTTCATGGCAGCCTGGCTAACGAGGTGAGTGATTGATGTGATCCCCGTAGTAGTGAGTGACACGCAGACGAAGCCAATCATAGCACAACCGTCTGGAGGACGCAGATTCACCTTCATCAGCACGTTCGGGATGTGATAAAGCTACTGCAACTCGCCATTTAACGTCCTTTTCAGGGCGCACAAAAGAGTAACCTACTCATTGTGGGCATTCGCAAACAACACCAAACACAACAACCACTTCACACAACATAAGGAGTAATGGCTACAAAGCACGAGGAAAGTCACGTCGCAGATGGATACGTGACATTAGAGAAATCCTACAGCAACGCTTGCTAACATCAACCTACACAGTACACTTGACAGCTTAAGCTTCGCATGATGATTAAATGTACGAAATGGATGAGAAAGTTAAGTCAAGTCAGGTATGAACACTTTCTGTGACAGTCAAAGAACACAGACATACATACTTGTAAGTGTACATGTGAGTTTTATTTGTTAGATGTGGATGTAATGTTTTACTTGATTTGCTTACATAATGTGTTTGTTTAATTGTTGTTGTTGTGGTGTTATTATTGTAAATGCTACTTATTTAGAACTTTACTCGTGACAGTGTTTTTGTGTAGAATGTTGAAGTGGCTCTTCTTATGTTTCGAGGTGTATTGAAGAAGGTGTACTTTGGTTCTCCTAGATGTAGTGCAATTTTAGGCTTCTCAGTAGTTTCACCCCTTTTAGGATAACAACGTCGATTCCCACCTCTTTGACTAGGATGCTGTAGCACACAGCCTGTCTTAAGTTGTGCTTAAACGTGGGATTGGGTCATGGTGAGAATGTAGCTGATCTGTAGCTGATCGTTTGTTTGATGTCATTTTATTAATTGTAATTTTTTTTATATAGGCGCATTTTAAAGAAAAGTCGAAATAGAAATCAGGAGTCAGAGCTTGGTCACCGTACAAAGGATGGCCTCAAACTGGAGGAAGTAATGGGAGTTTGTGTTGCCCTTGAAGTCGAAACAGGCGTGATGGTCGTTTACCGCTTTGCCAGCTACTGACCAAGCATTTAAGGAGAAGACACTATCAAGAAGAAAACAGATTTATTCCTCAAGTTAAACGTAGACTTCTTGTCCTACAATCAAGTAATCGAACACGCACTGATATAGCCAAACTGACTGTATTTAAAAGGCGCGTGCCTCACCAAAGAAGACACAATCTTAACAACCAATGTCAAGCATGCCGGTAACGCTAGAATATGTATAGTGCAGATGAATGTAAGACAAAGGTGTTCTGTGAAAGGTGAAAGATGTCACAGGTCCGAACTTACCTGGCTGGTGGACAGACGGAAATTGTTGAATTCTTTGTTTGAAGGATCTTTGAATATTTCTGGTGTTGGTATCTGCATCTCTTGAGCTGACTCTCGCAGACCCAGCAAATGGAGATCGATGCCATATCCCAGGACAGTCTGTCAGGACAAAGTGTACAAGTTTCACAAACTGTCACAACATCTTCTTCTTCTTCGTACGCTGTCAGATGTCAACTTGAATTTGTTCGAATAAAGCAGCTGTCATCCTGAGGCTGTCGACACTGCCATAGAACTTGTCTAGTGTTGGCACTGGTGATGGTCACATGTGCTTTCTCTGGTCCTCGTATGTCGGGCAATTTTGCAGCAGATGTTCAGCGGTCATTTTCTCTGTACCACAGGTACATTCGTCAGTGCCACCAATCTTCAGTTTATTGAATAGATGGTACCTCAGTCTGTTGTGGCCTGTGCGGAGTCTGAAGACCACGACGTGCTCTCTTCTGTTCAAGTGGTAATAGGCATCATTTTTTGTATAGCCAGTATATTCTGTTTCCCATCTGTTACAACATGAGTTCATTCCCCTTTCTGTCCTATTGTGAAAATAGGCTATCCACTGCAGCTAATCCCACTTCGAAGGAAGCCTGTCTCCGAGCATCCGCACTCATTCACTTTCTCACTCCAATCTGAAGCATATGACTCAACTGTACCTGGTGCCTTTACCGGAAGCCTGGCTCGAAGCATTTTCAGTGCCTGATTGCAATAGCCTCATGCACAACCTTGTTTCAGTAGCCTTTTAATACATGCTGAAGGTTACAGTTGTCCTATTCATTTTATAACGGGCATCACTCGATGAAGTTAGACTGCACACACACAACTACGGACATCACTCGATGAAGTTAGACTGCACACACAAAACTACGGACGTCCCTCGATGAAGTTAGACTGCACACACACAACTACGGACGTCACAGGATGAAGTTAGACAGACTGCACACACAACTACGGACGTCACTTGATGAAGTTAGACTGCACACACACACAACTACGGACGTCACTGGATGAAGTTAGACTGCACACACACACACACACACACACACACACACACACACACACACACACACACACACACACACACACACACACGGACGTCCCTCGATGAAGTTAGACTGCATACACACACGCACACACAAACGGACGTCACTCGATGAAGTTAGACTGCACACACACACACAAACGGACGTCACTCGATGGAGTTAGACTGCACACACACACACACAC
The DNA here is from genome assembly GCA_036924085.1 of Ariolimax columbianus. Taxonomy (NCBI): domain Eukaryota; kingdom Metazoa; phylum Mollusca; class Gastropoda; order Stylommatophora; family Arionidae; genus Ariolimax; species Ariolimax columbianus. The sequence goes on along the minus strand of JAVGWX010000002.1, from coordinate 53,476,247 downwards.
ACACATACGGACGTCCCTCGATGAAGTTAGACTACACACACAATCACACAAACGGACGTCACTCTGTGAAGTTAGACTGCACACACACACACACACACAAACGGACGTCACTCTGTGAAGTTAGACTGCACACACACACAAGCGGACGTCACTCTGTGAAGTTAGACTGCACACACACACACAAACGGACGTCACTCTGTGAAGTTAGACTGCACACAAACGGAAGTCACTCTGTGAAGTTAGACTGCACACACACACACACAAAAGGACATCACTCTGTGAATGTAAGACTGCACACACACACACACACACACAAACGGACGTCACTCTGTGAAGTTAGACTGCACACACACACTCCCACATCAGTCAAAGTCTGTCAATTTAAATAAAAGCTTATTAAGAGCTATTGTTGGACTCGCCAATTTATGTTTTTTAAATTTGTTTTTGTCTTATTTCTCTATTCACCAAGGCTGTGATCATCGCACTGTGTTTTTAGTTTGCGCCTGCCGGCCCAGTGCATCCGACTTCGGCGTCCATTTTATGTAAGGGTCTGCTTTCTCCTGCATTTTCTAAGGATTTGCTTCCCCGGGGTAACGGCCGGTGCTGTGATGGTGTGCGAAGCCAGTACCTTCAGATTGTGAGCCATGTCACTTAGCTACTAGCTCACGCAGTCTCCTGACTCGCTAATAAACACTCACACCATATCCAACTCTCCTCACCCACTACTAAACGCTCACACCCTATCCAACTCTCCTCACCCACTACTAAACACTCACACCCTATCCAACTCTCCTCACCCACTACTAAACGCTCACACCCTATCCAACTCTCCTCACCCACTACTAAACACTCACACCCTATCCAACTCTCCTCACCCACTACTAAACACTTACACCATATCCAACTCTCCTCACCCACTACTAAACGCTCACACCCTATCCAACTCTCCTCACCCACTACTAAACACTCACACCCTATCCAACTCTCCTCACCCACTACTAAACACTGACACCCTATCCTAGCTACCCAACAGCAACAATAGGAGACTAAGTTATCCTAGATACCCACAGCAACACTAGTAGACTAAGTTATCCTAGATACCCAACAGCAACACTAGTAGACTAAGTTATCCTAGATACCCAACAGCAACACTAGTAGACTAAGTTATCCTAGATACCCAACAGCAACACTAGTAGACTAAGTTATCCTAGATACCCAACAGCAACAATAGTAGACTAAGTTATCCTAGATACCCAACAGCAACACTAGTAGACTAAGTTATCCTAGATACCCAACAGCAACAATAGTAGACTAAGTTATCCTAGATACCCAACAGCAACACTAGTAGACTAAGTTATCCTAGATACCCAACAGCAACAATAGTAGACTAAGTTATCCTAGATACCCAACAGCAACAATAGTAGACTAAGTTATCCTAGATACCCAACAGCAACACTAGTAGACTAAGTTATCCTAGATACCCAACAGCAACACTACGAAGAAACTTGTGCTTACGTCCTGCGTGTAGTCCTGTTGCCACTGAACAGCCTCCATGAACAGGCGGCGCTTATCGTCCACCTGGAACATATACAGAAAAGTGTCCATGTTTAGCAGATTATTACAGGCATAGATTCATTTAACACAGCTCACAGGCCAATCTAAGATATTTATATTTGAATGTTATGTAATATTGTGTTAAGTTATGTTGTATTCAACTAATCTTCGTTATACCATTCTAATGTTGTTATATGTAAAGCCATGCCAAGTTGTTATGTTATGTTTTTGTGTTGAGTTACGTTGTGATGCGTTATGGTATGATGTGTTATGTGTATTAATTGTTGTTATGTTATTTGGGGTTAAGTTATGTCACATAACATATAAATATAAGAACATGATATAATGCATACCATATACAGATAAGAACATAATGTGACACATAACCTGTTAAGTTATTTAGTACTACGTTGTATTAAGTTATGATTTGTTATAAAGTGTTACGTTAAACAATTGGTGTTTAGTAGTATGATGTGTTTTATTAGCGATTTTTTGCCAATGTAACAGATCTTAGCTGTAGAGACAATATTTAGGTAGGAGCTTAGACCAATGTATAGGTAGGAGCTTAGACCAATATATAGGTAGGAGCTTAGACCAATATATAGGTAGGAGCTTAGACCAATATATAGGTAGGAGCTTAGACCAATGTATAGGTAGGAGCTTAGACCAATGTATAGGTAGGAGCTTAGACCAATATATAGGTAGGAGCTTAGACCAATATATAGGTAGGAGCTTAGACCAATATATAGGTAGGAGATTAGACCAATGTATAGGTAGGAGCTTTGACAACCATTTATTTGTTTTTGCTTCATGGGATTTGAGTCAGTGCAGCTGAACTCAGTCCCGCCAGAATTTGAGTACCAACACGAACCATTGGTAACCTGAAGTAAGCGACAGGCCATGTGTCAACACCTGGAACGATAGTGGTAGACTTGTTGCCGCCGAAAAACACGCATCGTCTGGAAACCACGAGAATAGGATGGGTGCTAATGGCAAGCAGACGGACAAAAACGCGTGCCCTTTTGAGAAATCACATGATCTGGGACGGGAGATCTGGGACCCTTCCATTGCACTTTGGTTGGGCTGGCTGCTGAGAGCGCACAAACCTAGCATAGGTACATACAGACGCCCACATACATCCTAGCTGGTCTGTGCGTCTGAATATCGCCCAATTGATTAGGATCTGGGGTGGAATAGGCGCACCTCCGCCAGTAGAAACTAGTGAGGCAAACACGTAAAAGGAAAAACAAATAAAAGAAAGTGTGGATCATTACTTGAGATGAGAGGACACGAGATAGGCCGCGGAGAGCGGTCGACTTCGATGGTTACCGGAGAACATTTTCGAGAGAAAGGGTGAGTGAGAACAGGTGGCAGAGATAATAGACTTGACTTCAGTGACAGCGAGAGAACACTCCACAGAGCATTACGAGAGAACCACAGAGAGAGAACATTTGAGTTCAGAGATTACATGAAATAGACACAGAGAGAACATCTCACATCAGAGGCACTTTGGAAGATTCGCTCAGTGGAGGGCAGGCAACAGAGCGAGGCAAATTTGAGTTGAGAACCACAGATAGAGAGAGAACATTTCACTTCAGAGACAGAGGTACAGATTGAAATAGAATAGAGCAGATCCCTTTACCGCTTGTGACAGAACTCCATCAAATCGATCGGCTCTGGTACACTAATCTATGTTGTGTTTTGTTATGTTGTGTAAAGTTATTTTATGTTATGTTGTTCAGATCTGACAACTCAGTACTCTAGCAGACCTGTAGATGCTCAGTACCTTTAAGCAGACGACGAAATAAATGGATACTGAGGATTGATTTAACTCGCTACTCTGTACTTACTCTATTCAATCCCATTGAGAGACACTCTTCTTGAGTTACCACAAGTTTGATCACCATGTTTTATGTAAGCAATCTTCAAATTTGCTAACCTTTGTAATGATAAGTTAATATGAAGTGAAGTGTCCCCTTCAATTGAACAGTCCCCATGAAGTGAAGTGCCCCCATGATGTGAAGTGTCTTTATGTCCTAAAGTGTCCCCATGAACAGAAGTGCCCTTATGAAGTAAAGTCTCCTTATCACCTGAAGTATCCACATGAAGTGTAATGTTTACATAAAGTGTAGTGTTCACATGAACGGACGTGTCCCCATGAAGTGAAGTATCCCCGTGAAGTGAACTATCTACATGAATTGAAGTCCCCTTATGAACTGAAATGTTATCATCAAATATCATTTCCGAGTATAAGGAAGTACTGAAAATGAACTGCTAATGTGTAAGCTGAAACATGCAGCAACCAAACTCCCCAGCAACACAATCTCCATTTTCAATCACGTGACAGTACTCACCGTGCTGTCTGTCTGGCCTAGCATTGCCCGGATCCAAGTCAAGGCAGCCGGAGAGTTAGCCCTGATCACATCAACCCGACCTTGCCTGAATCGCCTGACGGAGGCACTTTCGTAGGTGGAAGTCAGGCCTCCGTGAATCCTGCCAGAGACAAACCTTACATGTTACACTTCATTATGTTACACTTCATTATTGTGTGTCAGTGCCATTTACTAGTTTACCATTTTGTTTACTGTCAAGTCGGGTTTCAGTTGGATAGGTGAGTCTTCTGTATGTTTTATACATCCTGTTATGTTCTTATTTTTATATGTATGGTATGGTTATGGTCTTATCTTTACATGTGAAGCGAGGGGATATTCTCCACTTACATATAATATGGAACGTTATTTGATATATGTATATGGAACCATGCGCGCGAGGCAAAGAAATGCATCCGGCTACTACCAACTGGCACAAGAGTTGGGACCTGCACAAGGGTTGAGACCTGCCCAAAAGTTGGGACCTGCACAAGCGTTTGGACCAACACAAGGGTTGAGACCTGCACAAGAGTTGGGACCTACACAAGAGTTGGGACCTACACAAGGGTTGAGACCTGCACAAGAGTTGGGACCTGCACAAGAGTTTGGACCTACACAAGGGTTGAGACCTGCACAAGAGTTGGGACCTGCACAAGAGTTGGGAACTGCACAAGGGTTGGGACCTGCACAAGAGTTGGGACCTGCACAAGAGTTTGGACCTACACAAGGGTTGGGACCTGCACAAGAGTTGGGACCTGCACAAGAGTTGGGACCTGCACAAGAGTTTGGACCTACACAAGGGTTGGGACCTACATAAGGGTTGAGACCTGCACAAGGGTTGAGACCTACACAAGAGTTGGAACCTGCACAAGGGCTAACGTCCTTGTAGATGCACAAGTCCCCTAAGACTAAGCTATGCCATGCCTCACGTTAGGTACTTAACTTCATTTAGTCATGTTATTTTCTTACCTTTACTTAGTCATGCTATGCTCTTTTTTTGACTTGACCACGCCATGCTCTTATCTTTACTTAGGATTTGATCAGTATGTTTCACCTGACATTAACGTGAGGTGGGGTCTTGGTCAGAATGTTTCACCTGACACTAACGTGAGATGGGGGTCTTGGTCAGAATATTTCCCCTGACATTGACGTTAGGTGGGAGTGATGGTAGCATGTTTCGCCTGACACTGACATGAGGTGGTGGTGGTGGTAGTATGTTTCACCTGACACTGACATGAGGTGAGGGTTTTCAGTAGCATATTTCACCTGACACTGTCGTTAGTGACTTATCACTTTGGCATACATCTATCTTCTACTCACTTGTAATAGGTCAGCTGTAGAGCTAGCTGTATGTAAGCGTCCGGACTCATCCCTTGCTGTTTGATAAAGTCTCGACCGTAGCTAGCAAATCTGAACACCGACAGATCAAAGTCCTCTACCATTCTGAAAGGGCAAAACGATTATATACTTGGTTAGATGAGATGAGAGCTATGACTAGACTGTTCAATGAAGTGAGTATCACATGTGTGTTTATATCAATCAAGAAGGGGAGGAAGACTAAAGTCTGGTTAGGAAAAACATACTGATCAAACATCTTAGTCAAGGTCAGGCAAAATATACTGGCCAAGACGCCAACATCGAGTCTTCGTTGTCCTCCATGGAGATGGACGGTTCTTCTTGGCAGTATGGCTAACGAGGAGGGGGATCGACATGATCCCCGTAGTAGAAAGTGACACGCAAATGAAGCCAAACATAGCACAGCCGCCTGGAGGACCCCATGAACCTTCATCAGCACGCTCGGGATGTGAGGAAAGCTACTGCAAGCCGCCACTGAACCTTCTTTTGCAGAGCACACAAAAGAGTAAACCTACTCATTGTGAGCATTCACATCAACAACAACAACATATCAGTCAGAAAATAGAAATAATATGTATATTTATATAAGTGAATCCGGAGAATAACATATCGGTATAGCTAGAAACCATGGCCAACTGTAATCGAAAGTAGGTCATGCTAGAAACCGTGCATGCACACTTCTTGACGACTGGAATAACACGGGTCTTTTATCTCTCCGCTCTATAACTTTCCCCGATAAACCCAAGCAATAGAATTAAACAGCACAATGATTATAGTTTAGGGATGTATGAGAACAGGCAAGGGGAGACCAAACTGGAAATCTCCGAACAATTGCCCAAATGTGTCCTTGAGAGAAATTCAGTCCGACTGCCGATTGATTTTGGTGACGTAAATGAGATCGGTGATGGCAGCTTGAGACGAGTACTGCACGAGGGCAAATTGTGAACTATGGTGGTTGGGAAAAAGCTTGGTGGACACAGATGGAGCAGAGGATAGAAATAGCTAGAGGCATGACCTGTCAGCCAGTTCTGTAACCTGTGTTTGATATTTGATCAATGAAAGTTCAGAACTAGCCCGACTCTGCATATGTACCGTTCATCGCGTTTCTACATTCTCACTTTCTCTAGCTTGAACATTCATCTCTCACTCACTATCTTTCTCTCCATATCGCTTGATTTTATATTCATCTGGACTTCAGCAATTGAAATAGACACTGCACTAAAAATAGTCCATCTTTATATATTTATATTGTTGTTTAACACCTATATTGAGTAGGGTTACTCGTTTATGCGCCCAGAAATGGGCGTTAATTGGTAAGTTGTAGTAGCTTTCCTTACATCACGAGCGTGCTGTTGAAGGTGAACCGGGTCCTTCAGACTGTTGTACCATGACCCACTTTAATGCGGCTTATGGTTGTACTAAGTATACTTGGCTTCATATGCGTGTTCACTACTACTGGGATCACGTCGATCCACATCTCGTTAGCCGGACTGCCTTGAAAACAGCACGTTTCCAGGGAAGTCTTCATGGAAGAGAGATTGTATTCTTTGTCAGTATATGGTGCCTGACCCTAACTCGACGTCCAGGTCAGTGTGGTGCGCCTGGTCGGACTAGAACTTCAGTTCCCCATATATCAAATGTTTTTAAATCTTCAATCTTCCTTTCTGTCCTCTCTTTCTCACACTATCTCACTCACCCATTTTCACTCACTCCCTTTCCTCCCCCCCCCCCCCCAATCTTATCTGATACACCATTGCCGAAAGTTGCCGGTGTTCGTGCGAGTGCTAACACTAACCAGTCATGGACAGTTTTGGCGCGGTTGTTGATACCGCGAGATCTGCCAGTATTTGCCACTGCTGTGGCAGCCTCACTCCCGGATAATAATCTCCAATATTTGGAAACAAAATAGCGTCTTCCCACGGCGTCCCCCACTGCCCTCCCCCCTTTCCCTATCCCAGGATAACGTGTTTTCTTTATTAAAAAGAAATGTCCTCTTTAATGTTCACTTCACGAGAGAAACGTTTTCACGCACTCCAAATCATCCACGCTCACGTCACACATAATACGACTGCCGAAAATACAGGCGTCTTGCTTTTAGTTTTAAATTCACAGTGTATACAAAAAATTTTCATAGTATGGCATATTCTGGAAGTAAAATATATTAAGATTATTTTGTTTAAAATAAAAATAGCTTTTTATAATACCCAACACTTGCAAGCGCATATATTATCACTCACACCAGGACGGCGTTGATAAGAAAATACAGGTGGGCAGGCCACGTGGTACGCATGCCTGACAATAGATGGACACGTTAAGTGACGTCATGGTGGGCCTACACCTTTAATCGTCGCTCTGGACTTCCACCAATAAGATGGAGAGATGGCCTTCGACAAGACCTTGATCCGGCAAAGAACAGAGATGAGTTTAGACGACATTTGGGATCAAGATGCTGAGCAGCGCATGAGCTGCAGTGGTCAGCGACCCATAGCTGACTGCTAGCGTCTGGGCCAGCGAACCATAGCTGCCAAGACCCTTCTACACCTCCACGCGGTGATCCTGGATAACAGGCTGCAGTAGGGCAGACTGGCTAAGGAGAATGGATCGAAGAGGGAATGCTAACCCGGTACTCAAAAAATGCTTGCTGAAGTCGGATGTGTTGGACCGAAAGGTGCAAATATCGCAGCCAAGCTGTAAACTACAACACAACGCATTCCGTTCTCTGGACTACATTCTGCTACTTACCCTTTCAGAGTTTGGTAGTGGGAGATTGAGAACGAACGAAGAAGTAGAAGAAGAGACGACATTTGGCTACCTGGCATAGGGCACATATCATACCTGATTGAACACCAGGATTACAGGAGGACCAGAACGAAAAACCTCTAAACAAAGACCACAACCAACACGCCCAACATTACACGCACAACCAACACGCACAACATTACACGCACAACCAACACGCACACCCTTACACGCACAAGCAGAGCCTACACGCACAAGCACAACCAACACGCCCATCCTTACACGCACAATCACAACCAACACGCACACCCTTACACGCACAATCACAACCAACACGCACACCCTTACACGCACAATCACAACCAACACGCACACCCTTACACGCACAACCAACACGCACACCCGCACAAGCACAACCAACACACACACCCTTACACCCACAAGCACAACCAACACGCCCATCCTTACACCCACAAGCACAACCAACACGCACAACCTTACACCCACAAGCACAACCAACACGCACACCCTTACACGCGCAACCACAACCGATTGCGATTCAATCAAAATGAATACACACATGCATTTAAGATTAAACATACACACAAACACACACATACTATACAAATACAAGCCTATGCTATACACACACACACACACTCGCACACACACGTTCGTACCATAGGATAAACACATCATCACACATACAAACACTCACAGTCGTGCATACACCATCACATGCATCCACACTAACATCAACACATACACTTTCACTCGAGGACACAGCTGCTATATATGTGGGGTATGTTCACTTCCAATCAAAATGAGTTGTTTTCCCACGCCCGGAAACGGAAACAGTTGCAAGAATCACACTTGTACAAACGGTCCAGATCCACTAGCATTGCCAAGTGTCTGTATGCACGTTTCGTTCCCAAACATGGCCAATTGCCCGTTTTAAGTGCATTCTTGGATGCTAGTTTGACAAGTAGGACTGCCGCTTGAAATGTTTGTCCGTATCCTTGGCAACTGGTATAGCAAAGATCCTCGTTTGAAGAGAGTTCGGTCTGGTAATGAACATCTTGGATACAAGATTTGACACAAATTGTTGCCGACGGGAAACAATTAAATGATTTGTCCGGTTATGCTTCTTCAGAAAACTGTGATTCCAGAGGGCAGAGTTAAGCTCCCTTGGGCTAGGAGTTCTCTAAACGACAGTTTGAGAGGAACGAGAAAATTGACGCAACATCTTCACCCTGTGCCCCGCGGGGAGAGTTATAAATTGTGTGGGGTAATTGTCAATACATCTTAGCAATGCTTTCCCCCAAGAATTTTAGTCTAAAACGACTTGAAGGCAGTTTTTATTTCTTTACTGTACATCATAATTGATTGATCTCAGCATGAGTAAATGGTTGATCGATCTCGGCATCTATAAATAATTGATCTATCTTATCATTAGTAAATCATTTATCGATCTTAGCATAAGTCAATAATTGATCGATTTTTTCATGAGTAAATCAAAAATCAATCCCAGCATGGGTAAATAATTGATCGAACTCAGCATAGGTAAATCATTTAACTATTGCAAGATGGGTTCATTGACTACCAATGTCAGCATAGGTAACTGATTTTTTATTTTAACTTGAGTTATGTTATCGATTTAATGATCGGTAGATTGATTTTTTTTAAGAGTGGATAAAATTTATGTTTGATTTCAGCATGTGAATACATCACACAATGATGGTCATAAATACAGACAGATAACACAAAGAGAAAGCAAATAAAACAACTGTAGCAGACATCCGGAAACAAAATGCACAAAAAACCAGACATAGAAACATCATGTCGAAGACGGATGTATTGGAGCGAAACGTGCAAATATCGAAGTCAAGCTGTAAACTAGCGACAGAACGAGTTCCATTATCCGGAACACATCCTGCTACTTGCAAAGCCCTGTTTAGGACTTGGTAACGGTAGATTGAGAACGAACGAAGAAGATTGTTGTTTCCAATGCCCACAATCAATGAGTAGGTTTACTTTTTTGCCCGCCCTGAAAAGGACGCTAAGTGGCGGGTTGCAGTAGCTTTCATCACATCCCGAGCGTGCTGATGAAGGTGGACCGGAGTCCTCCAGGCGGTTGCGTATGCTTGGCTTCAACTGCATGTCGCTCACTACTACGGGGATCGCGTCGATTCCGCACCTTATCAGTCAGGCTGTCATGAAAACAGCCCGTTTCTAAGAAGGGCTACGAGAAAGCCAAATGAAAACAGCAAATTTTGCCTGACCAGACGTTAGTCTTCATTCCAAAACGCAGAAGAAGAAGAAGAAGACAAAAACATGCAGACAACAAAAAGAAAACAAAAAACAAACAAACATACATAGTTATAAATAGAAACAGACAACACACACACACACACACACAGCCAAACAGACAATACACTCACACCGATACATACAGCACAAGGACAGTAAGACAACACACAGACTAACAGAACAATTTTAATTTATAAATTGTTAAGGACAATTAGTTGACTTTTCACACAAAAGGGATGCATGCCATTACATAGGATCTGTTTCATGTACTCGCCTATCAACGTCGTCTCGTGCTCTCTGGATGTCGGCCAGCGACTGAGAGGACATATTCCAATGTAAGTACACAGGATACGGGAGACTTCCAGGTTCATGGGTCAAGCTTGACTCTTTCTCGTTGCTCCTGTTAAATGAAAAATGTATTAGGTGGTTAGACGTTTCCGGCTGACAGATTTGTTTTAGAAACATTGCAGTGCCAAAGAAGGCTGGCAAGAATGTTAGTGCAGAACTGGTTCTTGTGCTTGTCTGATCAGAGTAATATTAGTGATCACACCTTCTAACCTTAACACCTACGACCTCTCACATTCTAACTCTCTCACCTAAGACCTCTCACATTCTAACCCTCACACCTAAGACCTCTCACATTCTAACCCTCACACCTAAGACCTCTCACATTCTAACCCTCACACCTAAGACTTTTCACAATCTATCCATCACACCTGTCATATTCTAACCCTCTCACCTAAGACCTCTCACATTCTAACCCTCCCACCTAAGACCTCTCACATTCTAACCCTCCCACCTAAGACCTCTCACATTCTAACCCTCCCACCTAAGACCTCTCACATTCTAACCATCCCACCTAAGACCTCTCACATTCTAACCATCCCACCTAAGACCTCTCACATTCTAACCTTCCCACCTAAGACCTCTCACATTCTAACCCTCCCATCTAAGACCTCTCACATTCTAACCCTCCCACCTAAGACCTCTCACATTCTAACCCTCCCACCTAAGACCTCTCACATTCTAACCCTCCCACCTTAGACCTCTCACATTCTAACCCTCCCACCTAAGACCTCTCACATTCTAACCCTCCCACCTATCACATTTTAAACCTCACATCAGGGGACGGCGTGGCCTAGTGGTTAAGTGGCACGGCTCACGACCCGAAGGTGCCAAGTTCGATCCCCATCACAGCACCGGCCGTTACCCCGGGAAAGCAAACCCTTAGAAAATGCAGGAGGAAGCAGACCCGTACATAAAATGCGTGCTGAAGTCGGATGCACTGGGCCGACAGGCGCAAAATAAAAACCACAGTGCAACGCACACCGCCTTGGGGAATAGAGAAATAAGGCGAACGAAAGAAAAACTAAAAACAAAAAAACAAACAAAACCTGACATCAATGACTTCTCACATTCTAACTCTCACATCTAGACCTCTCACATTCTAATACTCACACCTAAGACACCCCACATTCTAACCCTCACACCTAAGACCTCTCCCATTATAACATCTCAATCGTAACATTATCTAACCATCACACTCTTACCATTATACACTCACCCTGACACATACCAGGTCTCAAACACTGTAACCCACACTCGCTCTATCCCTCACATTCTCCAACTCTCACACACTCTAACCACCGTATTCTAACCCTTATACACCCACCCTGATACAAGCACTGCAGCCCACACATATTCTAACCACTCTCCAGCCCCCCTCCCCTTCCACATAATCTAACTCTAACACTCTAACCGTTATACACTCACTCGGACAAACACTGGCCCTCACACACTCCAACCCTCACACACTACAACCTTTACTCACACATTCTCACAACTCCACCCTTCACACGCACACTAACACAGTCCTCCCCATCTCCAACACTCCACCCCACACGCCAACGGTACTTACATGGTACTGAACGTGTGCTCAATCATGTGCCCCAATGCGATACCTTCTGCTACAGAATGCTCCATGTTTATCCCACACGTCCCATCCTCCGACACAATCACCTACAAGAGAGAGGGACAACCACAGCGTGTGTAAATGTTTCATGTGACTATGGTTGCAGCATTAGTACATCTGTTGTCGTCACCTTCTGGCTTAATAATAATAGCTGTCCATCGTTGTCGATGAGGACCGCGAACTTGTTCCTTGTCACAGATTTCCCTGTTGGGTGTGGGTGCGCATGTGGCTGAACAGGCCAATGCGAGCACGAAAACATCTGCTACATATCGGGCACACGAGGTTTGTAGAAGGGGATGGTGTTCCCGCTACTCGGGATTTCCACGTCTCGCGTCTGCTCTGGGCTTTCACAACACGGTCATCTTCACCGGCAGCTACACCCGATTTGACTGCGCTTCTCCAGTCAGATCTGTTTTGCGCAAGACATTCCCAGGTGTCGATGTCTATCTGGCAACTTTTTAGTGAGCCCTTCAGACCGGTAGATTGACTTTCTGGCCGGAAAGTAAAACCCTCTACAGTCACTGCCGGCAGGGATGAAGTGTTTGAGACTGCATTGTACTAGGATTACTTCTTCTTATGCGTTTGTTGTCAATCTCCCCCTACCAAGCCCCGAACAGGGTTTTTGTAGGCATCAGGATGTAGTCTGGAGAACCGGAATGCGCTGTGTCGCTAGTTTACAGCTTAACTGCGATATTTGCACACATCCGTCTTCGGTAAAGTACTACGTCTAAACGTGAATTACGATGCAGAGGTGAACAGTTGCCATCATGTTTGCCTTGATTATTCTAGCTGAAATCAGACAGGAAAGGCTCGATAAAACATCATCCCTATAAGAGATAGTTCTGACAACAAATATTGCCTTGCAGGTAGCTGAGGGCAATCAAAGTCTAGATTTACAATTCTCCCTCCCCCTCAACACACACTACCCTCTCCCCACCGCCCCATTCCCGCACCCACCCTCTCATCCAAAAAAATACATTCCGAAGACGGATTCACTGAATCCCCTGGCGCAGAACACAATGAAAATCAATCCGGCTCATAAAGACGGTCACAGAAATTGCTTTTTTTTTTTAAACCATTAATGTCGATGTTTGATGGCAATCCAGGAAAACATAAATTTCCATTGCAGCAAGTGAGATACTCATTTCCAGCGAGGAATAGTTGAATGTATAACTTCCAAGACGGAAACCCAGCAGCATTGTCACGAGAGGCAATCTATCTAACAACTCAGCATCTGAGATTCGGTGTAGGAGAAGATTAATATGCTTTCCATTTATGAGAAGAAATGTTTTTATGTTTTTTTAATTTTACGAGTTTGCCCACAAATTTGTACTGACGGAGGCGCGCCTATTCCACCCCAGACCGTAGTACGTTTGGGCGATATTAAGACGCATAAACCAGTGCTTGGATGTATGTGTGCGTCTGTATGTACTTATGCTAGGTTTGTGCGCTCTCAGAAGTCAACCCAACCAAAGTGCAATGGAAGGGCCTCACCCCGAAGACGCGTGTGAAAGTTGTGCAAAAGTGTGACTGTAGGACAGAGTCAAATGAAACAAAGTGAGGTGAGAAGAGAGAGAAAGATACAGGGACTCCAGAGAAAAAAATGCTAGTACCTGAATGGTTTTGTCCATCCATCTGTTGGACGAGTTGTTGGCCGTCCCCTGGCCGTGAATGACGTGGTGTGTGCGCGCTGCCATGTCATGGACCAGGTTCGAGAGGTGGCCATGGCACGAAGGAACTGTGGGCTTGTCCAGACACAGTAGAAACAGGCAGTTCTCTAGCATGTGGAGGCTGGCTCTGTTTGTGACGTCTGTTGAAGAAGTAGGACAAGGTCAGGGAGATCGTGGATATGCCACAAAGTCATGGGCACATATCAAGCTCAGGGACACAGTCGGTAATCAGAAAGGTCAGGGACACGTGACAAAACCAGGAACACAGAACACACGACAAGGTTTGCGGACACACGATTCAGTTACGCGACAAGGTCGGGGTCACAAGACAACTCTGCAGGAACACAACAAGGTCAGGGAGAAACGACAAGGTCAGGGTCACAATGAACACAAGACATACCAGAGGACACAATCGACTGACGAGAACGTAAGGGTCACAAGATAACGCAGACTGACACACGACAATATCAGAAACACACGACAGGGTATGGGAACACAAAGTCAACGCCACAGAGAACACACGACGCGCGAGTAGACACGCGATAAGGTCAGGGTTACCCGAGAAAATGTGCTGACACGCGACAAGGTCAGGGTTACATGAGAGGATCTGCGGACACACAAAAAGGTCAAGGTTACGCTAGCAGATCTGTGGACATACGACAAGGTCAGGATCAGCGGTCAAGGTAAGAAATATACAACTGGGTCTACTGACACGACAAAGTCAACGTTACACGGTTATGCGAATGGTATAGGGAACACACGGCAAGGTCAGCGGCATGCGTCAAGGTCAACCGACACTGTGAACACAACACGGCAAGATTTAGTGCACAATTGATACACAAGGTCAGGCACACGACAAAGTATGGGACTCACGATAAGGTCAAGGACATATGACAATGTCCGCTAACAGTGAACACCACCTTAACACTTTAGACATTAAACTTTACAGATTAAACAGACATACAAGGATAGACAGACAAGACATATCATACCTTGTTGAAGACGCTCTCGGTTTTCTGCCCATATGTCACGTGACTGCGAGGTTAGGATTCCCACTTCCGGTGTCTGATCTCCCTCGTCCGCCATGACGAGAACACGCGATATTTGTAGAGCCAGGTCTACTTCGGATATATATTCTCCAAATCGCTGGACATCCACTTTGTAGAACTGAAAAGTAGGCGAGAATCATGGGTCATGCGCAAGGTATGCAATAGGAGACGATGATACTAAACAAGAACAATTGAATATGTGTGTATTCGTGTGTGTGCAAATGTGTATGTGTATGTATATGTTACACATATAACTCTCACATTCAAACTCTCACACCTAGACCTCTTGCACTGAAACCCTCACACATATGACCTTTCACTTTCTAACCCTCACACATAATACCTCACACATTCTAACCTTCAGGCCACCCCGCTGCTATTCTTTGTGACATCTCTTTATGCATGCTATGGGAGTTCGTAATTTCTTGGCCCAAGTAGATGTACGAATTCACGTTTTTGACGAAATCAGTTCCAAGCCGCATTTCCTCGCAGGGACAAAAACTGTTCAGCATGCAATGTGTCTTTAGTCGTATTTATTTTTAGAGCACGTATTTGGGACCAATAAATTCAGTATATCGTTTCTTGCGATGCTGTTAAAGGAAATTGGACAAACAAAGTGTATTGCTTTCAAATGGATGTGTATTCAGTTCAAATGCCATATCCACACCGCAGGTCTTCTTCAATGGATCTACAACGTACGTTTGTCTCTTGTCTTGATAGTACAATCTGCAATAGTTTTCCCTGTCCATTCTTGAAGCTATTCTATCATTTATAACGTTCTTTACCTCTCGTCTGCTTGCCCTCATCTTTCCTTCCAGTATTGTTTTCTGCAGGATGCTATGCCTTTTGATGTGAGCAACATTTCCTATTTGACTCTGATATCGTTCATGAATTATCGGTGCATCTCTAATTTATCAAAGACTACCTTGTTTTCTTTTCATCCCACGAGAGACACCTTACGTTTATGTGTGGTTGGATGCACATAGCTTTCAGAGCAAGGAAATGTAAATGAAACTGGTTGTTTACAGACTCTAAACTAGTATAAAAACGTTAAGTTAAGGTAAGTAAAGTTGTATTTGATAATATTACAAGAGACACCTTACATAGTAAAAGTGATAACATACCTGGTTATTGCAGGCTACCACGATGTAATCAGTGCCAGGTGTTCCCAGGTCAGTTCTCTGGACATCTGTGTCCCTGCCAGGCTCCCTGTAGGAGGAGAACAGCCTGTAGTGTTGCTCCATGCACAGCGGCTGTCCTTTCTCTAAGTACTTGCATCTCTCAATTGGCAAGGTCCGTCTGAGGAAAACAGCAGTCGTTAGTTGGCATAAGTGGCCAAATCCATGAGAAGAATGTAGAGACAACACTGTTCGTTCCAAGCTATATAAAAGGTAAAACGTATGGCGATGAGAAATGCATGAGCCAGACTGCAAACTTTACAAGTAAAGTGGATGTCAATTGTTTTAGAGGGAACGACTGGGAGGGAGAAGACATGTTGTGTCGACTTTCTATCAGTCTGTGAAAAAGTGGCAGGCAGGTAGTGCAGCAGTGGTTAGTGCACTGACTTCCTAGGCAAGCAGTCAGGGTTCAATTCTCACCTGGTGCGGGATTTTTTTCTGATCGTAAACCGGCTTCTGCCTATGGTCGGCCCGGCCTCAGAAATTTGGTACCAGAACGATTTGGGAAGTAAAGGTGGCTGATGTGGCCACATGATCCATATGTTCCGTGGGTCACGAAATAATATGGGCCTAACACCATATTATTAGGGAGCCGCGTAATGCAGTGGTTAGCGAGTTGGCTTCCTATCTGAGTAGGTCCTGAGTTCATTCCCCAGTTGAGGCAGAAATGTTTTTTTTCAGACCGCAACGGCTACCGGGTCAACCCAGCCTTAAATGGGTACCGGTTCAGTCTAGGAAGTAAAAGCGGCGAGGGAGAGGAGATGGCTACCACCTTCATATAGCCGAGCCTTTGAAATGTGAGATCGCTAACACCTCACACCCCTATGGCAGTAAAGCTAACGGCCACTTTACTTTACATATTTCCAATACGTGAAACGGGATGTTTACTTGACTTTACTTAAGAGATATATTTGTTCAATTTTTGTCCCGGTTGGGAAAACGTCAGTCATTAGATACTATGTTCAGCTTCAACCTGTAGAAATTAACGGCGAATATTCATATTTGTCTGGTTTTATGTTCGTGTGAGAAAACTAGCAGTTCTTGGATCAATATGTGTAGGTTTATGTTCGTGTGAGAAAGTAGCAGTCATAAGATACATATGTGCATACATATTTAAAGGGACTTAGGGGTTATAATAGAGCATACATGTAAGGTGAGTGAGCAAGTCCAGGTAGCAGTGAAAATGGCAAATGCAATGTTAGGTATAATAAAAAGAAATATTAAACATAGGAGCAAGGAAGTGGTAGTCAAACTGTATAAAGCTTTAGTTAGATCTAGATTGAAGTACTGTGTACAGGTGTGTTCCTTATCGTAGAGGGGATATAAACATGCTGGAAAGGATAAACAAGAGAGCGACAAAGCTGATAGTGGGATTCCAAAATTACAGGTATGAGGAACGACTCAGAAAAACCTGTTTACAGTGTCTACAAAAGAGAAGAATTCGAGTTGACTTACAGGTTTATAAGATAATCAAACGAACGGATACATTAAACGATAACAAGTTTTTCAAAATACAAACACCTACAATATCAAGAGGGCACATCTATAAATGAACTAAAGGAAGGTCCAGATTAGATGTTAGGAAATATTTGTTTAGGCAGAGTGGTGAATGTTTGGAATGCATTACCACAGGAAGTAGTTGGGGCAGGGACAATTAATGCATTTTAGAATAGATTGGATGCACATATCTTTTAGAGCAAAGGAATGTAAAAGAAACTGGTTGAACACAGACTTTACAAAGAATTCTAAACCAGCATAAAAACGTTAAGTGCAATAATGTTTGTGTGAGGTAACTAGGAGTCATTAGATACATATGTGCAACTTTCTGTTCGAGTAGGAAAGTAACAGCTCTTGGATCAATATGTGTAGCTTTATCTTTGGGATAGAAAGAAGCAGTCATTATATACATATTTGCAACTGTATGTTCGTGTTAGGAAAGTAGCAGTCATGAGATAAATATGTGTAGCTTTATGTTCGCGTGAGGAAAGAAGCAGACATGAGATAAATATGTGTAGCTTTATGTTCGCGTGAGGAAAGTAGCAGACATGAGATAAATATGTGTAGCTTTATGTTCGCGTGAGGAAAGTAGCAGACATGAGATAAATATGTGTAGCTTTATGTTCGCGTGAGGAAAGTAGCAGACATGAGATAAATATGTGTAGCTTTATGTTCGCGTGAGGAAAGTCGCTCATGTTGTGAAGATGGAAGGATATGTTAGCTTCTTCGGGGTTGCTCAACTGGGCCAGGGAACACTCGTGTTGTGAAGATGAAAGAAATGTGTAAGTGTGTGCGGGGTTGTTAAACTGGGTCAGGACACGCTCGTGTTATGAAGATGGAAGGGATGTGTAAGCGTGTATCTGCCGAAGACGGATGTGTCGGACGATAAATTTCAAATATCGCAGTCAAGCTGTAAACTAACGACACAACGCATTCCGTTCTCCGCCCTATATCCAGCTACTTGCAAAGCTTCGTTGAGGGTTTGGTAGCGGTAGATTGAGAACGAAGGAGCATAATAAGAAGTAAGCGTGTACGTGGTTGCTAAACTGGGTGAAGAAACGCTTGTGTTGTGAAGGTGTGGGAGGGGGGATGTGTTAGCTCAAAGTACGGGGTTGCTATACTGTCAAATTGTGACGTGTCTACAGATGTCGTCATGTCAGGACACGCATCTTTGACATCAAAGGTATGTAAACAAGAAATAGGTCAGTCAGTTGGCCTAGACGTGATAGAACAGTGATGTTTGTTAGGCATTCGACAGACAGACACAAGAAACATATATGGACAGTCAGGTGTGGGACAAACACACACAACAAACATAGACACGTATGATAAGACATTAATATGTGTTAGATATGGAACAGACAGACATAGGGTCACACGTTTATATATTCATAAGTCTTGAATATTGCACCGAAGACAGACATACAGGTAGGCAAGCCCACATACAGACATCTACATATATATACAGGTACGATGGCTTACATACACGATACGGCAGTGTGATGTGATAAATATGGCACTACATGATAACATGTATACAGACATACAGCTAGATAGACAAACAGACAGACATATAGACAATCATATCGAACGATAGACAGATATGCACACAGTGACTCACAACGAGACACACAGAGAGACACACGGTTACTAACACGAACACACACACACACACACACACACGCGCACACGCACTGGTTATCGACGCATGACACATCACAGAAATGAGAGAGGAGACTAACTAACGTCTTATCAGGCAAAACATGCTGATCAGATAATGTTAGTCAGTGTGAGGTGAAACAGACTTCAACTTCTGCGTTCGTTCTCAATCTCCCGCTAACAAGTCACGAACAGGGCTTTGCAAAGAGCAGGATGTAGTCAGGAGAACGGTATGCGTTGTGTCGCTAGTTTACAGCTTGACTGCGATATTTGCATCTTTCGGTCCGAGACATCCGTCTTTGGTAGGTGAAACATATTGATCGAGCCCTCACCTCATTTCCAAGCAGGTCTCTCTGGAAGCAGGCTGTTTCAAGGCAGTCTGGCTAACTAGTCGGGGATCAGTACAGTGATCCCCATTGTGATGAGCTTACTGAGGATCCTCGCATTGCACTACATCCATGTGGACCATGATCCACCTTTTCAAGTACGCATCGGGATGTGACGTGAACCAATGTAACCCGTCACCAAAGAAAGTAGTAAAGAGTACCTAACTCATGTGCAAATGGCATTAGCAGAAACAACAACAACAACAACAAACAAAAATAACAACAACAACAACGACATGCCAGAAAGGCCGAAGAAAGTTGAAAGCCATCACTTACGTATCAAGAAGGTATTTGAAGCTCAATATGCCACTAACAAGTTTGGCTGCAAATCTAAGAAGATTGAAAATAAAGTGACAATGAATGTTCTAGTGTGTTGACATCGTCTCAATTAACATTACTTCCACCACCGTCATTATTATTGCAGAACTCTTCTCATCGGCGTCATTGCCGTTGTTATCATTCTCGTCATCTTTAACCACACTTTCATTATCAACATCGGTTAAACATCCTCACTATCACTCTTGGGGTTATCATCATCTTCGGTATCACCTTTTTAGCCATCCTCATCTTTACCACTCTGGTCATTACCACACTCGTCATTACCACCCTCGTCACTACCACCCTCGTCATTACCACACTCGTCATTACCACCCTCGTCATTACCACACTCGTCATTACCACCCTCGTCATTACCACCCTCGTCATTACCACACTCGTCATTACCACCCTCGTCATTACCACCCTCGTCAATACCACCCTCGCCATTACCACCCTCGTCATTACCACACTCGTCATTACCACCCTCGTCATTACCACCCTCGTCATTACCACCCTCGTCATTACCACACTCATCATTACCACCCTCGTCATTACCACCCTCGTCATTACCACCCTCGCCATTACCACACTCGTCATTACCACCCTCGTCAAAATCACCATCTTCAATATCATTACTATTCTCTCGCCATCATAGCCTTCATCGTTTAAACAAATTAAATGTTGTATAATGCATATACATATTCTACAATAATAATGTTCCGACTGGTAATAAAAATAACTTTGCCCTTTTCAGGCTTTTCCTACGTTGTTGACCTGTGCGCCATCAGATTATTAACCCGACGTGGAACTGAACCTATAAGCCAGGTAACCAAAGGCAACATATCTGTTCTGCAAATCCATCTGGTTGACCCTTAGAAGGTGGAGTCTTGTGTCTTGTCTGGTTTGTTTGTCGAATTGTCATTTTTTCTACTCGTATTAGTAGCACGTTTATGTGTGGATTACTTGGGGTAGTTTACTAGGTCTGTCGAAGATGCTGTGATCTGGTGCTTCAAGCCTGCATGCTTTTTCCTGTTGATATTTAGTCTATCCAGAAGTATAAGGTCTGCACCCCGACTTTAGTGGTACTGGTAATTGATAAGTTGTCACTGTGTCATGTTTTGCTGCTGGATGTTTTCAAACACCCACTTCAGGAGATACGTCAACATTGATGTGTGTTGTCTTGGTACCAGCCGTTTCGTCACATCACCTTTGGGAGATATGTCAACATTGATGTGTGTTGTCTTGGTACTAGCCGTTTCGTCACATCACCTTTGGGAGATACGTCAACATTGATGTGTGTTGTCTTAGTACTAGCCGTTTCGTCACATCACCTTTGGGAGATATGTAACATCGATGTGTGGGGTCTTGGTACTAGCCGTTTCGTCCCATCACCTTTGAGAGATATGTCAACATTGATGTGTGCGGTCTTGGTACTAGCCGTTTCGTCCCATCACCTTTGAGAGATATGTCAACATTGATGTGTGCGGTCTTGGTACTAGCCGTTTCGTCCCATCACCTTTGAGAGATATGTCAACATTGATGTGTGCGGTCTTGGTACTAGCCGTTTCGTCCCATCACCTTTGAGAGATATGTCAACATTGATGTGTGCGGTCTTGGTACTAGCCGTTTCGTTATATCACCTTTGGGAAATATGTCATCCTCGATGTGTGGGGTCTTGGTATTAGCCGTTTCGTCAGATCACCTTAAGGAGATATGTCATCCTCGATGCCATACACGCCATGACATAACCAAAAGCACTCAATTCGTGGTTGAGAAAGCATTACTTGGACGCAATGAGGGAAAAAAAATCTTCACTAACAGCAATACAGATGTCACTCCTACCTGATCTGATGACGGCGTGCAGGGAAATTCTGGTAGGGGAACACTGCAGCGGGGTTAGAGTTG
The DNA here is from genome assembly GCA_036924085.1 of Ariolimax columbianus. Taxonomy (NCBI): domain Eukaryota; kingdom Metazoa; phylum Mollusca; class Gastropoda; order Stylommatophora; family Arionidae; genus Ariolimax; species Ariolimax columbianus. Next base: position 53,454,285 of record JAVGWX010000002.1, on the reverse strand, counting down.
ATGATGAGGGGAAGTCTGACGTTGAGGTACATATCCTGTAGCCACCACTCGTTGGCCTGTAGGAGAGGAGTCATGCCACTGATGATGTCTTGATGTGATGATGGTAATAATAACAAGGAAAGTCATGAAACATTTATAGAGTAAGTGCTGTTAGGGCATATCCTCTTCATCTTCTTCTTCTTCTTCTTCTTCTTCTTCTTTTTCTTCTTCTTCTTCTTCTTCTTCTTCTTCATCTTCTTCTTCTTCTTCTTCTTCTTCTTCTTCTTCTTCTTCATCTTCTTCTTCTTCTTTTTCTTTTTCTTGTTCTTCTTATGCTTATGCTTCTTCTTCTTCTTGTGCTTATGCTTCTTCTTATGCTTCTTCTTCTTCTTCTTCTTCTTCTTCTTCTTCTTCTTCTTCTTCTTCTTCTTCTTCTTCCTTTTCTTCTTTTTCTTATGCTTCTTCTTTTTCTTCTTCTTCTTCTTTTTCTTCTTCTTCTTCTTCTTCTTCTTTTTCTTCTTCTTCTTCTTCTTCTTCTTCTTTATCTTATTTGTATTCTTCTTCTCTCTTTTCTTCACAAAGCAACTACAATCACCAACCCACCGTTTTGGCGACACAAAACAACTGCTACTGCCAACCACCTCAACCACCAACCCCCCTGTATGAAGATACCAAATAACTACTACCACCAACCTTATCCATCACTAACACCCTTAATCACCAACACCCTGTTCAATGCTCCTTTGCAAGCACAACAAGAGATGATGGTGATAACTACAATGATAACTATAGCGATGATGATGATTGTGAATAAGATGGACGATGATGTTTATGATGATGCTAATGATGGTGGTGATGGTAATGCGCTTGATCAGGGTGAGGGTGATGATAACGACGATGGTGAGAAGGTGGAGATGGTGATGAGAATAATGGTGATAATGGTGGTGATGGTAATGATGATATTGATGATGGTAGTGATGTTGTTGGTCCTGAGGATGATGTGGCGGATAGTGAGGATGTTGATGATGGTGGTAAGGATGGTGATGATGTTGATGATAGTGCGATGATGGTGGTGGGGATGTTAATGAAGTTGATGTTGATGAAGTTGATGATGAGGATGTAGATGATGTTGATATTGGTGGCGAAGATGTTGATGATGTTGATGTCGGTGGTGAGGATGTAGATGATGTTGATGTTGGTGATGAGGATGTAGATGCTGTTGGTGGTGAAGATGTATATGATGTTGATGTTGGTGGTGAGGATGTAGATGATGTTGATGTTGGTGATGAGGATGTAGATGATGTTGATGTTGGTGGTGAAGATGTTGATGATGTTGATGTTGGTGGTGAGGATGTTGATGATGGCCGTGATGATGTTAATGATAATGTTCATGATAGCGCGAATGATGTTGATGATAGTGAGGTAGATGTTGATGATGCTGGTGGGGATGTTGATGATAGGGATGATGTTGTTGATGATGGCGGAGATGGTGATGACGATGTTGATGGTAAAGATGTGATAGATTATGGTAATTATGAAGAGAATACATATGTAATAATAGTGACAAAATATGTAAGCCTCAAACAGTAGAAGAACACAGATGAGAAGGATGGAAGTGTCATTGACATACCCAGTTGTCCACCGCTTGCTGTCGTTTCAGAAGACGCTCCTGGAGACTTTCGCCAAGACCACCTGGCTTGCAAAAGTCGGCAACGAAAAATCTGGTGCGGGCAAAGTGTTGTGGGGATACAACAGTCTTAAGGACAGTCAGATACTTGTCCATTGTGTCTTGTAGTTCAGGTACTGGTAGCTTAGGCAAGGAAAGCTGGGGGATGAATGGTGAGACATTATTAACCTCATAGTTCAGGGGGCTTGGCTTGGCTTCGTTCGTTCTCAATCTCCTGCTACAAATCCTGAAAGGGCTTAAGTAGCCAAATGTAGTCCAGAGAACGGAAAGCGTTGTGACGTAGTTTATAGCTTGACTGAGATATTTGCACCTTTCGGTTCAACACATCCGACTTCAGCAAGCATTCCCTCTTCGATCCCTTCTCCTTAGCCAGTCTGCCCTGCTGCAGACTGTTATCCAGGATCACTGCGTGGAGGTGTAGAAGGGTCTTGGCAGCTCTGGTTCGCTGGCCCTGACGCTAGCAGTCAGCTATGGGTCGCTGACCGCCGCAGCTCATGCGCTGCCGTTCAGGGTTCTCAGCGTCGAACATCTGTAAGGGGCGTATGATGATACTTACGGCGGAGCAAGGGTAGATGAAGGGCCAATTTCAGGGTACAAGGGCCACATGAGGACAAACTCGATGCCGCTAGGGTAAATGAAGGACCAATTCAATTGAAAAAGGACCGCATTAGGACAAACTGTCCACTTGTTATACAAATATGTCATTGCACTTTATTCTGCCCTACATTTTGGTTGTTTCGTTTCTGGTTTGATAATTGTTTCTGTTTTCGATTTATTACTACATAATTTATAGCGCACGAAGAGCAGACGATAAGCATAGTGTAGGAGCGTCCTTTTATCACGATCAATGGTCCCGGGTTCTAAGCCCCCGCCCCCTCCCCCACCCCAAATCCTGTCAAGAACACGCTCATGTAAATGGGCACCTACCGTAGTTAATTACTGTAAGGTACCAATGAATCGAATTGGCCACCTGACCTTATCAAAAACGACTAAGATCACGCGCAATCAAGTCTCTAGCACTTCTTAACTGATAGTAGAGTTTGCTATAAAACTAAATTTACATTATTTTTCTATCCTATGTTTTTGTAGTATTCTTCATGTATTACAGGTTACCGTGAAGAACTGATTTCTTCACAAAGCTATTTCTGATGTTGTATTTAGTGCATATCTGGTCATCAACATCATCAAGTGTTGTCTCAACAGCAGAGGTTTTTTTTTTTTGGTTTTTTGTTCGCTTCATCTCAATTCCGTAAGGGGAATTTTTATTTTGCGCCTGTCAGTCCAGTGCATCCAACTTCGGCATGTATTTTATGTAAGGGTCTGCTTCCTCCTGCAGTTTCTAAAGGTTTCCTTCCCTGGGGGTAACTGTCGGTGCTGTGATTGGGTAGCAAACACTGCACCTTCGGGTTGTGAGCCGTATCACTTAACCACTAGCCCACGCCAACCCTAGCAGCGGAGGTTGACGCTAATGGATCTCCAGCTGTCTCTGCTCCGTATCAGATCGGTACACTTAGTCAGACTGTCCCGACCACATCTTGATGTTATCTGCCCATCTGTACCTTTGCCGCCCTCTTGCCCTTCAGTCTACCCTCAAATCTAGCCTTCAACATTCTGTCATCTCTCTTGACATGACCAAAACATTTTATTTTCCATTTTTTTTGTTGCCTTTACAAGCGTCTTCTCCATCTTGAGTTGTTCCAGGACCTCACTATTTGTTTTATTGTCTTTCCAAGAAACTCGTCCAAATCTTCCAAAGGCTTACATTTCAATGGCTTCAATTCTCATCTCCATTTTCTTTGTCAGGTTACGGGTTTCTAATCCATACAATAAAACTGAATGCAGATGTCCGGCGCTTTTTTTCAAATACTGAAGGCTGCTCTACAAGCGATAACCGTTTATTTTGTTTGGCTGTGCCAATAATAGAATAGTCTCCTACGTGAGGGGGGGTGGGAACAAAGCGTATTCAAGGTCAGGTTAAAGATATTGATCAGGCATACCGAAGACATATGTGTCGGACCGAAAGGAGCAAATATCGCAGTCAAGCTGTAAACTAGCGACTCAGCGCATTCCGTTCTCCGGACTACATCCAGCTACTTGCAAATCCCTGTTAGTTGCATGTTAGTGGAAGATTGAGAACGCACGCAAAAGAAGAATAAGATAATGATCTGGGCCCCATTTCATATCTCATTCATGTTCCTGAAAACATGATATGGCAAAGCAGCCTGGCCACCGAGGTGGGAATAAAAACTGTAATTCGCATAGTGGTAGACTTGCCAAGGAGCCTCGAATTGAACTACAACCTGGATGATCCCGGTCAGCCTTCTCAAATACGCATCAGAATGTAAGAAGAGCCACTGTAACCAGCTACCAAAGAATCGTAGTTAGGAGCTAACTCTAATCAGCGTGGGTAGCGTTGCACAACAACAGAACGAGATGCTATATGTACTGGTCTAATCAATACTTGTATCTTGTTGTATTGAGCCTGATTAGTAAAGGGGTACAGCACTAACTTCCCACAGCAAAGGTACGCGGTTCAACTCCCGTTACCAGCACTAATTGAGTACCTGGATTAATATTAAGGAAGTAAAGGCAGCGATGAAGGGAACTGACCACACTCCTTCAGATACACGCTGTGGACTCGTACAATGAAGTAGGAGACACTTCATCTCCGACAGCAGTATCATGCGATTGAGCTAAGTTTACATTGATATCGGGTATGAAAGACGATGATTCAGTAAACAGACAGCTCAGACAGTTCTGAAGACAGCTCTGAAGACAATCAACTGATATTCTGCAAATAGGCTATAGACATCCACAGTCGGAAAGGCGAACCGAACCAAAAAAAACCAAACAATAACCATATGCTTATAACAGATGCACTTGGCCAACGGACGCAGAAAACAGTGCAACGGAACCCACTTCATAAGATAATTGTAACCTTTGATGTGGTTATTTGATGGCGAACGAGGAAGACGGTGGGGGTTAGTGGTTAAGTGACACGACTCGCAATCTGAAGGTGCTGGGTTCGATCCTCATCACAGCACCAGCCGTTATCCCGGGGAAGCAAGCCCTTAGAAAATGCAGGAGGAAGCAGATCCTTACATAAAATGCATGTCAAAATCGGATGCACTGGGCTGACAGGCGCAAAATAAAAACCGCAGTGCAACGCACACCGCTTTGGGAATAGAGAAATAAAACGAACGCCAAAAAAAAAAAAAATAAAAGTCTACAAAAAACCACGTTTGAGATTCCGATCATAATTTAAACACGTGAAATGGTTACTGTCTGACTGTGTACGCAGAAGAAGAAGAAGAAGAAACACGTGAAATATTTCAACAACTTTACAAAATGCTTCCTGGACAACAAGTTAGGCACAAAAAAAAAAAAAAAAAAAAAAAAAAAAAAGGTTCATTAAAGGTGAGCAGTTGTCCACAAAAAGAAATAACGGTCAGGTCTCGTTTGACGACTTTAATAACAGAAAATTGATATGGGTGAAAACGATGCAGAGACGGATGGCTAGTATTTTTTCTTCTTCAATTTTTCTCTTGTTCGCCTTGTTTTCTAAGTCGGAAATTGCAATGTTCAGTTTTTTAAAACTAACGGCCAAGTGCATCCAAATTGAGCACAATCTTTAAAAATGCGTTTATTTCCAATGTACGTATGTAGCTCTGCTGTTTTAAGAATCCGAATATAAACAAGTATGTGGTGTATGCTGTGTCACTAACCGCTTCACCACGTAAACCGAATCCCATACCCCCTCCCCCCTCCCCACCATCACCTAATAAAATAAAAACAAAAAAAAAGGTTTCAAGAAAATCATTATTACCGGCTCAAACCAGCGAAAAGAACAGGAACTCCGTCTCCTCACGGCGCAATACATCACCCTGAAAGAATAAAGTTCATATGATAGTTGTTCATATGAAACAACACGTGACCACAGTACACCAGCTTGCTAATCTACACCTGCATTACATGGCTACGCGCCGCCAACTGAACCAGACTACTGTTGTTTGACGCACAACCTGGGACGATGAGTCTAACGTCTGGTCAGGCAAAACACACTGATCAGGCAATGTTAGCCAGGGTCAGGAAAAATATGCTGGCCAAGATCCTCACCTGACCTCCTCGTTGGTCGTCCTGGAAACGGTCTGTTGTCGAGGACAACAGTCTGACTAACAAGGTGAGATTCGACGTGATCCCCGTAGTAGTTAGCGACACGCAGATGAAGCCAAGTATAGCACAACCGCTTGGAGGACCCCGGTCCACCTTCATCAGCACGTTCGGGATGTGAGGAAAGCTACGACAACCCGCCACTTAACGTCTTTGTAGGGCGCACAAAAGAGTAATCCTACTCATTGTGAGCATTCAACAACAACAACAACACACACATTGCTGTCGATTTATAATAAACATTGGTTGACAAGACAGAGGCTCTGATCATCAGAATGCGAGTACTTGTCTTAGGCGAAGCTCGTGAACAAACACATGACACAACTAAGGAAAGAAAAGGGAAATACAGGACAAGAACGAAATTGACATATGAAATAGTAGCGAACATATGTGTATTTATGTATGCGATAAATACGGTGTGTACAGCTGTGTCTGATGTATGTGAATGAGGTGTGCGTCATATTGGTAAATGTGTCACATTGAATATATGTATTTATATATATAACATACATAACATACATGTATGTGTATGCGATATGTTATGAGTATGATAATATGTGTATATTATTTATATGTATGTGGGATAATATGTGTGTTTGTGATATTTGTCATTCGTCTGAGATATATGTGTTGTGATATACATATATATATATATATATATATATATATATATATATATGTATATGTATATATATACATGTATATATAGACATATATATATATATATATATATATATATATATATATATATATGTGGTATGTTTGTTTTTGCGATAATTTGTGATATATATATATAAAAACGTGATAATATATGTGTGTTTGTGTTTATTCGCGCGTGTGTGTGCGTGTTTGATATTTGTAGCTTGTATTTACCTTCCGTGGTGAGAAAGGACACTCTGCTGTTTTACCCATATCCAAATTTCACTAAAAAAATCCACTCATAGAATGCGTATAAACAAAACACAGCTTAGTTCTACCGTTGCAGAAACTGATATCAAGTCGGTGCAAGCGCGTTGCACGAGTATATCTTGGCCTTTGTAACTGATAATGTTACAGAGTTACTCAACTTGACTTTATATACGCAGCGGGAATGTAAATAATTGCCCCTGTCAAGGGCCGCAATCTTTACTGCAGCCAAGTTCGCAAACGGTGATTCTAACATTTATTTGCCAATAAGGAAAAAAACAAAAGTAGTCATTATTTTCAGAGCCTGTTCCAGTTATCAATCCCTCGGCTTCGCTTTCATCTTTGTTTCTCTTCCTTGAAGCCCCTCCCTTTTCCGCCAAACGCTAATTGGCGATTCGATAACCAATGACGTCAATGGCTTTGCCGGCCTTTTTTTTTTTATCAGGGGCGTTGCTTCGGTTCGGGTTCGGTTAGGACATAAACTTCAGCGACAGTTGTAGTTTTTAGGAGTGGAAAAGATAAACTTCTGGCGGTCGTGTCGGCAAGACTGACCCAACACCTTGGTCAATAGTGTATCAGTGTTAGCCAATTTTTACCAAAGTTCTGTCAGTGAGTTTCTTGGAAGAATCGTGTGAAAACATTGCGTACAAAAATATGTTGGTTTCTAGGTCAAGGTTAACTTTAGCCGCATGACTCACAGAGCCAGCGTCTTTATCTTTGGTGTTCGTCATGAATAGGTCGTTATGTGACGGTGTGTCGTAGTTTACAATGACGCTGAAATATCTGCGCCATTTGGTCCGGCACATCCGGTTTAAAAACGGCACGAATTTGAGATGGTTTTCCTTCCCTCTTTGTTCTATATCCTCACAGCCAGACCGCAAGTATGTAACCTGTCTCAGGGCTTCAACTTGGAAACGAAATAGTTTCTTGGACAGCTCTGGCTCCCTGACACTGAACCAAGCAATTATTTGTGAGTCGTTGACTGGTGCCACCCCACACAATCCATCGTCGGCCTCCATGAAATCAATAATTTTCAAACCATGTTGGGGGTGGTGGATGGGGTGGGGGTGGGGTGTGGAAACGGCATAGGCTAGTGGTTAAGTGACACGGTTCACAACCAGAAGGTTTCAAGAATTTCAGAAAGATATTCATTCCGTGCAATTAGGGTACATTGTGTCCTAGTGGTTAAGAGTACGGCTCACAACCCGAAGGTGCTGGGTTCGATCCCCATCACAGCACCGCCCGTTACCCCGGGGAAGCAAACCCTTAGAAAATGCATGAGGAAGCAGACCCTTACATAAAATGCATGCTGAAGTCGGATGCACTGGGCCGACATGCACAAAAAATAAAAACCACAGTGTAACGCACACCGCCTTGGGGAATAGAGAAATAAGGCGAACGCAAAAAAAAACCCAAAACAAACAACCCCTCTCCCCCAAAAAATCATATTGTACTGGGAACATAATCCACATCTGCTGCAAAATTTCCAGACGAGGACTAAACAACGCACATGTGCCATCACCAGTGCCAACACTAGACAAGGTCCATGGCAGTGTAGACAGCCTCAGGATGACCGCTGTGTGTTTTTTTTTTTGGAGGAGGGCGGGGGGGGGGGGGGGGGGAAATTTATGTCGACATGTGACAGCATACGAAGAAGAAGAAGAAGAAGAATAAGAAATCACGTGAGAGGCGACATGGCAGTTCTAACCATTCCCTTTATCAGAGAGCGACCCTACATCTGAAAATAGATGCAACGAAAGTTTAGTCTAAAATTATATGCAATATGGGATCAAGATACTGGGCAGCGCATGAGCTGCAGTGATCAGCTACCTATAGCTGACTGCTTGCGTCAGGGCCAGAGCTGCCGAAACCCTTCTACACCTCCACGCGGTGATCCTAGATAACAGGCTGCAGCAGGGCAGACTGGCTAAAGAGAAGTGATCGAAGAGGGAATGCTAACCCGGTACTCAAAAAATGCTTGCTGAAGTCAGATGTGTTGGACCGAAAGGTGCAAATATCGCAGCCAAGCTGTAAACTACGACACAACGCATTCCGTTCTCTGGACTACATTCTGCTACTTAAGCCCTTTCAGTGTTTGGTAGCAGGAGATTGAGAACGAACGAAGCCAAGCCAAGCCAGATGCAATATGACATGACAGGTAGAAGACTCGAACTTGCAACAGTCTGGATAGCACGGTCATAATACAAAATGAGGGTTAAGGGTAGCATTCTGTCTTTGAAAGAAAGCTCAAAGAAACAACATTCCAAATATTATACAGAAATAAAGAAGAGAATAACTTGTTTTCTCCGTGATTCGATAAAGACGAGGATAACTGCAATTAGATAAGCGATATCAGTTTTGAGCACGGAAAAGTGAAACGTTCTCGAAGATGTGAAAGTTATCATGCGACTTTTTTTTGAGTAACTCAGAAACTGCCATTAATATACCTGCCCATGGCATTCCCAAAAGTACTGAGATGGCTATTATATATGCGCCCTTGAAAATCCCGAAGCGTACAGCCGTACATATTTCATATGCCAATATTATTCTTACTTTTACTTTCTGTCCTCGGTTGTGTCATATGTTTTTTTAATGTTTCCACGGCAACAAGTACCAAAACCCAACTTATATGTCATACCATAACAATTGTAAAAGTACCAGACGTACTGGTATATATCACTTGGACAAAAGTGCAGCAACTCTATCAGTATATCTGTTCATAGCATGTTAAATGTACGAAGAACCTGCCGACACATCAGCATATGAAAACCCAATAAGACAGATTACAGATCCATTCGACCATGACATCTAAGAGCACAATTAGCCAACCGATTTATCCAGACACGGCAGAAAGTACCAAAACTCTACCGATCTATTCATGGATGATAAAATGTACTAAAACTCTACCGCTGTATCCACCCATGACAAAAAGTACCAAAGCTCTACTGCTGTATCCACCGATGACAAAAAGTACCAACGCTCTACTGCTGTATCCACCGATGACAAAAAGTACCAATGCTCTACCGCTGTATCCACCGATGACAAAAAGTACCAAAGCTCTACCGTTGTATCCACCCATGACAAAAAGTACCAAAGCTCTACCGCTGTATCCACCCATGACAAAAAGTACCAAAGCTTTACAGATGTATGCACCCATGTTAAGAAGTACCAGAGCACTATCAACACACCCAAATACTACCGCTGTGTCCGCCCATGATAAGAAGTACCAGAGCACTATCAAAACACCCAAATACTACCGATGTGTCCGCCCATGATACCTTCAAATTACCAAATCCCAACCAATATATGCGAATATTAAAATATAAACGTATCCAAAATATGCCACTATATCTGTTCATGACATCCACAAATTACCTAAACCTTATTTATTAATCCGCCCGTGTCATCATCAAATTAAATAAATCCAACCATTTTACCAGTAAATGATGTTCTTAAATTACCAAGACCCTACATATACATATATATATATATATATCCTGTTAACAATTCGTTATTGGATGAAAGCTAGCAAATTTATATATATATATACACATAAATACTGGTATTCAATCTAGCACGTGTGTCTGCTGGCAGGTTGCCAAATATTTTAGTAAAGTCATTTCGCTCATGCCTTGGTGTACCATGTTGGACCCTTGGCCTTCTTCAGGACATGTCTCCATCCTCAAACTCTGTCGCTTGCGAGGGCACATGAACTTGTAGGGCCACCAGGACGTTACTCTACATGTCCACCTGCTATCCGGCATGCACACCACAAAGCCATCCCATCTGTATGTTTGTAACAGAGCGATATGTATGACATCGATAAGGGAAGATCGACGTCCAATCTCTACTTTGCGGGTTTGTTCTCGAAGGGAGATCTTCAATGTTCTTCTCTTCATCGATCGTTGGGCAACGCGGAGATCGCATAAGCTTTCGTAGGTTTCACACCTCATAGCCATGTGCCATGGCTGGAGTAACCACTCTGTTGATGGTATGAACTTTAGCGCTGTCGTTTCGCGTATGTTGCAGTATAGGTTCAATACGCGTGAAGCTGACCCAGTCCTCTGTTATCCTTCGAGAGATCTCCGATTTATTAAATGATCGTTCGTGATCTCTTAGCCCAAGTAGATATTTGAATTTACTTATTTGACGGGATAGTGTCCAAGGCGCATATCTCCTTTTGGACAGAAGGTGTTGATAATAAACTGGGTTTTCTTTCTATTGACTTGTAGGCCAACTTCAACACTTCTTCAGCTTGGATCATTCATTCATGCTTTTCTCCTCTTCTGTGTCTGAGGATGACTATATCAACAGCGAACCTGATATGAGTAAACATTTCTCCGTTTACGTTGTTGTCTCTACCTCCATAGTTCAGGTTTTGAAAGACCTTCTCAAGGGTCGCTCTGAAGATTTTTGTGAGATTGTATCACCCTGTCGGACGCCACTTTGTATCGGTCTGGTGATCGGTCTATAGAAGAGGGTGATATCCGTTGTGCATCCCTTATTTATCTCCCCTATCAGTTGAGCGTATTTTTCTGCAATTCCCAGATTTTCCAAGGCTTTCAGCCTTTTCAATTATTTCGATACTATTGAAATCCTTCTCATAATCCACGAACACAAGGAATAAAGGCATCTGTACTTCATGCGCCCTCTCTATCAGTTGATTATGTGAAGGTTGTTAGTCGGTGAAAAGCCTTTTGATGAAACCTGCCTGGCCTTGTGGTTCGCGCTTATCCAGTATTTTCTCTAGTCCGTGGGCAATCACTCTAGTGAAGAGTTTATCAATTAATGAGAGCAGACAGATCGGACGGTAATTTGCCAGGTTTTTCTTGTTCCCCCACCCCTTTTTACGGATTTAAATGGTTTTATACGTTTTTCATTTAACGGGAATATGTATATATTCACCAAATAAAACATGCAAGATCCAAGTACCTAAATATTACCGCTAAATCCGCCCATGATGCTCTCAAATTTCGTAAGCCAGTACCGAAACATCCGCCCTTGACAATCTTATTGCGCCATTTCCCGTACGTAGACCACAGAAAGAGGTAAACGAGTTCAAGGGTTAACAGGTCACGTGCACGCGGAAAAATAGTAAAAAGCAGATCCCAGTAAAGGGCGAGAACTGGCTTACATGCCAACTGTCAGCGTTCACAAGCTGCACCCGCTGGATAAGTGTATCCGTCGTGTCGAATTGCATGCCATGTAGCAATGACTGTCGACAGCTTCATTACGTTAGAGATGTTGTAATGAAACGATTGTTGTTGTTAGCTTTGATTGAGCAAACTTGTTTCAACCGCAGACCGAATCATTTTAGTTATATCAGGGCGTGCTTACGATCCTGATGGTGTGGCATGTTGTCTGAAATTAGCCTTCGCAGGACCTGAATTATTGTGTGTTAAAGTGTACCTGTCAAAGCATTTCTTGAGAACTTGTGTTTTTGAGAAAGGTGAAAAAAGTGACGACTAGAAATGCAAAACAACCATTTAAACAGAATCTGTAATATGAAATCTGAAATCCTGGTATTCAACTAGGAAAAAAAAGTACCTGATGCCAGGTAGCGAAATGTTTAATCTTCTTCTTCTTCTGCGTACACAGTCAGACAGTAACCATTATTTTCTCGAAAAAAGCGGCGGTCATCCTGAGACTCTCGCCACTACCATAGAGCTTGTCTTGCAGTTCCACTGGCAATGGCCACATCTGCTCTCTCTGATCCTCGTATGTCGGGCAGTTCTGCAGCAGATGTTCAGTGGTCATTTTACCAGTACCGCACGGGCATTCGTCGGTACACCCTATCTTCAATTTGTTGAAAAGGTGGTACCTCAGTCTGTTGTGGCCAGTGCGAAGTCTGAAGACAACGACCTGCTCTCTTCGGTTCAACTGGTAATAGGCATCGTTTTTGGTGTAACCAGTATGTTCGGTTTCCCATTTGGACATGTACCTGGCTTTGATAAGCCGTTTTGACTCTTCGTACGTCATACTGGTATCTGTTTGTGGTAGCCTTGCACCTTCTTTTGCCAGCCTGTCTGCCTCCTCGTTGTCTTGGATGTTGCAGTGTGACGGAACCCACTGTACCACTACCCTTTTTGGTGCGGACTGCTGGCACAGTTTGCAGAGTGCTGCTCTTAAGTCATTAAGCTCAGTGTTTTTCTGGCTTTTTAGCGCTGTGACTACTTCGAGAGCATCTGTCAGCAGGACTATATGGCTCTCATTTTCACTGTGTGTTACCAGAAATGTTTAATTTCATTTTCGTCTTTTGCCTTAGGAGTATCACGTTTGGATAACTAAAATTCTCAGTTTGGGAAAAAATTAAAGGTTACTGTAGCAGTCGTCCTACAAACTCTTCTATACGCCTGTAAAACATGAACTGTTTACAATTGAATTGCGAAGAAGCTTGGCCAGTTTCATCTGGGCTGCCTAAGGAAAATGCTGAACATAAAATGGCAAGATAGTATCATATGTAGAAGTTCTTTCACGGGCGGACATGACAACTTAACTTGTTTAGAAGACTCTGCAGAGTCTGTATACAACCAGTTTCATTTACATCACCTTGCTCTAAAAGCTATGCGCATCCAATTTATTCTTAAGTGCATTAACTGGTTCTGCCTCCACTACCTTCCGTGGCAATGCAATCCAAGCATTCACCGCTCTCTGACTAAAAAATTATTTCCTAATTTCTAATCTGGACCTCTCTTTAGTCAACTTGTAGCTATGCCCTCCTGTTATTGTGGGTGGTTTTATTTGAAAAAAACCTGTTTATAGTCAAATATATCCATTCCTCTGATCATCTTATAAACCTGTATTGTCTCCACGAATTCTTCTCTCTTTTAGACACTGTAGTCCGGTTTTTCTGAGTCGTTCCTCATAACTGTAATTCTGGAATCCCACTATCATCTTTGTCGATCTTTTTTGTATTCTTTCCAGCATGTTTATATCCCCTCGGTGATAAGGACTCCACACCTGTACACAGTACTCCAATCTAGGTCTAACTAATGCTTTATACAGTTTGACGATCACTTCCTTGCTCCTATGTTTAATATTTCTTTTTATCATACCTAACATTGCATTTGCCTTTTTCACTGCTACCTGCTTGCTCACTCACTCTACCTGTATGATCTGTTTTAACCCCTAGGTCCCTTTCCTTATCTATCTTTCTAATATTGTTCTCTCCCATTGTGTAATTATGTTCCATATTGAATCTACCCATGTGGAGGACTGTAAATTTATCTACATTAAACTCCATTTGCCAGCTTACAGACCATTCTCGAATTTTATCTAAATCCGACCTCAAAATATCCACTTCTGCTTTAGATGAGACACTACTGCATAGTTTTGTGTCATCAGCGAATTTTGCAATCATGGATCCCATATCTATGTCCAAATCATTTATATATATCAACAACAAAATTGGTCCCAAAACCGAGCCCTGTGGCACACCACTTTTCACTTCACTCCACTCAGAGTACTCCTTATTTATGCCCACCCTCTGCCGTCTTCCCATTAACCAATTTTCAATCCAATTGGCAACTTCCCCACCTATTCCATGTGATTTTAACTTTTGAAATAATCTTTGATGAGGTACTCTATCAAAGGCCTTTGTAAAATCTAGATAAATAACGTCCACTGGCTCCCCTTTATCTATCATTTTGGTAACCTCCTCCATGAATTCTAATAGATTTGTTAAGCATGATCTCCCTCTAGTAAACCCATGCTGACTATTTCTAATTAGATTACATTTTTCTAAATGCATTACAATGTTTTCTTTGATTATTGACTCTAACAATTTACAGACTATGCTCGTTAAACTCACCGGTCTATAATTAGCTGGATCTGATTTTTTGCCTTTTTTGAATAAGGGGATCACTCTTGCATCTTTCCAATCCCGTGGAACAATCCCTTTTGTAAGTGATTGAGAACATAATATAGCCAATGGTTTTACTAGTTGGTCTCTAATTTCAAACAACAATTTTGGATGAATTCCATCTTGACATGAACATTTATTCACTTTCAACCTCTCTAATTTTTAAAAAACCATTTTCTCTGTAATACAGATTGATTCTAATCCTGCTGTATCCATGTTTCTTTGAAACATATCTATAGGCTCTGGGATCTTGGAGCAGTCCTCTTTTGCGTAGACTGTGCTAAAGTATTGATTGAGTAGATTAGCTGCCTCCCTATTCTCACTTATTTTCCCTGTACTGTCTATGAGAGGGCCTACGTTGTCTTTTGTTCTTTTTTTATTTCTAATATAAGAGAAGAAGCTTTTACTATCAGTCTTGATCCTCTGAGCAAGTTTTTTTTCCAAGTCTACTTTTGCTGTTTTATTCGCTTTCTGAGATATGTTCTGCTTGTCTAAATATTTTAAATATGTATCTTTTGATTTACCTGCCTCTATTTATTTTTTCAATAATTCATTTTTAGCTCTTCTACATTTCACTACAAATCTAGTTATCCAGTTTTTACGCTTTGAGTTTACCTCCATACATGGAACACATTCCTCTTTTAGCGTTTCTAGAACTGTTTTAAAACTCCCCACTCCTGTTCAACATCTGTTCCTCCGACAATATCTTTCCAGATTATGTAGTTCGCTGCCTCTTTCATCCTCTTAACATCTGCCTTAGAGTAGTCGTATGTTTGCGTGTTTATGTTTACTTCTTTACCTGCAATAATATCCCAACGGATGATTTGATGGTCACTTGAGCCAAACGTTTTCAATCATATTTTCCTCTGTAGTAAAAACAAGGTCGATTCTGTTTTTGTCTCTGGTGGCTGCTTCTACATGTTGAATTTAAAAAATGTCAGTTATGCACTTAACAAAAAGTTTTGACTCTACAAGTGCTTCTGCCATATCCCATTTTATTTCTGGAAAGTTGAAATCGCCCATTAATAATAATTTTCATTAACTTGCTATGTAACTAATCAGCTCCTCATCTTCCTCTTTTTGACTTGATGGACATCTATAGCACACTCCAATCACTGTTTTTTCACCCCCAATTTATATTTCTTCCCATGCACTTTCATTTTAGTTACCACATGATAAATCATCTTTGATCGTTATATTAACAACATTTATACAGCATAATAAAACGTCACCTCCTTTTGCCTCGTCTCTAACTACCCTATCTTTCCTTAACATTGTATATCCCTCTTTTTCAAGTTTACTATCTGCAATGTCCTCATATGTCCATGATTCTGTTAACCCTATTATATCTGTTTTTTCCCATTCTACATACAGTTCCAATTTTTCTCTTTTATTTACTACACATCCACGCATTTCTATGCATATCGCAGTTTAGATGCAGTGGACTTAGATGTTGTCCGCATGTCAGATCAGCGGCTCTCAAAGAAAATAGTAGATTGCGAGCTTGAGTCAGACAAGCGAGATCGCGGTGGCAAATAAAGCGTTCAAACTACTCTGAAAGCGTCAATAACGAATTAAAAATTGGGAGAATTTTGCTGCTGATCGCTACATGGCGCACACGGAGCAGATA
This sequence comes from Ariolimax columbianus, assembly GCA_036924085.1. Taxonomy (NCBI): domain Eukaryota; kingdom Metazoa; phylum Mollusca; class Gastropoda; order Stylommatophora; family Arionidae; genus Ariolimax; species Ariolimax columbianus. The sequence goes on along the minus strand of JAVGWX010000002.1, from coordinate 53,438,052 downwards.
CGAATCAAGGAAGCTGTATGGAGACGGGCCACATGGAAGGTAAGCGATGAGTTGCCCCAGTCTGACGGTCAGACAGTGTTTCTCTAGAATCAGTAACATACGCTTTCGGACTCGGATTGATTTGATAACCCACCTCTGAACCCACTCCGATGATTAACATATGACAATTTGGCCCTCTTCGATTGGTTTGATAAGCCACTACTGAACCCACTACGATGATTGACAGAAGACAATGTGGCCCTCTTCGATTGGCTTGATCAGCCACCTACGAACCCATTCCGATAATTGAAAGATGACAATGTGGTCCTCTTCGATTGGTTTGATAAGCCACCTCTGAACCCATTCCGATGATTGACATATGACAATGTGGTCCTCTTCGGAAACGATGAACAAACAATAACAACAACCATACTGGCCCCAGAGTTTTACTTATGCCTTCTCCGTCTCATTGGTGGGTATCCAAATGCCCCCTTAAAACTGCAGGGCCACCAGGACGCCACTGTTCGTGTCCATCCATTGTCAAGACATACCCACCACATGACCTGCCCCTCTGAATTTTCTGAGCAAAGTAGTATATACGACATCCTTAAAGGATGTTAGACGTCTGATGTCTATGATGTGAATTTGTTTCAGGCGAAAGACCGTCAATGTTCTTCGCTCATCTGAGCAGCTCTGAGCTTTTCTGTGCTTGTTTTTCTTAGGTTCCTTGCCTTGCAGGTATAAACAATGTCAGCAATAACTATTATGCTAAAGGTGTGAGCTCTTGTCTTATCATTTCTCACCTGTTGAAGTATGGGCTTAGTAAGATTGAAGCTGATCAATTCTGCTGCTATCTTTCGTGAAACCTCACAATCTATTATGTAGAATTTTTAATTTCTTGACCCAAATAAATATATGGATTCACGATTTGGATGAAACATTTCCTAGTCTGGGCGAAACACATTTAGCGTAATCTCCAACAATCTAAAAAGCGGGTTTGGACTACCCAGACAACACCAAAATGAATAGAGCGTATTACATATTTGAATTACGACATTATTTGATTCAGGGAAATCCCGTGCTTAGGCCAAATCACATATATGGCTTGGATTTTTGTATTTTGGTGCTGGAGAATGTCAATTTGGTTGGTGGGCTTGAATTTATTGTTGCCAGTTACCATACATCAAATGTTCTCTTTTTCAGGATTGTAACACTCCAACTGAAAGTCAGGGATAAGGCAAATCACTCTTTATCATACAGTGGTATTTGCCGCACTGTGGTATGGTGATGACGATATTGAAATCTTCAATGAAATGTTAGAAAGGCTTCCGCAGCCATCTTGCAAGAAGATCGCCATAGGAGACTGCAAGAGTCTAGCTAGAACAGTCAAGCGAACGCTACATTAGAATTTTCGCCAACAACACAAGAAATGAAAGAGGAAAGCGGTTAACTATCTTTACTGAAACACAAAACCTACATATCTTGAATACATACTTCAATAAACCTGTAGTAAAAAGATGGAACTTCCACTCGCCAAACTGGGAAACTATGGCCAAAATTGACTACCGGCTGAGCAATTATATAAATGTGTTTCTAACGTAGATGTGTTGTATTGACTAGATATCTACAGCCCCCACAGACCAGCTAGAGCAGCCATGAATGTAATCACTTTTCCTTACAAAGGTGAATTTAGGTCCTTGATGCTGCTAAACTGACAACACACATTTGGCAGAAGGTTTGGTCGTGTCTAGGAACTCCTAACTGTAACTTGGGATAGTTGACGGAAAAGCTGAAAATTACGACGCTGATGCAAACATATCAACCTACAAAAAGTGCAGTTGTATTAGTGATGAAATTTAAAAAAAATAATTAGCGTTCGAGAAGAAGGCTCAAAGACAGTGACATGTTCAATATGGTCGGTCTATGCGAAACGGAAACAGATACATACTCAGAGTAGACAGCGTCAACGATTTTTAAAAACTGACCATAGTGGATTAGACAAGACGAGACATAATCAAACGTAGAATCGATCTTCACCAGAGAAGATCTAAAGCATGACGGATAGAGCAGAAATAGTGGAAGAGTTTAAGAAGTTTAACACCAACCTCTTCGCACCAAATGCTGCAGTTCGAGCAACAGAATCAAACCAGTGCAGAATGTGCTGATGCACTGAGAATCGACATAGATGATATGTTCACGTGATTGAATACTTAAATTCATGAAAAAGCACAAGGACTGTGGACTACAGCAGACGTAATTCAGGCAGAAGGGGAAACATTAGCACCATAAATAGCTGAACTATTTCACAAGTACATCAGTGAAGACAGAATCTCTAATGGAAAGAAACTTCATTCACAAGAATGGCAGACACAGAAAAAAACTGGCACACTACTATCTGTTTGCCATCATCGATGTACAACTACTTCTTAAGAGTGATTGTCAACATACTAGAGAATCAACTTGATCAAAATCAACCATGAGAGAAGTCATACTTCAGGTGAGTGCGACTCAACAGACTAGAGAATCAACTTGATCAAAATCAACCACGAGAGAAGTCATGCTTCAGGTGAGTGCGACTCAACATACTAGAGAATCAACTTGATCAAAATCAACCACGAGAGAAGTCATGCTTCAGGTGAGTGAGACACAACAGACTAAAGAATCAACTTGATCAAAATCAACCACGAGAGAAGTCATGCTTCAGGTGAGTGAGACACAACAGACTAAAGAATCAACTTGATCAAAATCAACCACGAGAGAAGTCATGCTTCAGGTGAGTGAGACACAACAGACTAAAGAATCAACTTGATCAAAATCAACCACGAGAGAAGTCATGCTTCAGGTGAGTGCGACAACATACTAGAGAATCAACTTGATCAAAATCAACCATGAGAGAAGTCATGCTTCAGGTGAGTATGACACACCAGACTAAAGAATCAACTTGATCAAAATCAACCACGAGAGAAGTCATACTTCAGGTGAGTGCGACTCAACATACTAGAGAATCAACTTGATCAAAATCAACCATGAGAGAAGTCATAATTCAGATGAGTGTGACTCAACCAAAGATGAACTCGACCCGAAAGATATCATTTCTATTCTTAGGAGCTTTCATAAAACACTTTCACTGATGAAGATCTTTTCAATATCTGATAATACTTCGTCTTGTCTCGGCTTCTTTGACACGTGTTTTGCAATCTACACTGCTCACATTCCTTAATTCTGCGCCTGGTTTGCCTGTTCAGCTCGCATAGCTCGATGTTTTTGAGCCGACCATTTGTCTCAAGACGTCTGTTCGTTGTTAGAAGTTTTAGGCTGTTATCACTGATTCGACTACGCTTTTTTGCATTTCATACTTTTGTCACACTGACGGAATTATATTCAGCCTTTCCATAACCTGCTACAGTATCGACAACTCTACGCGACACTGAAACATAAAATCAGTAAATGGAGAAACTAGAGTAACTCCTTGCACAAAGTAGTATCCTAACCCATATGCTATTCAGTGTATACGCGAATGATCAACAAATTATCCTAAGAACAAGACAGTTCTTATATGACGATGACACTGCAATAGTCGTATAAAGATGGGGTTTTAAGGATGCGGAAGACAAGCTCACGAAAACCCTAAACGGAATGGCTGAATAATATGAGGAAAACCACATCTTAATCAACCCTTACAAAACCCAGGTATGTCCTTTCCACCTAAAGAACAGAGAAACAAGAAGGCAATTTCATATTAAATGGCAGCAACACGTGCTTGAACACAGCGACACAATGAACTATCTAGTCGTTGTAATGGACCGCACGTTATCTTACGTGGCACACTGCAGTGCTGTAAAACAAAAAGTCAGTGCGAGAAACGATATAATTTGCAAGCTGGCAGACACTGCATGGGGAGCATCCCCAGTGGTGCTCCGAACATCAACCCTTACACTATTGTGTCTCAGCAGCAGATAATGTATGGAACCAGTATGGAGCGCGTCTACGCACAGGGATCATGTCGATGTGTCAATTAATGTCGATTTATGACAGGATGCCTTACACCGACACCAGAGGAAATGGTCTACGAAATCGCTGGTATTGCACCTCATGATATTGGAAAAAGCGTCGCCTGTGAGCTTGAAAGGAAAAAGCAGTCCCGTGATCAGAGACACCCTCTTTTTGGACACACACCAGAAAGAAAGTGACTGGCATCGAGGAAAAGTTGTCTGCAGACTGTACGGCCTTCAGAACAAAACCCTGAGAGAAACCGTATCGAAATGTTGGGTCAAAAGCACGGTGAAGGATGGATGGAAATTAATGAAGAGCTTGCATCAGGACATAATTTGCCGTATGCTATATGGAGGTCTGTAAACAGGCTAAGCACGGGTGTGACCAGATCTGGGTCTGATCTGAAAAAGTGGGGATATATAGACGATGAATGGGGATGGGAATGTGGGGCTGTTTAGCAGAAGGAACCCATGAGTAATTGTCCCAGTCTGCAGGAATTATGTACAATGGAGAACCTGATGGTGGTAAATGAAAGAGCATCTCCGGAGGATGGAGTTTGGGCCCATACTATATGAGCATGCCTGACACAAAAAGTAAGTAATTAAGCTGACCAATCATCTGCAAGTTACTGACAAAACTTTTCTTGCAGGTCATGGGTGAAACAGTTGGCATCGCATCCCTGAAGTCAAATACTTGAGACAACACTTTTCTACTCAAGGACCATCTTACACCTGTGTACAGAACATTAGTCTCATGGTTTGCTATACGTTCCTAAAAAATCTAGCAGATATTCTAGATGCAAGTATGGGTCATAGTCTAAGCGGTCACAAAATCCAGAGGTCAAAAGTGGATTTATATTGAAACGATATAGTCATATATCACAAAGAGGGTAGAAGAAGGGGATCCATCTAAAAACCATTCGAAAGAACTCGAAGAGATAACTTCAGAACATTGACCCACAATTAAACCAAAGTACAACTGGCTTTGTTCAGATTCAAGAACACACTTCAATTAATAGTCAAACAGTTTTACTATTAGACCGAGGCTATAATCACCCAAACCTGAGCAGTTTGCACACGGAAAGAGTTTTTTTAAAATAGCTAAAGAGGTTGTTGTTTGCGAATGCTCACAATGAGTAGGTTACTCTTCTGTGCGCCCTGAAAAGGACGTTAAGTGGCGGGTTGCAGTGGCTTTCCTCACATCCCTAGCGTGCTGGTGAAGGTGGACCGGAGTCCTTCAGGTGGGTGTGCTATGCTTGGCTTCATCTGCGTGCCACTCACTATTACGGGGATCATGTTGATCCCTCACCTCGTTAGTCAGGCTGCGATGAAAACAGCCCGTTTCATAGAACGGCTATTTGTAAGCCGAGATGAGGGTCTTGGCCAGTATGTTTTGTCTGGCCCTGACTAACATGTCTGATCAGTATATTTTGTCTGACCAGACGTTAGTCGTCCTTCCCAATTCAAGAGGTAGATGGGATAAAGTGAAAAATGCAATGTTATTGTAGAATCTGGCGATCTGTTACGCATTCTGAGTTATACTAGAGATTTCATCCTAGGGGGATAGGAATAATTAGTCTATGTGTTTAACCATAGTTTAGTTAGTTAGTTTTCATTCCACTTATGCCGTTACGCCAGGTGGGTAGTTTAAGTCGTCTGCCCTACGCCAAGTGCTTTGCGTCGGTCAATGTGAGCCCGTGTCGTTGCACAATCATTCTAATGACATCTGTCCACCTATTTCGCGGTCAGCCCCTTGACCGGGAACCAGATCTACCAGTGATGTAAGCCACCAGTGGAAGTTGATGAGGATGCATTCATATGAGATGACCAAACCAACGTATTTTGTGCCTGAAAATGTATTCTGCACAAGACGTAGTTCAGACCATGCTTCGAAATGTCGTCGTTTCGCATTCTGTCTCTCCTGGTAACACTGATCGCCTTCATCAAACACTTCATTTCGCACGTCGAAATTCTGCTCTTACGCGCTATGGACAGAAACCATGTTTGACATTGGTAGCACGGAGTCAGCATAAAGACTTGTATACTGTTTATCAGCTTCTACTTTGTTGCCAAACTAATGCTCGAGTGGGAAAGCAGTGGTAACAGCTGATAAATTTCCGCAGATGTTTTCTGTCACATAGTCTCGTTTTCGCTGTTGATCCTCCTGTCTGTCGAAAAAATACTGCCCAAATACTTGAACTCATGGGCCACCATGAAGCCACCAATACGATGTTCGGGGTATCCATCTCTTATCAGGCATGCGTACTACATAACCAGCCCAGAGCTATTTGCACGATAATGCTGTTTCTACAAATGTCCCGAAATAGAGTTTGGTTCCGAATTTCCTCAATTCGGATCTGATCACCAGGTCAACATTTGGAAAATGTTCCACTCTGTTGAATTTATATCTAGTTTCCGCGAGCGAACGTCTGATTAACTTAGTGCTAGAACGAACGCTCTCTCTTTCACGGCAAAGGTACCCTGGTTGAATACCTGTTATCGGCACGTTCAGTCGACCCAGCTATAAACGAATACCTAGTTAACTGTTAGGAAAGGAAAGGCAGTAAAAAAGTAAACTGACACACCTTACCTCATAACCAAGCTTTGGCTTCACCCCACTTTTCGGGTGACTCACAATGGATTGCTATCAGCTGTGTTGATTATAATATGCGCTTTCTGTGCTGCGCATAACCACTTTAAGCTAATAGATGTACAAGTATATGCCAATCCCAAACGTACATTTCCAGTACAGAAAGTTGAAATGTTGTACATGGACGTCTGTACATGGATGCCTGTAAAGTATTATCTGCTACAAGACACATATTTTATAACAAATAAATTTAAAAAGGTTATAAAAATTTCAATACTTCTGAACTGTTCAGATTGTCCTATCTCACAATACCGATGTCAGGAATACTGGCATTGTCTCACTGTCATCACATCATCACCCACCGCCACCAATATCACCATCATCTTCATCATCATCAGTTCCATCACCCTCACTTCCATTAACGTTATCATCATCATCGTCATCATAACCATCACAAGTACCATAAACATCCCCATCATCATCACCCTCATCATCATCATCATCATCATCATCATCACCATCATCACTATCACAAGTACCATAAACATCATCATCATCATCATCACCCTCATCATCACCATCATCATCACCATCATCACCCTCATCACCCTCATCATCACCATCATCATCACCATCATCACCCTCATCATCATCACCCTCATCATCACCATCATCATCACCATCATCACCCTCATCATCATCATCATCATCATCACCCTCATCATCATCACCATCATCATCATCACCATCATCATCATCATCACCCTCATCATCACCCTCATCATCATCATCACCCTCATCATCATCATCACCCTCATCATCATCATCACCCTCATCATCATCACCCTCATCATCATCATCACCATCATCATCATCATCATCACCATCATCATCATCACCCTCATCATCATCATCACCCTCATCATCATCATCACCATCATCATCATCATCATCACCATCATCATCATCACCCTCATCATCACCATCATCACCATCACCATCATCATCATCATCACCCTCATCATCACCATCATCATCATCACCCTCATCATCCCCATCGTCATCATCACCATCATCATCACCATCATCACCATCACCATCATCACCCTCATCATCACCATCATCACCCTCATCATCACCATCATCACCATCACCATCATCACCCTCATCATCACTCTCATCATCACAATCATCATCACCATCATCATCATCACTATCATCATCACCATCATCACCACCACCATTACACCATAGTCATTATCACCCTCTCATCATCTTTAGTTTCATGCTCCACACCATTATTACCTCATTATCTCACCAATACCACCACCATAATAAGAATCGTAATCACCACCATCACCATTATCACCACCATCATCATCACCACCATTATCCCATTCACTCTCTTACCAATACTGCCTTCATAATTATCATAGTTATCATTACCATTACCACCGCCATCATCCTTACCGTCATAATCATAACCACCTCCACCTCCACCACCACCATCATAACTATCATTACTACAGTCATTATCATCATGATCCCCTCCACAATATTATATTATTGATCACTTCATTATCACCAACACTCTCGCACCACGCCCGAGTAGTCTTTCGGGGTCTTTGTGTAACTTCTTCTTCTTCGTTCGTTCTCAATATCCCGTTACCAAACCCTGAAATGGCTTAAGTAGCGGAATGTAGTCCAGAGAACGGAATGCGTTGTGTCGTAGTTTACATCTTGGCTGCGATATTTGCACCTTTCAGTACAACACATCCGACTTCAGCAAGCATTTTTTGAGTACCGGGTTAGCATTCCCTCTTCGATCCCTTCTCCTTAGCCAGTCTGCCCTGCTGCAGCCTGTTATCCAGGATCACCTGGTGGAGGTGTAGAAGGGTCTTGGCAGCTATGGTTCGCTGGCCCTGACGCTAGCAATCAGCTATGGGTAGCTGACTACTGCAGCTCATGCGCTGCTCAGCATCTTGATCCCGTCTTTGTGTATGACAAGGACAAGAAATAGCACATCTGCCTCACAGAGAGTAGGTGGTAAGAGGCGACTAACTGAGTGACATGACATAAGACCGACCATGGTTTGGTGGTTTGTTTATAGCAACATAGATGACGCCTAACAGGTTGTGGGTCTACTTTGCTCTAGTGTTTGGGTCTGTTAAGATGAACTCGCACATCGGTTAACCATTCTCCGCAAGCGCTTGTCCCAACGCAGCAGATTATAAGGAGTACTAAGCTGCCGAGCCTAGCCCGATGAGCAGGAAACCCTTCTACCGGGTACACCCAGCTCATACCAGAGCCACTGTAGAAGTGTAAGTCGACTAAGTGGGACCTGCACAGGGACATCTGCCACTGTAGAAGTGTAAGTCGACTAAGTGGGACCTGCACAGGGGCATCTGCCACCTTAGAAGTGTAAGTCGACTAAGTGGGACCTGCACAGGGACATCTGCCACTGTAGAAGTGTAAGTCGACTAAGTGGGACCTGCACAGGGGCATCTGCCACCTTAGAAGTGTAAGTCGACTAAGTGGGACCTGCACAGGGATATCTGCCACTGTAGAAATGTAAGTCGACTAAGTGGGACCTGCACAGGGACATCTGCCACCTTAGAAGTGTAAGTCGACTAAGTGGGACCTGCACAGGGACATCTGCCACTGTAGAAGTGTAAGTCGACTAAGTGGGACCTGCACAGGGACATCTGCCACCTTAGAAGTGTAAGTCGACTAAGTGGGACCTGCACAGGGACATCTGCCACTGTAGAAGTGTAAGTCGACTAAGTGGGACCTGCACAGGGACATCTGCCACCTTAGAAGTGTAAGTCGACTAAGTGGGACCTGCACAGGGACATCTGCCACCTTAGAAGTGTAAGTCGACTAAGTGGGACCTGCACAGGGACATCTGCCACCTTAGAAGTGTAAGTCGACTAAGTGGGACCTGCACAGGGACATCTGCCACTGTAGAAGTGTAAGTCGACTAAGTGGGACCTGCACAGGGGCATCTGCCACCTTAGAAGTGTAAGTCGACTAAGTGGGACCTGCACAGGAGCATCTGAAGCTGTAGAAGTACAGGTAGAGTAAGAACTAAGAACTCTCTCACGATCTTTACTTTCATCCGCACCATCATTTTCACCAGCATTTTCACCGGGTTATCCCACTCTTACCACCACCTAGACAATTACCACCATCACCACCTTCATTAACATTGTAATTCTTTTATTGTTGCACCAACAGAAGCACGGGGATCACTATTGCAGCTGTCTTCTTTGCTTCACGCCTGAGGTAAAAATAGTACGTGCTCATGCAGCGAGCTTATGTGAAACAAACACACTATCAACCCCGATACTGGCATTGTTAGGGAACATCCTGAGAAGGGAACCCACGTCGTCACAACAACCACCATGTCACAGAAAGGCTATTGACCCTAGATAGGCTATGTGTCCCAGATAGGCTATGGGGTTCAGATGGGCTATGGTCTCCAGATAGGCTATGGTCTCCAGATAGGCTATGGTCTCCAGATAGGCTATGGTCTCCAGATAGGCTATGGAGTTCAGATATGCTAAGGTCTCCAGATAGGCTATGGTCTCCAGATAGGCTATGGTCTCCAGATAGGCTATGGTCTCCAGATAGGCTATGGTCTCCAGATAGGCTATGGTCTCCAGATAGGCTATGGTCTCCAGATAGGCTATGGTCTCCAGATAGGCTATGGTCCCCAGATAGGCTATGGGTCCCAGATAGGCTATTGGGCTCAGATAGGTTATGGTGCTGATATCTATGGGCCCCATATATACTATTGGTCCGAGAGAGGCTATGGATTTCAGAGAGGCTATGCGTACCACACATGGGGTCCAGAGAGACCATGAACCCCAGATATACTATGGGTCTAAGAGAGGCTATGGGCCTGAGATAGGATATAGGCTTCAGATAGATAGGGGCCCCAGAGAAGATATTGGCTCGATATAGGCTATGAGCCTCAGATAGGCTATGGGGCACAGAGAGAAGACCAATGAGAGGCCGATCTAAGATGGTTATGAGAAGAGCTACGGAAGACTTCTTCCTCTTCTTCTTCGTTCAGGTATTCGGTCATGCTAAATCTGGAGTCCCGTTGCCATGCCGACGTTCCCAGTCTTGTCTAGTTTTCAACGGCAGCCCTAGCTTCTGCCCCAGCTCTGCTGCTTCTGACCAGGTTTGGCGTCTGATTTCTTTTTGGCCTGGAAAGTCTTGCAGGACATATTCCGGGGGTCTGGTTTCCGGTTGCACATTGAGACTCGTTTGTGTAGTAAATATTGAGCCGGTTGGGGATTCCGTGGCGAAGTGGTTACTCCGTCGGCCTCGTGATCAGGTGGTGTAGGCTCGACTCCGGACTCCACCGTCTTTTTCAGGGGTGCTTGATACGGAGTCCCTTGCATCTCGTAGTCGCCCCCTAGTTGTCTTGTCCTTGACTTGCCACTGGGGTCGGGCGGCACGAGACGAGAGAGTGAGGATAAAAAGTAGCGCTGTTAATCCTTACTAAAAATATGGCTAGCGAAATGAATTATGCCGTCATCGTCTACGATGGACGGCGGCCTTAGCCTTTATTGAGCAGATTGAAGTGACCTAGTAGTCTTCAGTGTTCTATTTACAGGCGGAACAGTGTAGTATCATGCTGTCTTTTTAGTTGGTCGTTTTGGTCAGATCTACTGTTCACACCCATACCTTTTTGAACAGGATGCTGTAATGGCTGGGGGCGATGAGTGTTGTTCTCTCGGTACGGCACTGTATCGAGGAATCGCTCCATTTCGCTACCAGCTCTGGGCAGGGCATCAGCTCTCTTGTTTCCTGTAATCCCACAGTCGGATGGTAGCCACTGGAGGGCAGCTGTTGATGTTCTTTCGATAACTATTAGCTGAGTTCTAATTTCGGAAAGCTTGTGTTAATTTCTGGTGTTGTGTAAGGATTGTAGTAATGATCTGCAGTCAGTAAAGGGAACAAGCTTGGCTGGTGTTTATTCATTGGGTTTAGTAAGGCTTCCCAGTGACTGGAGAAGTGTCATGGATTTTGTCTTTAAATTAATGGAAGACGAAATGAAGACTATGAACCAGGGCTTGAGAACAGCCACGGACACAGGTCAAGTGGAGGAAGTTTGCTGCTGCTCGTAAGAGCGCCAACAGGCGTGATTGATCATTGATCCTTGTGTTAGTCATTCACGAAAGATATCGCAATATGTTGTTGTTCTTTCTAATGAGGCTGCTAGACAAATGCAGGTATACTAATGATGTACCAAAATAACAATGAAACAACTTCGTAGTGCCTTGTTGCTGTGCACAAACAACCAATGAGAATATAGATGACGGCTCCAAAACGGGCGGACAATAATGGTGGAGTTGATCTAATTTTAGATTCGAGATTTTGTGTGGGAGAATGAGACTTCCTGTCATTTGTTCAAGTAGAGGCATCCCATTTCAAACTAATTGTTCGCGTCCTTTTGTTTGTTGAAGGGGAATGTGAATAGTTGGTGAGGGAGGAGAGAGGAAGGAATAATAAAGTTGATATAAATGTACTTCCGGTGTCGATCCTGAGACACGTGCAGTGAGATTTCCGCGTGCGATATCAAAGCCGTCTACTTAGCATTGACGTGCGAGATCCGTGGCCCGTTAAGTGCGGTCTCCGAGATCAACCTTTGATCACTTGATGTCGACAAAAATGAAACGTGGACACGGAACTTAGAGAAACCGATTTGCCAATATCAGAACCAAGTCTGTCCGTTTATTCCTACAAAAACAGCAGCAACAACATCAGCCACAACAACATCAACCATAACAACAATAACAACAATAACAACTGCATAAATAGGCTTTGACCCAGTGGATCAACTGGGAGAAATTGATACAGAAGATCAATCATTATTACATTTCTACGTATCCACCCGGAGGACTTACTTGCAGTAACCTAGCTAGGAGTGGGGCGCGAAAGAAGGGGAGGGGGGTGGCCCGTCCTTGGAGGCATTTTGGTTTACTGCAACCAAAAGAAAGTAGTTAAAGCATTAGTATTTTCATGTTCTGGTGATCACTCTTCACGCAATCTTCCTTAGCAACCATTCTTTATTGAAATGTAACCACATCACCCCAAGTGGGCCGTTGGTCAAGGAAAATGTGGACCTAACACCATATTCCCAATATGCCACATTGGCGTGTTAACGGGGTATTTATTGCAAGGATGCAGTCTTGCAGCCGGTGTATATGATGTTATGCAGGAAAGATCACATTATACCTCAAAATATGTGAGATGCACAGATTATAACATTTTAAAAAAAAACAAAGAGGATAGAAGTGACTGTTATATAACGATTGAGGCGTCTCTCTTACAACGCTACACAAATTGTCTGAACCTCTGTATTCAAGCCTCAATGTGGATTCAGTTCTGGAAGATCAACGATTGAGATACTTTTTTTTTTATCTCCGGCAATTTAAGAAGAAAACAAAACTTCCTCAAGTCCGTTACCTTGAAATGGTTGTGAGGGAGCTTGTATGTCTCAATGATCACAGGAGCTAGCCCAACGGAAGTGGAAGTCTCCAGAAGGGTTACCCAAGTTGGATAGGTCATGGGGAAGGGAATAGACTAAACACGGACAACTCACCTAGAGTATAACAGGTTAGGTTAGGGCCGACCACCCATAAAATATAAGAAAAGTCAGTTACGAAAACATTGATAACAATGCAAAAGCAAAACGGCCTTGGTAAAGGAAGGGCTTTCGGAAACGAGAAGAATGACGCAGCGGAGTGAAAGCCACAAGGAAGCTCCACGGCTGACTGCCCTTCTCAATACCAAGAAGAAAACTAATATAGCGACATAGGATGTTAGAACAATGTACCAGACAGGTAAAATAGCCCAGATAGCTAAAGAGCTGAGGAATTACATATTGACAGTGCTAGGGCTGTGCGAAACAAGATGGACACAATCAGGACAGATGAGATTGACTACTGGGGAAGTGATAATGTATTCTGGAAACGAGGGAACGGATGTCCAACATACAGAGGGAGTTACACTGATGCTCTCCTGCGGGCGCTCATAAAGTGGTAGGCTATTACCAACGGAATCATGAGCGCAATCTTTAGAACCAGGAACAAACACATCAATATCAACATCATTCAGTGATATGCCACAACTAACGAGGCTGACGATGATAAAAAGAAAGAGTTCTACAACAAGCTGGAAGAGGTCCTTGACACGTAGAAAATAGATCTCAATTTTAATGGGAAACTTCAATGCTAAAGCGAGAGCAGACAACCTAGGCTACGAACAGATTATGGGTTGACAAGGCATGTGACAGATGAAAGAAAATGGAGAAATATTTGCAGAGCTAAAAAATGATAATTGGAGGAAACCTGTTTCCACATAAAAAGATACATAAGGTCACATGGAGATCTCCAGACCATGTAACAGAAAATCAGATTGATCACATATGTGTCAGTCAAGCGTTCAGAAGTACTCTATAAGATGTAAGAGTAAAGCGAGGTGCAGATGAAGCGTCAGACCACCACATGTTGCTGAAGACTTTGCCGCTGAAACTAAAAAGGAACCAAGTACAAGGCGCAAGGAGAACAAGATATAACGTACACTTATTGCAACACCAGGAGAAGAAGACAAAGTTTAGCTGAAAACTTAAAAACGGATATCAAATGCTTCAAGAGCTGTATGAGAATGAAAACAATGTACATTAATAGGATGTGGGACCAGGCTAAAGAGATGTTAAATAAGACATTTGAAGAAACTGGGATTCAAGAAAAACCAACACAAAGAATGCAACACAACAGAGACATTACATAAAATAGAAGAAAGGAAAAAGAAGAATGCTATACTTAACAATTGCCGAACCCGAGCCACCAAAGTAGAACACAGAATAATTATACTGTTACAGACAAATAGGTCAAGACAAGTATAAGAACAAATAAAAGGGAATATATTGACAAGCTGGCACATGTGACAGAAGAAGCAGTAGAGAGAGAAAATATGAGAGATCTCTACTCATTAACAAAGAAATTGGCAAATAGATATGACAGGCAAACCGATCAAAGAAGAAAAGGCAGGGTATTGATTTCAAAGAAGTCTAAACAGACCTCCACCACAAGAAGCACCAACCATATTACAAGTAGAGGAGACCCTGAACTTGGAGGGCAACCTACAAAGTAAGATATAAATCTTTAGGGCCATATCCAAACTCAAGAAAGGGAAAGCGTCAGGACCAGATGGAATAGCAACAGACGCCATAATGGCAGATATAGATAAGGCATCTGATACACTGCAAGAATTATTAAAGAAGATATGGGAAGAGGAGACAGTGCCAACAGAATGGAAAAAAAGACATCTGATTAAACTGCCTAAGAAGGGGGACCTTGCAGGTTGCAACACTTTTCGGGTATTACATTGCTGTCGGTGCCACCAAGCAAGATATTCAACAAAATCATCTTGGACAGATTAAAAACTGAAGTAGACGAAAAGCTCAGAGAGGAACAGGCAGGATTTCGCCAGAGAAGATCATGCACAGTTTATATAGCTACGCGACACATCATAGTAGAACAAAGCATTCAATCGAGATCATCCCTATACGCAAATTTTATAGGCTATGAAAAGACGTTTGACAGTGTGGAACGAAGTACTCTATGGCAACTGTTTAGAATCTATGGGATACCAGAGCAGTACACAACCCTCATCCAGAATATGTACAAAGACACAGTTAGTAGAGTGGTACACGAAGGAGTACTGACTGACAGCTTAGGTGGGTAAATAGGGGTGAGACAGCGATACCTACTTTCACCTTTCCTGTTCTTGTTGGCTATAGATTATATAATGAAGACATCAATCAAAGGCCCAAAAAACAGGTATTCAGTGAACACTATTGTCACAATTGGATCACCTGTACTACGCAGATGATCTGGTACTTTTGTCACACAGTCATAGTCAAATGCAAGAGAAACTTGATAGGGTGGAAAGAACAATCGGCCAAACTGAGATTGAATATCAACATGAAGAAAACCAAACTCCTTAAACTCAACACTAACAGCGAAGAACCAATCATGCTGAAGGGAGAGCAGTTGGAGGAAGTGGATACGTTTACCTATTTAGGCAGCACAATAGACACATCAGAAGGTACAGATGCAAGGATCAGAATTGAAAAGGCACGAGGGACATTTCTGACACTAAACAATATATTGAGATCTAGAAATATCAGGATTCACACCAAATTAGAATATTCAGCGCAAGTGTCAAGTCGGTATTGTTGTATGGAACGGAGACACGGAGAACGACCAAGGGCATACAACAAAGACGCCAGTCCTTTGTTAACAGATCAGTACGAAGGATAATGGGCATACAGTGGCAGGACATGGTGAGGAATGACGGCTTGTGGGAAAGGAGCCACCAACAGCTATTGGAACAACACATAAGCGAAAAATGGGGCTGGATAGGACATACGCTACGGAAGGCACAGTCTAACATAGCCAGACAGGCTCTTACATGGAATCCTTAGGGGAAAAGAGAAAGAGGTAGACCCAAAAAAATACGAGAAGAAGAGAATGTGAGAATGAGCTAAAACTAAATAATGACACGTGGAGAATAGGCAGAAAGAGAAGCCCAGGACCGTGTAAGTTGGCAAGATGTTGTCGAGGGCCTATGAGAGAAGAGACCAGGACCGTGTAAGTTGGCAAGATGTTGTCGAGGGCCTATGAGAGAAGAGACCAGGACCGTGTAAGTTGGCAAGATGTTGTCGAGGGCCTATGAGAGAAGAGACCAGGACCGTGTAAGTTGGCAAGATGTTGTCGAGGGCCTATGAGAGAAGAGACCAGGACCGTGTAAGTTGGCAAGATGTTGTCGAGGGCCTATGAGAGAGGAGCCCAGGACCGTGTACGCGTGCGAGATGATGTCAATGGCCTATACACCAAGAGGAGCGACGGGCTTTGATTGATTTAATGAATTTAAGAAAAGTTACGTAGAATCAACCCACCTATAATGCCTTAATTGGCACGATTAAGCCATTTGATTGGGTTAGCAAAGAGGGACTTCAAAATCCTCTCTAAAATAGCAAATTCAGCTCAGTTCAGGTGCCATCTCCGCATCGAAGGTCGGCTGCAATGAATCTCCAGTATACTCTATCTCTTGCCGTAATTGTGCAATATGAGAGGCTTTTTTCCAGTCCATCTCCTGATGTTATCCACCCACTTAAAGCGTTTTCTGCCCCTTGAACGACTGCCTTCCACCCTACCCTCCAGTATGGTCTTCAACATGTAGGTATGTCTTGTTATTTGACCAAAATACCGTAACTGTCTAACCCTGATTTTGGTCATTAATTCTCTTTTCACAACTCCGACTTTTGCAATACCTCCAAATTTGTTTTCTTCTCTTTCCAAGAAATGCGACCCAATCTTCTATATACCCACATATCCAAGGCTTCCAATGTGTTATTTTTTGTCCATGTTTCTGGGCCATAAAGTAGTGACGAGTATACATACCACCTGACAATTCTCCTTTTAAAATTCTGATTATCTGTTTGGATGTCAGAATGTGTCGCATGTAGTCGAATACCTTCTTGGTCATACCTATTCTCTTTCTGATTTCTTTTTCATAGCTGCCTTCTTCTGTTATTATATGACCTAGATAGGAGAAACTCTGTACCTGTTCAAGTAGTTGATCTTTTATTATTATCTGCATTCATGATTTCTTGTCACTTTCCCAATTATCACAGTCTTTGTTATCTTTATGTTTATGTCTAATACAAACTCTTGACTTATTGTGTATATTATTGTCACACGCTTCTGTAATTCTTGCTCACTTTTTGCCACCAAAACTGAATCATCCGCATACCAATTCCCTTTCTTGCAACCTGTCTTTATATAACAAATAAGCCAGGTACAAATTGGCAGCTGGGTTGACTGAAGAAGTTCATAAAGTGAATCGAACCTTGTACCTTTGTGTGAGAAGCGAGTTGTCTACCATTCTGCTACATATATGATATAGTTTAGCTCTTCTACATCAAAATGCACCAATTGTGTGTCTATTATTGTGTGTTTGTGGACAATGAGCATATCCGGTATGTCAAAACTCAGTACTAATAAATATTGGGAGACATATCAAGTAAGTAAGAACATTAATGAATCTTCCTCTGCTTATTATTTCTTCTTCTTCTTCATCTTCTACTACGGCGTTCGTCCTGAAAGGGACATTTGTGACGTAGTGTCGTTATTTACATCCGGACTGTGATTTCTGCGCATTTCAGCCCGCGCATCCGATTTAAACACAATATTTGGAATCGGGTTTGCCTTCCCTTTTCGATCCCTAATCTCTTAGCCAGGCTGCATAATTGGAGTCTGTTTACAGGGCCGCCAATTGGAGACGGAATGGAGTCGTTGTGAATTTTGGGTCACTGACCCTTATGCAAGCAGACAGCTATGAGTCGTTGGCTGCTGTCAGCTCATTCACTCGGGAACGGCGTGGGCTAGTGCTTAAGTGACATGACTCGCAACATGAAGGTTCGCTCCCCAATCACAGCACCGGTCGTTACTCTAGGGAAGCAAATCCTTAGAAAATGCAGGAGGAAGCAGACCCTTTCATAAAATGAATGCTGAAGTCGGATGCACTGGGCCAACAGGTGCAAAATAGAAACAAAGTGCAACGCACGCCGCCTTGTGGAATAGAGAAATAAGGCGAACGCCAAAAAAAAAATTTAAAAGTTCATTCACTGTTGTATCTTCGGCCCCTTATGATTTCTGAATATTATTTCTCCGATTAATCTTGTGTCTTTCCTTGTTTTTAGTTACCAGAATTGTTACATGGATACGCGAGAGGGAGAGAAGGATGGGGTAGGGGGGAGGGAGGAGGGGAGGGGGTATGCATAAATGATGTAACGGAGAAAATTTCACGTGAAACAAAAGCCAAATTAGAGCCCGCTGCGTTCTGTTTCCTGTAATACTGGTAATGAGTCCTGCAATGACCTCAAGATCTGACACTTCCGGGAAGTGTAGGGAAGATTAGAGTAGTGCTACTGGACGAAAGACTTGCAATTATGCAGTGGAATGCCGAGGGGGTGAGACCTAAGCAACTGGAATTAGAAAAGTTCCTGAAAGAGCAAGAAATCGATATATGTGGTTTACAAGAGACATACCTCACCAGCAATCACAGATTCTCAATAAAAGGATATGAAATCTTCCGACTGGACAGAAGATCGACCAAAGGGATAAGTCCTGACTGTCATCAGGAACAAGTACCCGGCCTGGGAAGTTCAGAGATCCAAGCTAGATGTACGCATGAAGAATATCAGACCAGGTACCCACCACTGGATGATTGTCGGGGACTTTAACAGTCTTTCTCCAAGCTGGGGGTACACAGACCTTAATGCCAAGGGAGAGGAGGTGGAATACTTTATGATAACCAACAAACAGCCTAGTCATGCTAAACAAACCTGACGACCCACACACATACTACTCTAGGTTCTGGAGGAAAACAAGTAATCCTGACCTCGCCATGGCTACAGATGAAATAGATAAGGTCTCGAGTCGAAGCATTTGTCAACAACTGGGAGACAGAGACCACAGATCAATAATAATTACCATAGAGGGAACAAAGAATACTCCAAAGGGTGACTCCCTCCCTAGATGGAACTATAGGAAATGAAATTGGAACCTATTTGCATCGTAGACTGACAGCTCTCTGTTGAAAACCAAAACCGGGCTAAAAACCATAAACTCTAAACTCCAAACCTTCAATAAGTGTGTTCTTGACGCTGCCAAGAGAAGTATCACATGAGGCTGCAGAAAAGACTACCAAACCTTCTGGACCCCAAAACTGAAAGAGTTTGCAAAGCGAAATTAGTATGTGTAGAGAAATCATGGAGACGAACCCAACAGAAAATACAATCTTGCACAATAAACAAAAGGCAGTCTTCATAAAAGAGAAGAAGAAGAGAATGAGAGAAAGCTGGCACAAACTTACCAGCTCTTTAGATCTGAAAACAGATACTACAAGACTGGAATCTTACCAAAACCCTAAACGGCGACAAGAGAGAGAGAGAGAGAGAGAGAGAGAGAGAGAGAGAGAGAGAGAGAGAGAGAGAGAGAGAGAGGCGGCTGTAGCAGACCTTATGGCCAGAACTTATCAGTAAGAAAGTGGGACGCAAGTTTCAAGATATAATTTTAAAAAGTAAGAACACAGATCAGATCATTAAAAAAAAACACACACAAAAAACCCATAGCACAGGCATTCCAACAGAGTTCACCCTACCAGAACTAGAAGATGAAATTTAGAAACTAAAGGAAATAAAAGTACCAGAGGCAAATAGTATCACAAATGAATTTCTCAAACACCTCGGTCCCATAAGCAAAAGGCTCCTTCTTGGAATATTTAACCAGAGCTGGCATTAGGGCACATTTTCGGCACTTTGGAAGGAGGCTTACATTTAACCTCTTCTTAAACCAGGAATAGATAACATTCAAACACAAACCTAAAAACTACAGGCTTATCAGTCTCCTTAGCTGTGTGGGGAAATTTATGGAAAGAATGATAAATAAAAGCCTCACCTGGAATATTCAGACCATCTCGCTACTCGCCTCGCCTCAAACAGGATACAGGCAGCAGAGGACCAATTAGCATATCTAACACAGGACATAGAATACGCCTTTCAAGAAAACAAAAATCTTCAAGCAAGTCTACACTGGTGCAATTAGATCAATCATGTAATATGCCTCTAGCACTTGTCAACAGTGGCCAAAACAAACACAGGAAAACTAGACAGAGTTAAAAATATGGGTCTCATAATTACCATTGGGGCATTGAAAAGCACTCCAATTATAGAGCTGGAAAAAGCAGCCAACATTGAGCCCCTTGAATTAAGGTGAAATATAAATCTTTTACTCAGTTTGAAAAACGAATGCGGTTACCTAATTTTTATCTGCCCCAGAAATTCCAAGAGAGAACAAAAAATAGACTACTAAAGAAAAGCTCCAACTATCTGGCCAGAGAAATCAACAGAAAACACGCATACATCCCTGATGCTCAAACAAAAAAGTGCGAAACACTCATTACAGAATTCTGGACACCAGGCCAAAATAATCTTGGAGGTTCCAGGGTTAACAAAGAAAAGTGAGCAGCCAGTAACAGAACAAAAAATCCACGTTCTACAGGAGCTCACGAGACAGTACCCTAGCAATACTTGGACACACTTTCTACAGGACCTCAAGAGACAGTACCTTAGCAACTCTTGGACACACGTTCTACAGGACCTCAAGAGACAGTATCCTAGCAACACTTGGACACACGTTCTACAGGACCTCAAGAGACAGTACCCTAGCAACACTTGGACACACGTTCTACAGGACCTCAAGAGACAGTATCCTAGCAACACTTGGACACACGTTCTACAGGACCTCAAGAGACAGTACCCTAGCAACACTTGGACACACGTTCTACAGGACCTCAAGAGACAGTACCCTAGCAACACTTGGACACACGTTCTACAGGACCTCAAGAGACAGTACCCTAGCAACACTTGGACACACTTTCTACAGGACCTCAAGAGACAGTACCTTAGCAACACTTGGACACACGTTCTACAGGACCTCAAGAGACAGTAACCTAGCAACACTTGGACACACGTTCTACAGGAGCTCAAGAGACAGTATCCTAGCAACACTTGGACACACGAGGACACAGATGGATGAACTCGGTGAGCGGTACAAGAGAAGGCAGTGGAATCGACATCGAACGCTCCTGTGGCGACATAGAAAATCAGTCCATAACAGCAAGGAGAAACTTGTACTAATTTCAGAGCTGAAACAAGAGCTGTTCCCGCAGCAACTCAGATTCGTATCAGTCAAAACATAAATACAAGGAAAATGGTCATTCTAACAGACTCCAGGGGTGTACTCCAAGCCATCTCAAGCCTCAAACAAGATAGACTCTCACATGAAATAAAATACAACATAGAATTGCTGTATCAAAAATCATATTTAGTCATAAAGTTGATTAGGCCCACTGTGGGATAACTGGAAACGAGAGAGCAGGTGAGCTTGCAAAAACCCGAAGTGGAGGCACGCAGACTTCCCGTCCACAGAGCTATAAAGAAGCGAAGACACTCATCAAACTATCTATGAGGACAGAATGGAGAGACTATCACAAAGAATCAAGCCAGAAAATGACAACATAGACAAACTTGGCAGAGGTGGGCAGACAAAGATCTTCAGACTCAGAACGGGTCATTGTAGACGCAAGGCCCGCCTACACAGAATGGGTCTCATAAACACCACCACGTGCGGTTATGGAACATCCAAGCAAACACCAGAACATTTTCTGCAAGAATGCCCAACCTATGCAGACCGAAGAAGCCAGTCTGGCCTTAGGGAGAGACCATGCTCGAAAAGTTGTGGGGGACCGGCGAAGATTTGAAACACAGTCTCCTTCGTGAACCTCACCGGACTAGAAGCGCAGCATCAGTTGATCGTGAACCTCACCGGACTAGAAGCGCAGCATCAGTTGATCGTGAACCTCACCGGACTAGAAGCGCAGCATCAGTTGATCGTGAACCTCACCGGACTAGAAGCGCAGCATCAGTTGATCGTGAACCTCACCGGACTAGAAGCGCAGCATCAGTCGATCGTGAACCTCACCGGACTAGAAGCGCAGCATCAGCTGGTCGTGAACCTCACCGGACTAGAAGCGCAGCATCAGTCGATCGTGAACCTCACCTGGCTAGCAGCTCATCATCAGTTTATTGATGCAGAAGAAAAAGAAGAAGCTGCAGTGGTCCTCGCCTTCCGCTGGACTATGATAACTGTGACCTCCCAAGCATATGGTAAAAAGCGTATAAAGAGTGTTGTGCATGGTGCTAGCTAACAAATTTACAATGTAAAACTACAGAAAACCTAACAGTAAAAACGTCTTAGCAGATATTTGATCCAGTCCGTCTGTAAGTAGGTCAGCTAGTTTTGACACTTCTTTACATTGAGCAATGAAATGGAGACTAGCCGCCAGTCCACCCCCTCCGCAACATACAACCCCCTCCCATCACGCCACCTCCACCCCGGCTGTAAATGATGCATTGGGACCGGAAGTAGCATTTGTCGTCTTCACAATGACGGCCATTGATTGGAAGTCTTTGATTACCGCTAGCTTCTGACCAAGTTCCCAATTCTTAATTTTCGTTAGACGGCAGCACTTACCAAGCATGACAGGAACACCGTAATGTGTCAGAACAAATCGGCCGGGCAGAGATTAGCCTTGCGGGATGGTTGCAATTTCCGTTAATCCGAAAAACCCCGTGATGCAATTTCCACAATCGCTAATGAGCCGAGAGAGAAAGGGAGAGAGAGAGAGAGAGAGAGAGAGAGAGAGAGAGAGAGAGAGGGAGAGAGAGAAACCACCAATTTTTGAATTGACATGCAATTACTCCCAACAAATGATGGATTTCCACATATGGACCAAGGTACCTCAATGAGGAGGCAAGAATAGAACCACTGCACCGTACCGTGTTAAAACGGAAAAGTAGGATTGTGCGTTGAGCTGGGAACCCAATCATTATATATGGGACACAAAAACAACAGCCACAAGAACGCATTCAAGGTTTAACTCTGGCTTCCTGGAAGAGCGCATGTGGCAGTGGTGCTGTTAGACTCTTATTGAAATGTACAGCGTCATATATATATATAGGTCCGAGTGGTTCTCCGAGGTCTTTGTGTATGACAAGGACAAGAATAGCACAACTGCCACACAGGGAGGAGCATGTCGTAAAAGGAGACTAACTGTGTGACATGGCATAATACCGGCCATGGTTAGGTGGCCTGTTTAAAGCAGCATAGATGGCACCTAACAGGCTGCAGGTCTACTTTGCTCTAGTGTTTGATTCCATTAAGATGGATTTGCATATCGGTTAACCACTCTCCGCGGAGCTTGTCCCAACGCAGCTGAGGAATAAGCTGCTCACGCCTAGTCCACAAAGCAGGAAATCTCTCCTCCCGGTTAAATCTAGATCATACCAGAGCTGGGACCTGCAAAGGGACATCCTGCCCTGTAGAAATACAGGTCGACTAAGAACTAAGAATATATATATTAAGGCAAAGTTAAGGCAAAGTTAAGGCAAAGTTAAGGAAAAGGCCGCTGTCCATCGCAGACGATGATAGCATAATTTATTTTGCCAGCCCTATTTTTTAGTAACGATTAACTGCGCTACTTTTTTTCATCACTCTCTTGTCTCGAGCCTCCCGACCTCAGTGGCAAGTCAAGGTCAAGACGACTAAGGGACGACTACGAGATGCAGGGAGCTCCGCATCAAACACCCGTGAAAAAGACGGCGGAGTCCGGAGTCTAACCCACGCCACCTTGATCACGAGGCCGACGGCTTAACCACTTCGCCACGGAATTCCGGAATCTATATATATATATATATATTCTTAGTTAGTTCTTAGTTGATATATATATATATATATATATATATATATATATATATATATATATATATATATATATATGCGGACAAGCGCCTGCATATTCATTCATTCATTAACTCCTTAATTACTTGATTCACTTTGCTGTTCCAATGTGACACATAGATCTCCAGTGCAGGTAGCCTCTGGAAAAGAAAGCCTGTTTTTAAGCATTTCTAATGAGCCACCTCCTTGTTTCAAAGGGAGGCATATGATTTCATTACAGCTGGTTCCTTTCCAGGAAGCCTGAATCCGAGCTTTATCAAGGGCTAATTATAGCAGAATGTGTGTTTCCGGACACTTCTTTTCTTTCTTTTCGCTTTTTTGTCTGTTTGTGGCTTTTAGAGTCAGGCTATGAAGAGGTTTCTTGCCCGGCCCTAGTATGTTGTTCGTACACGAGGAGTTTCACTGCTTCTGTAATTTCTGCTATTCATCTTCTAAGTGGACTGCCCCTGGCTTTTAATACATTGTATCTTTATATCATTGCTTTCTGAAGGATACTATCTGGCGTTTCACGTGGCCGCACAATTTGGTTTGCTGTCTCTTTATAAGGTCTAGCACTGGTGTTGTCCCTAGTTGTTTCATAATATTTTCGCTTCTGATGCTATCAATTCTTGATGCTCGAAACATTCTACACAAGCATTTCTGAACTCAAAGGAGAGAAAAGAATAGTAGTGTATCCTGTCGGACATATAGTAGCGACTATGGAGAGCTGGACGTTGCGATTTATATTCCTTTTTGTAAAGTATACCCATAGGAAGAACATGAAAACCATATACATGATGTACTTACTATACGGTAGAAGGGAAGATGAGAAGTAGTTTGTACTGTATATGTAAGTTTAATTACGAGCGTGTTCAAATGAAACCAGACCAAATTGTGGCTGACGAGTTCAATGTGGGATCTTAAAAAAAAAACGCAGGCAGTGAGAGCATGGGATGTTCGCTATACTTGACTGTTATAGTTCACGGGCTTTTCTGACCTGTCTCCGTTGTTCTGCTTCAGCCTTTTTGGAAGTCTCGCATGACGCTGCTCCTCTACGGAGAGCGGTGTGCCAGGTTGTGCGGTCTTGCGCGGCATCTTCTCATTTTTCGTGATTAATACTGAAGGAAATTCGCACATTAGTGCTGAATCCAGATTCATTACGCAGGTTGACCCAAAACTCACAACAACGCAATTCACCTTAGAAAATAAGACGAAAAACATAATTTGGCAAATATATACATTCAGGTATACCACCCTGACACACATGGTTATCTAGAACATCATCTTGTGGCATGTCACATGTCATTGACGACTAATTCCATCCACATCCATTTCCAATTCTCTGTTCTTTTCTTATCTAGATTATCATTCCATCCATCTCAGATGCTCTTTCTTGATCTCCCTTAACCTCACTTACTCTCCATCTTTTCTGCTGTTCCAAGACTTTCCAGGCCCACCCGTATGCAAGTAACCACGCCTTCTTGATTTGTTGGTTAACAGTGATCGCGTACAACGCCCTCTTGTATTGTAACGTATCCTCAATGGGTTATCTCAGCTCGCCTAGCTCCAAGTAACATTATTCTCAGGAATCATATTTCTGTTGCCGTGAGGAATTTCTTTGTTTGTTTATTCATTATCCAGGATTTGCACCCATAAAGTAATTTTGTTTCCTCGTAATACTATAAGATTATCTTACCTTCTCCCCCCCCCCATCTCTCTCTCTCTCTGTCTGTCTTACACTGTCTCAGACTTGTTTGTTAAAAATGTTCGCATTTAGTGATACTGCAACCTTCTCGTTTGGCGGATAGGAATTTCTTTGAAGTGTCACTCAAGGACCGCCGTTGTGGAAGGTTAATAGCTTGTTGGGTCAACAATGATACGTTTTTGGCTTGTATGGATCACTGACATGTCGGCATGTCACATGAAAATGATTGCTTAGTTGATATATTAAAATACAGTAAGGTAAATGTGGTACCTATAGCAGAAACTGCCGAAAGGGATGAATTGTTAGATACTTCACTGGACTAGTTCTGTGTGTCTTTAATGGCGCTGTCCTATCTTCTCTCTCAGATTTCGACAGCGTGCTGCCCAGATTTGTGAATTTATCTACATTTATCTGAACATCTGTCAGTCTCGATGATGAGGTGGCAAGCAGAATAGCAAGGGCCAGCGTGGTCTTTGGTAGAATGCGCTCGATGGTGTGTGAACGTCGTGGTATCAGCGTCAAGACCAAACTCAAAGTCTAGCGTACCACCATCATTCCAACCCTACTCTACGCCTGCAAAAGCTGGACTGTATGCTCTGGACATGCAAGGAGGTTAAACCACTTTCACACAGGTTGCCTGAGGCGAATATTCCACATTCGATGGCAAGATTGTGTCACTGACACCAAGGTTCTCTCGATGGCTGACATGCCCAATATCCATGCACTGCTAGAAAAAGCACAACTAGGATGGACCGGACACCTCGTCCGTATGTCAGACCAACGGTTCCCAAAGAAGCTTCTCTACGGCGAGCTGAGAGAGGGATGGCGCGAGAAAGGGCGCCCACAGAAACGTTTTAAAGACAGTCTGAGGGACTCACTGAACAGTTGTAAGATATATATCACCACTTGGGAATGTCTTGCGCAAAATAGATCTAGCTGGAGAAACGCAGTATCATCGAGGACCACCATATTGTGAAAGCCCAGAGCAGACACGAGACCCCGAAATCATGAGCAGCGGAATACCATCACCTTCTACAGACATCGTGTGCACGTTATGCAGCAGATGTTTTCGTGCCCGCACTGGACTGTTCAGCCACATGCGCACCCACACCCGAGATGGAAATCTGTGACAAGGATGATGTCGGCCGTCCTCATCGACAATGATGGACAGCTATTATTATCTTCTCTAATTTTGGTAACAAAGTAATTTTGATTGGAATTATTTTTCAAGGCTGATCTAACCATGATAATTTGAAGCAGTGATTTTTTTAGTTCTGATTTGTGATCTAATGTGTAAAATTTGAAGCAGTGATTTTGTCAGCTCTGATTTGTGATCTAATGTGTGAAATTTTAAGCAGTGATTTTGTCAGCTCTGATTTGTGATCTAATGTGTGAAATTTTAAGCAGTGATTTTGTCAGCTCTAATTTGTGATCTAATGTGTGAAATTTTAAGCAGTGATTTTGTCATCTCTGATTTGTGATCTAATGTGTCAAATTTGAAGTAGTGATTTTGTCATCTCTGATTTGTGATCTAATGTGTCAAATTTGAAGCAGTGATTTTGTCAGCTCTGATTTGTGATCTAATGTGTCAAATTTGAAGTAGTGATTTTGTCAGCTCTGATTTGTGATCTAATGTGTACAATTTTAAGCAGTGATTTTGTCAGCTCTGATTTGTGATCTAATGTGTCGAATTTGAAGCAGTGATTTTGTCAGCTCTGATTTGTGATCTAATGTGTCAAATTTGAAGCAGTGATTTTGTCAGCTCTGATTTGTGATCTAATGTGTAATATTTGAAGTAGCTACTTTGTCAGGGCTGACCTGACGAGGATAATGTGAAGCAGCGATTTTCTAAGGACTGACCTCACGAAGACAATTTGAAGTAGCTATTTTGTAAGGGCTGATCTGCGATCGGACGAAGACAATTTGAAGTAGCTATTTTGTAAGGGCTGATCTGCGATCGGACGGGGATAATTTGAAGCAGCTATTTTGGTGGGGATATTTCTGAGGATAATATTTTGATGGAGTTATTTTGATGGGGTTATTTTTATGATACTATTTTGAGAAGGTTATTTTCACGGAGCCTTTTGACGAATATATTTTTATGGTGTTTCTTTGATGGGGTTATTTTGACAATAATTTTTTGATGGGGCTATGTGACGATAATATTTTAATGGAGTTATATTGACAATTATATTTATGGGGCTATTTTGACGATAACATTTTGATGGTGTTATTTTGAAGATAATATTTTTATGGGGCTATTTTGATGAGTTCGTTTAGTCTAGAATATAGTTAGGCAGGAATCAGCATGCATTACACTGTAACAATACGTAGGGTCGTCACACGTTACACTGGGTTAATATGTAAAGAACACGCACGCTTGCTATGTATTACAAATTAAGGAACATTACTCGTGACTCTATGATAACGTGAAGCGTGCAATGTTTTGATAGGTAAGGAACATAAACAGGTAGGGAAGATAAACAGGTAGAGAACATGAACAGGTAGGGAACATAAACAGGTAGGGAACATGAACAGGTAGGAACATAAACAGGTAGGGAACATGAACAGGTAGGGAACATAAACAGGTAAGGAACATGAACAGGTAGGGAACATAAACAGGTAGGGAACATGAACAGGTAGGAAACATAAACAGGTAGGCAACATCACATTTACAGTGGGATAACAGGTAGTGAACATCCACCTTACAGTGTGATAACAGGTAGGGAACATCCACCTTACAGTGTGATAACAGGTAGGGAACATCCACCTTACAATGTGATAACAGGTAGGGAACATCAACCTTACGGTGTGATAACAGGTAGGGAACATCCACCTTACAATGTGATAACAGGTAGGGATCATTACATTTACAGTGTGATAACAGGTAGGGAACATCCACCTTACTGTGTGTATCTGTTTCTGTTTCTAAGAACCGACGTCGCTGCACTTCGGTCATCCCCATAGGTGCTCAGTTTCTCTCATCAAATGGCGCAGGGTATGGATGCTGATGGTCCTTGTAGGTCGCTGGTTATACACTCTCTGCTCTGCCCTCTCATGCGCCCTATTCCACTCGAACCTCGTGTAATGTCGACAATTTGTAGCCCGTGGATTGCTGATTCATCTATTGCGGTGTATTCATCTAGCAGGCGGTCATTAATTAATTTCAAAATGTCACTTCTATCCATCACTAATGTGCCCATGATTAGAGCTTGTGGAGCCATGATATCAGCTCTTTCATTGCCCTGAACCCCAGCATGAGCAGGACAGTAGATCAATGTCAACCCTTGGAGGTTTGAGGCCTCAACAGCTGCTATCCATTCGTACCTAAGCCATCCCTTCTGTACTTTCTGAAGTACGGCTTGTGCGTCTGTCACGATGACTGCTTTTGTTATAGACGTCTCAGATATCCATTTCAGTGCTGAGGTCACTTCTTCCATCTCCATTCTCAAACATGTATGTCCTACTGCGCTCAGCAACGACCTTTCCTCTCACTTTAGCCGAGAAACCTCAGTCTGATGTCTCAGTGCGCATCTCTGTTTTCAGCTGGTCCACCTCGTACTCTGCTCTCCCTTTGCTCCATTCTCTGCATTTCTTACCTAAGGTTATGATAACTCTTTGGTACTCTGTCACCCTATCGCTAGTGGAGACCCATTCTTCCCCTTTAGTTATCGTCTCAGCTGGAGTGACGTGTCCGATTGTTGTCTATGCCTGTGCCATCCATGACGCCCCTCTCTTGATTCTTGATCCCTTGATGTCTAAGATACTACTGTACATAAATAGCCGCGAGTCTGTGGTGACACGCATATAGGCTTTGACGTGTCAGTTTATGACTGGATATCACCGATAACAATCCCAAAATGTACTGCGTCATCATAATCGGGGTATCTCTAGTGCAGCCCAGAACCAGTCGCATACCTTCATTCTGGATGAGGTCCAACATTTCACACTGTGTTCTTGATAGTGTGAGGATGCCCAGTCCGAAATCGATAACAGACAACACGACTTGGCGAAATAGGATGAACAGGTGGTGTTGTTCCAAGTCGGCTCCAGCCATGGTCTTGAGTGCTCCTAACCATCGCTTACATCTTTGTACGATGTGGTCAACATGGTAATTATAGGAGAAACTGCGATCAAATGTCACTCCGAGGTATTTCAACCTGTCACACCTATCAATGGCGCAACCATCAAATGTAATTCTCGGGAGTTCAGTCTTTACTATGAAATTATTCAAAAAGCACCACATCATGCAGGCCTTGTTCGTATTGATCTTGGAGCTTGCGTCGCTGCACCACTGTGAAATTCCTTGCAAGGTTTCCTGTATGTCTTTGACCAACTCTTGCCTGTCTGAGCCAGTCCTGTACGTTAGGATGTCATCGGCAAATGTCAACGTTCGCCCTGTCCTTGTGGGTTGAATATTAGCCACTTTTATTGTGTAGACGTTGAATAGCACCGGTGAGAGCGGAGACCCATGAGGTAGTCTTGGAGATATTAGCCTCGTTTCTGATGTCTACGATCCCACGCGTAGTGCAACTGTTCTTTCCATCAGGGCAGCTGATATCCAACTAACCAGCCACGGGCTTAAACCACCCTGTTTCAGACATATAATTAGTCCTATAATCGACACAGCTGTATTCGTCTTCCAGGTCGATTGCCACAACGACTGTTTCTTGCTTTGACTGAAACCCTTCGTACACATCTTACGCGAATGTTCCAGCGTTAGCCCAGGTCTCCTTCACTGTTCTATAGCTGCCCAGCGCATAGGGTAGAATGTGCTCCCGTTTTAGGTAGGCCATTATTTTCCTGGCCACTGTCTTTTCGAGCAATTTGCCATATACATTTTGTATGGTGACTATTCGATAGCTGTTGAGAATCGTCTGGGCAACATATCGACTGAAAAAACAACGCAGACCCTTCTCTTCGTCTGGGGGATTTCTGTGGTGTCTTAAATGCGCTGGCTTGTAGCCTTTTCATTCATCTTCCAATGCATGTGCACTTTTGGAGGGTATTATCATTACCCACACCTGTAATGAGCTTCTCCCATCGCTCGCTTTTGAACTCAGTGACATTTCCGCACTCCTTTGACCTAGGACTAAAGTCAGCTGCTACGAGGGACTTTTTGCTCTGCGACTGACAAGTCTGATAAAAACTCCCACTTTACGTCCTCGAAGAGGTGATCTAGGTGAGTGTATACGTTGTAGATTCTCCATTCTTGGTGGTCGATTGTTTCTACAATCTCTTGTAGCTCGACATCCTCAGTTTGACAGGTGCTAGTATCTATCCATGTATGGGCAAGCTCTTGCTTCACATACATCGCCAGTCCACTTTTAACGGGTCCGCATGGATTACTGTAGCACCTGGTGGTCCGCATGGATTACTGTAGCACCTGGTGGCCCGCATGGATTACTGTAGCACCTGGTGGCCCGCATGGATTACTGTAGCACCTGGTGGCCCGCATGGATTACTGTAGCACCTGGTGGCCCGCATGGATTACTGTAGCACCTGGTGGCCCGCATGGATTACTGTAGCACCTGGTGGCCCGCATGGATTACTGTAGCACCTGGTGGCCCGCATGGATTACTGTAGCACCTGGTGGCCCGCATGGATTACTGTAGCACCTGGTGGCCCGCATGGATTACTGTAGCACCTGGTGGTCCGCATGGATTACTGTAGCACCTGTATCCTGGACACTTGATGGCAACATTCTTCTACAAGCAGGTAACTTGGATCATGAAGATGTCGAAACCGTACACCAATTTTTGGAGAATGACTTCGGGTTGGGTGGCGATGCAGCAATTCCAGTAGCCTATACGGACATTTGTTAACCCAAGCCTATCTGACTTTCTTCGACATTATCTCTTTACGGCTCTTTTCTTTCTTTTTCTCCTCTTGTCTCCCCTTCCTCTCCGTCTGCATCCACCTTCCTTTTACAGTGTGATAACAGGTAGGGAACATCACAATTACAGTGTTGGTTGAGATAACCTGAGGTAAATCGGGATGCAGGCACTCTGGTCTTACCTCCCGTGAGACCATCGGTCGTTTGAAACTTGCGAGATTTGATCACTTACCGTTTCCGTTGTTCTCCGTGAGAAGCGAGTACCTTAACCTCTTGACTACAGCGACTCCTACAAATAGTCTGGTACTACTTTACGACTACAAGTGTTTTCGTCGGGGACATAGACCAACATGGATGCATAGACCGAGCGAACCACAAAGTAATTAAATGCGGGAATTCGTTAGGTATTTTCCTTTGTGTTGTGCTTGCCTTTTGCGAAGACATTGCGTCCTTAACGTAGATTAACTCATACTTCTGATCAGATGTGGTTACTGAGGAATACGTATTTATGTTATGATAATATTATCATATACGGGAATTGTATTAATGAGGAGCGTGTGACCGAATGGTTTCGATGCCTGATTACCGACAAGGAGGGTAGGGGTTCGAATCCCCGGTACCGCATACGATGTTTTTCGGTTAGGGGTGAAATGAAGAATTATAGCCAGCACATGATGTGGCGAAGCGGTAGTCCTCAGCCTAAAAAACCCTCGACTACACCAGCACACGACGTGACAGCAGTGACTAGCGGCCTGTAGTCCTCAGCCTAAAAAACCAGCGACTATCCCAGCAATAAGAAAAAGTCTTATGACATATGACAGTCTTTACTGTCATTCTGATGCTGTCAGTCTGATAGCTGTAATGTAGTATCTTGAGCATCCTTTCCAGACCAGAAGGATACTCCCCATTCCAAGTCGTTTTGTCTGTTCATGGCCCAGTAGTTGTGTAGCACCCTGATCGCCTACATATATGGGGAATCACTAAGCGCTGTCGTTGCGATGTTTCGTCCCATTGATGAGGTCCATCGGTAAGATTTATTGGGTTAGTGAACAAAGGCCCCTTTGCTCTGCAATCGCCACTCACTGTAATACTATGTTTTTATACCACTTCCGA
The DNA here is from genome assembly GCA_036924085.1 of Ariolimax columbianus. Lineage (NCBI taxonomy): Eukaryota > Metazoa > Mollusca > Gastropoda > Stylommatophora > Arionidae > Ariolimax > Ariolimax columbianus. Next base: position 53,405,408 of record JAVGWX010000002.1, on the reverse strand, counting down.
TAGATAAAACAAACAAAAAAACATGCCGTAGCGATGTTTTGAAACGTACTCCTCGATCTCAAAGACTGACTTACAAACCACTCTACCAGTTGCTCTTCTAAATGGAGAAGGGCACTTGAAACGGACAAATATTACACACCAAATGGTTATAGCCGTTAACGCCTCTCTTAAGTCTGACCTGGTCACATTAGCACGTGTCCGCTGGGAGCGAGACTCAGCGCTCGCCCTTTCAGTACTGGGGACACGTGCAGCTATTCCCGATCGCGCCCCATGCACTTTCTGTCTGTCCATTCATGGTGTGCCTTGTTCTGGGTAATGACTCAGATAAAAGCCCGTCTAATGACTAGAATATTCCAGAACTGCCGTTGTCTCCCCTCAGTGATATCGTCTTTGCTGAACAGAACTCGCGCACGACGCCCTCTGGGTTTTCGTTAAGCGTCCTATCATTGAGACAACTAGTTGTACTTTTGTTGTTTGTTGTTGTTGTTGTTGTTATTGTGATAATGGAGGCAGAAATGGGTACTTGTGTCTTAATTCATCTCAAACAGAGTTCCTTGGGTTCCAATCATACGTATTTGACAGCTGATTTCTGTTGCGGGACATTCCATTTTGGGTTAAGGGTAGGACAGGTCGATTTAATTTCATTTTAAATAAAGAAGTAACAACTTAGATACAGAAAAGTGTGTAGAAAAGATGGTTATATTCAGTTTTGCTACAAATCTTATAGGAGAACGTAGGGACAAAAATGGACCAGAATGAAATTTCTAGGCTGACGGATTGAAATAATTGGACGACCAAACACGACAATTTTAATTATTGAGGTGGCAAGAATTAAACAATGTCGACAAGAATGGCGCTGAAAGCGTCCATGCTATTTACTTTGATTCGTCGACGTCACATGAATTCGCACATGTGCCAATCAAGCATGCGCCTTTGTGTGCTATTTTGGCGCTTGTTTCTCTCCTTTGCCGTTCTCCACGAACGTTCGATGCATTAAGTATGAGTTCCAGTGGTATAGTTATGTTGACTGAGACATATACTGTTTGATGATTAAATAGGTTTAATGTAAAGCCCGTTGCATGTGCGATTTATGGCCACCTACAGTTAAAAAGTGGACTATTCTGTAACGCCAGAACCCCCCCCCCCCCCCCAAAAAAAAAAAAAACACAAAAAAAACAACAACAAAAAAAAAAACAATCCGGTGCTAAAAATAGATCTTTCAGTTGTTTGGGGTGAATTAAGATGCAAGTACCCAGATATGTAGCTGGGATGGACTGTACGATCCAGGTAATGTCGTTCAGTTTTGTTGTTGTGGCGGTAGTAGTCGTCTTTGTGTTCCATGATTATGAGGAGATTAGAGACGGGATTAGTATTGACTATAACACTCTGATTAACTGTCCCTCAGTCTTGTTATTGTTGTGTTGGCAATGGTGTTACATGGTGATGGTGGATGTAGCTATAGTGAGGGTGACAGTGGTGTTCCATGGTGATTGTGTATGTAGCCATAGTGAGGGTGACAGTGGTGTTCCATGGTGATGGTCGCTGTAGCTATAGTGAGAGTGACAGTGGTGAAATTAGAATTAACTACCCGAAACCGTTAAGCCACTCACTCACTGACTCACTCACTGACTGACTGACTCACTTGTAACAGTTCCAGCCGGAGCATGAGCGCTTAGAGCAGCGGTGATGTTGTCAGCGACTCTGAGAACAAAGATACCTGAATGTGTGCCAAGGTCACTCTCCGTCTCGACACTATGCCAAGGTCACTCACTGTCACTAAGTCAACAAAGGAAAACGGGGTTGGGGGAAAGAATTTCTTTAGTACAGGTAAAGGCTAGGTGCTGACCACTGGCGTTCCGATTTGGGTAGTGGATGAGTAGTGACAGAGAGAGGCCAGCAGAACTTGATGAGACATTTTGAGTGACAGGAGTTCAGAGTGATTTGTTCCAATAACGACTAAAGGTGAGTAAATCAAAACTTGATGATGGCTCGAGCAGACATCCCCCACAGGTCGACTGGATAGCTCTGATACTGCTTGAGATTATATAATACTAGACAAAGTTTAACTCAAGCAGACTGACCATGCAGAGATATATATATATATAGAGAGAGAGAGAGAGAGAGAGAAAGAGAAAGAGAGACAGAGAGAGAGAGAGTGTCTGCATTTAGCTAGGAGTTTAGCTCGCCGACTTTATAGAAGGGCGATTGATAGGCTGTTTGACGAATGTTAGTGAGATAGTATGGAATACAGGGTTTGCTGAACCAGCATACGCCCTTGAGTCTTGGCCAGTCGCTCTATAAGGTGTGTGTTGAGCGCCCTCTGTCTAGAGGTAATCTGAATGTGTGTTGTACGTGCAGGACACCTTGTCAACGATGTGTATTCTGAAGAGTTACGCGAGTGTACAGATCGACTAGGAGAGATCTGGATGTGTGTGTGATGTGTAGACACCGAGGGAACAATATATGTTCTAGAGTGTGTGTGTATTCATAGATCGATTGTGTGTGATCATATGTGAGTATACATTGAATATATTGAATGAATAATGTATAGATCACCCGCCTGAGGGGATATGAGTGTGAGTGAATGCACAGAATACAAACGTGAGGACGAGTTTTTGAGAGTGTGTTGAGAGTGCAGATAAGGGGAGGAGAGTGTGCGGCTAGAAATAGGCTGGGGTAGTCTGGAGCAACATCAATAGCTTATGCCTAGAAACTCCGTGTATCTATTTGGTTGGGATTGTATTTCTTGTATTGTTTGTAATCACATTGCACTCACTGTAATAGTTTGTTGTATGAGTATGATGTAATAAATATGCCACCTTATGTGTGCTATGTTATGAATGATGTGGATACATGTGGTAACATTCTAGATAAAATAACCCCAGTGAAAACATGGACTTTGCTACACACTCACTCACTCATTCCCTCACTCATTCCTTCACTTACTCACTCATTCACTCACTCACTCCCTCATTTACTACCTCACTCACTCACTCACTCACCCACTCACTCGTTTTGCAAATTACACATACTTGTTTTACAATAATACCGATTGGTAGTTTGTGTCTTTGCGTGTGCATGTCTGCTCAGACTTGTCTATGCGTGTATAGTTGATGTTTCTGTAGCATCAATGGTTAATGTAGTGTTGGACTTGGCTCCATGGTCAATGGTCGTCCTGTCTCATACACCATTCAGACACGCCACGAAACAACGTACGTTTGTGTCAATCAATCAGTCTCGTCGTCTTCGTCATTGGTTCTGAATAGAACGTCGTGTTAACGCCGTGTCGTTGGTTACAGACACGCCCCCAATATCTACGCCTTTCGAACGACACTTCCGGTTTCAGCGCGGCACATTTTAAAAATCGAGTTTGCCTTTTCTGTTTAGTCTTTATCTTTGCAGCAGCATGTAAACTGTTTTTGGGAAAACATGCTACACTGTAAACTGTACACTTGTTACTGTAAGTTGATTGATGTGAGACCATGTTACACTGTAAACTGTACCATCTGTTACTGTAAGTTGATTGATGTGAGACCATGTTACACTGTAAACTGTACCATCTGTTACTGTAAGCTGTTTTGTGTGAGACCATGTTACACTGTAAACTGTACCATCTGTTACTGTAAGCTGTTTTCAGTGAGACCATGTTACACTGTAAACGATTCCATCTGTTACTGTAAGTTGATTGATGTGAGACCATATTACACTGTAAACTGTACCATCTGTTATTGTAAGCTGTTTTGTGTGAGACCATGTTACACTGTAAACTGTAGCATCTGTTACTGTAAGCTGTTTTGTGTGAGGCCATGTTACACAAAAACTGTACCATTATTTACTGTGAAACAGAAAACGTTTCATCACAAACATCACTGGAAGAGGCGTTGTTGAGGCTGTAGACGACCAAGTCCTCCCGCACCTAACCTCCAGTTTTGCCAGTTATTTGAACGTGAACATGTCACGGGTCACGTTCATCAACCTCAAGGACGCTCTCAAGATCAAGTATTGGTCCATCAATCTGAACCCCCCATCAAACCCCCATATCCACTTGCAGGGCTCTTGATGCTAGTGTGCTGGCACATGAACGCTTTCATTGAAGTGTTTCTCACATATTGTACTGACTGACCGGGCCGTACCCTACAGCTAACACATCAACCTATTACACCGTTTCGTGCTCAGCCTGGCCCAAATCAGATTAAAGCATTTACGATAATATTGAAGAAATAAATTCCATGGAGTGTTGAGAAATGTATTTCCCGCTGGAAGATAACAATGTAAAACTTGAAAAGTTTAATTTTCGGCTTCATCATCTCTTCTCTATGATCTATACTCCATCATCTCAACTCTTTGGTGTATACTCCATCATCTCATCTCTATGATCTATACTCCATCATCTCAACTCTTTGGTGTATACTCCATCATCTCAACTCTATGATCTATACGCCATCATCTCAACTCTTTGGTGTATACTCCATCATCTCAACTCTATGATCTATACTCCATCATCTCAACTCTATGGTGTATACTCCATCATCTCAACTCTTTGGTGTATACTCCATCATCTCAACTCTATGATCTATACTACATCATCTCAACTCTATGGTGTATACTCCATCATCTCAACTCTTTGGTGTATACTCCATCATCTCATCTCTATGATCTATACTCCATCTTCTCAACTCTTTGGTGTATACTCCATCATCTCAACTCTTTGGTGTATACTCCATCATCTCAACTCTTTGGTGTATACTCCATCATCTCAACTCTATGGTGTGTACTCCATCCTCTCAACTCTAACACCTATACTCCATCATCCGATAATCTCAACTTTATCCTCCCATCATCTCAACTCTATGGTGTATACTCCATCATCTCAACTCTTTGGTGTATACTCCATCATCTCATCTCTATGATCTATACTCCATCATCTCAACTCTTTGGTGTATACTCCATCATCTCAACTCTTTGGTGTATACTCCATCATCTCAACTCTTTGGTGTATACTCCATCATCTCAACTCTATGGTGTGTACTCCATCCTCTCAACTCTAACACCTATACTCCATCATCCGATAATCTCAACTTTATCCTCCCATCATCTCAACTCTTTAATGTATACTCCATCATCTCAACTCTATTATCTATACTCCATCATCTCAACTCTTTGGTGTATACTCCATCATCTCAACTCTAACACCTATACTCCATCATCCGATAATCTCAACTTTATCCTCCCATCATCTCAACTCTATTATCTATACTCCATCATCTCAACTCTATGGTCTATACTCCATCATCTCAACTCTATGGTGTGTACTCCATCATCTCAACTCTATGGTGTACTCCATCCTCTCAACTCTAACACCTATACTCCATCATCCGATAATCTCAACTTTATCATCCCATCATCTCAACTCTTTAATGTATACTCCATCCACTCAACTCTATCAGCTATGTGCTCGTAATTATTATAATTTCTGTAGTTCTTGTTACCTGTAAAATCAGCCAGTCAGTAAGTGAGTCAGTGAGTCAGTGAGTCAGTAAGTCTGTGAGTCAGTAAGTCAGTGAGTCAGTAAGTCTGTGAGTCAGTAAGTCAGTGATTCAGTAAGTCTGTGAGTCAGTGAGTCAGTGAGTCAGTAAGTCTGATGTCTATTTCGTTTTCGAATTCCCTAATGCGACCTATTGTTCGTAACCGGTTTCGTCTGGTTAATGCATGTATAATACTGCAAAAGAATAGATCCACGGTAACCTCCCAAGCACGCCGTAATAGGCTACTAAAAAACCATCAACCTCATAACCTAACACCGTTGCTACAATGTCGTCATCCCAAACTCTCGCGTACAGGCTTCCTGTAAAAGGGTCAGCTGTAGTAGTGGCCCTATGCTTCCCTTGGAACGAAAGGGCAAATGAATCAAGTAACAATGGGGTCAGCGACCCATAGCTGACTGCTAGCGTCAGGGCCAGAGACCCATAGCTGACTGTTAGCGTCAGGGCCAGCGAACCAGAGCTGACTGCTAGCGTCAGGGCCAGCGAACCAGAGCTGACTGCTAGCGTCAGGGCCAGCGACCCATAGCTGACTGCTAGCGTCAGGGCCAGCGAACCAGAGCTGACTGCTAGCGTCAGGGCCAGCGACCCATAGCTGACTGCTAGCGTCAGGGCCAGCGAACCATAGCTGACTGCTAGCGTCAGGGCCAGCGAACCAGAGCTGACTGCTAGCGTCAGGGCCAGCGAACCATAGCTGACTGCTAGCGTCAGGGCCAGCGAACCATAGCTGACTGCTAGCGTCAGGGCCAGCGAACCATAGCTGACTGCTAGCGTCAGGGCCAGCGAACCAGAGCTGACTGCTAGCGTCAGGGCCAGCGAACCATAGCTGACTGCTAGCGTCAGGGCCAGCGAACCAGAGCTGCCAAGACCCTTCTACACCTCCACGTGGTGATCCTGGATAACAGGCTGCAACAGAGCAGACTGGCTAAGGAGAAGGGATCGAAGAGGGAATGCTAAACCGGTACACAAACAATGCTTACTGAAGTCGGATGTGTGGACCAAAAGGCACACATTTCGCAGTCAATCTGTAAACTACGACACAACGCATTTCATTCTCTGGACTACATTCTGCTACTTAAGCTCTTTTTATGGTTTGGTAGAGGGAGGTTGAGAACAAACGAAGCCAAGCCAATTAACAATGTAAGTTCCATTTCTTTTTCTATTTATTCCATTTAAGTTTGATTGATAAATAACACGTAGGCATACGTCTTAAGTGTCAGAGTTGAGAGGCAAACTTGAGAGCGTTGTGTGGGCGGGCAACTGTAGTACCTGGTTGTAGTTAAGCAGAACTTGGCCGGGGCTCTCTAACCAACAATCATAATATATTTCGCAGATAACCCTCGATAAATCATGGTTTTTAGTGCTGATTAGCTTGTCCGCTTGTTATACGCTGACAGATATCTGGAATCCTAGAGCGATGTTTAGTTGAAAAAACAGAACCAATCACAGGACACGTGTCTTCACGGTTAATCTGACGTGTAAATAATGTTGTTTGTGAGCAATGAATGGGATCTTCAAGTGAACTCAATACGTTTGAGCATGCCTAGTCTAGCGCTCAAACAGGTTGAAAATAATATTGAAATCCTGCATCCTGCTTCATGTTGTATTATGATGCGCCCATTATTTTTAAATCATATTATCATATGTCCATTATCCTCGTAACGTATTATTATCATGGTATGCTCATATTCCTCATATCATATCATCACATCCCATTGTCATTATGTCATATCAGCATATGACAAATTGTCGATAAACAATACAGTATAGAAAATACACAGTACAGTATATACAAATACACAGTACAATATAGAAAAATACACATTACAGTATTGAAAAATACACACTGTAGCATAGAAAAAACACAGTACAATATATTCAAATAAACAGTACAATATATACAAATACACACTACAGCATAGAAAAATACACAACAGAATAAAGAAAAATACACGGTGCAGGTTAGGAAAATACGCAGTACAATATAGACAGATAAACACTACAGTATATAACAATAGACAGTATTTTACAAAAACATATACAGTATGGTATAGAAAAATACACAGTGCAATAAATAAAAATGTACAGTACAATATAGAAAAATTACACACATTATATAAAAATGCACAGTATTTTACAGAAGAATATACAGTACAATATAGATAAATGCACAGTACAATATAGAAAAATATATAGTACAGTATAGAAATATACTTCATTAGCAAACAACACAATAAAGAAAATATATCCTTCCGTTAGAATAGCTAGTCAGGCAGAAAAATAAACATAATGCTGGCTAACAAGTCCTGATGTAATCACAAATACGAGGACGGTAGATCAAAGAGATGTTCATTCAATCACAGAAAGGTAAACGTATAAAAAAACAAAAATGTCAAATGTAAATATAAGCAGAAACAACTGTAGTACAGGTTTGATTGGGCACAGACGCAAAAAACGACAACTTCCAAAAGAAACATTATATGGCGAGCTTGAGTCAGGCAAGCTCGCTCGCGGTGGCCAAATAAAACGCCAGAAAGACACTGAAAGACTCACTGAAGAACTGCGACATTGACCCTGATAATTGGGAGCACATTGATGCTGATCGCTCTGCCAGACGTAGGAAAATCTCTTCTGGCACGACACATATGGAGCTAGCAAGAATCAAGGACGCTGTACGGAGACTAGCGACACAAAAGACAAGAGACGAGTTGCCTCCGTCTGATGGCTAGACAGTGTTTTTCTGCCCTCAGTGTGACCGACGCTTTCGGGATCGAATTGGTTTGATCAGCCACCTACCAACTCAGTCCAGGATTGACAGCTGACAATGTGGTCCTCTTCGGAAACGATGGACAAACAAGAGCAATATTACAACATAAAGGTCTTTAGGTTAGTTAGTCTCACCTGTATTGATCTATGTGACTAACGAAGATCTGTTGGTCATAAAGTAGGTTTTCTATTTTGCATTTAAGTAAGTAAGTCGAATGTCCTTTTACAGAACGTAGCTTCTTACAACCGCCACCTATTGGCTGTTATAAGTTTCTTGGCAAGTGTGCAGTACGGTAGGTTGTCATTACTTTCCGTACGTGGAGGACCATTAGCCCGAAAAAAAAACCAGAGTCTGCCAAACTGGACACAAGTGGGAATCGAACCCGGAAGTTTGATACTTGGTTGTCTAATTGTTTATATTTAAAGAAAGTGTCCAGCTGTGAATGGGTAACTGACATACAGAGAGAGAGAGAGAGAGAGAGAGAGAGAGAGAGCAAATCAACACAACAGGTAACACGGTAGTCAACAGAAAATAATATGTCTACAATTATGATAGAATGACAGGTTACTACAGATTGGACGGTAGTCAAGAGAAAAGAATCTGTCTACAATTATGATAGGATGGCAGGTTACTATAGTTGGGACGGTAGTCAAGATGAAAGAATATGTCTACACTGATGTTAGAATGACAGATGTCCACAGTTGGAGCAGTAGTCAAGATGAAAGAATATGTCTACGCTGATGTTAGAATGACAGATGTCCACAGTTGGAGCAGTAGTCAAGATGAAAGAATATGTCTACGCTGATGTTAGAATGACAGATGTCCACAGTTGGAGCAGTAGTCAAGATGAAAGAATATGTCTACACTGATGTTAGAATGACAGATGTCCACAGTTGGAGCAGTAGTCAAGATGAAAGAATATGTCTACGCTGATGTTAGAATGACAGATGTCCACAGTTGGAGCAGTAGTCAAGATGAAAGAATATGTCTACGCTGATGTTAGAATGACAGATGTCCACAGTTGGAGCAGTAGTCAAGATGAAAGAATATGTCTACACTGATGTTAGAATGACAGATGTCCACAGTTGGAGCAGTAGTCAAGATGAAATAATATGTCTACGCTGATGTTAGAATGACAGATGTCCACAGTTGGAGCAGTAGTCAAGATGAAAGAATATGTCTACACTGATGTTAGAATGACAGATGTCCACAGTTGGAGCAGTAGTCAAGATGAAAGAATATGTCTAATCTGATGTTAGAATGACAGATGTCCACAGTTGGAGCAGTAGTCAAGATGAAAGAATATGTCTACTCTGATGTTAGAATGACAGATGTCCACAGTTGGAGCAGTAGTTAAGATGAAAGAATCTGTTTACACTGATGTTAGAATGACAGATTTCTACAGCGTCATCATAACCGCCGACAAGGAATGCAGTCGGACAGCAGAGCTCGGTGTTTAGAAGGTGATAAGTGATATCCCTCAGGATAGTAGACTTTATATATACATACATCAATAGACCGGTACTACGTTAGACGATATCAGGTTGTACTATCAGCTAGAGTTAGAAACCACGAAGTTGCTGAGTGGAGTGGGGAATACATAATAACAAACTATTGCATGGGCATAAAGATGCAGAAAGTGACCTCAACTCTGGTCAGTTGGTTATCTGAGACCATTTTAACAATGCCAGTTATCGTGACAGATTATCAGTTCTTACTTCAAAAGGCTATTGTGGCACGAGTGGTTGGCAGATGTAGAGGCAGCGACTGTCCAGGGGCTGGTGAGAATTTACTGTCACAGTTATGCTGGGGTCAGTGCAACGAAAGACTTGTCATCCTGGCTACAATTTCACCTGTTACGGGAACACTAGATATGGATAAGGATGATATTATCAAGTTTAGCAAATGGCCGTATGTTTGATGATATCAACAGAGGAATCAGCAATTCACAGACTGCGCAACTTTAATCAAAACGAGATTCGAGCAGAGTAAGGCACAGGGGAGGATAAAACAGAAGTGTGTATAACCAACGAACTACAAGAATCATCGGTATCCCCACCTTTCACTATTTACTGAGAGAGACTCAGCACCTATGGGGTGCAGTGAAGTCGATTCTTAGTCTCAGAATAATACAGAACAGACGAGAACAGACGAGAACAGAATAGAACAGACGGGAACAGAATAGAACAAACGAGAACAGAATAGAACAGACGAGAACAGAATAGAACAGACGAGAACATTATGGTCCAGAACAGAACAATTCTCACTGTCAAGGAAGGCAAGACAGATATGAAGATATCCAGCCCAAACTAAACAAAGGACAGATAATTAATGACATGTAATCTGTAACACTTGATCCTAGAAGTGGTTATGAGATGATGATATACAGTAAATAAAGATTGAGTCTGACAAGGGGAGAAGCTCAGTGTCGTATTCGGCATTAGTAGGATTTAATGTGGAAGACAAGCCAGGTAACATGTGAGACAAGGAATGTAACATGAAAATTGAGTAGCAACAAATTTAAACTTGTATTCAGTATTAGCCAGATATAACGTGGTTTGTTTGGTTCATTATTGATCCAGCGGCCTGTGGGCTCTTACCTTTGGCCCAATGCCATATTGTGGAATCTGTAAATGTTGGTGAGCTGTTGTTTAGTTGCGTGCAAAGTGTTCCATTCGTCTAGTCTCGGAGAAGATGCTTTTTTCTAACACCGTCAAGCGCCAGACATTAAAAAAAAGGCGCTCTCAACACTTTCATAGGGGTATGTGCACAGCCAGCACGCTGGAGTATGTTCTGGTTGGATTCTGTTGAAGTCACTGTTAAATTGTATGTTGTTAAAAGCGAAATCGGAAAATTGTGCTTTGATCTTTCTTTTTCAGGAGGTTGATGTTGCCTTTGGGATTTGGGACGGCCATGTGTTTGTAGATTTCTCCCCTAATATTCCCCGTTGCCCATCTATTCCACCAGGACTCTTTGTTCGCAGTCTTCAGTAGTTGTTTTGTTCGCAGTCTTCAATAGTTGTTTGACTGTCTGTATGATTGTTAGTGAGTATTGTTGTTCTTGACTTGATCCCTTCTTAGCCAGTATGTCTGTCTTGTCATTGCCATATGTATTCGAGTGACCAGGGATCCATTGTATAACTATTCTGACTTCACAGAATGTGAGAAGTTGGTTAGCATCTAGGAATATCTGGGTAAGTTCAGACTTACAATGACGACCATCATTCGACGCTTGTAATGCAGAGAAGGAGTCTGTAAAGATTACGATGCTTTGGACTTTCAACAGTAAAGCAACAAATACATTCGTCAAGTGGCACAGAGCTACTTCCAATGCTGATATATCTCCCCAGAGGCATCAAACACCTCATCAGATGTTCTGTCTGGATGCAGTATGTAGACTCCATATCCTGCTTTAAGGATCACCTTAACGTGGGAGACAAGGGAGTTAAGAAATGAAACGAAGGATGTAACAGATGGAGCCAGAGGCCGAAGATGCAGCAGTGAATGAGCTGACAGTAGTCAGCGACTCATACCTGGATACTTGCATCAGGATCAGCGACTCATTCCTGGATACTTGCATGAGGCTCAGTGACTCATAGCGGGATACTTGCATCAGGGTCAGCGACTCATAGCTGGATACTTGCATCAGGGTCAGCGACTCATAGCTGGATACTTGCATCAGGGTCAGCGACTCATACCTGGATACTTGCATCAGGATCAGCGACTCATTCCTGGATACTTGCATCAGGGTCAGCGACTCATAGCTGGATACTTGCATGAGGCTTAGTGACTCATAGCTGGATAATTGCATCAGGGTCAGCAACTCATAACTGGATACTTGCATCAGGGTCAGCGACTCACAGATGGATACTTAGATCAGTCAGCGACGCATAGAGAAATACTTGATTCAGGGTCAGCGGTTCATTGGTGGATACTTGCATCAGGGTCAGCTACTCATAGCTGGATACTTGCATCATGGTCAGTGACTCACAGCTGGATACTTGAATCATGGTCAGAGACTAATAGCTGACTTCTTGTATCAGAGTCAGCGACTCATAGCTGGATACTTGCATCAGGGTCAGATACTCAGTTGGATACTTAAATCAGTCAGCGACTCATAGCTGGATACTTGCATCAGGGTCAGCGACTCATAGCTGGATACTTGCATCAGGGTCAGCGACTCATAGCTAGATACTTAGATCAGTCAGTGACTCATAGATGGATAATTAAATCAGTCAGCGACTCATTGATGGATACTTAGATCAGTCAGCGACGCATAGATGAGTACTTAGATCAGTCAGCGACGCAAAGATGAGTACTTGATTCAAGGTCACCAGTTCATTGGTGGATACTTGCATCAGGGTCAGTGACTCATAGCTGGATTCTTGCATTATGGTCAGTGACTCATAGCTGACTGCTTGCATCTGGTCAGTCAACCAGAGCTGATCAACCCCATATTCCGCCTCCAATTGGTTGTCCTGGAAATAGGCTGCAATAGTGCAGTAAGTCTGGCCTAGAAATAGGGATAGCAATGGGAAGGCAAACCTGGAACCCTCAAAAAAGCCAGCGAGATCGGATATTTCAGGCCGAAAGGCGTAGATATCTCAGCATCTCTGAAAACTACGCCACGTCGCCACATCGTCTTGTTCAGGACGAACGCCAAAGAAGAAGAAGATAATAGACGTTAAGGACGAGGGAGAACGATTACAGATGCAAAAGAGGGAGTTAGAAGTAGAAGGTAGATATTACGAGGCAAAGAAAATAGCAAATACGGAGCAAGAGGGGTCAACAATGTTAGAACTTGTGTTTTTGGATATAATTAGGGATGAAGAGGCTGAGTAGTGCATGAGCTGTAACTACCAGCGACCCAAAACTGATTGCTATCGCCAGGGCCAGCGAGCCAAAGCTGACTGCTATCGCCAGGACCAGCGACCCAAAGCTGACTGCTATCGCCAGGACCAGCGACCCAAAGCTGACTGCTATCGCCAGGACCAGCGACCCAAAGCTGACTGCTATCGCCAGGACCAGCGACCCAAAGCTGACTGCTATCGCCAGGACCAGCGACCCAAAACTGATTGCTATCGCCAGGGCCAGCGAGCCAAAGCTGACTGCTATCGCCAGGGCCAGCGAGCCAAAGCTGACTGCTATCGCCAGGGCCAGCCACACAAAGCTGAACGCTATCGTTAGGGCCAACTAGCCAGAGCTGACTGCTTTCGCCAGGGCTAGCGACCCAAAGGTGACTGCTATCGCCAGGACTAGCGACCCAAAGGAGACTGCTTTCGCCAGGACCAGCGACCCAAAGGTGACTGCTATCGCCAGGACCAGCGACCCAAAGGTGACTGCTATCGCCAGGACCAGCGACCCAAAGGTGACTGCTATCGCCAGGACCAGCGACCCAAAGGTGACTGCTATCGCCAGGACCAGCGACCCAAAGGTGACTGCTATCGCCAAGTGGTAATCCTGGATAACAGGCTGCAACTGGGCTGACTGGCTAAGGAGAAGGGATTGAAGAGGACAGGCTCACCCGGTACACACCAATGTTATGCTGAAGTCGGATGTGTTCGACCGAAGGGGTACAAATATCGCAATCAAGCTGTAAGCTACGACATTCTGCATGCTACTTGCAGGGCGATTTTTCAGGCCTTGGTAGGTAGAGTTTGAATACGAACGAAGAAGAAGAAGAAGGAGAAGAAGAAGAGAGAAGAAGAAGAAAAAGAAGAAGGATATTTTTACGATGTGAGCAGCAATGGAAGCGGTGGATTGCATTTATAATGAAGCCCTCTGGTTTGTTCTATTATCTCTGTGAACTCCGTTTTTGCAGCGGTATACTAATTTATCACTGGATACTAATTATTTAATGACGCGCTCTGATATAGCCCAAAATAGCTGTGCATGTAGTTGAATGAAGCTACCGTTATAAAAAAAAGGTTAAAACAACAACAGCAAATCCAACAATAATAATAAATAAACAAGGGAAGTAACTAACAAAATTATGGTGACGTAAATGAGAAATCATTGTAGAATGTTAGAGACAAGGGAGGTGACTTGTTCAGGAGTAATCATTGTAGAATGTTAGAGACAAGGGAGGTGACTTGTTTAAGAGTTATCATTGTAGAATGTTAGAGACAAGGGAGGGGACTTGTTCAGGAGTAATCATTGTAGAATGTTAGAGACAAGGGAGGTGACTTGTTTAGGAGTTATCATTGTAGAATGTTAGAGACAAGGGAGGTGACTTGTTCAGGAGTTATCATTGTAGAATGTTAGAGACAAGGGAGGTGACTTGTTCAGGAGTAATCATTGTAGAATGTTAGAGACAAGAGAGGTGACTTGTTCAGAAGCAACCATTGTAGAATGTTAGAGACAAGGGAGGAGATTTATAAATAATTAGCTAGGGTCGAAGATACAGCATTGATTGATTTGACAGCAGTCAGCGACTCATATCTGGCTACATGCATCAGAGTCAGCAAATACAGCTGATCAAGTGCCCATTCCACCCCTATAAGAAGACCCTGGAAACACAACATGCGGCACTAATCACAAGTGCAGTCTGGCCGTGTGTAAAGGGATCGTATTGGGAAGGCAAACCAGGTACTGAAAAAAAAACGTAGCTGAAATCGGATGTGTCTAGCCGAAAGGCAGCCTCGCTATAAGCTACAACACCCCGTCTTTTTCAGGATGAACGACGACGAAGAAGAAGAATATCATTGACTCTGTCAATAAAAAGAAATAAAGGAAATGACATACCAGTTTCTAAAAAGTAACTCTGTGTTGACTGTCAGAGAGCCACCAGTTAGACTGTAAGAAGCGACATGTGTCAGTACAAGACATTTGAAATCTGAGCAAGCCTAAAACGTTTATTCCAAGTTATCTGATATTTCAATTTCCGATACAAAGAAAAAGCATGTTAATAGTTTCCTTATTATTATATTTCTAGTGCTTGAGTTGCTGAATAGTTGAAGATCTTTTATGTGGCAGCAAAAGAGCCGTATTCAATTTATACTCTCGATATACTCCAGAGTAACCAGATGGTAAAATGGTACCTGAATAATTAAAGTTGGGGAAGCCCATAGGACGAAGAAGATACTAGTTACCCACATGAGAAAACAATCGAGATCTCGTACAATGAGGTTCTCAACGCGTTATGTCCGACGGCAGTGTCTGCTGTGTGATTACCTATACCATATATATATATATGAGGGGGTGGGGAGTAATGGTGATGGGGGTGATGGTGGGGAGGAACATGATGATTGTGATGGGGGTGATGGTGGGGAGGAACATGATGATGGTGATGGAGGTGATGGTGGGGTGGAACATGATGATGGTGATGGAGGTGATGGTGGGGAGGAACATGATGGTGGTGATGGGGGTGATGGTGGGGATGATGGTGATGATGGTGATGGGGGTGATGGTGGGGATAACGGTGATAATGGTGATGGGGATGATTGGTGGAGGAACATGATGATGGTGATGGTGGGGATGACGGTGATGATATTGGTGATGGGGGTGATGGTGGAGATGAACATGATGATGGTGGTGGGGGTGATGGGGGGATGAAGGCGATGATGATGATGATGATGGTGATGATGATGGGGATGATGATGGTGATGATGATGGTGATGATGATGGGGATGATGATGATGATGATGATGATGATGATGGGGATGAAGGCGATGATGGTGATGATGATGGGGATGATGATGGGGATGAAGGCGATGATGGTGATGATGATGAGGATGATGATGGGGATGAAGGCGATGATGGTGATGATGATGGGGATGATGATGGGGATGAAGGCGATGATGGTGATGATGATGCTGATGATGATGGGGATGATGATGATGATGATGATGGGGATGATGATGATGATGGGGATGACGATGATGATGATGATGGGGAGGTAGACAATGATGATGATGGT
This sequence comes from Ariolimax columbianus, assembly GCA_036924085.1. Lineage (NCBI taxonomy): Eukaryota > Metazoa > Mollusca > Gastropoda > Stylommatophora > Arionidae > Ariolimax > Ariolimax columbianus. Next base: position 53,389,184 of record JAVGWX010000002.1, on the reverse strand, counting down.
GATGATGATAGGGATGAAGGCGATGATGATGATGATGGGGATGAAGGCGATTATGATGATGGGGATGATGATGATGGGGATGATGATGGTGATGATGATGATGGGGATGATGATGGTGATGATGATGATGGGGATGAAGGCGATTATGATGATGGGGATGATGATGATGGGGATGATGATGGGGATGATGATGGTGATGATGATGGTGATAATGGTGGTGATGATGATGGGGATGATGATGGTGATAATGGTGATGATGATGATGGGGATGATGATGGTGATGATAAGGATATTAAGAAGAAAACCACCTTATCAGCCTCAAGTTTCATTTCCGCAGCCGCTTCCAGACCAACTGGAGTTACTTGCCAATGCAAGATGGCGTCGTCGTCACAAACTTGATGCCGACAGTAAGGGGATAACAACTCGTCCAATTTGTTCGTTGGACAACAAGATCGAAAATGACGAGTCAACTAGTAGACAACGAGCCAGATAGATGGTAGTGCCGCCAGAGTGGGGAGTGTGCATGAGAGTGAGTAAAGTTTAAGGCCAACATTATTTTCATAAACGGCCAGGGGCAAGAATCTCAGGGGAAATTGGATTTTTACTTTCATTTTGTGCAACATTTCCTTCCTGTCTGTGCCTAGTAAGTTTGTCTTTTTTAGCTAATATGTCTCGCATATTATTAAGTCTGATAAGCCCAGGTTTCAAGAACTCAAGTGCACCAATTCTGTGCACAAATAAGTGTTTCTGACATGAGTATATTAAGTTCACTCATTGTCACAATACAGCTCTATTACAAGTATCATTTTCTTCTTCTTCTGCGTTTGTTCTCAATCTCCCGCTACCAAGCCCTGTACAGGTCTTCGCAAGAGGCAGGATGTAGTCCGGAGAACTGAATGCTTTGTGTCGCTAGTTTACAGCTTGGCTGCGATGTTTGCACCTTTCGATCTGACATCCGTCTTCGGTGGCACAAGTATCTAAACAGGCGGAAACGTGACATAGAGTTGAAAACGTCCGTTTTCACAATCCCAACGTACCCGGTTCGAGTCCCACCATGTCCAGTTTGGCAGAAATCGAGTTTTGTATCGGTGTGGTCGTTTCTTCACGTACGTAAAGTAATGTCAACTTACCGTACTGCATACATGTCAAGAAACTTATAACAGACAAAAAGGTGGCGCTTGTAAGAAGCGGCGTTCTGACATGCTAATCACTGTGCCAATAAGGATATCGCATCCAACTATTGAAAGTTCCAACATACACACTTCTCTAAAAGGAATCAGAATGTCCAACAAAGGTATATAGTTCAACAAGTGTGAGCAGAAAAAGTACAAATTCCCAAAAGTATGCACAGCAAACGTATATAGTTCAATGATAATGCAGAATAAAAATGTATATTTCAGGTATGCATAATACAAGTATAAAATCTTAACACAAATGCACAACAAAATTACAAATTACAATAAACATACACACACATGTTAAATACAATTTACAGCTAATATGGACAGCAAATGTACAATTTTAAACATGTATGCCAAACAAAATACATATTACATCAAATAAGCGCAACAAAAGTATATATTACAACAAGTATGCACACCAAAAGTATATATTATAAGTATACACACCAAAAGTATATATTACAACAAGTGTGCACAACAAAAGTATATATTACACGTACAACCCGTATGCACAACAAAAGTATATATTACAACAACTATCCACAACACAAATATATTTTTTAAATTTCCACATCAAAATTCAAACATTCTAAGAAGCTATTTGTGTCCTTATCTCCAAGTCACCCTACCACTAACTGACCAGTTGTTGACCTGTCTTGACTACATCAGTAGTATATAAGGTACCTTTTCATGCGAAAAGTGGCGCCCTTTTCCTCTTTAAATGTCCTATGATCCGCCGAGGATGGCGCTTATGTAATATCATCTGATCCTCCCAGACAGCGGCATGACCTTGGTTCCAGCCTGCGTCTTCCCCAGATACGTAATCGACAACTTTGCTCCGCGAAGTTATCGACTTTTATAATTAATAGGGGTAGCTAATTATTAATTTATTGTCCTAGTCTCCGTATTTACAATATGATTCTTCTTCTTCTTTTATTTCTTCTTCTTCTTCTTCTTCTTCTTCTTTTTTCTTTTTCTTTATCTTCTTAATCTGATGTTCGTTCTCAATCTTCTGCTACCAAGCCCTTAACAGGGCTTTGCAAGTAGCATCCAATAGTATGTCACAACTAAAAGGAGCTTCTATAGCGTGGTAGTAGATCCCTTGTTTTTCATGGCAAAAGGTTGGGGTCCACACATGGATCAGCTTGACCTTGATCCCAGCCCGCGTCTTCCCCAGATACGTAATCGACAACTTCGCAGAGCGAAGTTATCGACTTTTGTAATTAATAGTGGTAGTTAAATATTAATTGTTGTTGTTGTTGTCCTAGTCTGCGTATTTACAATATATAAACATGTAGACAAATAAGACGAAGCTAAAAGATGATGGATATATACAACTTTTATTTTTGGATCAATATCACAATGACTCGCAGGTCATTTCAAGCATCGCTTATGGCAATCGTCAACAGCGACAAAAGTCGTAGTTATCGATTGTATAATTAATAGGCGTAGCTTCCCGATGCGAAAGTTATTGATTACATATTTTCAAAATTGTGTGTATTGTTGGTTGTTTAAGATGTGCGTAACCTGACTCAGTTTGAGGTATCATTGACAAATATAGGTGTGACGCAATATGTTTCATTCAAACAAGATTGGGTATCTTTTTTCATACACCAGTCAAAGGAGTTTTTATAATGATGGATACGACAAAACACAGACATCAACAAAAACAACAGAACATTTTCTTTATGTAATAAAAATGTTTATTAATAACAACAGCAAATTAATTTCAAAAGACTTGTTGTTCCTATATAGTAACGAGGATAAGGGCAGCCCTGTCTTACCGATCTAGTTTTTTTGTATTGTGTCTGTAAGTGTGTGATTTATTATGAGTCTACTCTCTGGTTTGTTATATATTACTTTTAACAAATTTGTAAAATATTCCCCCATGTTGTTTTCTTTTAGTATTTTGTGCAGATATTCATGTGAAACCCTATCAAAGGCTTTCTCGTGGGCTATCGATAGTATCGCTGACTGTGTGTCTTTTTTCATGTGTGTATTGGATAGTGTCCCTTAAAAAATGTGCATGTTTACTGATACTTCTATTCTATACACTACATGACTGGTCTTCATGGACTAGGTGTTTCATAAAGGGTGTTAGTTTGAATGTTAACGCTTTTGTTAGTATTTTGTAGTCTGTATTTAGTAAGGGGATAGGCCTATAATTTAATTATTTACTTAAGTATTGTCTGAATCAGGTTTAGGTATTAATGTTATGTAGGATTGATTGAAACTGTCTGTTAATGCCCTTTTCTCGGACGCCTCTTGTAAGACCCTGAGTAGGAGTGGACTCAACACGTGGAAAATATGGAGTATAATTCAGAGGTCAGGTCATCAGGGCCCGGACTCTGACCTTTATAGAGATAATTTAGAGCGTTGGTAAGAGTCTTTAATGTTAACTGTCAACTAAGGGTCCGACTGTCTTGCTCGTTCAAGCATTTGGTGAAGGTCTCGTAGACAAATAAGACGAAACAAAAGATGGTGGTGGATATATACGACTTTTTTGTTGTTGTTGATCAATATCACAATGACTCGCAGGTCATTTCAAGCATCACTTATGAAAATCGTCAACAGCGACAAAAGTATACACATGTATAAATGTAACATTCAAATGTTGATATGAAGAGGTCGATTGACAACTACTTGTACTGTCTTGTGGTCTGTGAACGTTGTGGTATTCAAAGGTTTAATTTTCGTTGTATTTTAACTTTCGTGAATGTAAATTATGTCTAACCGGTCTGATGTACCGTAAGCACGTGTCGTGTCTGTAAATGTTGTCTCCTTGCCCTCAGGGTATATTGTGTCTGTAAGTGTCTCTGAGGGCGTGCTCGTCTAGGACTTTATTGTGTGTGTATCTTCTGGGTTGTCTTTGGTTTTTATTTGTATCATTTGTATTCTACATTGGTTATCTCTATGTGCGTCGTTACTTCCCACTTATCTGATATTTGTAGCATATGCTGCAACAGTTCTGCACTAGTCTGAACGATTGTCGGTGGTTCTTTCCCAGTCAGCAGAATTAAAACAGTTATTAGAATTAAGGTGCCCTTGTATCTTTTTCCACACCGCTCGCTCTTTTGCAGTTGAACATAAAGCAGTTTCATAGGTAGACGACGAGTCGCCATGCGGACCACATCACCAGTCCATCTCAGCTGTACAGCACATATCATGTAACGGTGAGTAGGTAAAAATGTATAATATAATTATATAAGGTATCAATTTTTAAAGTGGGGAATTAGTCGGGGTAATTCATGAATCTACTGAGTGTCTTACTCTTTTGTTTAGTAGTCTTCTTATTGTCTACTTTAGTATTTGTATAACGTAATAAAATACGAAAATAAAAGCATTTCGGCGCAAAGATTTCATATTTGTTTATCTGTTAGTGCTGTTAGCATGTTATTCTCTAATACCGTGATAAAGGTCAACGTACTGTAACTATGTCTTGTTTACTTAGTGTGATACCGCTACCATCTGTGCATATATGCAATATACCACAACTATGAAAGCTGTAGCAATATTGTAGATGTGTGTCAGGCCTTCCATCACTACCTCATTTTTATCCAAAAGTTCTGTTAGCCGGATTGCGTTTTCTATGATACATTTGTTTTTCCTTGTTTGTTTGTGTATTATTTTTGATATTATTTGTGTTGTAACTTTAATTTTTCCTTTTAGTAAATCCCAATATTACCCTATATTTTCGGTTGTGGTCGTTTTTGTATTATCTGTTATTAAAATAGTTATGTGTTTAATAAGGTTGTCATTTCATAATAAAGAGTAATTATATTTTCAGTGTAGACATTCAGTGTGTTTTTTTGTATTTTTTGGTGTGCGTTTCATTGACAACTACTTGTACTGCCTTGTGGTATGTGAACGTTGTAGTATTTAGAGGTTTAATTTTCGTTGTCTTGTAACTTTAGTGAATGTAAATTTTGTCGTAACCTGGCTGATGTACCATGAGCACGTGTTGTGCCTGTAAATGTTGTCTCCCTGCCCTCAGGGTATTTGTGTCTCTATGTGTCTCTGAGGGCATGCTTGTCTAGGAGGTGTTGTAAAGTGTCATTGTTTTCCTTGTTGTTGTTCCCCTGTGATGCATTTAGTTGGTTTAGATTACAGTTGAAATCTCCCTCCATTATCATTTTGTGTCGTTTATATTGTTGGCTTAATGTGGTTTGGAGGTTTTCGTAAAATGCATTTCGTTCTGCTTTTAGTTGGAGGGACATGTATGTTTACTTGTGTGTGTGTATCTTCTAGGTTGTCTTTGCTTTTTATTAGTATTATTTGAATTCTACCTTGGTTATCTCTATGTGTGTGCGCTACTTTCCACTTATCTAATGTCTGTAGTAAATGCTGCAACAGTTCTTCGCTAATCTGAACGATTGGCGGTGGTTCTTTCCCAGTCATCAGGATTAATACAGTTATTAGAATTAATATACCCTTCTACCTTTTTCCCCACCACAGGCTCTTTTACCATTTTGCAGTTCAACATAAAGCAGTGTCGAAGGTAGAAGACGAGTCGACTTGCGGACCACATAACCAGTCCATCTCGGCTGTACACCACATAGCATGTACCGGGGAGTAGGTAAAAAAAAAAAGTGTAATATATATATATAAATATATCAGCAGTAGCACCAGAGATATTCAGATAGAGAGGGGAAACGTGGTGACCTTGTCCTCGTGTACGTGTCTTTTTATATAGACATAGGATAGCGAGTATCTGCGTTGTGTATAGGTGTAGATACCAGAGTTGTGGACTTTGAACCCAACATTTTTCCCACCTTTGACTTGTCGCGTATTTAGGACGTCCAAAAACAAAAAACAAAATTGTCTTGAATTTATTATGATCTTTTATTTAGACCCTTAGTGATTGTTTGGTCGTAAACCCCGAAACAGTGGTAGGTTTTACTGCAAAGAGAGATCACCCCAGCCTCCACGCGTAGTCTAATTTAAACAAACCGGGACTGTATCTGTCTCGCACAACTGAAAAGCGGCTCTATCTATAAATTTTACCTAGGCCTTCATAGTAGAAACGCAACAACCGCAGTTTGGCGTACTGGTAAAACGAAGAAAAAAACAAACAAACAACCTATTTGTAAGGGAGATCCCAATTAATTTTCTTGTTCAACCTCTCTACTTCAAAAATATAATCGACAACTACAATCATATTTATGTAGCGGGGAATTAGTCGGGCTGATATATGAATCTACTGAGTATCTTTCTCTTTTTTTTCTTCTTTTTTTTTTAGTAGTCTTCTTATTGTCTACTCTACTATTTGCATAAAGTAATAAAGTACGAAAATAAAAGCATTTCGACGCAAATATTTCATATTTGTCTTTTTTTGTTTGTTAGCAGCTCTGTAGTGCTTCTTCCATGTCTGAACCCTGCTTGCTCTCGGCAATGAGGTTCTCTGCTTGGGGTTTCAATCGGTCGAGGATTAATCTAAGCATGACCTTGCTAGGGTGGCTAATGAGGCTTATTGTTCTGTCATTTTGGCAAAGCTTTAGGTTTCCAGACTTATGTAGCGGCATAACCATTGATTTCGTCCATAAGTCCGGCCAGTTTTCTGTCACACATATTTTGCGGTAGATGTGTGTCAGGCGTTCCACCACTAACTCTCCACTTGCCTGTAAGAGCTCTGCTGGTATATTGTCTACACCGGTCGCCTTCCCTCTTCACAATGTCTTTACCGCTGCAGTTACCTCTTCCGTCGTTATTAGTTGGTTATCCTCTATATTTGTTGATGTTGGGGGGATTGTTTTCTTAGGTTCACTATCTGTCTACTGCGTTGTATATTTTGTTCGACTGATAGATATTGTTTGTTGGGTATTTCTTGTGTTGCTTGGTTTAATTTGGACCTTATTTGTGCCCATTGTAGCCTATGGTTTTCCAGTTTATCTAGTTCTTCTTGTAGTAAATGAATTTGTGTGGCATTTTTATCCAAAAGTTCTGTTAGCCGGATTGCGTTTTCTATGATACATTTGTTTTTCCTTGTTTGTTTGTGTATTATTTTTGATATTATTTGTGTTGTAACTTTAATTTTTCCTTTTAGTAAATCCCAATATTACCCTATATTTTCGGTTGTGGTCGTTTTTGTATTATCTGTTATTAAAATAGTTATGTGTTTAATAAGGTTGTCATTTCATAATAAAGAGTAATTATATTTTCAGTGTAGACATTCAGTGTGTTTTTTTGTATTTTTTGGTGTGCGTTTCATTGACAACTACTTGTACTGCCTTGTGGTATGTGAACGTTGTAGTATTTAGAGGTTTAATTTTCGTTGTCTTGTAACTTTAGTGAATGTAAATTTTGTCTAACCTGGCTGATGTACCATGAGCACGTGTTGTGTCTGTAAATGTTGTCTCCCTGTCTCCCCTAACTAAGGCTGCTACGCGAGAAATATCTAGACCAGCAGCAAAAACTGTATCATGTTTTTGTTGATTTTAAGCAGGCGTTTCATAGGGTATGGCATAAAGCGCTATGGGCAACCATGAGGCTGTATAATATCAACAGAAATATTATAACGGTCCCTGAACACCTGTATGACAAGGCGTCCAGTGCAATTATTGTGAATGGGAGGCAAGGAGACTGGTTTCGCACATATGTTGGTGTGAGAGAGGGGTGTACACTCTCTCCAACTCTTTTCAATATAGTCCTTGAGGGAATTATGAGTGAGGCACTTGGAGGTCACGATGGTACTGCCAAGACAGGGGGTCGAACGATTACCAACCTTCATTTCGCAGATGATATCGACGGGTTGCCGGGTTCAGAAGCAGATCTCCAGGAATGTGTCAGAAGACTAGCTGAAACAGCTCTTGATTATGGTATGAAGATACGCCAATGGCTTCAACAGAAGGATAACAGCTAACGGTCAGGAACTCGAAGTGGTTGACCGTTTTAAATATCTTGGGTCGCTTGTCAGTGATGAAGGCTCAAAATGGGCGGTGTTGGCCAGAATATCACAGACAATAGCGACGCTTGAACAAAAAAAAGACAAGCCACCGCATTTGTCGAAACGCGGGATTGAACACGGGACCCTCAGATCTTCAGTCTAACGCCATCTGAGCTATTTCGCTCACCGAAAGTTAAAACAGAAGATACAAACAATTGTAAAGTTATTTTTAGCCAATCTAAAATATTGTTACGGCTTTCATAGTTGTGGTATATTGTATATATGCACAGATGGTAGCGGTATCACACTAAGTAAACAAGACATAGTTACAATACGTTGACCTTTATCACGGTATTAGAGGATAACATGCTAACAGCACTAACAGATAAACAAATATGAAATCTTTGCGCCGAAATGCTTTTATTTTCGTATTTTATTACGTTATACAAATACTAAAATAGACAATAAGAAGACTACTAAACAAAAGAGTAAGACATTCAGTAGATTCATGAGTAGACTAGCGCAGAACTGTTGCAGCATATGCTACAAATATCAGATAAGTGGGAAGTAACGACGCACATAGAGATAACCAATGTAGAATACAAATGATACAAATAAAAACCAAAGACAACCCAGAAGATACACACACAATAAAGTCCTAGACGAGCACGCCCTCAGAGACACTTACAGACACAATATACCCTGAGGGCAAGGAGACAACATTTACAGACACGACACGTGCTTACGGTACATCAGACCGGTTAGACATAATTTACATTCACGAAAGTTAAAATACAACGAAAATTAAACCTTTGAATACCACAACGTTCACAGACCACAAGACAGTACAAGTAGTTGTCAATCGACCTCTTCATATCAACATTTGAATGTTACATTTATACATGTGTATACTTTTGTCGCTGTTGACGATTTTCATAAGTGATGCTTGAAATGACCTGCGAGTCATTGTGATATTGATCAACAACAACAAAAAAGTCGTATATATCCACCACCATCTTTTGTTTCGTCTTATTTGTCTACGAGACCTTCACCAAATGCTTGAACGAGCAAGACAGTCGGACCCTTAGTTGACAGTTAACATTAAAGACTCTTACCAACGCTCTAAATTATCTCTATAAAGGTCAGAGTCCGGGCCCTGATGACCTGACCTCTGAATTATACTCCATATTTTCCACGTGTTGAGTCCACTCCTACTCAGGGTCTTACAAGAGGCGTCCGAGAAAAGGGCATTAACAGACAGTTTCAATCAATCCTACATAACATTAATACCTAAACCTGATTCAGACAATACTTAAGTAAATAATTAAATTATAGGCCTATCCCCTTACTAAATACAGACTACAAAATACTAACAAAAGCGTTAACATTCAAACTAACACCCTTTATGAAACACCTAGTCCATGAAGACCAGTCATGTAGTGTATAGAATAGAAGTATCAGTAAACATGCACATTTTTTAAGGGACACTATCCAATACACACATGAAAAAAGACACACAGTCAGCGATACTATCGATAGCCCACGAGAAAGCCTTTGATAGGGTTTCACATGAATATCTGCACAAAATACTAAAAGAAAACAACATGGGAGAATATTTTACAAATTTGTTAAAAGTAATATATAACAAACCAGAGAGTAGACTCATAATAAATCACACACTTACAGACACAATACAAAAAACTAGATCGGTAAGATAGGGCTGCCCTTATCCTCGTTACTATATAGGAACAACAAGTCTTTTGAAATTAATTTGCTGTTGTTATTAATAAACATTTTTATTACATAAAGAAAATGTTCTGTTGTTTTTGTTGATGTCTGTGTTTTGTCGTATCCATCATTATAAAAACTCCGTTGACTGGTGTATGAAAAAAGATACCCAATCTTGTTTGAAGGAAACATATTGCGTCACACCTATATTTGTCAATGATACCTCAAACTGAGTCAGGTTACGCACATCTTAAACAACCAACAATACACACAATTTTGAAAATATGTAATCAATAACTTCCGCGCCGGGAAGCTACGCCTATTAATTATACAATCGATAACTACGACTTTTGTCGCTGTTGACGATTGCCATAAGCGATGCTTGAAATGACCTGCGAGTCATTGTGATATTGATCCAAAAATAAAAGTTGTATATATCCATCATCTTTTAGTTTCGTCTTATTTGTCTACTTGTTTATATATTGTAAATACGCAGACTAGGACAACAACAACAACAATTAATACTTAGCTACCACTATTATTTTGATTACGTATCTGGGGAAGACGCGGGCTTGGATCAAGGTCAAGCTGATCCCTGCGTGGACCCCAACCTTTTGCCATGAAAAACAAGGGATCTACTACCACGCTATAGAAGCCCCTTTTAGTCGTGACATACTATTGGATGCTACTTGCAAAGCCCTGTTAAGGGCTTGGTAGCAGGAGATTGAGAACGAACATCAGATTAAGAAGATAAAGAAAGGGAAGACGCGGGCTGGAACCAAGATCACGCCGATCCCTGTGTGGACCCCAACCTTTTGCCATGAAAAACAAGGGATCTACCCCCCTCTATAGGAGCCCCTTTTAGTCATGACATACTATTGGATGCTACTTGCAAAGGCCTGTTAAGGGCTTGGTAGAAGGGATTGAGAACGAACATCAGATTAAGAAGATAAAGAAAAAGAAAAAAGAAGAAGAAGAAGAAGAAGAAGAAGAAGAAGAAATACAAGAAGAAGAAGAATCATATTGTAAATACGGAGACTAGGACAATAAATTAATAATTAGCTACCCCTATTAATTATAAATGTCGATAACTTCACGGAGCAAAGTTGTCGTTTACGCATCTGGGGAAGACGCGGGCTGGAACCAAGGTCATGCCGCTGTCTGGGAGGATCATACGATATTACATAAGCGCCATCCTCGGCGGATCATAGGACATTTAAAGAGGAAAAGGGCGCCACTTTTCGCATGAAAAGGTACCTTATATACTACTTACATCTCTGAGAAGCTGTTTGTGTCCTTATCCCCAAGTCACCCTACCACTTACTGACCAGTCTTTGACCTGTCTTGACTGCATCTCTGAGAAGCTATTTGTGTCCTTATCTCCAAGTCACCCTACCACTTACTGACCAGTCTTTGACCTGTCTTGACTGCATCTCTGAGAAGCTATTTGTGTCCTTATCTCCAAGTCAACTTACCACCTATTGACATGTCATGTCTACATCTCTGAGAAGCTATTGCTTGTAGTCTTCGTGTTTCCGTCTCGCGTGTAGTACTGTCTTTCTCTTGTTTGGTATTACACTCTGAGATATTAGTTTGTTTCCACCCTTCTTTGTTTTTCGTTATAAACTACATAACTTTCTTTCTCTTGCATTAGTATATAACTCTAAGAGTCGATCGCTTGGTCTCATCCTGATTCTCAGCTCATAGTCCACTCTTTATTTTGCAAATTTACATTCTACCGCCACTTTCCAGTAATAGTAATGTCTCTGTTTATATTCAAACCGTGCTAAAGTCCATTCCAAAGTAAAGTGTGGCATACAGATCAGGACACGATGTCGTGCACATGGGAACAGATTACGTTACAGCAGCCTGGTTAACGAGGCGGTGGTGTGGTTGCTAATACCACCCCTTTTTGAGTTAGATACTCTTGACGACGTTCAGATGTGGCGGGTTACAGGGTTTCCCCTAACGTCCCATGGCGTACTTGAGGCTGTCGATCGTGTCTCATAAGTATATTTAACCTGACCCTGACTAACGTTGACTGATCAGTATGTTTTACCTGACCCTGACTAACGTAGTCTGATCCTTATGTTTCACATGGCCCCGACTAACATAATCTGATCAGTGTGTTTTGCCTGACCCTGACTAACATAGTCTGTTCAGTGTGTTTTGTCTGATACTGACTAACATAGTCTGATTAGTGTGTTTTGTCTGACCCTGACTAACATAGTCTGATCAGTGTGTTTTACCTGACCCTGACTAACATAGTCTGATCAGTGTGTTTTGTCTGACTTTGACTAACATAGTCTGATCAGTGTATTTTGTCTGACCCTTACTAACATAGTTTGGCCAGTGTGTTTTGTCTGACCCTGACTAACATAGTCTGATCATTGTGTTTTGTCTGACCGTGGCTAACATAGTCTGATCAGTGTGTTTTGTCTGACCGTGGCTAACATAGTCTGATCAGTGTGTTTTGTCTGACCCTGACTAACATAATCTGATCAGTATGTTCCACCTAACCCTAACTAACATAATCTGATCAGTATGTTCCAACTAACCATGACTAACATAATCTGATCAGTATATTTCACCTGACCCTGACTAACATAATCTGATCAGCATGTCTTGTTTGACACTAACTAACATAGTCTGGTCAGTATGTCTTGCGTGACCCTGACTAACATAGTCTGGTCAGTATGTCTTGTCTGACCCTGACTAACGTAGTCTATCAGTGTGTTTTGTCCCACCCTGACTAACATAGTCTGATCAGTGTGTTTTGTCTGACCCTGACTGACAGTCTGATCAGTATGTTTTGTCTTGCCATGGCTTGGCTTCGTTCGTTCTCAATCTCTCGCTACCAAACCCTGAAAGAGCTTAAGTAGCAGAATGTAGTCCAGAGAACGGAATGCGTTGTGTCGTTGTTTACAGCTTGACTTCGATATTTGCACCTTTCGGTCCAACACATCCGACTTCAGCAAGCATTTTTTAGTACCGGGTCATCATTCCCGCTTAGATCCCTTCTCCTTAGCCAGTCTACCCTGCTGAAGCCTGTTATCCATAATTACCGCGTGGAGGTGTAGAAGGGTCTTGGCAGCTCTGGTTCGCTGGCCCTGACGCTAGCAGTCAGCTATGGGTCGCTGACCACTGCAGCTCATGCGCTGCTCAGCATCTTGATCCCGTATGTTTTGTCTGACCCTGACTAACATAGTCTGATCAGTGTGTCTTGTCTGACAGGACATTTTTCAAAGAACAAAAACGAGGGGATGATCACCACTGTGATCCTCCTAGTGATGAGCCTGCACAGTAGTCTTGAATTGCACTACAGCCAGGAGAGCTCGTCCACAACTTGAATACACGCCAGGATATAAGAAAGCGAAAGTTAGCTATTGTAAACAGTGCTGTCAGAGATAAAGTGTTATAGTCTCTATTGTACTAGAACTCAGCTTTTTTACTAGACAAGTTGGTTAGTTCCCTTCCTCGCTGACTTTCTGTTTCTAACAGTAAGCCATATATCCACTTACAGCTGAGTAGATTCGAGGATGTGGATATCAGAGATCGAACTCAGCACTCGTGCAGTGAGAAGTGACCTGTCTACCATTCTGCTTTACAAATGATTCATGTAAGACGATCCACTAAAAACTCGATACCAGAAAAGATTCGCACAAGGGCAAATTACTCAGCACGGGTGGTATCGAATACAGCAACAAACCATAGATCTTCAAAACATGTTATCTGTTACCATGTTATCTGTTCCCATGTTATCTGTTCCAATGTTCTCGCTTACCTAATTCATCGGTTACGGCCCCTATTTTGTCCGCGACTGGGTTTTTGTTTCTATGAAATGCGCCATAATCTTCTGTATGTCCACTGTTCAAGGGACTCAATTCTGTCTTCATGCTTCCTGTTCATTGATTGTGTCCCGACCAGACAGTAACAAAGAATTATGTAGCGTCTGGCGTATCTCTCGTACATAATTTGCTTGTTATTTGTTTCAATGTTCGTATCTTTATCTCCCTGATTAATGTAGACGTTTGATCTTCTTCAAACTCAAAATGGAATAGTGGTTAGATCGTTTGTTTCTGGCGCGTTAAAATAACCAGATTACATCAGATGTAAAGTGGATAGGAGACTAACGTCAAGATAAGGTAAACCATACTGATCAAATTATGTTAGTTTTAGGTGGAACATACTGGTCAGATTATGTTAGTCAGGGTTAGATGGAACATACTGATCAGATTATGTTAGTCCGGGTTAGGTAAAACATACTGATCAGATTATGTTAGTCAGGGTTAGGTAAGACATACTGATCAGATTATGCTAGTCAGGGTTAGATAAAACATACTAATCAGATTAAGTTAGTCAGAGTTAGGTGGAACATACCAATCAGATTATGTTTCTCTATGGAAACAAACTGTTCCATGACAGTCTGGCTAACGAAGTAGGGATCAGCACTGTGATCCCCGTAGTAGTGACCTTACTGAGGATCTTCGCATTGCACTACAGGCAGGAAGACCCTGTCTACCTTCTCGAGTACGCTTCGTGAAGAAGAGAGCCACTGTAACCGCCATCAAAAAAACATCGTCAAGAACACCTAACTCAAATAGGTGGACGCTGTGGGCTAGTGGTTAAGTGACACAGCTCACAACCAGAAGGTGCTGGGTTTGATCCCCATCACTGCACTGGCCGTTACCCCGGGAAGCAAACCCTTAGAAAATGCAGGAGGAAGCAGACCCTTATATAAAATGTATGCTGAAGTCGGATGCACTGGGCCGACTGGCGCAAAATAAAAACCACAGTGCAACGCACACCACCTTGGGGATTTGAGAAATAAAGCGAACGCAAAACAAAAAAAACTAAAGTTCGTGTGGCATTATAAAATAAACTATTATTCCCATATGTCAGTGGATCGTCCTGCTTATTCGATCCCTGTTACGCAAAAACAGACGTTAATGATGACAGAGTTCTTGTATTGTCTATATTTTCCGACTGTGCAGTCCTGACGCATGGGCTAAGATTTAAGATAACAGAGCCATAATTGCACTAGAACTTGGCTAAGTATGGTAGTCACACATCTATAACAGATCTATCACTTCACTTCCAATTGGCTAAGACTTGGTCACACATCTTTAACAGAACTATAACTTGACTTCCACTTGGCCAAGTCTGGGAGTCACGCATCTATAACATACCTATCACTTCACTACCACTTGGCTAAGTCTGAGAGTCACACATCTATAATAGACCTATTACTTCACTACCACTTGGCTAAGTCTGTGAGTCACACATCTATAACAGACCTATCACTCCACTTCCACTTGTCTAAGTCTGGGAGTCACACATCTATAACAGAGCTATAACTTGACTACCACTTCGCTAAGTCTGGGAGTCTCGCATCTATATATAACAGACCTATCACTTCACTACCACTTGGCTAAGTCTGGGAGTCACACTACAGTCACTCTGCTTGTTATCTTATATTTAATGTTAGCGTATTTAATATGCTAATTATAATATTTTTTTTCACTGCTTGAACATCCAATCCACATGAGTCTGGATTCCAGGGATCAAAGAACCGGACCACTTCACATTCCAAGAATGTCGTGGAACTTGACTAAAGAGAGTTGTGCTTGGGCTTAGCAACTTCCACATTTAAAAGCATCGTTTTGTTTTTAGAAACTATCATTCCTAGAATCACAACGGACTTTGGCGCAGGCGATCTATTCCAGCTTCACTGTGTAGCCGCGGCCATAAACTTGAGGTAGTGCTAACACAGAACATGCACAAGAATGTCCACCTATGTCAATTATTTATGTTGTCCAATTATTTACTCTCACATCCTCTCTCTCTCTCTCTCTCTATCTTTCTCTTTCTCTCTCTCTCTCTCTCTCTCTCTCTCTCTCTCTCTCTCTCTCTCCGTGTGTGTGTTCCAAAAGGGACTGCTAAAATACAGAAATACCTTAGAGATACTGCGGAATTGGCTACAGGTAGCATTCATGAATCGGGTCACACTCATTTTCTGACTATCAGAAAGGCCAGGTTATCGATCTTCGTTCTCCGAACTGGTCACAATCAAATGAGACACCACATGTACACTAAATTCAAGAAAGGTATCACCAGTCTGTGTTATTGTGGCCTGGCAAACATGATAGCAGCATATATACTTCAGAACTGCCTCCAACACGCAGATCTGAGGAGCAGAATGTTACCTAAGTCCACTCCCGCCTTGGAGAACCTGCACGGCGGAGTTGATACCTTGAAATCGAGAGCATACTTTATTGAAGAATGCTGTTCCAATCTACATGAGCAATGATCGCAGAAAAAGGATTGATGATTTCCCAACGCATAAAGTGTACAGTCACGTCTACACTATGTATATTTAGCGCAGAATAGCGATATAATGTATAGGGTATTTACAAATACATCAAACTGTTAATTTAAAAAAAAACACTTCATTACATTGAAAAATTGATGATCGTAATCATGGGAGTCTTCAGATAATCGTAATATTTTTGTGATGGAGAGTCATTCTGTGATGTTGAGCCTTATTTATTGATCGGAGTAACGGCTCATGGAAACTAAGATGGACGTTGAATGTCATAATTTCATAAATAAGAGAACAATAAAATGTTCGATCTAACAACAAAGACAACAGATTCAGAATATTGCAAGAAGTGTGAGAATTGACAGAATGTGACACGGAGGTACGAAGCGTGCAAATACGGTAAACATGGTGGAACAAATCGACTTTTTCTATGCGATGTTCTCGTCAAAATCTGTGGGAAGAAAATGGCATACTCTAATAAATAAACATGATTAATTTTCATATAGCGTAGTATCTGCAAAGTGCAATAAAGCGTAGCGCAATGAAACGATTCTTATATTCACGACCTTGGAAGCCGTTTTCAGGTCTGAAAAGTGATTGGCGTTTTACGCGTGGTATGCGAAATGTCTTGATGAAACCGTCTCTCGTGATCGTCAATAACAACAGTGCAGTTAGCCGGGTAGAAATTTACACGAGAATTCAGAAATTATAATTTCCATGACATATTGCACCGTAAACACTCTCTAGCTCAGTAAGATAGTTTCTAGGAGCTTCTGGTAAATGTTAAGTTGATCGTTTTCTGAAAGTTTGTCCCAATTCCCTGTGAGGAAATCATCAACAGGCATTTCTAGGAAGAGCAGGTGTGTCTATGGATCCATAAATACACATTTCCTGATTTTGACATTTTTTACGAAGGTACACACATTCTGCCCCAATTTTAATGCACGGCCTTTGCAAAACTGCTCGTTAGTTCAAACTAGATGAGAAGAGGCGGGAACAAAAGCTTGCAGGATTCTACAAATGGTTCGCTAAATACAATAATTTTACCCGGTACAATTGATTACTGTAAGACCAACTCTTTTCCTTGTGATGGGAAGTCCTGCAACCGCTGTCCCAGAAACATGTAGTACTGTAGTTCCTTTCAGTCATGACTGACTATAGGATGATATGGTTTGGAGTGTAAAGCCAAAAGATATATATATATCTTCGTAGGTCACACTAGAATCTGGTTGTGGTAGTCTTGCACATTCTTTTGCCAGTCTGTCTGCCTCCTCGTTGCCTTGAATGTTACAGTGGGATGGAACTCACTGTACCACTACACTTTTTGATACGGATTGCTGGCATAGTTGACAGACTACTGCTCTTAACTCATTGAGTTCATTATTTTTCTGGCTTTTTAGTGCTGTAACCACGGACAGGGCATCTGTAAACAGGACTATCTGGCTTTCATAGCATCGCCTGTCAGCATTGCTTTTACTGCAACCTTCAGTGCCTCTGCCTCCGCTCCGAAATTGATTGAGTATTTTCTAGTTGCCACTGACAGTGTTATTTTTCTACCATTTGTTAGGCTCAGGAATACCCCTGCCCCTCCATTCTGTGTTGTGTTTTCTAGAGAACCGTCGGTGTATGCATGGGTCCAGTCCATGCTTGGGTAGTTTTCCGTTATGTACCTCAGGGTTATGTCTCTTCTTTCTTTTTCAGTCTGGCTGTTCTTGTTTCCAATATCTGGTATATTTTCTACTACCTCCAGAATGATATGCTGCTTCCATGTGGATTTGCATACAGTAGGGATGGGCTTTGGTGTTGTTACGGTGTTCGTAGGGTCTTCGCTCATCTTTGCTTTAGCTATTTCTGCAAAGTTTCTCCGCTTTAGTTTCCCATTTCCAAATCTATTTAGTCTCTAATGCATTGGATGGTCTGTCAGTCTTCTGAGTTTCTCTGCTTGATGCTGGGCTCTGCAGTCTCTTCTGTCGGTCATGGATTGCAGATTTGTAATCTTTTCAAGTTCTACAATTGGCGTTGACTTCATGCCTCCTGTTATTACTCTCATGGCTTGGTTTTGAAGTTTGCTAATTTTATCAAAGTTCGCATTTGCTGCTGTTACCCGTGCCCCAATGCCATACTCGAGAACTGGTCTCACTCTTCCAGTGTACAGTTTCTTTAGTATACTTTTGTCTGCTCCCCAGCTTGTGCCAGCAAGTGTCCTCATGATTGCCATTCCTTGTCTGGCTCTCATTCGGTTTCTCTCGATCTGACTTTTCCATGTCATGCGCCGATCAAATGTGACTCCCAGGTAGTTTGGGTTATCGTTTGGTGGCAGATATTGGCCGTAAAGACTTATTTTGTCGTTCTGTGGTTTATTTGAAAGCGAGAATATCGTACATGTTGTTTTTTGTTCATTTATTTTGACCAGCCATGATTTCGCCCACTCCTCCAACGATGTTAGGGCCTGCTGCATTAGATTGTTTGCTATGGTGAGATTTTTTCAGAGGTCCACATAGCCAGATCATCTGCAAACATTGAGCTGTGGACTCGTCTTTGTATATTCTCTATGATGTTGTTTATATTCACCAGAAAAAGTGTGGGTGACAGTACTCCCCCTTGGGGTACTCCTTGCTCCAGTGTCACCTTTTTGTTCATCTGCCCTTGTACTTGAATTCTGGCTGTTCTGTTTTCGAGGTAGTGGCTGATCCATCTGTACATTTTTCCAGATACTGCACTTCTTTGTAGCTTGACTTTAAGTCCCTCTTTCCACACCTTGTCAAATGGAAGGCGATATAAAAGTGCTAATTCTGCTAACGTAACTTTTCCTTAAGTTGTCGAAAAGAATAAATCATTTCGATCGCTGATCCTTGATCCCAGAAACATTAACATGTTGTGTAACAATCTTGTACCAATGAGCTTCAGGTCCTCACAAATCTGTCACACATATTCGTTGCAGTTGATGCTATTGAACAGTTGTTTTATGTTGTTGTATGTGTCATTCATGTGGATGACTGAATATCCGAGTGTAACAGATGATAAAACGTTACCATTATGGAACAATACAGATTTGAAGCTAAACTTGGACAAATCAATGAAGTCTTCAATCGTCGTCCTTGTAATCGATTTGTTGTGCCGCCATCAGCGCAAGCAATAAGGTTATCTGTCATTTAAAAAAATGTAAGCAGTAATTTCTTTTTGTCGATCACGAAACAAATGCATATGCACATTCTTGTCTAGAAGATTCCATTGCTGTAGTCTAGACCCCAACAGCTCTGGTTTACTTTTTGGCAATTCCAAATATCTCATTAGATTACTCAATTCACTCTCTGGGTAATTTTATGTGGCTGTGCAGACTCTTCAATATGCACGAAATCAGAAACTCTTGATGCAGATGCTTTCACCGGTGACGGATGTCCACTGGCAATATATCTTCTTCATCACCCAGGGTATAAGAATCTGGTACATCCGGAATACAAAGACCCGTAAGATTCTGGCCAGATCACAGATTGAGTATTCGGATAAGTCAAAAGCTACTTTTTTCTTCTCATGAACCTTGCCCAATTGGAGGAGTCAGGCAGATGATTTATCGGTCCCTTCCACAAAAAGGTGGAGCCGCGTAGCGCAGTGGTTAGCGCTCTGGATTCACATCCTGGGTTCATTCCCCAGTTGAGGCGGTAATGTTTTATTTAAGACCGCAATGACTCCCCAGTCGACCCAGCCTTAAATGGGTACTGGTTTCCCCCACAAAAATGGAAATACAATTCAACCATCAGCGCAGATTTGTTGCTAAGGTATGACCACATATGTATGGTTCCAAATACCCGTCCTTATCACTGATCTCACAACCAAAGTAAAGAATGTATGATCGGTTTCAGGGATCGTCTTTGTAATAGCAAATTAGTTTGTTCGCCTGCACACACATTATCCACAAGGCACATTATGGCAAGACAGAAATGTGGTTGCAATAGCTGCTACTTATTGTGTCATCTAATTGGCTCTCAAGGTTGTCTGTCTCATAGAGAATCACACGCTCAATATATCGGACATCAGGTTCAACCAATCCATTCCCACCGAGCAACCCCTTGCGGCTACCTTAAAAAGTATAACTAATTCGCGAATTTAAGTTCATATTTGTGACCAGCATGTTCAAATTGGCATTAAGGAACTACTTTTGTCTCAGATACATTTTGGTTGTTGTGACGTGTAGAAGGGAGCATTATTCATTATATAACAGATGTGTGGTCTAGCTACAGAACAAAAAACCATGCAATCAATGTCCGTTGATGGTACAAGGGTAGAGATATTAAACAAACATCCATCTTACTAAAAAATCTGTGAAACATAGAAGACATTTTTTTTTAAAAACCACGCATCTGCAGAAGCCGATCATGTTCCAGAAAGAAAAATCATATTAACAAGAATTATACACCATTGACGTTTGATAGACTGATAAAATCATGAAAGTCACATTTCAGCTTACTAATATCCACTTCGACAGATTTTCGTTAAAACAAAGCACAATTCTTACATGTTTGGCCAAACTAACCATCCCACCTTTGTAGCTGTGGGGTCAAAGTAATCAAGTTTGTAATCTCTGCTTTCTTTTGCCGGCTTATTTGATGACAAATTACAAACTTAATTACGTTCTATTATTTCAGGAACCCGATCACTTTATATTTGTTCAACTTATACTGGTTGCTTGATTATAATAACTGTTAAAAGTGATTGATAAAGCCAAACATTTTGAATTGATAACTCAATTAATAATTGTTGATTATACTTCGTCGTGTCAAAGCTTTTAAACATATAATTTATTAAAGGAAGTATGCATACGTATTTTTATATTAAAGTAAAGATTTGTTCCATAGCAGTTACATTACTATCGGAAAACGAAGTTGTTAGAGACTTCAGAATACTAAGCCACAACTTGTATGAGGTAGAGTGGCCAGTTCCTTTCCTCGTAGTATATTAAGATCCATGAAAAATTATATCGTCCAAAAAAAAATGGCTCGTAGAAGGAATTAGTATGTCTCAGGATAAATCGGATAATTTTTTATTTGACACAGTTATAGGACTTAGTTTGCATTCAAACAATTTGACTAAACGAGAATACGTCTAGCCAACACCTCAATATCATGTATGGTAAGACTTGATATTATCACTGGAACATAAGAGATGACACGATTCTGGAACTGAAACAAATCACTTATCAAGCAATGGAATGTCTTACAGAACATCAGTATAAGATCGCTTATATGGTAGGATGGTGACCAAAAGACCTCCGGCGTTACACGAACGAAGAAAAATCAATACAGACTTTACTTGTGCAGACCAGGAACCATTGAACTTATCCACATGGGGTCATCAGGCTGGTCTGAATCTGAGATAGCTGACATAGAACACTAGATAACTGAAAATCCAAACCAGATGAAGCATTGAGCACAGCCATCGAACCGTAATATGGGTATTTCAGAGAAAACAAAATACTACAAATAAATCTGTACAAAGCTGGACATAACCTCCACACCACATTACCCACCCCCAAACAGAATCTAGAAGTTTATTAAATTAGCCGGCCGTATCGCTGCCCCAGTCCAAAAGATCTCTGTGATTATCTGGACTTTCCCCGGAAAGCTGACTGTGTTCCACAACGCGGATGATTGATGACGCAATACTAGCCCGTTAGACCGAGAGATCACTCACCCGGTTGGATAAAACAAATAATCAACTCTAGTGACGCTTGCCTCGGCACCGATGATTCCTATTAGAGACGATACTTTCATTATCTCTGCTTCGGCCCCTTCCCGCCACGAGTGCAGGACGCGGTGACTATTCTCCTGGACGCGGTCGTAGTTGCTTATTGTTTTTTTTTAACATCGTGTTTGGGAAACTCCCTAACCCAGTCGTGTCTTCCCATCACCGAAGCACGGGTACTGGTAGCGATAAGGGCTGTCACGAGAGAATTGATTGACCTGTTTACAAGCCCGGCGAAAGATGAAAGATGCGCCGTTCAAATGGGAATAACAACCGATTTCCATTGTTTGTCTGCAGTTAGAGATGACGGTCAATGCTGGTTACAAGAAAGAGATTTAACTTCTAAATATTCTTATTGCGGTTTTAAACTTAAGAGAAGGATAAACTCTATGGATAAGTAAGAAGTCGGAGGCAGATGTGCAAGTTTATAATCAGTGGC
Organism: Ariolimax columbianus; assembly: GCA_036924085.1. NCBI lineage: Eukaryota > Metazoa > Mollusca > Gastropoda > Stylommatophora > Arionidae > Ariolimax > Ariolimax columbianus. The sequence goes on along the minus strand of JAVGWX010000002.1, from coordinate 53,366,892 downwards.
GAAGCTTTAGAATAGACATGATAGACTGAGCTTTCCTAACAAGTTTTTAAAATTAGACATACCTTTGCATAAAAAGGGAGCCGCGTAGCACAGGGGTTAGCGTGCTGGCTTTGCACCTGAGTGGTCCTTGGTTTATTCCACAGTTGAGGCGGAAATGTTTTTTCAGCACCCGGGTCGACCCAGTGAAGAAGAGGAGAAGGCTACCGCCCTCAAATAGCCGAGCCTTTCAAAATGTGAGATCGCCAACACCTCATACCCTTACGGCAGTAATGCTATGGGTTACTTTAATTTTGCATAAAACAGTTTTAAATAATTCGAAATTGAAATTGTAATAGTCATTTTTGTTCAAGCGTAGCGACATATTAGCAAACTAGCAAAGCGGCACATCTAATTGTATCCAACTTAAAAGAGTAGGAATCAGGTCAATTGGTAGCTAGAAGAAGGTCATTAGGGAACTATTTCTTCTCTGACATCCAAATTAGGCCGGCCTTCCCTGGCTGGATTTCTATTTTTAGAACAGGTGAACGATTATAGGGTGCTATAGAGGATGTAGTCAAAGGGGAGAGTTTGGGTCAGAGAAGTGGGAATTAAGTAGTGGAAAGCCAAACATTAGAATGATGCAGCAAAAGCAAAAAAGTAGAAAAACAACAAAATTGCAAACAAAAGTGTTTTTATGTGAGAAGCATAGTTAATAAAAGAGAAGAATTGGAACTGTATGTAGAGGAAGAAAAACCAGATATAATAGGGTTAACAGAATCATGGGCATATGAGGACATTGCAGATGGTGAACTTGAAATAGAGGGATATACAATGTTAAGGAAAGATAGGATAGTTGGAGACAAGGCTAAGGGGGATGGTGTTTTATTATAATGTATAAATTCTCTGTTAATATAACGAGCAGAGAGGATTTATCATGTGGTAACAAAAAATGAGTGTATGGGGTGAAATAGAAAGTGGGGGTGAAAAAACAGTGATTGGAGTATGATATAGATGTCCATCAAGTCAAAAGGAGGAAGATGAGGAGCTGATTAGTAGCATAGTAAAGGCAAATGATAGGAAATTATTATTTATGGGGGATTTCAACTTTCCAGAAATAAAATGGGATATGGTAGAAGCACTTGTAGAGTCAAAACCTTTTGTTAAGTGCATAACTGAAAATTTTTTAATTCAACATGTAGTAGCAGCCACCAGAGGCAAAAACATACTCGACCTAGTTTTTACTACATAGGAAAATATGATTGAAAACGTTACCGTAGGGGAACTGTTTGGCTCAAGTGACCATCAAATCATCCGATGAGATCTTATTGCAGGGAAAGAAGTAAACACAAACACACGAACATACGACTACTCTAAGGTAGATGTTAAGAGGATGAAAGAGGCAGTGAACCACATAATCTGGGAAGATATTGTCGGAGGAACAAATGTTGAACAGGAGTGGGAGAGTTTTAAAACAGTTCTCGAAATGCTAAAAGAGGAATGTGTTCCATATACGGAGGTAAACCCCAAGCGTAAAAAGTGGATCACTACAATTGTAGTTAAATATAGAAGAGCTAAAAATAAAGGATGGAAAAAATATATAGAGGCAGGTAAATCAAAAGAAACATATTTAAAATATTTGGACAAGCAATACATATCCCAGAAAGAGAATAAAACAGCAAAAATAGACTTCGAAAAGAAACTTGCTCAGAGGATCAAGACTGATAGTAAAAGCTTCTTCTCTTATGTTAGAAATAAACAAAGATCAAAGGACAAAGAAGCCCTCTCATAGACAGAACAGAAAAAAAATTAGTGAAAATAGGGAGGCAGCAAATCTACAATTTTAGAAATATAGATAAAGAAAGGGACTTAGGGGTTATAATAGATCATACATGTAAGGTGAGGGAGCAAGTTCAGGTAGCAGTAAAAAAAGGCAAATGCTATGTTAGGGATGATAAAAAGAAATATTAAACATAGGAGCAAGGAGGTGATAGTCAAACTGTATAAAGCATTAGTTAGACCTAGATTGGAGTACTGTGTACAGGTGTGGAGTCCTTATCAGAGAGGGGATATAGACATGCTGGAGAGAATACAAAAAAAGAGCGACAAAGCTGATAGTGGGATTCCAGAATTACAGTTATGATGAAGGATTAAAAAGAACCGGCCTACAGTGTCTAGAAGAGAGAAGAATTCGTGGTGACTTAATACAGGTGTATAAGATGATCAGAGGAGTGGATAAGGTAGACTATAACAAGTTTTTTAAAGTACAACCACCAACAAGGACAAGAGGGCACAGCTACAAGTTGACTAAGGAGAGGTCCAGATTAGATATTAGAAAGTATTTCTTTAGCCAGAGAGTTGTGAATGCTTGGAATGCATTGCCAAGTGAGGTGGTGGAGGCTGGGACGGCCAATGCATTTAAGAATAGATTGGATGCGTACAGCTTCTAGAGCAAGATGATGTAATTGGAACTGGTTGTATTCAGACTCGGTATGTTCATGACTCGGTATACCCTAAAATTATTATCACACTTCGCTACTGTTTATAATGGACACATATGTGATTATTTGATGCATAAAACTGTATGGCGACCAAAGTAACCTGGTCAAGTTGGTCAAGTTATAATGGACAATGATGTGATTATTTATTGCATAAACTGTATGGGGACCAAAGAAACCCGTTCCAATTCGTTAATTTTTAATGGAAATATACATAATCTTTTTCTTTTTCTTCTGCTTTTTTTTCTCACTTTTATCACGGTATTGTATTATGGCATATTTACGTGGTCCTTTTCTTCTTTTTCGTCGTCGTTCGTTCTCAAACTCCCGCCACCAAACCCTGAACGGTCTTAATCTCCCGCCACCAAGCCCTGAACCTTCTCACACTTCCGCTACCAAGCCCTGAACATTCTGAAACTCCTGCTACCAAGCCCTGGACGTTCTCTCACTCCCGCTACCAAGCCCTGAATGTTCTCTCACTCCCGCTACCAAGCCCTGAACGTTCTCTCACTCCCGCTACTAACCCTGAACGTTTTCAAACTCCCGCTACCAAGCCCTGAAACGCGCTTTGGAAATAGTAGGATGTTGTCCGGAGAACGGAATGCGTTGCGTCGTAGTTTACAGCTTGACTGCGATATTTGCACCTTTCAGTCCGGCACATCCGATTTCAGACGGCATTTATTAGTACCGGGTTAGCCTTCTCTCTTCGATCCCTTCTCTTTATCTAGTCCACTCTGTTGCAGCCTGTTATCCAGGATAACCGCGTGGAGGTGTAGAAGGATCTTGGCAACTCTGGTTCGCTGACCCTGATGCTAGGAGTCAACAATGCGTCGTTGACCGCTGCAGCTCATGTACCTCTCAGTATCTTTATAATTGATGCACTTATGCGTCTCAGGAAGCTATAAAAGAGCACAAAGAAGTCGAATATTCATATACTTCGCTTTCCACTGCCTAACTCGTGACTCCCCCCTATATCTGTATACCATAACGTATTGATCAAATATAGAACGAGACATCAACATTGAAAACTACGAAATTCATGGAGTACAACCGTTGCCCACAACACGTATATTTATAAGACCAGATAAAAAAAAATACGAGAAATAAATATATACAGATCTGGTTATTACTTCGACATAGCCCCCTCCTCCAAACAGAATATGTGAGTTTATTAAATTAGAGGGCTGTATCGTTGTCCCAGCCACGCAAAACCGCTTTGATTATCTGGACTCCTCCACCAAACTTGCAATGTTCACACAAGATGGATGATTGATGCCGCAATACTGGCCCAGTAGATCCGGATATCGCTCACTCTTTCGGATATTATAAAACAAATAATCAACGCTGGCTCCACTTGCCTCAGCACCCGTAACTCATCCTGGAGACGACACTTTGATTATCTCTACCTCCGCCCCTTCCTCAACCGACCAGGAAGGCTTCGGCGATCATTTTCCCGGAAATGGTTGTTTATTTTGTTCTCAAATGTATTTACATCGTATTCCAATGCCTCTCCCCCACTTTTGTTTTTGCAGAGAGAATGGTTACTGGTAATGGTACGAGCTGTCACGAGAGAATTGATTGACCTGTTTACATGCTTGGTGAAGATGACAAATGCTTGTCTGCAGCTAAAGATGCAGGTAAATGCTGGTTACTAGAAAGGGATTCAGTTGTAAATAAATTCACTGCAGAGTTACATCATGACCCTGTCCAACCTAAGTGAGAGATAAACTAATAGTCGACAAGAGAAATCTTAGTAGCAAGTCATGTTTAGCAGATAAATATATTAGTTTATAGGATAACTCGTCAAGTTTATGAGATAAATAGATTGGGTTATTGAACCTTTTACATCGCAAGCCTTAAAGCAGGAAATATATATATATATATTCATAACAGCCGTGCGATACTTAGTTGCATCCCTCTTATATTATCTGCTTTAAAATGATATTTAAATGTTGTTCTAGTATATAATAAAAGTAAAATATTGCATTGAACAGATTAGTGGTTACAGTTTCCGAACAAAATGAACTGGGGATGTCAGAGTGTAATGGGTAAAGGGATAAGCTGTATAGAGCCAAGAAAACCGTCAGTGAGGCTGCACCGTTTATTAGGGAATTCTTGTAGATGTAGTTATTTGAGATATACACTCTAAAGGAACCAGATACACATGGGGTAGATTGCCACATTTGAAGGAAATAGGTGTTGTTATTTGATTCTACTGTTTTTCGAAGCTAAGATGTTAGCTCTTGGCGACGTGTCTTTGGTAGCGCGTTACAGTGACTCCTCTTACTTCTCGAAGTGTGCTTGAAAAGATGGATCATGATCATCCTGTCTGTTGTACCTTTCTCAGTAAGGTCCCTACTGCGACGATTACACTGTCGATCCTCTTCCTCGTCTGTCAGACGGCTGTGACACAGCCTGTTTCCAGAAGCACGAACGAGGATGTGAGGGGGACTCTTGGTCAGTATGTTTCACCGGATTCTGATTACTCTTTGCTTCCACCTTGATCAGTATGTTTCACCGGATTCTGATTACTCTTTGCTTCCACCTTGATCAGTATGTTTCCCCGGATTCTGATTACTCTTTGCTTCCACCTTGATCAGTATGTTTCACCGGATTCTGATTACTCTTTGCTTCCACCTTGATCAGTATTTTTCACCGGATTCTGATTACTCTTTGCTTCCACCTTGATCAGTATGTTTCACCGGATTCTGATTACTCTTTGCTTCCACCTTGATCAGTATGTTTCCCCGGATTCTGATTACTCTTTGCTTCCACCTTGATCAGTATGTTTCACCGGATTCTGATTACTCTTTGCTTCCACCTTGATCAGTATGTTTCACCGGATTCTGATTACTCTTTGCTTCCACCTTGATCAGTATGTTTCACCGGATTCTGATTACTCTTTGCTTCCACCTTGATCAGTATGTTTCACCGGATTCTGATTACTCTTTGCTTCCACCTTGATCAGTATGTTTCACCAGATTCTGATTACTCTTTGCTTCCACCTTGATCAGTATGTTTCACCGGATTCTGATTACTCTTTGCTTCCACCTTGATCAGTATGTTTCACCAGATTCTGATTACTCTTTGCTTCCACCTTGATCAGTATGTTTCACCGGATTCTGATTACTCTTTGCTTCCACCTTGATCAGTATGTTTCACCTAATTCTGATTACTCATTGCTCCCACCTTGATCAGTATGTTTCACCCGATCCTGATTACTCTTCGCTTCCCTGGTTACACGATAAAGCAAGTATTTATTAAAATAATGTTGCACGACCACGTATTCTGCAACAGAATACAACTCTCTTACGTTATCTAGATATCAAATAACCCAACATGAAACATAAAAATGTAAAGGTAGTCTCGTAGTAGACATTACTGGCGGGGATGAGTTGAATTGATTTGACTAGATGCCAACTTATTTCCGTTTAGCAAGGGTAGTTAGTTTCCTTAATTTTCTGTCTTGCCTCTCTAAATATTAAATGAGGTACCCATTTACAATTGGAGAAACTATAGTGTGTCGAATCAGTAGATTGAAAGTACTACATTTGTCGCGGAAAAAATAGCTCTAACCACTCTGCTTAGCAAGATGGCTGAAGTTTTCATGTCAAATGCATGTAAATGTGAACCTAATAGTAGCAAGCGATAGGTTCTGTTCGGGGCCAGCCAACCCCCGGCAATAGTACATATTTGGCTACTTTCGACGATATACAACGATGGTCCTAGGGGGAATGTTGCCGTAATCTATGCAGAAAAGACAAAACACAGATGCACAGGTCACATGTTGGGACATAACTATGGGTAGTCGACGAAGCTCGGCGACAGTAATCTGGTACACCCGAGGTAAAATAAAACCGCGGAGAAGACTTCCAATGCCTTGGTCAGACTCCCTTGCAGAACGCAACACCATCCGAGTCACCTCTGGAGAAACTTCCGTGGCCCAAGACAACGTCCGCTGGAGACGAAGTTAGGACCCGTAGCTACGCCGAGGAAAGGGTCATAAAGATTAACATTAAGATCAAGACCACCCTGCTACTCAGTGGTTGAACAAATAACTAACAGATTAATAGATGGACACATGCATGAACAAATGGATAGATTGATGGTCGGAGACAGTACAGTTTCTGGCCAGATTTCATAAACAACGTCAACCATATCAAGACTTACTTGTGTCAGCCAAGACTAACGTCTGGACCGGGTAAGACATTTTGACCAAGACCTTAACTCATGTCCTCGTTAGTGGTCCTGAAAACACGCTGCAGGACTCACAGAAGTCTGACCAACAAGGTGGGGATTAACATTGTAATCCATATAAGGGCGAGCATACTGATCAGACTTACACTGCATTACAGCGGGAGTGATCCCTGACCACCATCACAAGTACTCCTGTGTTGTAAGAAGAGTCATTTTAACACGCTACCAAAGAAATGCCGTCAAGGGACTCTCAACTCACTACTAGCAGGTTCGAGCAGCAACAACAAGACTTACGTGAACTTCTGGCATTGACCCTGCTCTTTTGGCACAGCTTTCTTTGGCAGTGCGTCTAATCAACAACGAAGCTGTATTCTGTGAGCTGTTGTCCGTAATAAAGTTGTTGTCTTCGGTGTTGTTCTCGTTGGTGGCTTTAGGAATACGTTCGTTATCCCTGCATATATTGAGGTCGGAGCTTTTGCAACAGCTTGAGTGGTCACGTGACTTAGTTTCTGTCATTTTGTGTATTGAGACATTAACAGGGATCAAGGCGATGATGGAACGTAGTCTGGTCACGTGATGTTCACAGAATTCGTCATTACCATCTGTCGAACAGAAATAAGACATTACGAGATAGAAAGGACACGTAAACAACTCCGACGAGTAACGATTAGACAAGGGAATACATCCGTTGAAATGTTGATACATAGAGTACTGGGACGTATTTCACGAGAAGAAAGGTAAATAAATCAGGAGGAATATTGGGTATTACAAAGAGCATTAATAAACGAAATCAACCTCACAACTAAGATATGTTGGCCATATCAAAAGCCATATCGCACTGTTTAAAACTGCCGTGGTTAGGAAGGCGAATGGCGAGCGTGTCAGAGAAAGACAACGCTTTAGGTGGGATAATAACATTGATAAGTTGAATAGCGTATAGCCTGTGGGATTTCAAGTTGATTCTACCAAACAAGTATGGCTCATAAACAACACAATGAAACATACATTACAGCCACGCGGTCTTCGTTAGGGACAAAGAACAACACAAATGAAAATATGTAATATGTAATAATATATCTGTGTTGCCCCAATGTAATCACACTGTAACCACAGAACTAAACAAAATGGTGGACCAGAACATATGTATCACCTGCACCACCTAACTTAGTAAATGGTTTCAGTTGTTTTCAGTTCAGATTTTTGCTCTAGTTTTATGGGACCATTGAACCAAAAAAACCGAGTAAAAAAAAGTGTATTAAGGCGTGTGTATCATCTAGATAGTGTTGTATTCTGCCTGGGACTAATCCAGGTGATGGCTGCTCACTCGCCTGTAGTAACTCTATGCTCACTCGCCTGTAGTAACTCTATGCTCACTCGCCTGTAGTAACTCTATGCTCACTCGCCTGTAGTAACTCTATGCTCACTCGCCTATAGTAACTCTATGCTCACTCGCCTGTAATAACTCTAGACTTTAATCATTCTCGTAACGTACTTATCAGGCAATTCGTTTTAAAAAGGTACATAACCAGATTTTATAGGTTGTAGTTTACTTATATTGAGGAAATGTTAGATTAACTTGGCTGGACTTAGTCGCATCTCTTGTAACACAACGCGTCAATTCAAGCTAACAGAAACAATGGACTTAGTCGCAACTCTTGTACCACAACTCGTCTATTCAGGCGAACAGAAACCGTAAAATCACTTGTTCGCTCTGTACACAACCTGTGATAGATACAGTATGCGTATTAATACGTCAAATACAACTGAGGGAGGGCAGAATACAAGGGCATTAAGCATTCAGAACGTTGACTTGACTTCTACAAGGCAGTTATCCATTTGCAGGGATGTCTTAAGAAAGGGCGGGTTTCAACATACAGCTGGTAAATTGCAGGGAAGAAAGATAGAGGAAACAATGAGAACAAACAAACGAACACGTGTTAGCAATATATGGATATGCATGGTCGTCAACACCAATCGGTAAGGCACACGATGATAATGATTCAGAGCGTTGCTCTCTAGCAAGATCAAGAGGTTAGGTACCTGGGCAGCGTCTTCTTGAGACACAGCAAATATAGCATAGTAGTGGAGGCAAAGTTCAGAGATCAGCAGTAGTCCCTTATCTGCTGACGCCACTGCTCGGTCATCCTCGCATTAACCTGGCGAAGTAGCACGAATTCATTCACGGTGTCCTATATCGACCTTGTGCTACCAGAGCCAAATATGGACCGTATCAAGGACACGAGAGACCAACATCTCAGACTCGAAAATGATATGTCCTTGGAACAGTCACTGACGTCATCATGAGAAGTAGGTACATTCCCAAAATGGTTGGCCCAATCGTCTGTGTTGAAAATATCACCAGGTAGAGATGGTCGATCATCACACGAGATACAAGGGGCTTGTCATAAGTCTTTACCCTGACTATGAAGAAGTAGTAGGAGAAAGTTGAAATTCGGCACATATCTAGCTTATTCAATTTGTACTGGACTTGAGCAGTATGAATTTACCTCCTCGACGGGTTTACCCGGTTTGGTGCATGGCGAAACACACCTTATTTGACCGGATCCGCTACTCTAACGGTTTGTCAGAACAATGGAGAAGTCAGAGGCCAGAACTGTGATACAATTCTTGATATTGCAGGGAAAAACACCTACAGAAATACACAGGGAGATGGATCCATTGTTTGAGGAATTTTGTACTTCGTATGCTTTTGTAAAAAAAAACTGGTGATTGCGGTTTAAGTGTGGCCGTTCCCATATTGCCTATCTTCCAAGATCAGGAAGACCATCCTCGGGGTGCAGCGATGAAAATGTTGCAAGAGTGAAGAAAATCATTAACCAGGATAGGAAAATGACAATTGCAGAGATAACTAGGTCAGCAAAACGGAAGGAAAGTACAGTTTTTAGAATTTTACACAACAGACTGAACATGAGAAAAGTGTGTGCCCGCTGGGTCTCACGTCTGCTGACATGTGAAAAGAAACAAACGAGGGTTGATTGCTGTGGCCAATTGCTCAAAATGCGACGGTCTAAAAATATGTTGCCGACCATGGTGAAAGTAGATGAGACGGGTTCACCATTATGACCCAGAATCCAAAATTTCCAGCATGCAGTGGAAAACCCCGGACTCACCAACACATGTCAAGCCAAGAGCACATAAGTCTGCAACAAAAGTGATGCTGACTGTTTTTTGGGACGTCAAATGTGTCAAATTGAAAGATTACCTGCCTCATGGCAACACGGTTAATGGGCAATTTTTATGTAGATCTCTTTACTAAACTAATGAAGACTGTGATCAGAAAACGAGAGATAGCGCGCACTCAAATTCTGTCTTGCTTCAAGACAACGCGCCCGCCCATAAAGCAAGGCTTGTGCTGCAAACAGCCAACAATTTGAATATTGAAATTCTTCTACACCCACCATATTCTCCGGATTTAGCTCCATCAGACTTTTTCTTTTCCCAAATCTTAAAAAAAAAACAGCTGAAGGAAATCATTTTGACAGAGACAAAGATGTCATACTAGCTTGTGATAACTGGTTTAGTTCGAAAAATAGGTTACTTTATTCTGAAGGTCCTTTCAAGATCACACAGAGATGGCAGAAACGTATAAATTCAGGTGGTGGCTACATTGAGAATGAATAAGCACTGTGCCAAATTTCAACTTTCTCATCCTACTCCTTCATGGTCAGTGTAAAGACTTATGACAAGCCCCTTGTAGTTCCGTAATCAACTACCGGTGTGGGCGCACAATGCCTAACTGCCCGGCCTCCAATCAGAAGGACTAGGCAAGGGAACAATAATCCAAGATAAATGGTTTCTTGACGTTTTGACGAATAGGTGTCATTTTATTTCAAAGAATGATTAGTAAATAAAGAGAATGATATCAAGTTTATAATAATACATTTCCTAATGAGAGAACGTTGTGTTTTCAGTTTCCTTAATTATCGATCAAATAGCTCCTTTGATTCCAGATCAACTGGTCAGACCTGGTATAGATTATGTCATCTTGCATTCTGTTTATTTACTTATTTAATGCAGATTCTTTTATGTTAATTAAAACTTGTAGATGTTCAATAGCAGACCTACGTTATATCAGTGTGTAGTAAGTATACATTACTGCAATAATATAGTTATTGATTAATGCATTTAGCATGTGTTATTTTTTTATTTTTGCTAAATGCACATGGAATGAACAATTCAACTCAACATGAATGGCACTTTGTCGCCTCTTCAAACGTGCATTTACAATAACGTGAAAGGAACTTGTTAAGAAACGTAACATATAACGACAAAACATATGCAGTTAGTCCCTTTATATTTGGGGTATGGATAGATTGGAAGAAGTAGTTATACCAAGGGCCAGTACAGTGTACACATTATACACATGATGTATTTTATGTTTGGGGTGAAACTCAAGTCAAACACCAGATAATATCCATCAGAAAGTAATGCTATACAGATACAATGGATACAAAGTCAAGGGCAATCTTCTTATTTTCTTCTTGTCGCTAATCCTGTTATGTCTTTCAGCGTCAGGTTATGAAGAGATCTCTAGAAGGAGTCAGTATGTGTGCCTTTCAGTGTCAGGTTATGGAGAAATCTCTAGAACGAGTCAGTCTGTGTGCCTTTCAGTGTCAGGTTATGAAGATAGCTCCAGAACGAGTCAGTATGTGTGCCTTTCAGTGTCAGGTTATGAAGATATCTCTAGAACGAGTCAGTCTGTGTGCCTTTCAGCGTCAGGTTATGAAGAGATCTCTAGAACGAGTTAGTCTGTGTGTCTTTCAGTGTCAGGTTATGAAGAGATCTCTAGAACTGGTCTGTCTGTGTTCCTTTCATAGTCAGGTTATGAAGATATCTATAGAACGAGTCAGTCTGTGTGCCATTCAGCGTCAAGTTAAGAAGCGATCTTTAGAACGATTCAGTGTGCTTTTAGCGTATGGTTATGAAGAGATCTCTAGAACGAGTCATTCTGTGTACCGCATGTACAGCAGTAATTACTGCCTCAGAAACTTCTGTCAGCCACATGTTTCGTGGTCTGCGCTTGACTTTGAATCCGTTGTATCTAAATAGCATTGCTTGTTGGAGGGGGGAGGGAGTTTGTGTGCTGTGTGGTGGTAGTCTTGTTACGTGGCAAAACTATTTTAGTTGCTTTCTTTTAATGTAGTCTAATACTGGTGTTGTTCCCATCAATCTCCTGATGTCATTGTTTTTGGTAATGTATCTCCTTGTTTCGCCAATATTTTTCGCAGGCATTTCATTTGTATTTACGATGTAGCGTTTTTCATTTGATGTTAGTGTCCAGTTTTTACATTGTTAGCATAGTTTCGGGACGGAAATCGTGTTTTATAAAGCTATTTTGGTAGTTATTATTACGTGCTTGCAATTAACTATTGGAGTTAATTGTCCAATGATCTGATTTGCCTTATTGCATCTTTGTTGGATTTCTCCGGTAATTCTTCTGTTTGCTGATAATGTGCGCCCTAAGTATGGTAAAGTCAAGGGCAGACCACGCAAAAGATGGATATCATAAATAACAGATGCAGTCAAACTCCCCGTGTAAGAAGCACATACCAGAGCCTGGTCAAGAAACCTCTTCATTACATGACGCTGAAAGATACAAGCAGGATATAAGCAAAAAAGAAAGAAAGAAGAGACATAATGATTTAGATAATACATATTCAGCTAATCTGTGGTTGTGGGAAAAGTGCTAAACATATATTTGGCAGATTTTAGTAGCAACCTATGGCGTGATTTAACCCTGATGGTACTGCAAATGCGATTTGTGTGGGCATTTATTAAAGTCAAATTGACTAGTTCTGTGCCCAATAAAACATCAATTATGGTCCTAGATTCAAACTAAATGAAGTTCTCCGTGATCTTTCAATGTAAATGTATCCCATTTAGCCTAGTAGTGAAATAAGATTTTATTGCCCAGGATGTGTTTGATGTGACAGATAAAAACGGTATACTCCTGTCACGTCACTTAGTCACACCTCTTCTATCAAGGGAGTGTTGTGGTCTTTGTTTATACTTGTGGTGGGCTGGCAAACAGGTGATTGGCTAGTTGTGCATCTATACAATTCAAGAAAGTCAACTTCCCGCAAGACCGAATAATATAAATATGTAAGGGTTTGTACAGTAGCTTGTATGGAGAAATAAAAAGGAGCGTTATAAGGCTTTTTACAGTAGCTTGTATGGAGAAATTAAAAGGAGCGTTATAAGGCTTTTTACAGTAGCTTGTATGGAGAAATTAAAAGGAGCGTTATAAGGCTTTTTACAGTAGCTTGTATTTGTCTTTCGCCTTCTATCACCTAGGGGTGCATAGGCCATTAACCAACCCCCGCCAAACAGCTCTGTCCTGTGCAATCTTTTCCACTTCCTTTCAGCTTTTCCCCGTTTTTTTTTTTACTGCCGCCTCCAGATCTCGTCTCCATGTATTCCTTGGTCTATCTATGGCTCTCTTTCCGTGGGGGGGGGGGGGGGGGGGGGGGTTCCATGACAGGGATTGTCTGGTGATACTGGCCTGGGGCTTTCTTCATGTATGACCTATCCATCTACACTGTCTTCCTAGGATTTCCTGTTCCAATTTACCTTGTTCCGCTCTCTCCCACAGTATGTCGTTTGTAACTTTGTCAAACCATTTTATACCAAGAATCTTTCTTAGGCACCTGTTGACAAGACCCTGCAGTTTCCGGTAATTGCTTTTGGTCATCCTCCAAGTTTCCGCTCCCTACAGCGGGACTGGCTTCACATTTGATTTGAAAATCCTTATTTTTTACTTCCTTGGAGTTCCAAATTGGTTTAAACATTCTGAACGCAACTCTGGCTTTTTGTATACTTGTTTTTATATTCTTGCCTGTCCCTCCTTCCTTATTGATGATACTTCTTAGGTGTGTAAATATCTCTATCTCTTCCAGTCCAGTAGCGTTCCTCTTAGCCTGATGTGTTCTGTGTTTGCTGCATTGACTCTAATTATTTTTGTCTTTTTCTCATGGATCTTCAAACCGACTTGTTCAGAGGTAAAACCAGTCTATCCATTTTCCTTTGCATTTGACTTTGGCTGTGGGACAGAAGGGCTATATCATCTGCAAAATCTAGGTCCTCCAGCTGTTTATTCAAGGTCCACTAGATTCCATTTCTCTCATTTGTTGTTACTTTCATAATCCAGTCCACTGCCAGGATGAACAGGAAAGGTGACAGTAGGCAACCCTGTCGTACCCCTGATTTAATTTTGAATGGCTCGGTGAGTTGTCTTTCGTGGTTGACTCTACATTGCATACTTTCCTACGTCTGTCTAATTATGTGTGTGAGCTTTTGAGGAATTCCATAGTTCCTCAGCAGTTTCCAGAGTATATCTCTGTCCAAACTGTCGAAATCCTTTTCACAATCAACTAAATTGATGTACAAACTCGAATTTCATTTCAATGATTGCTCCATAATTATCCACAATGTATCCATCTGGCAAAAGCATGATCTAATCTGTTTGAAGCCTTCCTGCTCATCCCATATCTTGCCTTTTTCAACCTTCCTAATATTACTCCATTTAACACCTTTCCCGGCACTGATAATAACATTATTCCTCTATCGTTTTTGCAATCCTGAAAATCTCCCTTCTTACGCAATTCACCAGGTAGTCCTCTCTCCAATCTTTTGGTAAGCTTTCTTGCTCCCACATGGCGCCTATCAAGTTGTGGATTAGTAGATGTTTCAACGTCTGCTTTTATGGCTTCTGGTGGTATGACATCAGGTCCTACCGTTTTCCCGTTCCTTAGAAACTCTATTGCCCTTCTAATCTCTTCTTTACTTGGGTTATCACAGTTGATCGGCAATTCCTCGTCTGCTGGTGGGATGTCTGGTGGGTTAGCTGGTGCTGGTCTGTTTAAAAGCTCTTCAAAGTATTCTACCGATCTTTTCTTCTGTTCTTCAGGGTTAGTTATCTTTTCCCCAAGTTTATTTTTGATTGGCCTACATGGTTGTTGATACTTTCCCGATAGTTTCTTGGTAGCCTCATATAGACCTTTCAGATGTCCCTTTCCTGCAGCCTCTTCCGCTTCCCCAGCCAGACCATCAATGTAACGTCTTTTGTCCGCCATGATGCTCTTGTTAACCTCCTTGTTGCTCTCTACATACTCTTTCTGTGCTGTGCTTTTTGCGGCTCTCGTTTTACTATTTAGTAAATCCATTTTCTTATTTCGCCTTTTCTTGATCTTAGTGATTGTTTCTGCTGTTATCAATTCTTTATGCTACAGTTTCTTCATTCCTAGCACTTCCTCGTATGCAGTTTTCCATGTAATTTGTACTTGTTCCCATTTATCCTCAATGCTGACCTCTTCATCAAGCTGCTCCAGTGCTTGATATTTATTCCTGAGTGTTATACCGAACTCGTTTTTCTTATCATCATCTTTCAGGTATTGTACGCAGTACCGTGGCCTGTTGACTTACATCGTTCTGTTTATCCTTAACTTCAACTGTGCCTTCGCAGTCACTAAAAGGTGGTCTGAGGCCACATCTGCCCCCTGTAGACCCTGACATCTAAAACCCCCTGCAGACCCTGACATCTAAAACCCCCTGTAGACCCTGACATCTAAAGCCCCATGTAGACCCTGACATCTAAAATGATCGTCTAAATTTGGGGTTTACGCAGATATGGTCGTTCTGATTCTTCGTGTTCTGGTCTGGGGATTCCCCCATGTTGGCTTATGAATGGCTCTGTGTGCAAACGTACTTCCTCCTATGACCAATTTGTTTCCTGCACAAAAATCTGCAAAACCACTGCGTTTTTGTTTAGGACTCCTAGTCCCTCCCTCCCACGTTCTCATCAAACCCACGTTCTCATGTCCTACTCCTAGTCCCTCCCTCCCATGTTCTCATGTCCTACTCCTAGTCTCTCCCTCCCATGTTCTCATCAAGCCCATGTTGTCATGTTCTACTCCTAGTCTCTCCCTCCCATGTTCTCATCAAGCCCATGTTGTCATGTTCTACTCCTAGTCTCTCCCTCCCATGTTCTCATCAAGCCCATGTTGTCATGTTCTACTCCTAGTCTCTCCCTCCCATGTTCTCATCAAGCCCATGTTGTCATGTTCTACTCCTAGTCTCTCCCTCCCATGTTCTCATCAAGCCCATGTTGTCATGTTCTACTCCTAGTCTCTCCCTCCCATGTTCTCATCAAACCCATGTTATCATGTCCTACTCCTAGTCCCTCCCTCCCATGTTCTCATGTCCTACTCCTAGTCTCTCCCTCCCCGCGTTCTCATCAAACCCACGTTGTCATGTCCTAAATGTTAATTTTTTGAAAAGTTTGCTATTAGTATGGTGATCCCTGTATCCTCCACTAGTTGCTGTAATCTACTATACAAAACCTCTAACTGTTTCTTCCTTTTCATTTGTTGAGGTGTATCTCTGAATTATATTTAGTTTAGCCTGCTTGTTTTTTGTTCTGTAGCCATCAACAGTCGTGATCCGGCTGCTCTCCACTCTATGAGCGCCATTTGGACCTCCGCTGATAGCATTAGGGCCACTCCCTCTGTGTGTGGTGCGTTTTCTCTTCATCGTGTCCTTAGTATATCACTCTCCCATGTTGCCAATAGTATCTTTCCTGACTGAGTCCATCTAGTCTCACTCATTCCAAGAATACTAATGCCATATCGCTAACTCTCTTTTGCAGTCTGCGCTGTCTTCCTCTCCTCCCACATGGTTCTAACATTCCAGATGCCGATTGTAGAAGACTTCCTTGTCGAAAGAAAGGTAGTCGGCAGTCCAGCTTCCTTTCGGGTTTGGCTGAGCGGCGTCATATGCCATGCTGAGGGCCTTGGGTTGGTTTTTGTTGTCATTTTTGCAGCAATTGTTTTTTGACAAGCTGGTGTAGCTGACCCAACGCTCAACCTTCCTCCTTTCACACCCGGGCTTAGAACCGACCCGAAGTTGTAGCTTTCATAGAGAAATAACAAGAAGCGTTATAAGACTTTCTACAATAGCTTGTTTCTAGAAATAAAAAGAAGCGTTATAAGATTTTCTACAATAGCTTGTATCGAGAAATGAAAATGAGCGTTATAAGACTTTCTACAATAGCTTGTATCGAGAAATAAAAAGAAGCGTTATAAGACTTTCTACAATAGCTTGTATCGAGAAATAAAAAGAAGCGTTATAAGACTTTCTACAATAGCTTGTATCGAGAAATAAAAAGAAGCGTTATAAGACTTTCTACAATAGCTTGTATCGAGAAATAAAAAGAAGCGTTATAAGACTTTCTACAATAGCTTGTATCGAGAAATAAAAAGAAGCGTTATAAGACTTTCTACAATAGCTTGTATCGAGAAATGAAAAGAAGCGTTATAAGACTTTCTACAATAGCTTGTATCGAGAAATGAAAAGAAGCGTTATAAGACTTTCTACAATAGCTTGTATCGAGAAATGAAAATGAGCGTTTAAAGATTTTCTAGAACAGTTTGCACAGAGAAATGAAAGGTGTGTAAACATAATTCAAGAATTACAATTTATCAATGACATATTATTACTCCATGTTGGTTCAATTATGCACGTGCGATAGTTCACTGTGTCAAAAATATAAAACCTAGTTATGTACATAAGATATTGTATGTGAAGTGTCAAGTGACATTCATAATAACATAACACATAGTCTGACCTTTCACACACACATATAATTAAGGTGAGTTTGATATAATATGGAACTGAAACGTTCCTTATGTTAGTGTATGTGTGAATGATAATTTCAATGTAGAAGAGGACGGAGATATATTGGCTTTCAATGTGGACAGCTTCTTTTTGTTCAAGTGATATTTATTATTAATATTTAATGTGTGTATAGAAATGTATTTTACCATTTATTTTTAGGGTATGCCAGGTGTATGTGCAGTTAGAATTTGATATTATTTTGGCATGTCATGATGGAAACAAATTCTGCATTAAAGAATATCTGTTAATTTACATATGTTTATGAATTGTGCATACATTCTATTAGTTTACTTTGTTCACAATCATTTTCACTTACACACAATGACCATGCTACATCATATTGTAAAACAAGCAATCTTATATAACCTATTAAACCTAATATAGTTATATATCGAATTGTTTGATACCTAAAGACTTCCTTTCATTTATCTTAATCTTGCGACAGTATTTTCTCTGTGAAGAAATTCGTACAATTTACAGAGAAAGTGGTTTTCCCCTATTCCTAAATATTAACTGTTAGTTTACTTACTGAAAAGCCTGAGAAAACACGCCTAGACCCACTTTTACGTTGTTAGATGCGTGACATATGTTAATGATTTCAACCTAAAGCATTTATGTATAGTGCTGCAATAAAAGTTGATATACCAAAATGTTCATAAATGTTTATATGAATATATTATTTTAAATCTCAAATTATGAATTTGTTTGCATGTATCATATTTAAAAAAAAAAACATTCTTAAAAAGAAAACAAATTGAACAAAAGCTTAGCAATATTGAAAGCCACACACAAAACTGGAACTTCTAAAACCACATCAATGTCAAAGTATATCCATTTATAAACAAATACATGAAAACATAAGCTGTTTCTGATAATAAATAATGCCTTTGACAATTGTATAATACATCCACAGGAAACAAAAGCCAATAAACAATGAAGTATAATACATCCTCAGGAAACAAAAGCCCATAAACAATGAAAAGTGAAACTATACGTATATACAGAGTTAAGTCATTTTTAAAAGTCAGAAATTTTGCAAAGCAATTATTGGAATGCAGGGATTGAGGATCCGTGCGCCCTTCCCACAAACATGTTGTCATTACCCTTGCTTGAGGGGTACTGCACACTACGCAGACGCCCTGGAGTTTAGATTTTCAAATATGTTTTGTTTTTCTTGGGACCGGACTTTCCTTTATTGAGGCACCGTCTGGTGATCCACGGCAGCAACACGAGACAGCTCAGCGATTTGATGAATCTTGTCCTGCAGCAGGATCTGATTCTTTGCATTTGCTTGTCTTGTGAGTGCAAACAGTAGAAATGTATTCCACTGTGTGATTTCAAAAGTCCAATGAGAAATGTTCTTCCACCATTTCCCCGTACGTCTATTGAACGTTGTTACGTATTGGTCAACTCTATCACAACCATTCATTATGTGATTGTAAGAATCAATCATTACTGGTTTGTGTTTTATTGTACTCTTTTGTATCAACGGATGCACTACTGGATACAAGAATACATGGCTTTTAGCATTTTTATCTCTAGATAGGACACATAAATATTTTCTCTTGCTCCATAAACTATTTCATTTGGAGATGCGTCAACTGTGTGGTTTTAAACTCCTTTTGAAAATTGTTACGGTTTATGTTGACAGTTCCGGTATAAAGTGAACCATTTTCAGAGTAATATCTCCACAACTAAATATCGTTTTATTGTATAATTTGGCATGTCTTCAGTGCTGCTTTATAATACCGGTGCAGCCAAAATTGCAACGCTCCCGCTCTGTTTATAAAATTAATATGAAGCTTATACAACCCTTTAAAAAGGCATAGATTAGCTTGAGCTATTCCCCTTGGCTTATATAGGAACCATAAATAGACATAAAGCAGGCCATGGGCACGAGTTGACAGACGTAAAAATATATAAAATAAATTACAGGGAATAAAATAATCCACGTTAGCTGCTGAGAACTTACATTACAATACAAACTTACCTAGTTTACTGTTATCAATTTCTTCCTTTGCAAGCTCCTTGTATCCTCTACTCAGATAACTTTGCCTTTTTTGTTACAATGCAGTTCTGCCTGAAGGCCCACTTAGTTAACTTTAATTAACATTCTCAAATGCAAATGTTTTCAAATGTCACACCCAGTTAACCTTAATTTACATGATTAAAATGCAAGTTTACCCAACGTTCGTCCCAATCAGATTTGGAGTAGGAGGGAGGAGTCACATCAGGGTCAGGTGAAACAAATTGTTAGAAACACCCACTTCACTTCCTCGTATGCCTTCTGGAAGCAGGCTGTATCACAGCAATCAGGCCAATGAGGTTGGCATCGACACTGTAGTTGCCATAGAGGTGGACTTACTGAAGAGCCTCACATTGTGCCCCATCCTGGTCCACTCTACCAATTACGTTTTGAGATGTAAGAACGATTTCAACAGTTAAATTAACTCATTACGAATGACGCCCAACAGCAACAGGCCAGTTAACTTTCCTGCATCCTCATCGTCATTATCATCACCACCATCTTCTTCTGCTTGTCTCTTTTTTATTAACAATAATAAAATGTACGTTTTTCTAGTGTCTTGCTCAGTTAACTTTAAATAACATTCCTAATCTGCAAGGTTTCATAACACCCTACAAATTTACCATTAATTAACATTGTTTAAATGCAAGTTAGCTTCACGTTTTACCCTGTCAACTTTTTATTAACATTAACAAATGTAAGTTTAACGTTCTATCCAGTTAACTTTAATTACTATCCTCAAATGGGATTTTAAAGTTGTATGCAGTTAAATATATAAACATTCCTCAGACGTACGTACCAAGTCAAACGTAATTAGCGTTCCTAAATGTAAATTTAACGATCTAGTCAGTTAACTTTACGTTATCATTATGTAGCATGTCCTTTGCAGAACGTCTGTAAGACTCTCGATCGTGAGCAGCACTTCCGACTCTGTCGTTCTCGTCTTCAGGATCTCCGTTATGTCTTTTGTCCATCTTTTCCTCGGTCCGCATATGCTATGCTTTCCAAGTACCATACCATCCAGTACCGTTCTCTCCAGGCCATTGTAGCGTTTGATGTGACCAAAATACTTTAGTTTTTTTTAAACAAGACATTGTTTACTAGTCAATTTTGTGCAATATCCAGTTCTTTTAGGATATCTATCCTTTTCTTTTTCGCTATGCACGGTGTTTGGAGCACTTCAATGAACTTTAATTAACATGATTAAAATGTAAGTTTAATGCTCTACACTATTAGATAAAATTCAAAATTCGTTATGTATAAATTTCAGTTAAGGGGAAATTGAATTTGTTAATTGTGAAAAGACGATTGCAGCGATTAAAGCAAATAAATGACAATAAACATCAACTATAAAAACTGTCAAACAAACAACAGTTATGAGAAGAGGTTGGTGTTGTTGTTGGATGCCTGCAATGAATAGGGTTACTCTTTTGTGCGCCTTAAAAAGGACGTTAAGTGGCGGGTTGTCGTAGCTTTCCTCGCATACTGAGGAAGGTGGGTCTTCCAGGCGGTTGTGCCTATGATGGCTTCATCTGTGTGTCGCTCACTACTACGGGGATCACGATGATTAAAAAGTTACAAACAACAATGATAAGAACTGATAAACAATACAAAAACAATTATTCCAAGTATAAGAAAACATTGAAACAACTTTCAAAAGAGAAACAATTCTGATAACTAGAAGCTGCAGCCTTACAGGTAGACTGGAGATAGCCACAAGATAAGGGACAACTCCATTGATGTGAATGCTGAAGGTATATCTCCGACGCCTGCTC
The DNA here is from genome assembly GCA_036924085.1 of Ariolimax columbianus. Taxonomy (NCBI): domain Eukaryota; kingdom Metazoa; phylum Mollusca; class Gastropoda; order Stylommatophora; family Arionidae; genus Ariolimax; species Ariolimax columbianus. Next base: position 53,345,728 of record JAVGWX010000002.1, on the reverse strand, counting down.
TCCACTGAGCGTCTCTTTCAAAAGATCTAATGTTCCTTCGCTGTCTCTGAAGTGAAATATTCTCCCTCTGTCTCTGAAGTGAAATATTCTCTCTCTGTGTCTGAAGTGAAATGTTCTCCCTCTGTCTCTGAAGTGAAATGTTCTGTCTTTAAAGTGAAATGTTCTGTATTTGAAGTGAAATGTTCTCTTTGAAGTGAAATGTTCTGTTTTTGAAGTGAAATATTCTGTATTTGAAGTGAAATCTTCTGTCTTTGAAGGTAAATGTTCTGTCTTTGAAGTGAAATGTTCTGTCTTTGAAGGGAAATCTTCTGTCTTTGAAGTGAAATGTTCTGTCTTTGAAATGAAATGTTCTGTCTTTGAAGTGAAATGTTCTGTCTTTGAAGTGAAATGTTCTGTCTTTTAAGTGAAAACTTCTGTCTTTGAAGTGAAATGTTCTGTCTTTCAAGTGAAATGTTCTGTCTTTGAAGTGAAATCTTCTGTCTTTGAAGTGAAATATTCTGTCTTTGAAATGAAATGTTCTGTCATTGAAGTGAAATGTTCTATCTTTGAAGTGAAATGTTCTGTCTTTGAAGTGAAATGTTCTGTGTTTGAAGTGAAATGTTCTGTCTTTGAAGTGAAATGTTCTGTATTTGAAGTGAAATGTTCTGTCTTTGAAATGAAATGTTCTGTCTTTGAAGTGAAATGTTCTGTCTTTGAAGTGAAATTTTCTGTCTTTGAAGTGAAATGTTCTGTCTTTTAAGTAAAAACTTCTGTCTTTGAAGTGAAATGTTCTGTCTTTGAAGTGAAATGTTCTGTCTTTGAAGTGAAATGTTCTGTCTTTGAAATGAAATGTTCTGTCTTTGAAGTGAAATGTTCTGTCTTTGAAGTGAAATGTTCTGTCTTTGAAGTGAAATGTTCTGTCTTTGAAGTGAAATGTTCTGTCTTTGAAATGAAATGTTCTGTCTTTGAAGTGAAATGTTCTGTCTTTCAAGTGAAATGTTCTGTCTTTGAAGTGAAATCTTCTGTCTTTGAAGTGAAATGTTCTGTCTTTGAAATGAAATGTTCTGTCATTGAAGTGAAATATTCTGTCTTTGAAGTGAAATGTTTTGTCTTTGAAGTGAAATGTTCTGTCTTTGAAGTGAAATGTTCTGTCTTTGAAGTGAAATGTTCTGTATTTGAAGTGAAATGTTCTGTCTTTGAAGTGAAATGTTCTGCCTTTGAAGTGAAATGTTCTGTCTTTGAAATGAAATGTTCTGTCTTTGAAGTGAAATGTTCTGTCTTTCAAGTGAAATGTTCTGTCTTTGAAGTGAAATCTTCTGTCTTTGAAGTGAAATGTTCTGTCTTTGAAATGAAATGTTCTGTCATTGAAGTGAAATGTTCTGTCTTTGAAGTGAAATGTTCTGTATTTGAAGTGAAATGTTCTGTCTTTGAAATGAAATGTTCTGTCTTTGAAGTGAAATGTTCTGTCTTTGAAGTGAAATTTTCTGTCTTTGAAGTGAAATGTTCTGTCTTTTAAATGAAAACTTCTGTCTTTGAAGTGAAATGTTCTGTCTTTGAAGTGAAATGTTCTGTCTTTGAAGTGAAATGTTCTGTCTTTGAAATGAAATGTTCTGTCTTTGAAGTGAAATGTTCTGTCTTTGAAGTGAAATGTTCTGTCTTTGAAGTGAAATGTTCTGTCTTTGAAGTGAAATGTTCTGTATTTGAAATGAAATGTTCTGTCTTTGAAGTGAAATGTTCTGTCTTTCAAGTGAAATGTTCTGTCTTTGAAGTGAAATCTTCTGTCTTTGAAGTGAAATGTTCTGTCTTTGAAATGAAATGTTCTTTCATTGAAGTGAAATGTTCTGTCTTTGAAGTGAAATGTTCTGTCTTTGAAGTGAAATGTTCTGTCTTTGAAGTGAAATGTTCTGTCTTTGAAGTGAAATGTTCTGTATTTGAAGTGAAATGTTCTGTCTTTGAAGTGAAATGTTCTGTCTTTGAAGTGAAATGTTCTGTCTTTGAAGTGAAATGTTCTCTCTTTGAAGCGAAATGTTCTGTCTCTGAAGTGAAATGTTCTCTCTCTGTCTCTGAAATGAAATGTTCACTCTCTCTCTCTCTCTCTCTCTCTCTGGTTCTCAACTCAAATCTGCCCCACTCCATCACCTGCCCTCCACTGCACGTCTCTTTCGAAAGTGCTCTCATGTAATGCTCTTACATCTCTCTACCGGGATTAATATTCGATCTCCATCCACAGATCACGTGATTTCCAAAACGCCCCGCCTTTTTGTCCGTCTGCTTGCCTTTATCCCCCATCTTTATCGCGCGGTTTCCAGACGACGCAGGTTAGTGGGCGGAACAAGTCTACCTGGCTACCACCGCTATCGTCTCACGTGTGAACACATGGCTGGTATTACATCAGGTTACGAATGTTTACCTAAACTCCTACCTGCGCATGTTCAGAAAAAAACGGAGGGGGTTCGTTTTGGTTACTTAATTAAATTCTGGCGGGACTGAGTTCAGCTGCACTGAATCGGGCCTAGTTAAATCCCAAGAAAGAAAATGGTTGTCTCAGCTCTTTCTATCTTCCTCCCAACTCTGTTAAATGTTAAAACATGTCTAAGCTCTGTTAAATGTTAAAACAAGTTTGAGTTCCTTCTATGATATGTCTGTACAGCTAAGATCTGTTACATCTGCTCTTAACAAACCACCTAACTATGTCAGGTGTTATGATATGTCACAGAGTTAGTCGCATCTTACAACATGCTCTCTGTATGCCAGTGGTGCTATTCTTGTCCGTGTCATAAACAAAAACCCCGGCGGACCAATCGGGAAAAGACTTTATCACAAATATCAAAAGGGGAGAAAATTAAAACATACTCACTGAGCAGGAACTGAATAAAGGCCGATTTGAGTATATTCAATATATTTCTAACAACAATAACACACACACAGACACCACACACATACACACACGACAAGTCGGAAACGATATCAGCCAGTCTTTCAGCCTTGGTGGAAACAGAGAACCTACGATGCCAGACAACTGTTTTTTTTCTTCAAATCTCACGAAGCACATAAATGCTAAACAACAGAAGCGACATTGAAATTATATGAATTTTGGAATCATGTCAGACTTGACAATGGGACGATCGTTCCTCGCTACGAGAAAGCTACAAGTTAGAGAGAGCCTTGTTGTACTCCACGATAGGCAGTCGGTCTTAGACACGTCAAACATACGCTCACGACAGGCAGTCGGTCTTAGACACGCCAAACACGTCCACAACAGGCAGGCGGTCTTATATACGTCAAACATACGTCTACGACAGGCAGTCGGTCTTAGACACGCCAAACACACGTTCACATACCTAAAAAATACACACACAAAGCACAAACTACCAGCACAAACTACCAGCACATTCGAGCGCGACATTCACATTAAGAAACCTAGTTTGATTTTGAAGAGTCACGTAGACCAATTTCTGTTCATTAATGGATTATTTGGACCACCATTTTGCTGCTATAGTGGCGCGCCTAATCGTTTTCTTGTATCGATCCACACGATTAGCATAAGAAAATCTGCGACGCGTGCCGTATCTTAGTTAACTGACAGCAGGGATGAACATACTTTCTTCGGAGTTGCACCACAGGAGACGGTCATACACGCATTGTACGTGTGCCTTAGCTATCTCCGTGGTCTGTAGGTGTAATGGAACAAGATCTGAAATACGTTCAACAGAATAGATAAAGGTGTGTCCCATGTCAACAACTACTATCGGGGGTAAAGATGACGATTCATGAACTAAGCCGCAGTCTATGTGAGGTGAGATGGCCAGTTCCCTTCCCTGCTGTTTATATCTTACCTGACCAATACGCCAGGTACAACATAAGCATTTTCAAAACTAGCAACCTCAATGTAAACGGTTTCATTATTTTTACTTTCAACATTACCGCGTAAAAAACAAAGTGAAAAAAGATTTATATGTGCGTATGGTCAGATTCCGCAATAGGCCAAAACACGAACAAAACCAACGTTACGGCCAATAGGCCTTCATCAGGGACAACGAACAACAACACTAATTAACTAGCGAATCAAAGAAGGCGTTAATACATAAATAAGAGGATGTAAATACATAGGGGTGAAAAAAGTGTTGACTTAACATTATCACTTTCAACATTACCATTTTCAACTTTAATAGTTTGTCATTTCAGCACTATGATTTTCAACATTACCATTTTCAATATTATCACTTTCAACTTTGTTACTTTCAACTTTGCCACTTTTAACATTGCCATTTTTAACATTGTCACTTTTAACATTGCCACTTTCAACATTACCACTTTCAACATCACCGCTTTCAACTTTACCACTTTCAACATTACCACTTTCAACTTTACCACTTTCAACTTTACCACTTTCAACTTTACCACTTTCAACGTTACCACTTTCAACTTTAACACTTTCAACTTTACCACTTTCAACTTTACCACTTTCAACATCACCGCTGTCAGTGGTACCGATTTCATGTTTAGCATATTCTCATTTCCCTGTTTATCTGAGCCACTGATTGAGACCGCGAAGAGAAACGGGAGTGTCAGAGCCACAATAAGAGAGATTGAGAACGATGCAGCACAATTATATAATAAAGAGGTACATTCACATTGCAAACAAGAACGTCAAGAAAATACTGTGCATATTAAAATGTGTGCAAAGGACTAGCAACCTCATAATGTAAACCCAGCTGCTACAAAATGATAAGAACAACGAGACCTGTAGTTGTGACATCACATCGGAGAAACCAACTTGCAGTTGTGGACCTATCACTCGTGAGTTGTCAAACGCGTGAAAGAACAAAACGGAAAACAAAAAGTTTCAACAAGTGTATTACTTCCAGATCTCTAACGATCCCTCACTTTCTCGCTCTGACTACATTTTTTACTTGGCCTTCATTCTCGATGTTAATGTCCTCTCAAGTTGATTGTATGATAGATGGCGTGCACAGTGCCCTTTGATCCCTATCGCAATAGCTATAGAATATGATGAAAGGACACGTGTGTGCGGGTATGTGGGATGGGGCTGGTCGTTCATGTTAAATGTGTTTGTGGGTGGGTGTGTGTGTGTGTGTGTGTGTGTGTGTGTGTGTGTGTGTGTGCTGGTTGTTAATTTTTGGAAGGGGAGTAAGTGTTGAGGCTTGCCGTCCATATTAATTGTGTCTGTGTGTGTATGCCATCGATCTGTTACATGTGTGTTTAGACTGGTCGCTCCTATTAAATGTGTTGGTGTGGACTGTTCGGTCCTGTTTATTGTCTGTCTGTGTGCCCTACAAACAAACACGTTTTTCAAATCCACAAACTACATCAACATCATCATCATCAAGTCAGTCAGTCCTGAGACTGTTCACGCATAGCCTACTTTAGATAGGCCGTCGGACTCATCCGCAAAATATCCATGAAACATCACATTCTTAAACCAACTAAATTACAGAACTCATCGGGAAAATATTCCCGAAACGTCAAATTCTTAGGCCAACTAAATTACAGAACTCATCGGAACTCATATTGTGCCAAGATTTATAATAAATGCATAGATTATCCAATTCGCAGAGAGATAAAACCCATTCACGGCACAAAACAAAAATCACTGCTGAGAGTGATCCTTTCACAGAGTCCTGCCCTAAAAAAAACTGAATACCCATCTTCTTTTCTTTATTTACGGTATACAACAACCTTTGCGCGTAATGAAGCCAGTCTTTTGAAATGATTACATCTTTATAACAGAGTGTTTTTGGAAATAATATGTTCTCCGTGTTTTACGAAATCTTTCCAGGCCCAACCCAAAGCGCACTGGCTTTGAACAGTCCTGTCAGTCTTCAGTGCGTTCAATTCGTTATAAAAAAATTGTGCTCGTGTCCAAAAGTGCAACAGATCGAGAAGAAGAGATTGAGACCGTGGACTTATTCTCTGGAACCAAACAAAAAAGTGACTGTTGAGGTATTGGCGATGGTGGAGAAAGCTAGGGCCAACACAACGATATCGTCAGGTGAGGGAGAGTTATTATTTAAGTGATCGGGAATTGTACTCCCGGCATTCAGATTTGGCATGGCAGAGTGGCCGGTAGAGATGAGTCAATGGTATGATTGACAGATGACCAGTTAGCTCGGAAGGTATACTCGGTGGCCATCTTTGTTTGTCGGGGCTAGAGTGAGCCTTTAAAAGACAGCGGGCAGTGTATATTAGAAATTCGACTCGAGAGCAGATCTAGAAGGTTGTCTCACTTAGCTCCAAGGGCCACTGCATTCGTGCCTTTTGGAGTGACATCGTGGCCCTTCTATGATCAACTAAAGATAAGTGAACGTATCTGTAGTCTTCACATTGAACGCTCTCATTTGTGATGACCAGAGATAAGTGAACGTTTGCAAACATAGAGAACGGGACGATATATATATATATATATATATATATATATATATATATATATATATATATAAATATATATATATATATATAGTCTTCACAGTGGCAGCTATGATCTGAGAACGCGAGAGGTGTACACTCAGTTACAGTTCAGCAGACGTCAGTTCTTGAGTTACTATTGAGAACGTGATCCAGTCAATCGCACGCACGAGTCAGGTCAGACGTGTCCTCTATTAATCTCTGAGCTATGGTGCCTTAAAACTCTTCAGGGAGCATGGACGTCGCAAGAAATCTATCATTCCACAGCGCAGATCCGGCGACCACCAGAGATCAACATCAGCACCAACTGCCACACGAGATTCAATACAAGATAATAGTTGTGTAGTTAGAATAGAACAAGATTTTATAGAGTTTCCTATACATATATATATATAAACAGGACATTATTAGGATAGACTACAGAACTGGGTTTTATAGTTTCAGTGATTCCATATATGCCATACTAATATTCCAAGAGTTAGAAAGTTACATATTTGTTTACTAAGTTAGGTAATGTTCTTATCATTTTGTAACAAACACTCTTTTCGTAATAAATGAATATCTTGTTCTATTTTTAGCAGAAGTTTTAGTGTTTTCTTATGTTGAAATCTAAATGTCTAGTAGTATTAGATGGTGTAACTCTCACAGTCTTAATGATATCAATAGCTATATTACATAGGTACAATATAACTAATTGGTGATTCGGGATTTTAATGAGTTTGAAAGTCAAGTTCCTTATACTTCATAAAATTGCATTCAAGATGGATAAATATTTTTGTAGAGAAGCTAAGCGTTGCAAACTGTATCAGAGTGTTTCAAGCTTTGAAAAGAGAACTATTCACGCTTTAGTGTTTAGATAAACTGTCATTTGATCGATTATTCGAAGACTAAAGAAGTTCGTATTCCATCAAGACTAATACCCAAGAAAAAAATTAAAATGGTAGATAGTTTTGATAGGGGTGTGATTGGAAAATAGATTTGTAGAATGTTTGATTCCAATGAAACAGTGACACAAAGAAAACCGAAGTTTCGTCTGAGAACACACAATGACATTGGTATATCGAAATCTACATTGTAGAAAACTGTAAGTGGCAAAGGCAGAAAGTATGCTAGCGGAAGACACGTCATTTGCAAAAACCTGCATCTAGTATCCACGAGCTAAGAACAGAATGGCGATAATGAGGAAGATATCAGGCTCAACATGGGGAGTGGACACGGGCAACCTACAAAAACTGTACACAGGTTATGTGAGACCAGTGTTAGAATACAGGATAGCAGCATGGTCCACAGCAACAAAATAAATACAACCCAAAACCAAGGTATACTTATCATCACTGGAGCTATGAGAACAACACCAATAAATGCAATGGAGAACATCACACGAATCGAAAGTATGGAGACGTGCAGAGACCAAAAAGAAAAAAACACTGCATCAGCAGGAGAAGTTTAAACAAATGCCTGATCACCCAATATATGACAGGATAAATCGCATGGGAAGAGGGAGATTAAAGAGAAACCACTTCATACAAAACACAAAAGAACTTGCAAGAGCAGACCACATCATAAGTCACGCAGTGGCTAGAGATCTGAAACAAACATACCAAATCCCACCATGGAAAAAAGCCAAGTCCTCTGAGATGGTAGAAACCATAGAGGGAATAGAGAAAAAGGGAACTCATACAGATTCAGTAAGGAAATTTATCACAGAAAAATATCTTAGGAGAGTATACCCACCAGAAACATGGACACAGGTATATACAGATGGCTTATCTAACAAAGTCACATCCAATGGAGGTGCAGTGGTCTATTACAGGACTAAGGAATGGAGAAGAAAAAAACTCGAGTATTAACAACGGAAACATATTCCAATAATTTCCGCGCAAAAGCTGAGTCACTGTAGGCCGCAGCTGAGCTTGTAATCCAAGATAAAGATATCCACCAAGAAAACATAGTATTCCTGACTGATGCCGCGTCAATATTAGCTGCGCTAAAACAACACAAAGATGAAGATCTCGAGCAATATATGTTCTCCCTGACACAGCTCTCAGCAGAACACCCAAGGTTGGTCATACAGTGGATCCCATCCCACTGCAATATTGAAGGCAATGAAGATACAGACAAACTAGCAAAGAGTGGAGGAGCATCCCCACAAACAGACCTGAGTATCATATATAATGAGGCCAATACCATAATTAAAGCCAACTTCAGGGTAAAATGGGCTGATTAATACCCCGACTTCCGAAAAGAAGACAGCTACTATAACTTAACTAGAGAAGAGCAAGTCATCATCTTCAGACTGAGAACTGGGCATAACAGACTCAAGGGTCATCTTTACAATAAATTAGGATTGGGACAGATGACAGGTGCCCTTGTAGGGAGCATATCATGACCGTAGAACACATCCTGTAAAGCTGCATGGAAAAGAGAGAACAATACTGGCCTCGTGAGACAGATATGAGACAAAAGCTGTATGGAGACGAAACAGCCTTACCAACAACGGCGTCCTTTGTAAGAGAAACCGGAACCTTGAAGAAGAAGAAGAAGTATCCACGAGAAGCAAATATTTCCGTAAAGTGCATGAAATGCGTAAACAGTGTTGTGATATTGTGTGTGTGGATGCAACTTGAATAAATGTTCACTACACGAATGAAAAGGTATGGCAGTCAGCGCATGGAACGATTGAAAGATTAGCAGCAAGTGACAAATGAGAGCGCTTGATAATAGCACAAGCAGGTAGCAGACATAATGGGCTGGTGAAGAAAGCAGAACTTTCCTTCAAATTGCACGGGCATAAAGGACTATCGTACTGAGATGAATTGTAACATTTTTAAAAAGTGGATTGAAAAAAAACTGTGTTTCCGTCCTTGGATAGACCCTCCTGTCTGATAATGGATAATGCATAAGACCACAACGCAGTGACACAAGAAGACAAAATCCTGACATCATCCAGTACAAAAACATGCAATAAAGCTGTGGCTTACAGAAGAACACATACCATTAAATGAAAAGTATCTAAAACCTGAATTGCTTGACTTTGTCAAACAAACATGAAAGGAAACAATATTTCGTAAAAACAAGTTGATCCAGGAGTATGGGCATATAGAGACTGCCACCTTACCATTCACACGAATAGTTAATTTACTCGTTGGGCAAAAGTTAAAGAACAAGTAGCAGCTGAAAATAAAATTTTCAAACTATACGATATGAAAGCACTAACGTATGCCACCCTCTCAAATATAGACACAGATTATTGGGCTAAATGTGAGGATAATGTCTTGAATGTGGAAGAGATCTACTGAAAAAAAGATGGACTGTTTTTTCAAGAGCAGCCGTCAATGTGTTCGAAATGTCCGACTGATTAAGTGTGAAATTAACTTACATGTTAACTTTCAGAGACATATAAGTTTCCAGCACCTTGGTAAAACATTCCTTTTCGGGCAACCCCAAATCAGCTAAAAGATGGATCTCACAACTGAGTTATAACCATTTATTGTTTGCTCCCGCATCTATTTATAAAACTGAACCAAGCCATCTGAAGTATGTACTTTCTATGTTCTATATAACGTGTACTTTTACATTTTTACACATTTTTCTACGAAATGCGCAGTTACTTTTCAAGCTTATAAAACTTTTAACTACATTAAAACGGGCATTATGTGGACCCTAATGTAGAAAATCTCATTTGAATTGGAGAGACACATATGCCTAAAGCTAGACATTTAAAAAAATTTAATTAAACATATATAGAACAGTTATTGGCTTTCCCATTCACTTACACATGTAAAAACCATTTTTGACGTCACATGCTACAGTTTACATTCACATATAGAACAATTGTTCTTGCCGAGAACGGATGTGTCGGACCGAAAGGTGCAAATATTGCAGTCAAGCTGTAAACTAGCAACACAACGCATTCGATTCTCGGGACTTCATTTTGCTACTTGCAAAGCCCTGTTCTGGACTTGGTAGCGGAGGATTGAGAATGAACGCAAAAGAACAACAATTGTTAACTTCCAAATTTTACAATTTCTCCTATAATTTTCTCCAATAGAACCCTAGAACCACTAAAGTGTATGTCTACTGGCAGGACGCCTGCACCAAAACAACTTGCTCTTACAATTATGATTTTCGTCGCAATTAGTTTGACATGATGATGACACCAGCCCCCAAGGGATACCTCTATAATCGCCCTTTATATCATTTGTGGTGCAGTAGTCCTGTTCTTGCATCGCTAGGAAAGAACTATGGAGTGACAATAACGGGACACGTAGGATTATAATATAGCAACTACTTTCCTACCTGACTCTCCATGTCGAGAAGACAAAATCGTGAAGGAGGTTGCAGACATCAGAGTGCCCGTAGTACAGGATGTAGGTACACACGTCTGGAACACATTTCTGCTCAAATATAAATGTTTCTGCGACAGAAACTAGCGAGTAGCATCTTGCCTAGTGTATCCTATATTTCATGACTTCGATTTATTGAACGTTCAACAGAAACTATGGTAAATTGGGAAGCAAATTCTCTCGCTCTCTGTCTCTGTCTCACTGTCACTCTGTCTCTTTCTCTCTCCCTCTCTGTTTGTCTGTCTTTTTCTCTCATTTTCCGTGATAGCTTAAGGCTCTGTTTTTTTCACAAAGATTTTGCCATACAGGATAAAGGTAGTGCCATATCAGACACTTTTGAAATGTCTTAGAAAATTATTGAACTGGAAAAAGTTTAGGGCAAACTGATGAATAAGAATTACAGACCAACAGCAAAATGTTTGCACTAATCTTCAAACCGAGTCTTAATCTTCAAACTAAAAAATTTGCAAAAAAGAGTCAAGAGTCATATTTACAATAAAATGAGGATTGGGATAGATGACAGGTGTTCATGTGAAGATCATATCATGAACTTAGAACACATTCTACAAGGCTGCACATTCACATAGGAAGAGAGAGAACAATGCAGACCTCGCGAAACAGATATGAGACACCCCCCCCCCCCCCCCCAATAAAAGGCGGAGATAAAACAACCTTTAGAACAACAGTGTCCTTTGTAAGAGAAACGGAGCCCTTCATCTGAGAATGAATGAAGAATAAACAGAATATAAAAATGATGAAACTCTTTCGATGTAAATTATTTCAACTGTACTACAAATTTAAGATGATTACAAATAAATATAATCAATAATTTGGGTCCGTGCGTTGCCGTAATGGATAAATCCGTGCCGGTCCTTCACACTGGAAAGTTTGAGTGCACTACCTTACCAAACACTATTGTCGGGGGTTAAGTGTTAAGGACTTCATTGTTTAGGCCCCAGTTGTTGTATGAGCTGGTTCTGTTCTGTTCTGTTCCTAAGGATAGACTTCATTGAACTGTTGGCATACCCATTCGTGGTCAGTCTCTCTCAGTAAATGGCGAAGGGTGTGGATGCTGATGGTTCCCGTAGCTCGCTGATTATACACACTTCTGGTCCCTCTTCTTTTGCACCCCACTACGCTCAAACTTCGTCCTATATCAAAGATCTGCTAGATGTTGCGACTGTTTACTCTGATCGACCTACAAACTCTAACGGCAAGTTAGATGTTTTTCGATTTAACCAAAATTACTCGATCCACGATAACGAAGATAACGTTAAAAGAAGACAACTACACACTGAGAACAAAACAAGTTTTGTGCCCATTTACGTCGGTAGATGTTTGTTATTTTTTCATTGTCAAACTGCATATATATATATATATATATATATATATATATATATATATATATATATATGCTTTCTTTTCTCAGTGCATTTGCAGTCGGTGTTGTATAGCGCCTTACATAATCAAACAGGACACAGGTGGATGTGTCCTAGTATTTATTTTGTCTCTCTAAATCTCTAAATCTCAAAATCCTGGTTTTCAATCAGGCAATTGTGTGTCTGATGAAAGGTAGCCATCGTTGATTAAACTCATTTGCTCTTATGCCTCGGTGTACCATGTTGAGCCCAGGGCTTTCTTCGGGCCATATCTCCACCGCAGCCTCGGTAGCAGGAGAGTGCGTCTAAAGTTGTAGGGCCACCACGACGTCACTCGACGTATCCATCTGTTATCCGGCATGCACACCGCGTGGCCGGACCATCTGTTATCCGGCATGCACACCGCGTGGCCGGACCATCTGTTATCCGGCATGCACACCGCGTGGCCGAACCATCTATTATCCGGCATGCAAACCGCGTGGCCGGACCATCTGTTATCCGGCATGCACACCGCCTGGCCGGACCATCTGTTATCCGGCATGCACACCGCGTGGCCGGACCATCTGTTATCCGGCATGCACACCGCGTGGCCGGACCATCTGTTATCCGGCATGCACACCGCGTGGCCGAACCATCTATTATCCGGCATGCAAACCGCGTGGCCGGACCATCTGTTATCCGGCATGCACACCGCCTGGCCGGACCATCTGTTATCCGGCATGCACACCGCGTGGCCGGACCATCTGTTATCCGGCATGCACACCGCGTGGCCGGACCATCTGTTATCCGGCATGCACACCGCGCTGGCCAGACCATCTGTATCTTCGTAACAGCGCGATCTGTATCTTCGTAACAGCGCGATATCTATGACGTCAGTGAAGGAAGTTCGATGTCGGATGTCTACATTGTCTACGATTTGGTCTCGAAAGGAAATCTTAAAGTTCTGTGCTCCATCGCTCGTTGGGCAACGGGTAGTCTATCTGCATCAACGTTTCGTATGTTCCATACCTCTAAGCCATAAACCATGACCGGAGTAACCCCACCGTTGAAGGCGTGAGCTCTAGCGTTGTCATTTCGCAAGTGTTGCAGTATGGACTTAATATAGTTGAAGCTGAGCCAGCTCGGTGTTATCCTTTGTGAGATCTGCCCATTTATTGAATTTGGGTACGTGATCTCTTGGCCTAAGTAGATGTACAAATTTACGATTCCGAAGATAAAATCTCAGAGGCGCATATATTTGGGGGGCAGAAGGTGTTGAGCATGAGCTGGGTTTTCTTTCTAATGATTTGTAGAACAACTGCAACGCTTGCTCCACTGAGCTCATTCAAGCTTTTCTTCGCTTCTTTGATGTCGTGGCTGAGGATGACTGTGTCTTCAGCGAACCACAGATGAGTCAGAATCTCCCTGTCTATGTTTATGCTCCTGTCTATCCAGTCCAGGTTTTTAAAAGACCTGCTCTCAGGCTTCGTAAAGAGCATCAGTGAGATATTATCAGCCTGACGGGCGCCACGTTGTATCGGTATGATGATCGGTCTATAGAAGAGGGTGATATCTGTTGTGCATCTGCTGTTTATCTCTTCTATCAGTTGAGCGTATTTTTCTGCAATTCCCTGATATCTCAAAGCATTCAGCAGTATAATGTTAAAACGTTGATTATTGTTCGGCGTTACAGTTTATGTAAGCTCTGTCGTTTACATTTTTTAAAAACATTTTATTTTATTCTCGTTCAACCCGTTTAGCAATGCAGATTGCGTTGCACTGTAGCTTGCGCCTAATGATATAATCATACGACTTCAGCACGAATTTAAAAAAAAATAGGTTTAATTTCCATATCAGTTAGATTTGCCGTTTCGTGAATCTGAACACAATGAAATTTGGGTTGTGCCCATGCCACGCCACCCTAACCCTCCTCTACCTTTTCACCTCACTACTCCTCCCACTAAACATTCCGACACCGCCTCCCCTCAGTTCTGTCCTTTTAATTATTTGTGCGCAGATCTCTTTCATTACACTGGAAATTCAATAGAAAAAAGCAGATTGTGAAATCAAGAAAGTGAGTCAATGATAACCGTATCGCCTGGACTAAATCTGTAAAGGATGGAAGACTCTCCAACTCATGGGGGTGCATACTTCAACATTGTCACAGAACAATAGAGTATCAAGTCTACAGTGGCCATCTGACAGGAAACAATGCTATAGAAATAAAACCCATAATGTTACGTCACAGTGATCAATCCCTACATCGATAGTCAGATTGTCATGGGATGTTACCACGTGCATCCACATCATCCACGACCACACGCAGCAAATAACATAGCACGCAGCAGCAGGTGGCAGATTTATTGCATCATATTCATACAACAACTATTAAAGTGAGTGCAATGAGATTACAAACAACACAAGAAATACATCTTAATAATCATATCTCATAATTGATATGTTTTCTTCTTTTTCTTCTTCTTCTTCTTCTTCTTCTTCTTCTTCTTCTTCTTCTTCTTCTTCTTCGTTCGTTCGTTCTCAATTTCCCACTACCAAACCATGAAAGGGCTTCAGTAGCAGAATGTAGTCCAGAGAACGGAATGCGTTATTAATAACTTCGCGGAGGTTGTGGGCATAAGCTATGAATATTGTCCCCAACTAATCCAACCCAGTTCTAGCCGCACACTTCCCTCACTTTACCTGCACCCTGAACACACTCTCAAAAACTTGTCCTCAAGATCAGATTACGTACTCAGACGAATATGTATGATCACATTTAATCATATCACGTATTCAGGCGATCTGTACACTCGTGTAACAATTCAAAACATACATTGACCACAAGGTGTCCTGAACGTACAACACATATTCAGAAACCTTCAGGAAGGTGATCTTGACATATCACATCCAATCAATTCACATATACTCACATATGATCACACACTCAATTGATCTATGTATACACATTATCCAGAACATACCTCGTCCCCTCGGTATCCTTTACAAACCACACACATCCAGATCTCCCCTAGTCACGTCGCCCAACATACGTCTTATAGAGCGACAGACTCAAATGTGTATGCTGGTTCAGCCACCCTGCACTTCATTCTATCTCTATCATTCGTAAAACAGCCTATAAATCGCTCTTCTTTAAAGTCAGCAAGCTAAACAGATCCCTAGTTAATTTAAGCCTCTCTCTCTCTCTCTCTCTCTCTCTCTCTCTCTCTCTCTCTTTCTCAATAGCCAGCCTGCCTGAATTAAACTTTGTCTAGAATTATATAGTTTCAATTAGTATTAGAGCTGTCCAATGGACCTCTGTGCGATGTCTGACCCAGCCATGCTCTAGTTTGGATCTACCTCAATTTAGTTGTTATTAGCACGAATCATTCTGAATTCCTGTTGGCCTATGCCTGTCACTAACCCCCCAACACCTAATTTGGAACGCCGGAGTGGTCAGCTCTTATTCCCTACCTGTGCTAGACACATTCTTTCCCTCAACCTCCCGTTTTCCTATGTCCACTTAGTGTCGAGACAATGAGTGACATTGGCAGACATTCAGGTACCTTTGTTCTCATAGTCGCTAACCTCATCACCCATGCCCAAACGCTCATGCTCCGGCTAGAACTGTTACACTGCCACTGGTGAACAAAGTCTGATCAGCTTGTATTGCATGAATGGACGGGAGTCTTCTCTCCCGATTTTCTTTTTAGGTAAATACAAAAAAAAACACGTTGAAAACATTCATGTCATACACACGAGGTGAACATGTTCGTGTCACACGTCAGAGGTGAATATATTCGTGTCACGCGTCAGAGGTGAACATGTTCGTGTCACACGTCAGAGGTGAATATATTCGTGTCACGCGTCAGAGGTGAACATGTTCGTGTCACACGTCAGAGGTGAGCATGTTCGTGTCACACGTCAGAGGTGAATATATTCGTGTCACGCGTCAGAGGTGAACATATTCACTTCAACGGAAGAGGTGAACGTTTTCGTGTCACCCATAAGAGGGGAACATATTCACTTCAACGCAAGATATGAGCATATTCGTGTCACACGTCAGAGGTGAACACATTCACTTCAACGCAAGAGATGAGCATATTCGTGTCACACGTAAAAGATAAACATATTCATGTCGCAGAAAAGAGATACACATATTCAGGTACACATAAAAAGCATCCATATTTATGTCCCACATACGAGGTGAACATATTTATGTGCCACAAAAGAGGTGAACATATTTATGTCCCACATAAGAGATGAAAATATGTATGCCCCACATAAGAGGTCAACATATTTATGTCCCACATAAGAGGTGAACATATTTATGTCCCACATAAGAGGTGAACACATTCGAGTGATGCCCCAGAAATGAACACACTCATATCAAATATCATGTGATTGCTTCTTCGTTACACAGAGGGTGTGAAAACATCCATGTTATAATCCATCAATGACAAGGCTCTGGATCGTTTTAAACTTGTTTATTATTGAAGAATTAGCCCCAAAAATGAGATGCCAAGTTTTGGGGATACCACAAATTCCAGTTTTATAACGACGAAGTTACGAGAGGTGGAAAAGAGAAAATATAGTGGACAGGGGAATAGAGAGAACATGATGGGCAGTGTAATAGATGGAATATAGTGGAAACGACAATATGGTGGAGTGGAATAAATGGAATATAATGGCGAGGGGAAAAGATGGAATATAGTGGAGAGCGGAATAGAGGGAAAATAGTGGAGAGTGGGATAGAGGGAATATAGTGGAGAGGGGAACAAGGAGAATATAATGGAGAGTAGAATAGATGTAATATAGTGGAGAGGAGAATAGAGGGGAAATAGTGGAGAGTGGAATAGAGGGAGTAAAGAGAACAGGGGAATAGAGAAAATATAGTGGATAGGGGAATAGAGAAAATATAGTGGACAGGGGAATAGAGGAAATATAGTGGACAGGGGAATAGAGGAAATATAGTGGACAGGGGAATAGAGGAAATATAGTGGACAGGGGAATAGAGGAAATATAGTGGACAGGGGAATAGAGGAAATATAGTGGACAGGGGAATAGAGAAAATATAGTGGACAGGGGAATAGAGGAAATACAGTGGACAGGGGAATAGAGAAAATATAGTGGACAGGGGAATAGAGAAAATATAGTGGACAGGGGAATAGAGGAAATATAGTGGACAGGGGAATAGAGGAAATATAGTGGACAGGGGAATAGAGGAAATATAGTGGACAGGGGAATAGAGGAAATATAGTGGACAGGGGAATAGAGGAAATATAGTGGACAGGGGAATAGAGGAAATATAGTGGAAAGGGGAATAGTGGAAATATAGTGGACAGGGGAATAGAGGAAATATAGTCGAAAGTGGAGATGAGAAGATATAGAGGAGAGTGGTAAAGAGGGAATATAGCGGAAAATATGGAATGTAGCGGACAGGGGTAAAGAGGGAATATAATTGACAGTGGCAAAGAGGGAATATAATGAAAAAGAGGGAATATAGTAGACAGTGAAAAAGAGGGAAAATAGAGGGAAAAATGGAATATAGTGGACAGTGAAAAGGAGGGAATATAGTGGACAGTGGAAAAGAAAATTATATAACGGACAATGGAAAAAAGGAATGTTACTGTGTTGCTGTCCAATAGGTTGGAAATGGTATGTATGAAGCATGGCAACTATAACGTACGACTTGGCCACTAAAAGGCAAACGTCAGCTGAGAAGGCTATCAGATTTTAGCCAGAATTCAGAGGTCACATACGTCGTGAATTCGTTGACAAAGCCGGTCTTGATTTGTCTATGTCCGATAATCAGGATAGGGGAGATGAAAGATAATTTGATGTAGGAAGTTTGAGGCGATAATTCTAGATAATTAAAGCGAGTAAGACCGATGTTAAAAATAGTAGAGGAAAGTCATTCTGAGAGGAGTGTGTAAAGTTTAGCACATATTACGGTGTCTAGTTGGCATATAAAGAAGGGAGTATGTGTTTTGAATACGCCAATTTCGTTATGTTTAGTCATTGGGGTGAGATTGGGATTTGGTCACAAGATGTCACTGTGAGATTGAAAGGAGACACGATAGCCATGAAGTTGTAGAGGCTCCAGAATCAGGAACTTGATAGATTGATAGGTAGTGCAGGCCGAGTAGCGATACGTGCAACTGTTTGGTCAGCGGGGAGGGGATAGAAGTACCTCGTGACTGGAGGCCATGTTGGAGAGGGAGGTGCATAGGGTCAATAAAGGTCGCAACTCAAAGCAGAATAGCCAGAACTGTCCTGGAGGTTATCCACTAAAAGTTCCTTAGGTATTCCACTATTGCTGTTTTGGAAGATATTGTGAGCCAACTGCAGCAACAGTTAGGTTTCTATTCCCGAAATCCAAGTGTCAGTAACTTGTTGCAAACATCTGGGATTCGATTCTCAAAGGTCGAGTGTCAGTAAGTTGTTCAAACATCTGGGATTTGATTCCCGAAAGCTGAGCATCAGTAAGTTCTTGCAAACAACTGGGATTCGATTCCCAAAAGGCAGTCTGTATGGTGTTGCCTGAAAGGGTGTATTATGGGCACCAGAGAGCACCTCCCGAGAACCAATCAGCGAGCACGTTGACAAACAAGTGAGAATCGATTAGCCCACAGCAGAGACTAGGGTTTAGCGAAGCTGCAGATTGTCAGAAACCAGCCAATAACCCCTCAAACGGAGGATCACTGGACTCAAGAAATCAAATAGCTTAATTCTAGTTGAAAATGTTAGAAAAAATAAAACATAAATTGGGCTATTTATCAGTTTCCATCCAGCACATGCTGAAAAAGCTCTACCTAGTAAGATTAGTCATATAAAGATTTGTTAATAATGTTGTAAATGATTAGATTAGTGAATAATGAATTATCTTGCTTTGTTATATATTCAAAGAAGTTTAGTGTTTTCTATGTTGATATTGAATGGAAAGAATAACTGGTTGAAAGAAAGATAAGGCTACTATACAACAGAGCTAGTTTGGTGTAAGAAGGTTAGCCTGATAGAAAGGTAGAGTAGGACTGTTACAGGATATATAGTGGACAGGGAGCAAGCAAGATACATACAATAAACATGGAAAGGAACTATAGTGGAGTTTGTCTTATGAACAGATGCAGAGCTGCGTGTGTGGAAAGGAACTATAGTGAAGTTTGGCTTGGGGTGAGATGCAGAGCTGCGTGTGTGGAAAGGAACTATAGTGAAGTTTGGCTTGGGGTGAGATGCAGAGCTGCGTGTGTGGAAAGGAACTATAGTGAAGTTTGGCTTGGGGTGAGATGCAGAGCTGCGTGTGTGGAAAGGAACTATAGTGAAGTTTGGCTTGGGGTGAGATGCAGAGCTGCGTGTGTGGAAAGGAACTATAGTGAAGTTTGGCTTGGGGTGAGATGCAGAGCTGCGTGTGTGGAAAGGAACTATAGTGAAGTTTGGCTTGGGGTGAGATGCAGAGCTGCGTGTGTGGAAAGGAGCAATAGTGGACTCTGTCTAAGGAATAGATGCAGAGCTGCGTGTGTGGAAAGGAACTATAGTGAAGTTTGGCTTGGGGTGAGATGCAGAGCTGCGTGTGTGGAAAGGAACTATAGTGAAGTTTGGCTTGGGGTGAGATGCAGAGCTGCGTGTGTGGAAAGGAACTATAGTGAAGTTTGGCTTGGGGTGAGATGCAGAGCTGCGTGTGTGGAAAGGAACTATAGTGAAGTTTGGCTTGGGGTGAGATGCAGAGCTGCGTGTGTGGAAAGGAACTATAGTGAAGTTTGGCTTGGGGTGAGATGCAGAGCTGCGTGTGTGGAAAGGAACTATAGTGAAGTTTGGCTTGGGGTGAGATGCAGAGCTGCGTGTGTGGAAAGGAACTATAGTGAAGTTTGGCTTGGGGTGAGATGCAGAGCTGCGTGTGTGGAAAGGAGCAATAGTGGACTCTGTCTAAGGAATAGATGCAGAGCTGCGTGTGTGGAAAGGAACTATAGTGAAGTTTGGCTTGGGGTGAGATGCAGAGCTGCGTGTGTGGAAAGGAACTATAGTGAAGTTTGGCTTGGGGTGAGATGCAGAGCTGCGTGTGTGGAAAGGAACTATAGTGAAGTTTGGCTTGGGGTGAGATGCAGAGCTGCGTGTGTGGAAAGGAACTATAGTGAAGTTTGGCTTGGGGTGAGATGCAGAGCTGCGTGTGTGGAAAGGAACTATAGTGAAGTTTGGCTTGAGGTGAGATGCAGAGCTGCGTGTGTGGAAAGGAACTATAGTGAAGTTTGGCTTGGGGTGAGATGCAGAGCTGCGTGTGTGGAAAGGAACTATAGTGAAGTTTGGCTTGGGGTGAGATGCAGAGCTGCGTGTGTGGAAAGGAGCAATAGTGGACTCTGTCTAAGGAATAGATGCAGAGCTGCGTGTGATATCTTTCTAGTGGCTTCATATCAGTTACTGATGTCGAGGATGAAATGATAGAGGTCTTGTTCTAGGTCTCAGCATGTTGCTGAAGGAGCGTCCAATTCCATTTGTAACTGTCTTTAATTCTTCAAAAGTGGGACAAATGTGGCGGTGTGGTTGAATTGGTGCTGGGGTGGGGAGTGGGGGTGGGTGTGGGGGGGGGGGGGGGTGTGTGTGTGATGGTTGGGGGTTATGTATTGAATTATTGACACTTCTAAAAACCAAAGTTTATTAGTGTTCGGATTCACGAAACATTAGAGGCATGTCCATATCGATAGTAAACCCATTATTTCAATTCGTTCTTAACTCGAATGCACTGGACTGATAGGTGCAAATCATAACACAACGTACACCAGTTTAGGAAACAAGTCGAACGAAGAAAATATTCCTTGACTTTGTAATGTAACAGTTATAGCTGAGTAGACCAAAGCGTGTGGTACTCGAGGACTGAACTCCGGCACCTTTGCCACGAGAAGCCATCACTCTAGCTAGTAACTGTATTGTCCAGGTCCTCTGAATATTTTTAAAGAAAGTACAAATTAATGACCGGAATGAGCGTGACGAAATGGTTTCATTTTCCGGACAATTACATTTGCCAGCATGGATACCACCGGGCGGGTCAGGATGGGGGGACGGTGCACTATTGGACAGCACTACATGCATTTGGCACGTGATTACGTTTGATTGATGGACCTAGATCCAGAGGCGTGCCTCTGGCGTACAAACCAGTACGGAGTAGTGGCGGAAGAGTGGCGAGGGAGGTTGACATGTGGGAACTTTCGCGTCCTTTCTCCACTGTAATTAGAATACGCCTAAGACAAACATTGAGGAAACATTTGAGAAGTGGAGAGCACAAGACCTCAGGACAGAACTTGGTGTGTATTTGTTAAAGTCCCGCGCTTCACATTGAGCTGAGAAGATGTTGTTTAACTTGAAATGTTTCTGAACAAATTATATTTTCCTGAGGTGTTAAGTACATGTCTGTGCGGTTAATATATGTTTGAGTTGAGAATGCATTGAGTATTTGTTTATATTTTCATGATTGAGTAAATATTTATTGGCAGACAATGGAGTAAACGATCACCTAATTAACCTATGAGAAAGTCTTCACATTGATATACAATAACAATAACCGGAATCTCCGAAAAATGTCATATCAAATCTGGAGTACGACAAGGATGTGTTCTATCCCCGGTTATGTTCATCACATATGTAGACCACATTTATAAAACAGCCAACCCAAATGAAGGTAGCAACATTGGTGAACTCTGAAACTAAGTTCTTTTCGCTGACGGTCAAGCAGTCGTAGCCACTTCAGAAATACAATTGCAACAACATATTGATAAACTAAATACAACATGTCAAGAATACAACATGTCAAGAATACAACATGAAAATCAACATTAATAAAAAATCTGAGTCATGAAAATATCTGGAATAGCCGAAGACATAAATAGCTTTTTTTTAAAAGCAGCAAACCAAACAGGTGAAAGATTTCATATACTTAGGGAGCACATTACCAGCAGATGGAAGAATTACACAGGGAATCCAACACAAATGCAATAAGGCAAATCAGATGATTGGACAATTGACTTCAATATTTTATTGCAAGCACGTGACAATAACTACCAAAAGAGCTTTAAACAACACGACTTTCGTCCCGACACTATGCTATCAATGTCAAAACTGGACACTAACATCAAATGAAAAACGACACATCGAAACAGCACTAATGAAATGTTTGCGAAAAATATTGGGTGAAGCACTGACAGACATAATCAGAAGCGACGACTACAAAAGACTAGTGGAAACAACACCAGTATTAGACTACATCAAAAGACAGCAACTACAATGGTTTGGCCACGTAGCAAGTATACCACCACACAGCACACCGCCCGACCCCTCCCTGCTCCAGCAAGCAATGCTTTTCAGATACAACGGATTCAAGGTCACATGCAGACCACGAAAAATGTGGCTTACAGAAATATCTGAGAGGGTGAATGCAATTGTGCATGAGGCCCACAGACCGGCTTGTTCTAGAGATCTCTTCATAACCTAACGCTGAAAGGCATAACAGGAAAACACGAAAAGAAAGGTAGCAAAATATGTGAGTTAAGTATATGTTTGTGTTGTTCAGCATAGGAGCAGAAGATGCAGATGTGAATGAGCTGACAGCAGCTGGCGACCGATAACTGGATGCTTGCTTCAGGACCAGCGAACCACAGCTGCACAAATACCCTTTCCTGCCTGCAAGTAGCGGCCCTCGAAGTAGGCTGTATTAGTACAGTCTGTCTAAGAGAATTGACATAGCAGACTGAAGGCAAACCCGGTTCAAAAATTGTCTTGCTGAACCCAGATGTGATATGCCGAAAAGCGCAGATATCACAGACTGTCTGTAAACTAAGACTCAACGCCCCACCGCCCTTAGTTGTACGAGCTCCCGAAAGAAGGAAGTAATGCTGTTGAATATATGTTTCTGTGCTGAGTACACGTTTCTGTGAGGAATATATGTTTCTGTGCTGAGTACACGTTTCTGTGAGGAATATATGTTTTTGTGAGGAGTGTATGTTTCTGTGCTGAGTATATGTTTATGAGCTGAGTATATGTTTATGAGCTGAGTATATGTTTGTGAGCTGAGTATATGTTTCTGTGCTGAGTATATGTTTGTGAGCTGAGTATATGTTTGTGAGCAGAGTATATGTTTCTGTGCTGAGTATATGTTTGTGAGCTGAGTATATGTTTGTGAGCAGAGTATATGTTCCCGTGCTGAGTATAAGTTTGCGTGCCAAGTATATGTTTGTGTGTAGATTATTTTTCCCGTTACATATATATTTGTGAGTTGGGTATATAATTATAGACTGAATATGTTTATGTGATAGAACATACATTTTTGAGTTGACTATATGTTTCTGAATTTGCATATGCTTTTGAGATGAGTATATTGCTCCTAATTTTATTTTTTTTTTCTGCACTGAGTATGTATTTCTGAGAAAATATTTCTAAGTCAAGTATATGTTTATGTATTTAATAAATGTTTAGGTGTTGAATAAATGTTTCTATGTGAGCATATACAAGTTACCTTCTTATTTCTTGATTGTTGGCTTTCAAATGGAATTCACTCATGCACTGGACAATATACTCTCTCACATTATCTTTACAGTTTATATCTATATTAGGGATCACGACGCTGAGCAGCGCATGGGCTGCAGTGGTCAGCGACCCATAGCTGACTTCTAGCGTCAGGGCCAGCGAGCCATAGCTGCCAAGACCCTTCTACACCTCTACGCAGTGATCCTGAAAAACAGGATGCAGCAGGACAGACTGGCTAAGGAGAAGGGATTGAAGAGGGAATGTTAACCCGGTACTCACAAAATGCTTGCTGAAGAAGATATCTATATTAAATTGTAGATTATATATAGTATACACCGATGGATAGGGGAAATATCTGGATGAGGCTTCTCGGCTAGAATAAGAGGGCAGGTTGACGCTGAGCTGAGCTGGGAATACAAAGCAGAAACCTCCAGTACGAGAATGGAGGTGGAAGCAGTGACTGCAGCTCGAAGACCTCTTTAACGGCGACAGCCAGACTTCTAATCTTTGCTTCGGAAGACATGAGTGGGTGGCAGATGTAGTGGCATCAAACTTGAAAGGGCTGGTGTGGATCGACTGTCTTGGTCATTCTGGGGTTCCGGGTAACGAGAGATCCGACATCCTGACTTCACCAGCATCAATTACATGTACATTATATATTATATATATATATATATATATATATATATATATATATATATATATATATATATATATATATATGGATAGAAGTGACATTCTGAAGTCAATCAACGATCGCTTATTAGATGATGGCCCCGCTAGAGATGAATATCTTTGATATTGAACAAGGATCTAGCGGACTGGGGCGCAAGAGACGACAGTGAAAAAGTGTGTGCAGACAGCGAGCTGCAGGAACCATCATTATTCCCACCTTTCGCTAGTTGCCTAGAGAGACTGATAACCTATTGGTGTATCCGCAGTGCAGTGAAGTCGATCTTAAGAAATACATCTGAACCATTCTATCGTTTTCTATTTTTCTCGACAAGCCGCACTCCTGGAGAACAAGTTCTTCTATCGGTATGTCCTCCACACACGGGCACACGTCTGCGAGTTCCATTCTTAATTTGCTGAACAAGTACAATTGTTGTTTGTAGTAACCTGCTCGGTTTGTGGTCTTCAGATTACAAGAACGTAGGTTCTAAACCTCGGTGAAACATTTGTCCTATTGCAGGTAAAATAAAATCCTTCTCTGTACCGAGCGACTGCAGGGGTAGGCAGCTTTTATTCCTCACCACTATAAATATCCTTGCGGACAGCATCAAAAAGAGGCAAACGCCGAAATGGAATAATGTAATAGTGTTAAATTGCGTAAATGTTCGTTGAACTGCGTAAATGTTCGTTGAACTGCGTTAATGTCCGTGAAATTGCGTTAATGTCCGATAAAATGCGTTTTATACCAACATATATCTATTTATTTTTATTTGTAATAGTGAGTACGGCACGCACATCGGACTGAATTCAAGGATATTGTATTGTATTGTATTGTATTGTATTGTATTGTATTGTATTGTATTGTGATCTGTTTAGTGTGAATATTATCACTCGCTCTCCTTCTGGCAAGGAGTAGCTAGTTTCTTCTATATCAGACTGGGTGGGCTCAATTCCATTTGGCTCTGAACTTCATTTTTATCTGCGTTTTATCTCCTCGTGTCGAGTTTCTGAGTAGCAGAGTGATTAGAGAACTGGCTTCCCACGGTAAGAGCTCTAGCTTCAGTCGTCTACCCAGTTGTACATGTACACGAACTGCGGTTATGTAAGACAAGACAACACAACAATCCGATTTCTGGTGAAATTAAAT
The DNA here is from genome assembly GCA_036924085.1 of Ariolimax columbianus. Lineage (NCBI taxonomy): Eukaryota > Metazoa > Mollusca > Gastropoda > Stylommatophora > Arionidae > Ariolimax > Ariolimax columbianus. The sequence goes on along the minus strand of JAVGWX010000002.1, from coordinate 53,320,295 downwards.
TTCTAAAAGTAATCTCAAAAGACAACGTCTTTCTCTCTACCCCTTTATTTCTCACTCTCATTTCTCTCTCTCTCTCTCTCTCTCGTCTCTCTCAATTTCTTTCTCTTTCCTCTCACTGTCCCTTATCAATATTTTTCTCTTCCCTCGTTCTTTCTAACTTTTCCTCTCTTTTTCCCCTATTTATCTTCACTCTCTCCTCCTCTCTCCCTCTCACTGTCTCCCTTTCTTCCTATCTCCCTCTATCCTTTTTGGTTTCTCTCTTGTCTTCGCTAACTCTCTCCCTTTCTCTCTCTCCGATTGATTTTCTCTCCCTTCCTTCTATTTCGTTCCATCGCACTCTTGCTCCCCTTCTCTATTTCTCCCCTTTCTCTTCCCCTCAATCTAGCTACCGCTCCCTCCCACTCCCTCTCTACCCTCTCCCGTTCTCTCTCTTCCCTCTCTCGCATCCTCAGACTCTCCTTCCCACCTCATTTCTCTCTCCTCCTCTCCCCTTGCCCATCCCTCCCTCCCTCCCTCATTTCTCTCACATCCAGTCTATCGCTACCTCCTACTCCCTCTTCATCTGTCTGAGCCCTTCCCTCACTCCCCCACTCTGTCCCCTCCCAATCTCTCTAATTTTCTCTCTCTACCCCTCTGTCACCCCCTCTCAATCCCTTCATTCCTCTCTCATCCCCTTTCTCGCTACCTCCCACTCCCTCTCATCTCACTCACTCTTTCTCTCCTCTCTCGCCCCTTCAACTCCCTCCCTCCCCATCAATCCCTCTCATCTTTGACTTACAGCCTGCCGACATATGTCAAAAAATGAAACACATCCCTCAACTACGTATACACAACTTAAGCCAAGTACAATGATTGTCTCTAACAATCCATCTTCGACTTCAATCCTTGTTAAGGTACCTCCCATTATCTTTCTTTTCTTCTACCAAATGTTACCCTAGTCTTCATCGGGCTCTTGGTTTTCTTCCTCGTTGGATGAAGTATCCAGAGAGTGAGAGAGAAGTACGTGGTATGTGAGATTAGCTGTGGCGACTCCAACATCGTTGAGAGAAAAGTGTAACACGTTAACAGACTGAAGCCAGAACCCAGGCTGATAGCATGGCGTGTGATAAGTGACGTGGGCCTCCAGATGTCGACTCCTGGTCTGTCCAACTGGTAGTCCGCAGATCCCTGGCTTGTGGCCAGACAGGTATTTAGAAAAAATACAAATAATTTTGAGTAAGCGGAAATTTGTGTCGAGAGGAAATGTTAGTACCGGAAGATAGATATTATCGTAAGCGGCCTTGATTGCGCAGTAGGTTGCCAGTTATCCTGCGCAAAATGTTTACCATTGATAACATGGATTTATGGTTTTTTTCTGTCACCATTTGAGTCAATTTGTATAGTTTTGTAATTCAGTTTGTACAGTTATTAAATGACATCTTGTAATAAATAATCCTTCACATAAATATAAGATTGAAGATGAAAATATGGTTGAGAAATATTGAGGTTGCTTGGTTATTTAGTTGGTTGAGTGGTTGTCTGGTTGGTTGGCTGGTTGGTTGGTTATTTATCCAGCAGACAGTGGACTTCTGTCTCTTGGCCCAATGCCATATATGGGTGTCTGCAAGTGTTTGTCAGCTGTTGTTTAGTTCCGTACAAAGTGTTCCATATGTCTGTACTCGGAGGAAGAAGTCTTTTCCTAACATTGCCAAGCTCCGGACATTCAAAAAGATGATTTTCACAGTTTCATAGGGATCTGTGCTCAGCCGAGATGATGGAGTAAGTTGTGGTTTGATTCTGTTCAAATGACTGTTTAGTTGTGTGTGTCGGAAAATGGTGCTTTGATCTCTCCCTTTCAGAAGTTTACTGTTGTCCTTGTGATGTTCATATGTTTGAAGATTTCTCTCCCAGCATGCTCTTCATATTTAGTCAAGCCTCCTTATTCGCAATCTTCATTAGTTGTTTGCCTGTCTGTAGGGTTGTTGTTGTGTTTTATTGTTCTTGACTTGGGGCCATCTTAGTCAGACTGTCTGCCTTGTCATTGTTTGGTGTATTTTAGTGACCAGGGATCAATTGTATATCTTTTCTGACTTCTTGGGATGGGATAAGCTGATTGGTATCTGCTGATTTTTAGGTAAGTTGAGGCTTACAATTATTGATGATTTTGACTTTGTATGGGCAAGCATCAAATACGGCCCTCGTGTGGTACAGAGCTGCTTCCAATGCTGTTATTTCAGCCTAATAGTTTGAACATATCTCCCCACTGGCATCATACAACTCAACAGATGTTCGGTTTGGAAACTCTATATAGGTTTAATATCCCACTTTTTAAATGATTTTACAAGCGGACCTATCAATATAGACATGTATCCATTTTTCTGGGTAGGCGTCAAACGTTTTCTGTGATACTCTCGTAAGACTTACTGAATCAGAATGGCTTGTGTTATCTGTAAATATTGAGAAAACTATTATTACAAGACGAGTAACAGTAGAAAGCTGCAGTGGAATCGAAGATACAACACAGTAAAGGAACTGTCAGCAGCCAGCGACTCATAGTTGACTGATCAGTACCAGCGAACAACAGTTGGTCAATACCCAAATCCTCCTCCAAGCTACAACTCTGAAAACAAACTGCGCTAGTCTAGTTTGGCAAAGAGAATAGAGATCGCAGCGGGAAGGCAAACCCGATACCCAACAAATCCGGCTGAATTAGGATGTGAAGGATCGAAAGGCGCAGATATCACAGCCTTCCTGCAAACTGCATCACACCATCACTTTTCTCCTTTTAGGACACGTGAAATGGAGCTGAACAATCCTGGTCACATGGATCAATTTACCTATATGTAATAAGAGCTATCCTATGAAGAACCAAACTATCAGTTTCACTTACTTACTGCTACCGAAGACGGATGTGTTGGACCCAAATATCGCAGTCAAGCTGTAAACTAGCGACACAACGCATTCCGTTCTCCGGACTACATCCTGCTACTTGCAAAGCCCTGTTCCGGGCTTGGTAGCAGGAGATAGAGAGCGAACGCAGAAGAAGAATAATAATTCTGACTTACTCTCATTTATCCAATCCAATCTAGTGGCATTATCTCATTTATTTTTACACAACAACAACATAGAAAACACTCAAACTTATGTGAATAATAAAACACAAGATAATTCATTTATTACAAGACTAGTCATTTACAACATTGTCAAAACTAACTTCACTAAATATCACTTAATCTTTCTAACTCAATAAGCGTGCGATTGGTGATTCTAATTATCCGGTTCTGATATCAAAACTTTACTTCGTTATTATCTACAAATTCCACTTATACTCAATCTATCTTGTTCTAAACAGTTTAACTAACTATCTACTTTGTGGTCAGGCTGTTCCCTTTTGTAGATGAGGATGAAGTTGATCTCTGGCGGTCTGCTCACCTTCATATTGTCAGAACTACACTGTGAAATGCAAGCTGCTTGTATTATGATTGGATGTGTGCTACCTGAGGGATTGTCTAGTACACCATAGGACTTCAGGATCGTATCCCAGGTGTTTGCAACACTCTTTTGCGACAGACAAACCTTCTCACGAAGTGATCAGATTTCTTACTGCTGAGTTTACCGACTGAGCTTACTGTTCTTTTCAGTGCACCCAAAGAGCAACGCGTCGGACATCTACAGTTGTCGTTCTAACTTTGTGTCTGTCACTCGAAGTAAACATATGTCTCGTTTGTGTTGCTAGTCATTGAAGGGCCACTATTCACCCCTATTTGCACAAGTGCAATTGTCATTAAGGCAAAGTGGGTTAGCCTTCTAAACCAGCTATGCTTGAAATCATTTTTGCTCCTGGTTGTATTGGTCACTTAGGCACCTTTCCAAACAACATGGCCGCTGATACCTCTGTCCCTACCTCGTGGTTTCCTATTGTGCCTGCAACACTTGTCAATCTGACAAGTTCCTCCCACTGAAACCTATTCACTTCGCTGACTTTCTTGTCACCCAATCCAATCTGCCAGTATCCACTTTTTTTTGTTTTACCCACCTGAGCTGAAATATTATAATACTCACCCAGTTGCCAGCCCCAAAACCTTTGCTTCCCAAGGACCTGTTACAAACGCGCCGCAGAAAAAGAAGAAGAAGAAGAAGAAGAAGAAGAAGAAGAAGAAGAAAGCTATTTGCCTAAGAAATATAATAATGAGATGCTTGATTCAAGTTTTCTAGACGTGCCTATCTCCATCCATGTCGGACTATTACTACAATGGGCTTCTGTTAAGAAACCTGCGCCGAATCACTTTGCCTGGGCTTCTGTTAAGAAACCTGTGCCGAATCACTTTGCCTAATTTTGCGATGGAGATTTCTAACGCAATTTATTTTAAACGAGTTTGCTAGTTCTCTGCACAGCTCTCTTTAGTCGCCATTTACAACAATCATGGAGGTGTAGTCGCTCTATTCTTTTCTTCCCCGTAAGGTGATCCGGGATCCACTCAGGGATGGATTACATTTTGCGTGAAGATATTATAAGAAATGTGTAGAGCGTTCTGGAAATGGGCTGGCTTTGCGTGTTCGAAACTCTTTCTTGCTGGTAGCTTTTTACATTATAAAAGGGCCACATTTAATATGTTATTGTTGTTGTTTTTCAAATTGTTCTTCTTCTTTCTTCTTCTTTCTACGCTGTCAAACGTCAACCTGTATTTTTTTGGAGGAAAGCAGCGGTCATCCTGAGGCTGTCGACACTGCCATAGAGCTTGTCTAGTGTTGCTACTGGTGATGGCCACATATGCTTTCTCTGGTCCTCGTATGTCGGGCAGTTTTGCAGCAGATGTTTAGCGATCATTTTCCCGGTACCACAAGTGCATTCGTCAGTTCCACCTATCTTAAGTTTATTGAATAGGTGGTACCTCAGTCTGTTGTGGCCTGTGCGGAGTCTGAAGACACCGACCTGCTCTCTTCTGTTCAACTGGTAATAGTAGTGGTAAAACTGGTAATTTGTGTAGCCAGTATGTTCTGTTTCTCATTTGCCCATGTATCTGGCCCTAATACGCCTTTTGGACTCTTCGTAGGTCACAATAGAATCAGGTTGTGGTAGTCGTGCACCTTCTTTTGCCGGTCTGTCTGCCTCCTCGTTGCCTTGGATGTTACAGTGGGATGGAACCCACTGTACCACTACTCTTTTTGGTGCGGACTGCTGGCATAGTTGACAGAGTACTGCTCTTAAATCATTAAGTTCAGTATTTTTCTGGCTTTTTAGTGCTGTGACTACGGCCATGGCATCTGTAAGCAGGACTATCTGGCTTTCATTGCTTTCGCCTGTCAGCATTGCTTCTATCGCAGCCATCAGTGCCTCTGCCTCCGCTCTGAAATTGCTTGAGAATTTTCCAGTTGCCACTGACAGTGTTATTTTTCTACCATTTGGTAGGCTCGGGAATACCCCTGTCCCTCCGTTCTGTGTTGCGTTTGTTACAGAACCGTCGGTGTATGCATGGGTCCATTCCATGCTTAGGTAATTTTCGTTATGTACTTCAGGGTTATATCTCTTATTTCTTTTTCAGTCTGGCTGTTCTTGTTTCCAATACCTTGAAAATTTTCTACCACCTCCGGAATGATATGCTGCTTCCAGGTAGGTTTGCGTACAGTAGGAATGGGCTTTGGTATTGTTACGGTGTTCATAGGGACTTCGCTCATCTTTGCTTTGGCTATTTCTGCAGTTTCTCCGCTTGAGTTTCTCATTTCCAAATCTATTTAGTCTCTGATGCATTGGATGGTCTGTCAGTCGTCTGAGTTTCTCTGCTTGCTGCTAGGCTCTGCAGTCTCTTCTGTCGGTCACGGATTGCAGATCTGTAATATTTTCAAGTTCTACAATTGGTGTTGACTTCATGCCACCTGTTATAACTCTCAGGGTTTTGTTTTGAAGTTTGCTAATTTTTTCAAAGTTCGTCTTTGCTGCTGTTGTTCATACCGCAATGCCATACTCGAGAACTGGTCTCACTCTTCCAGTGTACAGTTTCTTTAGTATCCTTTCGTCTGCTCACCAGCTTGTGCCAGCAAGTTTCCTCATGATTGCCATTCCTTGTCTGGCTCTCATTCGGTTTCTCTCGATCTGACTTTTCCATGTCATGCGCCGATCAAATGTGACTCCCAGGTAGTTTGGGTTATCGTTTTGCCGCAGATATTTGCCGTAAAGACTTATTTTGGTATTCTGTGGTTTATTTGAAAGCGAGAATATCGTACATGTTGTTTTTTCTTCATTTATTTTGACCAGCCATGATTTCGCCCACTCTTCCAACGATGTTAGGGCCTGCTGCATCCGATTGTTTGCTATGGTGAGATTTTTTCAGAGGTCCACATAGCCAGATCGTCTGCAAACATGGAGCTGTAGACTCTTCTTGGTATATTATCTGTGATGTTGTTTATAAACATCAGGAAAAGTGTGGGTGACAGTACCCTCCCCCCCTCCCCTTGCCCCGCTGGGGTACTCCTTGCTCCAGTGTCACCTTTTTGCTCATCTGCCCTTGTACTTGAACTCTGGCTGTTCTGTTTTCGAGGTAGGGACTGGTCCATCTGTACATTTTCCCACATACTTCACTTCTTCGTAGCTTGACTTTAAGTCCTTCTTTCCACACCTTGTCAAATGTCTTCTCTAGATCCACCCAAACTGTATGCTTTTTCTCTTGGTAAGCATCCTCTATTTCCTGTGCTATGAGAGTAATCTGGTCCTCAGTGGATCTGTGTTGTCTAAATCCTGCTTGCTGTGGAATTAGTATGTGTTTTTCTTCCTATGCCACATCAGTCTGGTGTTTATCATACGCTACATCAGTTTGCGTACACAGCTCAGTAGACTGATGGGCCTGTATCCATTTGGATCTGTTCTATCTTTTTCTTTCTTTGGTACTGGTATAAGTACATCCTCTTTCCATGCCTGCGGTACAATTCCCCTTTTCCAGCTTTGGTTCAGGACTGATAGTAACTTCCTGTTTGCTGTTTGGACCAACCCCATCAGCATTTAGTTTGTTACCCCATCTTTTCCGGGCGATTACTTTTTCTTTAGAGTTCTCATGGCCTCATCCATTTCATTCATTGTTAGTTTTGCCATCATGTGCTCCTCTGGTTCCATCTTGATGTTGTCGTGGCTCTTTTGTTCTTCACTAATGTCTGCATGCCTGTCTGTAGGGACATCAATGTGGTTTGCTCTGGCATAATGTTCTATAAAGGCTTTTGCTGCTTTTTTTCCAGTAAGCATGTTGTCGCCCTGCTTGATGGTAATTTGTTTATTTGATGGTGTTTCGTCATTCATGGCTCTGACTAAATTCCATAGTTTGCTCCCTTCTTTATCTAAATTGAGGCTTTCTGTTTGTTTTTCCAGCTGTCTTTTGTTATTTGGTTTAGTGTTCATTTGTATTTCGCCGTGATGGCCTTAAGGGCAATATTTACCTCCATAGATTGCTCTCTCTCTGCCATGTTCCTAGCATTTTCGACTTCATCCTCCTTTTTCTGCAGTTCATCATTCCAATATGGCTTGTAGTTTTTCCTTGCCCCTCTTGGGATGGTTTCGGTGGATGCTTGCCTTATTGCTTTGCTTAGGCTTTCCACCATAGGTTTCATATTGTTATTTTGTGTGTTGATGATTTCACACAGTCCATCTGTCAGCATTGCCAATCTGTCCCAGTCGGCTCGTTTATAGTTCCACAGTGCGAGCGGTTTTATTTCTTGTGGGCCTACTTCCATATCAATTTCTAGCCTAATAGGCCTGTGGTCGTTACCTGCCAATTGGTTGAGCACCTGGCGGTCTATTTTGTGGTGAATATCCCTCGTGGAAAAGGCCAAGTCTGGAGTAGAGGTAGTATACCATGTTCTAGAATAGAAGCTTGGTCTGTCCTCCGGCCTATTGATAAGATAGAGATTTGTGTATCTCCCAGTCGTCCACTTCATCACCTCTTTTGTCTGTGTTCGAATATCCCCATCTCTCCGAGTGGCTGTTGAAGTCTCCAACCACTAGGCAGCTGGCGTCCTTGATTTGCATACTCAAGAGCGACAGGTCTTTGTTGGGTGGGCCATAGAGGTTGAAGATGCGGATCTTGTTCAAATTGTTCGTGCTGAGTTCTCCACTTCTGATGATTTTTTTCTGATAACAGGTTGTAGTGTCTCTTCTCACATTTCTTGGCAAACTGAAGAAGGTGTAACAAAATGTTACGTTTGTTATTATCCTGTGTTACGCAGCTCAAACCACCCTAATATCACTTAAGAGAAGCACCCGCAAAAGCCATTACCTATAAGGAATAGAGTGAGACAGGGATGCACGCTTCCGCTTAAACTGTTACTTGCATTTTGAGAGGTGATGATGGCCCCGACTATGATGACATGCAATCCGGGGTAAAGATGAACGACCTTCAACTGGAGGCAAAACAGTTTACTGGTGACCAAGTCATTATAGCAGAGACACTGGATGATATTCACGTACTGCTCAATGAGAACATATTTCATGAAAATAAATATAGAAAAGACCAAAACAATAACCATTTTCAAAGAAATAATGGATGTAAATGTGACTGTCGATGGTAAACAAAACGAGCAAGTAAACCAATTACCATACCAGGGTCAAATCATAACACAAGATGCTCGATGCCAAAGAGGAATAAGATCTAGAATTGCGTTGGGAAAAAAGCGTTTAGAGAGAACGGAGAAGTCATTTAGAGAGCAAGAAGAAGGCATTAAGAGAAAAGGAAGAAGCCATTTAGAGAACACGAAGAAGGCATTTGGAGAGAACGGAGAAGGCATTTAGAGAGAACGGAGAGTCATGATATCAGGGAGCATCTGGCGATGTGGTGTTACAGAAAGATAAAGTGAGATGGATTGAGAGGAAATCAAACGAAATGGTATTGGCCGACGTGGAAGAGGAAAGAAAGCTGCTACAAATGTTAGTTAGTTAGTTAGTTAGTTAGTCAGTTAGTTAGTTAGTTAGTTAGTTAGTTAGTTAGTTACCCATGGCAAGCGAAGATGGCGACAGAGTCAGACATGTTTATTCACATGTAACCGCAAATGACTGTACAGTCCGATCTGAGCGTGACAGACTCTACCGCACGTGGGGCACACGTGAACAGAATTTGTAATTGGGCAGTCTTGCATTCTTTCCTTTCGTGCAGCTCGCTTTTCCTGACCCTCCGTTATGGTCCTTTGTTCAGGGGTGCAAGCCCCATGAGTGACGGCAGTGCGCCAGGCTGACCGGTTCGGAGCAAGCATCTCCCAGACAGCAACATAAATGGAGAAACTATTCAAAGAAACTTTCAGAGTGTCTTAGTATCTTTTCTTTTGTCCTGCCGGGGAGCTCTATCCTGTCCTGAGCTCACCATTCAACAGTTGTTTAGGGAGGCGCTCATTTGACACGCGAACAACGTGCCCCTGTCCAACTAATCTGGTCTCTCTCTGAAGCAGCGCATGTATGCCAGGAGAGTCTCGCCCTGTCCAAGACTACAGAGTAGGGCTACACATGTTACTGAAACAACAACTGGAGTGGCTGGCAAACCACCTAAGTGGTTCTGGAAAACGGAACAAGAGGAAGGGACAGACAAAGACATACATTTGTGACTAAAGCATGTACAGCAGAGGCGTGCTGATGAAGACGTACAAGTATGTTGAGCTTCAAGATGGCCACAGGGAACAGAATCCGCAGCTTGCAAACCAGTCCCAGGACGGAATACTTTGATGATGATGATTACTTTATGTTGTTGACTTTCTGTTCTTGGCCCCAGTCCATTGCTGCATACTTTTGCAGCCGTGTTTGATTTCCTTGTTCACTTGCATCATATGCTTGTAAGTAGTGCATTGTATTATGTGCATTTCACCTAGTGGATCCCACTTCTGAACCTTTCTCATACGGGCACGACTTTGCTGCGTCGTTCATGCGAACACTAGCAAGTTTGGGTTGTCAGCTGTGCTACTAACCAGTTCACCACGCCTTCCTGGCTCTTCGATAAATTATAATAGGATAGCCCTGGACTACTGTATCCCACACAACGACTACTACATTCTCATTCTGAGAAGTAGTCGCATTCGTAATACCCGAGTCTTGAATATCTGGAGCACCCATAACCCCACCACCACCAAAAACACATCATTTATAATAATGCTAACGTTTCTTGCAACACATTCCCCAAAAGATATCTTGTGTTTGCTTGTTTCTTGTTGTTTTAATTAACCCAAAACTAGATACAAGTTGTACATGGGAAGCAGACCAGATAACACACATCTGACTGTAGTCGACGGCGGGGCGAATGTTAGCAATGACAGATGGCGTTCTCATTTACAGGGCTGGCTCAGATAGACATGGGAGGGTTAGTTAAAGGCTTTCATGAGGTTTAACCAGAAATCTCACGGTGGATTTAGAAGGCCAATTCACAGAGCTGGTAAAGTTTACGTAAAACAACATGAGAAATATAAAAACAGTCTTACATAAGAACAAGCTTATAGCAGAATATGCTTAACATGTTGTAACTTGGTTATCTTGTCATATTCTTGATTTTGGCTAACATGTCACATTCCTCACCCGACTATACAATCACATTTCTGACTTGAAAAACCTCCTACATTTTTTTATCTAACTGTCCTGTCACATTTTAGATTTGATAATGTCACATTCCTGATTTGACAATGTCCCATTCCTGATTTGACTGTGCCATATTCCTGATTTCTTCTTTGTCGGTGTCCATCCTGAATAGGGCGCTGTGACGTTGTGTCGTAGTTTAAAGCAAGGCTGCGATATTTACGACTTTCTGCCCAACACGTCAGAATAATATCGGGTTTGACTTCCGACTGTGATCACTATCACTTGTCCGGACTACACCAGTAACTAGTGCAGACTGTTTCCAGGGCCGCCACGTGCAGGCAGAATGAGGTAATGATTAGCAATGACTTGCTGATCCTGATGCAAGCAACCAGCCATGAGTTGCTGTTTGTTGACAGATCATACAATGTGCTGTAGCCATGAGTCGATAGCTGTTGTCAGCACGTGTACAGTGCTGTAGCCATGAGTCCTTGCTGTTTACAGATCATGCACTGTGCTGTAGCCATGAGTCATTGGCTGCTGCTAGCTCATTCACTGTGCTGTAGCCATGAGTCCCTAGCTGCTGACAGCTCAAGCACCGTACTGTAGCCATTGGTCACTGGCTGCTACTAGTTCATTAACTGTGCTGTAGCCATGAGTCGCTGGCTGCTGTCAGCTCATGCACTGTGCTGCAGCCATGAGTCACTGGCTGCTGTCAGCTCATTCACTGTGCTGTAGCCATGAGTCACTGGCTGCTGCTAGCTCATACACTGTGCTGTAGCCTTGTCCTAACTGCTGCTAGCTCATTCACTGAGCTGTAGCCATGAGTCATTGGCTGCTGCTAGCTCATACAATGTGCTGTAGCCTTATTCTAGCTGCTGCTAGCTCATACACAGTGCTGTAGCCTTGTCCTAGCTGCTGCTAGCTCATTCACTGTGCTGTAGCCTTGTCCTACCTGCTGCTAGCTCATTCACTGTGCTGTAGCCTTGTCTTAGCTGCTGCTAGCTCATACACTGTGCTGTAGCTTTGTCCTAGCCGCTGCTAGCTCATGCACTGTGCTATAGCTATTAGTCAATGGCTGTTGCTAGCTCATTCACTGTGCTGTAGTCTTCACTTAGCTGCTACTAGCTCATGCACTGTGCTGTAGCCATGAGTCATTGGCTGCTGCTAGCTCATTCATTGTGCTGTAGCCATGAGTCCCTAGCTGCTGACAGCTCAAGCACCGTACTGTAGCCATTGGTCACTGGCTGCTACTAGTTCATTAACTGTGCTGTAGCCATGAGTCGCTGGCTGCTGTCAGCTCATGCACTGTGCTGCAGCCATGAGTCACTGGCTGCTGTCAGCTCATTCACTGTGCTGTAGCCATGAGTCACTGGCTGCTGCTAGCTCATACACTGTGCTGTAGCCTTGTCCTAACTGCTGCTAGCTCATTCACTGCGCTGTAGCCATGAGTCATTGGCTGCTACTAGCTCATGCACTGTGCTGTAGCCATGAGTCATTGGCTGCTGCTAGCTCATACAATGTGCTGTAGCCTTATTCTAGCTGCTGCTAGCTCATACACAGTGCTGTAGCCTTGTCCTGGCTGCTGCTAGCTCATTCACTGTGATGTAGCCTTGTCCTAGCTGCTGCTAGCTCATTCACTGTGATGTAGCCTTGTCCTAGCTGCTGCTAGCCCATACACTGTGCTGTAGCCTTATTCTAGCTGCTGCTAGGTCATACAATGTGCTGTAGCCTTATTCTAGCTGCTGCTAGCTCATACACAGTGATGTAGCCTTGTCCTAGCTGCTGCTAGCTCATACACTGAGTCGCTGTCTGCTGTTAAATCATGCACTGCTGCATTTGGCAAACATTCCTCATATGACTATCATGTTACAGTCCTCATCTGACAATCTAATCAAATTTCTGTTGACTACCCTTCTTCAATCCTGACCTAACTGTCTTGTCAAATTTCTGACTAGACTATCTTGTCCTTTTTATTACTTCGTGATCTGGATATATTTCCACATTGACAACTCTGTTGTTTCTGACTTTACTATCCAGTCATATGCATGACTTGAAAATTCTGTCAAATGTAGAACTGAACTGTCCTGTCACATTCATGATTTGACTAACACGTCATATTGCTGACTTGACTGTCCTGTTGACTACCCTTCTTCAATCCTCATCTAACTGTCTTGTCATATTTGTGACTTGACTATATTGTCCTTTTTATTACTTCGTGATCTGGAAATATTCCCACATTGACAACTCTGTTGTATCTGACTTTACTATCCAGTCATATGCCTGACTTGATTTGATTGACTTTTGATTTGACTAACACGTCATATTGCTGACTTGACTGTCCTGTTATATTACTGACTTGGACCTGTTTTTCGGATTTGACTATCCTCTGAAATTACTGACTATGACTGTGCTGTCGTGTTCTTGACTTAACCATATATTCATGACTAGACTATACTGCCACATTCATGACTTGATTGTCTTGTCAAATTACTTTAACATTACATTCATGACTTCATTATCCTGTCATGACATGACATGACTATGCTGTCACATAAATGACATGAATTTCTTGTCACATAGCTAACGTAGATATTTTATTTCGTGCATGATTCGGTTATCCTGCCAACATAAATGACATGGCAATTTTGTCACATTAAACACTTGACTGTCATGGCACATTCGAGGCTTGACTATCCAATTACCACCCCGTCATAAACATTACAACTGCTTGGTTACATTCCTATCTCAACTATTCTGTCACATTCCTATCCCAACTATCCTGTCACATTCATGTCCCAACTATCCTGTCACATTCCTATCTCAACTATCCTGTCACATTCCTATCTCACCTATCCTGTCACATTCCTATCTCAATTATCCTGTCACACTCCTATCTCATCTATCCTGTCACATTCCTATCTCAATTATCCTGTCACACTCCTATCTCACCTATCCTGTCACATTCCTTTCCCAACTATTCTGTCACATTCCTATCCCAACTATCCTGTCACATTCATATCTCAATTATCCTGTCACATTCCTATCCCAACTATCCTGTCACATTCATATCTCAATTATCCTGTCACATTCCTATCTCAATTATCCTGTCACATTCCTATCTCAATTATCCTGTCACACTCCTATCTCAACTATCCTGTCACATTCATGTCCCAACTATCCTGTCACATTCCTATCTCAATTATCCTGTCACATTCCTATCTCAATTATCCTGTCACACTCCTATCTCACCTATCCTGTCACATTCATATCTCAACTATCCTGTCACATTCCTATCTCACCTATCCTGTCACATTTTTGTCTTTACTGACCTATCACATTCCAACTTTGACAGATTACATGTCTGGATACGTTACTGACTCGAATATCCTATTATAACCCTTACTAAACTATGCTGCCATTCTGGCTTATCTGTCTGATTATACGCTTGACTTTAACCGGTTTGACTTAATACTCAACTATCTAATGACACTGGCTCAACTACCCAGTCCTACTAGTGCACTCGTTGTCCTGTGAGTGACTTGACCATCTGGTCACATTATCTCAAGAATCTCGTCACATTCACAACTAACCGGCCCATCTGACTCATTCAAACACACCGACTCATCTATCCAGACATACTGACTCAACATACGGCCGCACTGAGTCATAATACGGTCACACTGACTCAACACACGGCCACACTGAGTCCAAATACGGTGACACTGACTCAACATACGGTCCAACTGACTGGAGGATTCAATCTGACTGACTAAACTATCTGGGCGCACTGACTGAATGATTCAATCTGACTGACTCAACTATCTGGACACACTGACTGAATGATTCAATCTGACTGACTCAACTATATGGACACACTGACTGAATGATTCAATCTGACTAATTCAACAATCTGGACACACTGACTGAATAATTTAATCTGACTAATCAAACAATCTGGACACACTGATTGAATGATTCAATCTGACCAATTCAACAATCTGGACACACTGATTGAATGATTTAATCTGACCAATTCAACTATCTGGACACACTGATTGAATGATTCAATCTGACTGACTCAACAATCTGGACACACTGACTGAATGATTTAATCTGACTAATCAAACAATCTGGACACACTGATTGAATGATTTAATCTGATCAATTCAACAATCTGGACACACTGATTGAATGATTTAATCTGACCAATTCAACTATCTAGACACATTGACTGCATGATTAAATCTGACTGACTCAACTATCTGGGCACACTGACTGAATGATTCAATCTGACTGACTCAACTATCTAGAGACACTGACTGGAGAATTCAATCTGACTGATTCAACAATCTAGACACACTGACTGAAGCGCTCAGTCTAACTGAATCAACTATCTGGACACACTGACTCAATTATCCGGTTACACTGACTCAATTATCCGGTCACACTGACTCAACTATCAGGTCACACTGACTCAATTATCTGGTCACTCTGGCTCAATTATCCGGTCACACTGACAATATTCAGGTCACACTGACGCAATTATCAGGTCACACTGACTCAATTATCCGGTCACGCAGGAAATAATCCGGTCACACTGACATAACAATCTTTTTATAATTGACTCGTTTAGTCAATCGCACTGATTCAAATATTCAATTTCACAGATCCAACTATCCACTCCCAGATGTAATCTACCCTCTGCCCTGCCACCAGCCCGACCACCCCACATCAGCACTCCTCCCTCCTGCACATGACGCTGGTAGTTCAAGAACGCAATCTACACTCATAGGTTTCATTTCAGACATTAATCACTAGCACCCATGCTCGACCAGTGCCCCAACATGATTTATGGCACAGCCGTACTCTCCCTGACCTGCGTTTCACAATGGAAGCTGTCTGCTACATAACGCTTGATCTACTTCAGCCACGAGAATAAATCTTCTAATGAACATCGGCTGATTAACTCCAGATCATAGCCGTTTCCTTTTCCGACGCTTTTCGTGTCATGCAGTTTTGCTGGCATTTTTAATGCCTGTTCAAAACTGTTGTTTGTCGTTCAGAGCGAAAGTCTGTACATGACAGCTTCGCTCGTGTACTGTATACACTCACTAGCAGTGGGCTGTTCTACTCGACAGATTAACAGAGAACATTAAGCAGTCTTTATTAGGGATTACATAAAAGTAAGGGTGGTTAAATTACAAACGATACTGCAGATGGTAGAAATGTTCATCATTATCCTCGTCATCTTCGTCATCGTCACCAGGTTAGTCAGTTTGAAGATTGGTGTTAAAGTAATCTAATCATATCACGCTCGATCTCTGTTAGTCATTTCAGAGACTGGTGTTGAAGTAATCTAATCATATCACGCCACTGTTCTCTGTTAGTCAGTCCGGGGACTGGTGTTGAAGTAATCTAATCATATCACGCCACTGTTCTCTGTTAGTCAGTCCGGGGACTGGTGTTGAAGTAATCTAATCATATCACGCCACTGTTCTCTGTTAGTCAGTCCGGGGACTGGTGTTGAAGTAATCTGATCATATCACGCCACTGTTCTCTGTTAGTCAGTCCGGGGACTGGTGTTGAAGTAATCTAATCATATCACGCCACTGTTCTCTGTTAGTCAGTCCGGGGACTGGTGTTGAAGTAATCTAATCATATCACGCCACTGTTCTCTGTTAGTCAGTCCGGGGACTGGTGTTGAAGTAATCTAATCATATCACGCCACTGTTCTCTGTTAGTCAGTCCGGGGACTGGTGTTGAAGTAATCTAATCATATCACGCCACTGTTCTCTGTTAGTCAGTCCGGGGACTGGTGTTGAAGTAATCTGATCATATCACGCCACTGTTCTCTGTTAGTCAGTCCGGGGACTGGTGTTGAAGTAATCTAATCATATCACGCCACTGTTCTCTGTTAGTCAGTCCGGGGACTGGTGTTGAAGTAATCTAATCATATCACGCTACTGTTCTCTGTTAGTCAGTCCGGGGACTGGTGTTGAAGTAATCTAATCATATCACGCCACTGTTCTCTGTTAGTCAGTCCGGGGACTGGTGTTGAAGTAATCTGATCATATCACGCTACTGTTCTCTGTTAGTCAGTCCGGGGACTGGTGTTGAAGTAATCTAATCATATCACGCTACTGTTCTCTGTTAGTCAGTCCGGGGACTGGTGTTGAAGTAATCTGATCATATCACGCTACTGTTCTCTGTTAGTCAGTTTGGGGACTGGTGTTGAAGTAATCTGATCATATCACGCTACTGTTCTATGTTAGTCAGCTCAGAGACTGGTGTTGAAGTAATCTGATCATATAACGCTCGATCTCTGTTAGTCAGCTCAGAGACTGGTGGTGCGAGAAGAGGGATGAATTGCAAAAAGATTTTCTGTAAAGGATATTCATAATGAAATTTACGATGAGAAGCCTTTGTTGCGTAAAGCGGCGCACACCTTTTTTCAAGGTCGTTCACAAATGTGTAAAACAGCCAACCCAAATCAAGGTAGCAATATTGGTGAACTCTTAGACGAACTTCTTTTTGCTGACTATCAGTCATAGCAACGTCAGAGCTACAGTTGCATCAATAAATTGATAAACTCAATAGACCGTGAAAATAATACAGCATGGAAATCAATGTAGAAAACTAAATGAGGTCATAAAAATATATAGAACAGACGGAGACATCAATATCGCTATTGAAAAACAGCAAATCAAACAGGTGAAATATTTCACATACCTAGGGAGCACCTTTTCAGCAAACGGAAGAAATCCAACAAAGATGCTTTAAGGCAAATCAGATAATTGGACAATTAACTCCAATACTTAATTGGAAGCACGTGACAATAACTACCAAAAGAGTTTTATACAACACGATTTTCGTCCTGACACTCTGATATCAATGTCAAAACTGGACACTAAAGTCAAATGAAAAACACTACATCGAAACAACAGATATGAAATGCCTGCGAACAAATATTGAGCACAACAAGGAGAGACGTCACCAGAAACAATTACATCAAGAGACTGGCGAGAACAACACCAGTATTGGACTACATTAAAAGACAGCAACTAAAATTGTATTGCCACGTAACAAAACTACTATCACACAGCATTCGCCCCCCCCCCCCCCTTCCCTTAAAAAAATAAAGAAAAAGAAAGAAGATACAAAATTGATGAAGACAACAGATTTAGTAATCGAGATCAGTTTGCGACAGAAGTATCTGTGCGGCGGGTGAGGGAGGTTTCGAGCGGACAGACAAGTAACGACAGGCAAAACAACACTTTTACAGTAGTGTGTTCGCATAGTTTAGCCAACAGCATAATGAAGGATCAATTGGATTTCCGGAAAGTGTGCTAACTGTGGGTACCCAAGCAACTTGCTGAAAAAGGCAACATGATGCGAATTAGCCTGTCCTTGTACTGATAATGCGACGGGATTAGTGTGTAAGTTGACGGAAAATATGATGAGAAATAAAGAACAATGTAAGGGCAATAATAAATGGTTTGGCTTGGCTTGGCTTAAAAGGGCTTAAGTAGTAGAATGTAGTCCAGAGAACGGAATGCGTTGTGTCGTAGTTTACAGCTTGACTGCGATATTTGCACCTTTCGATCCAACACATCCGACTTCAGCAATAATTTTTTAGTACCGGGTTAGCATTCCCTCTTCGATCCCTTCACCTTAGCCAGCCTGCCCTGCTGCAGCCTGTTATCCAGGATCACGGCGTCGAGGTGTAGAAGAGTCTTGGCAGCTCTGTTTCGATGGCCCTGACGCTAGCAGCCAGCTATGGGTCGCTGAGTACGGCAGCTCGTGCGCTGCTCAACATCTCGATTCCTAATAAATGATTTAACTTTCTTATCTCATTAATTTTTAAATAGCAAGTTGTGACCTATTTACTGACTTGCATCATATTTTCTGTTGGGGACTGGGGATATATTTTTCCTTTTCTTATGCTTTATCTTCTTAACTACAAATTGAGTGCCTATTTTTAACTGGGTAGACCTGCATTTGAACACAAACCTTTACCTCAAGAGGCCAGAAAACTAACTCTGCTTTTCCAAAGCTTTGCTACTCCACTCTGTTACTCCAAGAAGTGGTAAAAAGAAAACCGTTTACATGAAAACAACGAACTAAGTAGTTACGTGAATATCAGTTAGGACATGGCAGTCTACTCTGATGTCTGTCAGCATTGTATTCTCTCACGGGCTTCCTGATACTGGACCCCCATTCTAGCATGTAGTGTCGGCACCGAAGAGTAATCAGGTTCACGTGAGACACACTATCAAGACCCCCTACTTCACTTTCTCGTTAGTGCTGCTGGAAACAGACTGTGTCACATCATCCGGGCCAAGGTAGTGGGGATCAGCACGGCAAGCACCATAATTGTTAGCTTGCTGAGGAGATTCACAATGCATTACAGTCAGATGGACACCGATCTACCTTCTACAGAACGGGATGTAAGAACAGTCACTGTAATTCGTTACAGAGAAAAGGTCACCAAAAATGTCTTCCAGAATTGCTTCCACAAATGGCAGGGCCACTTGTAGAAGTATTAGGTCCGGCCAGGTCAGGTCATTCCGTAACCGGTGAGGTCGTTGGGGCACACATGAAGACATCCTCACAACACCACGCCACCCTTCTCTGTCAGCGGCCGCTGCCTGTGCCTCTTCTGGTCGGAGATTAGATTGGAGAGTAGAAGTATGTGCAGTCCTAAAGAGAGTACTAAAGATAAGGGGATTCGGGTTTCTGACCTCCTGGTGAGTAATTGCATTTTTCCCGGCGCAAGGTCCGATACATTTTGAATCTAAGTCTTACTTGACGTTATTCGCAATTTGTGTTGGTTTCTTCCAGTTTCAACCCGAGTGCCAGATTTCGCAAACATCTCATTTCAAGTGCTTTGACCTCTCATGCTTGTTCTTTTTTTTACAGTCCTTATCTGGCACTGCTATGAGTTAGTTTGTATGAAAATACTGCAGATAAGCTATATATTTTTTCTCACGATGTATTTGGATGATCTAGTAATTTTGCTAGCTCATATATCGCCAACTGCTTTTTTAGTTCCTGTTTTTTTATCGTCCTTTCTATTCTACCGCCGTCTATTAAAGTGCTTCCCATGAAACCTGAAATCTCTTGAACTGTAAAATGATAAGTTAACTACCTTGCTACGAAATGACCTTTTTAATCTGTTACATTCATTAACTTCGTTTTTCCATATTTACTTGTAAATTACACTTTTCCTCGCTAGCTGAATTTTGAGCGTTCGTGCATTAAGAATGTATTCCCCAGATGACATTGCAGTTGAAAAAAACAGTCAGTTGATCTCTTCTTTGCAATTAGTAGTATATTTCTGACATTTCAGACGTTGTTCTCTGTGCTGTTTGTCTGGAGATGCGTATAGTTTGTATTTCTTCTTTAACCTTTAACCTTGAGTTGTTGCCTCTATTTTATTCTTCCCCTTCTTCGGCGTTCCACATAGAAAGGACGTGGTGAAGTTGTAACAATGTGTCTTAGTTTGCAGCATTTTTGCGCCTTTCGGCCCGACACATTCAATTTCAGCACTGCACTTTTGGCTCGAGTTTGTCTTTCTTCTTCTATCCCTAATTTCTTAGCCAGATTACACTAGTGCTGCCTGTTTCCAGTATCGTCGCTTGTAGGCGGAATAAAGCAATTATGGCTCGCTGACCCTTATGCAAACAGCCAGTTATGAATCGCTGGTCTGTCAGCTCATTCACTGTGCTGTATCTTCAACCCTCCTCTCCATTCTATCCCTCAAACCCTTGCCGTACGTAACCGTCTTATAGAAACTCTAAACAGTAAAGTAAACATCCTTGTAACACGCCAATGTGGCATATTGTGAATCAGGTGTTAGGCCTATATTTTTTATTGACATACGGCACACTAGACTTAATGTTGTCAACATCACGCCGGCCGTCATTACTTTCCCAGATTTTCCTTGGACCATATTTCTTTAGGCTGGGTCGACCCCATGACCGGCTTTGCGATTGGAAAAATCCGACGCCAATTAAAGACCAAACACCGATCGCTCGGCCGGGACGTCAGTGCACTATCTACTGCGCTAGCTCGGATAGAAACTTACCTGATTATAACTAGTCAATTTATTCACCCCTTTTAATGAGCAAAGAATAGCACCACTACATCTCCGTGCGTATCGTTAATGGCGTACAGAAATCGTTGTGACTAGAACTTGCAACTTTATCACGTTAATAATATTGTTGTACATACAAACCACAATGTGTGCTGGCATAGCATTATATAAGGGCTCAATTGCGGTATTGGCGTTATGATTTTAGAAAAGGTAATGGGAAAATGAAAACAGGACATACAGTAGAATCACGTTCTTTAGAGACTCAGCTTTTCTACGGGGTGAAGTGGCCAGTTATTTTCCCTGTTGCCTATTCTTCGCTAAGATTAAGCCAGGTAGCCAATTACAGCCGGGTCGATTAAAGCGTCACACACACACACACACACACACACACACACACACACACACACACATATATATATATATAACCCCATACACACTCACACACACATTCCCACATTTACACGAATACACAAAATCATAATAACACTTCCACACACCCACATACACACTTACATTATATCACACACACGAATTTACACGATCAAAGATGCAATCAAATAAACACTGAATCACATTTATATATACAAGCATTTGCACTCTCATAGAAGCAATCAAATAAACACTGAATAACATTTATATATACAAGCATTTACACGCTCATAACACGCTAAAAATATGCACATATACACAATTATATACTCATAACACATTAAAAAGCATGCATGTATCCACTCACATAATCACAATGACACGCTCTACATATACACACAGACACCCGCCCACCAAGAAAAGAAAACAGCGATGATCAGTGACATAGAATCACCTATTTCTATTGTACTACAAACCAGAAGTAGTCCATGGGCTCCCTGTCGCCAGTGCTCCATGTCTATCACCAACTAAAAGAAAAAATAAGCTGTATGGCGACTAGAGGAACGAGACTGACTGTTAGCTTTTAGAAAGTAAGCAAAGATGAAGATGAAAATAAGCAATGTTTTTTAGTTACTATCTTCTTACGCGTATCTTAGTTCTTAGTCGACCTGTACTACAACAGGGGCAGATGTCCATGTGCAGCTCCCAGTTCGGGTATGAGCTGTATGTAGCCCGGAAAAGGATGTCCTTCTTAGCGGGCTAGGCTCGAGCAGCTTAATACTCCACTGCGTTGGGACAATCGCTTACGGAAGGTGGTTAACCGATGTGCGAGTTCATTTTAATAGACTCAAACACTAGAGCAAAGTGGAACCGCGGGCCTGTTAGGCGCCATCTATGCTGCTCTATCTAAACAAACCATCTAACCGTGGCCGGTGTTATGCCATGTCACATAGTTAGTCGCCTCTAACAACCATCTCTCTGTGGGGCAGTAGTACAATTCTTGCCCTTGTACACAAAGACCCCTACAGACCGCTCGGATACTTACGCGCATCTAATAAAATAAAGCCGCACTTTTTCGTATAACGTATTTATTTTCATTTCTTGGTGGCAAAAGGCTTTCTCAAACACGTGTATACATACACGTTCACGGTAATTCTAAGAAAATGACTAATTTTTTTAATATACACACTTGGGTTGATAATGTGTAAGAAAAAAACCAAACATTTTGACACGGCAAATAGACGGAAATTTAATATTTAGAAATTGGCTGTTGTCAAAATTGGTTATGAATTTAGTCCACGGTGTCAGTATTTGCTGGTAAATTATATTTTTCGTTCATCCATATAACCAGAAGGTCTTAATTCGTGATGGGAACAACATCATTATTCAAGAGTCCAAGTTGTAATCCCTCATGGCTATTTTTTTAGGAGATAACTCTAACAATTTTGTAATTTATTTTGTCGGGTAACTTCCTAGGCTTTCCCGAGTGGTTCAATGGGGTCTCTGTGTTTGAAAAGGACAAGAATAGCACCACTGCCTCACAGAAAGCATGTCGTAAGAGGCGACCAACTGTGTAACATGGCATAACACCGGCCATGGTTAGGTGGTTTGTTAAGAGCAGCAGAAATGGGCGCTTATAAGCTTCTGGTTTACTTTGCTCTAGTGTTTCTATTAAAATGGATTTCGCATATCGGTTAACCACCATCCGCGGCACTTGTTTCAAAGCAGCGGAGTAATAAGCTGCTCGAACCTAGCCCGCTAAGCAAGAATTCCTAGTCCTGGCTACATCCAGCTCACACTAAAGCTGGGACATGCACAAAAGTACCTGTCCCTGTAGAAGTACAGGTCGACTAAGAACTAAGAGCTTGCTTTTAAAGAGACTATTAACATTTGTTAAAAGAATATAGAAAAATGATAATTTAAAAGTAACTTGTAAAGGAAACAGCATATCCGCTTGAAATACGTAGATCTACAAACAGGCCATTGAATGTTAAAATAAAATTTAAGCTGGAAATGTCTTTGCGTTCGCGAGTTATGTCGTCTTCAGAGATATGGTATAGATACATACATACATACACACTCTCATACATACATACATACATACATATATACATACATGCATACATACATAAATTACATACATACATAAATTACATACATACATACATACATACATACATACATACATACAAACATACATACATACATACATACATACATACATACATACATACATACATACATACATACATACATACAAACATACATACATACATACATACATACATACATACATACATACATACATACATACATACATACATACATACATACATACATACATACATACATACATACATACATACATACATACATAAATGATTTTCGTCCATCACTTGTGATGATAACCAGCCTCTCTGTACATCCGTTTGGAATATGTTCAGTCAATCGATGAGCTCGAATGTTAGTGAGGAGAGCCCGATGAGCATCTGAAATGGACGCCTGATATGAAGGCTTCATTTTGCAATTTTAACTAGCATGTCTCCGTTGTTCTGCTGCTGATTTGATCGATGCTTTTATTGTCTGTGTCTTTGACTTGGGAGGAAGACTAAGGTCTGGTCAGGCACAATATACTGATCAAACATGTTAGTTAAGGTCAAGCAAAAAATACTGGCCAAAACCGTTACCTTGGCTTCCTCGCAGCCCTTCCTGGAAACTGACTGTTTTCATGGCAGCCTGGCTAACACGGTGAGGAATCGACGTGATTCCCGTAGTAGTGAGCGACACGCAGATGGAGTTAAGCTTAGCAAAACCGCTTGGAGGACCTCGCTCCACCTTCATCATTATGCTCGGGAAATGAGTAAAGCTACGACAACCCGACACTTAACATCCTTTTTAGGGCGCACAAAAGAGTAACCCAACTCTTTGGGACCATTTAATAACAACAAAAACGTCATTGACTTGAGATATAGTCAACTATCGTCTTGCCGTCAATATTACTACACTTTTGTATTCACAACCCGTTCTCATGATGATATAAATGTCTCTGCACCGTCACGAAGAGATTAGGGCCAAACGATTAGGACTTGTCCAGCAGCTTTCCAAGTGTCAGGTATTATGCCAAAGGCTTTTAATAAACCTTTCAGCATGTCTTTGAAGCGATTTCCATCAAAGGAGCGTGTACCCTCCTGTATCTCGCCCTAAAACAGCATTCTTAACATCCTATGGGCAGACGTGCAGACTATACGACCCGCTGAGCAGATCTGTGACTGTATCAGAGTAGTATTATTGCTACGGATACCAGCTCTTTCAAGATCGGTGGGATCTGGGATCCTGTCCTGCTATTTGAGCATCAGTACACTTTTGAGGCAGACTGTGAAAATGGTTCAACATTTTTTACATAGTGCCTGTGTACAATCCATGATTCACAAGCGTACAGCAGCACTGGAAGTACCACAGATCTGTAAACCTTGAGTTTCGTTCGTAGACCAATGTCACTTCGATGTCAAACATTTGTGTGTAATCTTCCAAATGAGTTTACCTCATCACCAATAGCGACGCGCGGGGATAATGTATTACCAAGCTACGTGAATCTGTTCGCAATTTTCAGTTCGGATAATGTACTACCAAGGTACGTGAATCTGTTCGCAACTTTCAGTTCGGACAATGTGCTATCAAGGTACGTGAAGTTGTTCGCAACTTTCAGTTCGGATAATGTGCTACCAAGGTAATTGAATCTGTTCGCAACTTTCAGTTCGCATAATGTGCTACCAAGGTACGTGAATCTGTTCGCAACTTTCAGTTCGCATAATGTACTACAAAGGTACGTGAATCTGTTCGCAACTTTCAGTTTCTCTCCACTGACCATGAACATTGGCTCAAGAGCTGGTTGATACCTGATTTCTGTTTTCTCAGTGTTGGTTGTAAGACTAACATTGGCATCGGCTTCGGAGAATCTATCCACGCTATTTTGTGGATCAACCTCTGAGCCAGCAATGTAAAACACAGTCGCCAGCAAACAGCAGATCTCTGTTTCTGTGTGATTTGATCTTGGTTTTTCCCTTGAATTCTCCCAAGGTTAAACAATTTCCAATTAATACGATAGATAATGTTGATTCCTATGTTACAATCTCTGAAAGCATGAGTCAGCACTGTAAAGAATATTATACTGAATAGCGTCAGTCCAGGCACACGCCCTTGTTAACTCCATTTGTGGACTTGAAATTACCCCGGTAGCTCACATTCCATGATGTAGTTGACGCACTATCACGATATATTCCTTTGGTAGCTATATTTTGCCATAATACTCCATAAACCTGCTCTATTTCATTAGTCAACGAAGATTGTATACTTGTTGTAGTGTGTTGTTTTTGACATTTCTAATGCAGCTGTCTAGCAGCAAATACCATATCATACTTTCACAATGCCACGAGGTGAAGTTTTTGGCCAGCATGTTATACCTGACCATATTTACCTTTCTAAGTCGAAATAACAAATGCCGTTCTCAAATACATTGGAATGGTTTTTTTTCTTCACATTGCCCTTACGTATTCCAAAATCCTGCTTGAAATTCTCAAATTTGCTCCAGAAAAATTCGTCATATATATTACGGTAGATTCAACCATTTTTATGATATTCCCCACCTTCATCAGTCAAGAAATTGCCCACCAATATAAAACACTCGCTCCCGGGTGGCCTGCACCGATTACTGACCTTGCGCCCCCCCCCCCTCTCCCGGCCGGGGATAAACATCTAATCGATGAGTTTCAATTTGCTTCACAGGAAGTGAAACTTGCACTAATGGGACGCTGTCCAATGATTGTTGGTACCCTAGGAATTTAAACCACACAAGAGGAAAAAGGGACGGCACTTTATGCACGCCAAGAAACTGTTTTTCTCACTAACTTGTGAGATCTGACGTTTTATCGTTAATTGACTACCAATTCGTAGACTATTAATTGCTGCGGACACATTTTACCTTAATTCTCATACAATTCGTGTTTAATAGTTTGCTGTTTTCACTCTAATGTTTGTTTTAATTTGTTCAGTCTTTGATAACGACTTGTTTAAGAGTATAACAGTTTGAACATGTTTAAGTGTTATTCGTTAGACAAGTCTGGCTGCTGCTTTCTTTTATGACGTACCTGCTCTAATACATATGCATGTCGCTCACTACTACGGGAATTCCGTCGATCCCTCACCTCGTTAGCCAGG
The DNA here is from genome assembly GCA_036924085.1 of Ariolimax columbianus. Lineage (NCBI taxonomy): Eukaryota > Metazoa > Mollusca > Gastropoda > Stylommatophora > Arionidae > Ariolimax > Ariolimax columbianus. The sequence continues at coordinate 53,294,106 of JAVGWX010000002.1, read as the reverse complement.
CTGTCATGAAAACAATCCGTTTCCAGGAAGGGCTGCGTGGAAGCCGAGGTGAGGGTCTTGGCCAGTATATTTTGCCTGCCCCTGACTAACATGTCAGATCAGTATGTTGTGTCTGACCAGACGTTAGTCTTCCTTCCCACTTCTGATGTAAAACTGTAGGAAACATAACAAATTGTTGATGGGTGTTCTGTTGTAAAACTCTAACTGGATAACAGGCTACAGCAGAGCAAATTGGCTAAGTACGAGAGGGATCGAAGAAAAAAGGCAATCCAGTACTCAAAAATGCCTGATGAAGTCGGATTGAAAGGTGCAAATATTGCAGTCAAGCTGTAAACAACGACACAACGCATTCTGTTCTCTGGACTACATTCTGCTACTTGCAAAGTATTTTTCAGGGCTTCGTAGCCGCAGATTGAGGACGAACGAAGAAGAAAAATAAGAGTAAAACTCTAACAAGCAAAGCAAAGCGTCCTTGACTTCTGCCATAAAAGTCTAACAAGCAAAGCAAACCGCCATTGTCGTCCGCTATAAAGCTCTAACAAGCAAAACAAAGCGTCTTTCACGTCTGATGTAAAACTCTAATAAACAAAACAAATTGTTCACGAGTATTATGTTGTAAAACACATTATCGCATCACATTATTCTGGCGTCAGTCCGGCAAATATGCCGTAGGAGAGGCAGCCAAGAATATATTGTAAACGTCTCGATCTTTTGCAGTGCTGTACCAATGCGGGCCTAGATCTTTGGTCAGTCCATCTCGCCATCGCATAGGTGGGCGGCCCCGTGGATGTGTACAGGCATTTGGCCACCAAAATGTTGTTCTACGTGTACATCTGTTGTCAGGCATGCGTACTACCCGTCCAGAAAGGTTTATGTAATATCGCGCTTCCACAACAATCAGAAACATAGTTTGATGTCGAATTTCTTCGTTTCGGATTTTTATCCCGAATCGAATTTTTTAGTGCACGCCGTTTCATTGCTCTCTAAGGTACTGAGCTTCTCAGTATCTTCTTTGCCCAAGTTGCACATTTCGCATCCATAAATCATTGCTGGAAGGACCATGCAATTGACAGTGTTTGCACCCCCTCTGGTGTCTTTCATGTCTTGGAGTATTGGCTTAATGAAGTTAAAGGAATACCAAGCAGCTTTTCGTGATTGATTTTGTGGTTGGCATTTATCAATTGGCCTAGGTAGATATAGGAGCTGACATCTTCTATGGTTTCCTGTCCCAGCTTGATGTCTTTCAATGCCTCATTGTGTTTCACTGTTATTTATCCGCAGACCAGTCGCTCGACCCCATTTAGGTCGTTCAAGAATTGTTGGGCATCCTCAATTGTATAACTGATGAGCACAATGCCATCTGCAAATCGTTAATGGGTGAGCTACTCGTCATCTATATTCACCTCGGTTGATCCAATGAAATCGTTGGAAAATCTCTCCCAGAGCCGTTAAAAATAGCTTGGATTGATGGTGTCGCCCTGTCAGACTCCTCTTGCTATCGGAACATTTGCTGGACGGTGGTACAGCGTGATGGTTGTATTGCAGTCTTTGTTGGTTTCCTCAATCTGTTTGGTATAGGTTTCAGAGAAGCCCTGGTTTCTGAGAGTATTTATCATAACATTGGTCTCGAAACTATCAAATACTTTCTTGTAAATCAATCGACAAATACAAGACATACGGGTCTGCCAAGTTCACGGGCTCTCTCCATCAGTTGATTGATCGTTTTCTAGTGGCCAATGGTGGAGCACCCTTTCCTGATTCCTTTTTGTTCTCGAGTTGGTGTTCATCGAGTTGTTGCCTATTCTGTTGGCGATTTCGCTAGTAAATATCTTGTATCTTACCGGTAGCAGGTAAATTGGACGGTAGTTTCCAATATGTTCAGTATCTCCTTTTTTGTGGATTAGAGAAGTCTTTGAGAGTTTCCACTGGTCAGAAATTTGTTTCAAATAAAAGCATTTATTGAGCAGTTTTTACAGCTGAATTGCTAGAGTTTCTCCCCTTGCCTAAAGGTGGTCTATAGTTATTCCAACTGAGCTAGAAACATTGTTTGGTTTTGACTGCTTGAAGAGTAGAGGATTTCGTACCGTTTGATCGGTTCAATGCGGTCTCCCTCTGTTGCTGCCAACATTTTTGGAATGTGAGCTTTTGATGAAAAAAGGTCAGTGTAATACTGTCTGCATTCTGCTTTCATGACTCTTCTATCGGTTATGATGGGAGTGACTACACTTTTTATTGATTTAAGAAGACCTCTATACTGTTGCATAGTTTTACAAAACACATTGTTCTGGAGTGTTCTGCTGTAAACTTTAGCAAGCACTCATAAATGTACACCTATACCTACAAAGGTCCATACACCTATATTCACAGACAGATGTACACTCACACCCACAGAGAGACATATAAACTAACCCAAATACAAGCATATACTCAAATAAACACATATAACCAGACCCACAGACAAGTATACACTCACCTACACACATATAACCAGACACAGAGGAAGGTATACATCTACATAAACACATATAACCAGACGCAGAGGAAGGTATACATCCACATACACACATATAACCAGACACAGAGAAGGCATACATCCACATACACACATATAACCAGACACAGAGGAAGGTATACATCCAAATAGATACATTTAAAAAGACCCACAAGTAGACATACACCCACGTAAACACATATAACTAGAGTCTCGACATACATGCCACATACACATAAATAACAAGATTCACGGGCATAAATGCACCAACATACACACATATAAACTGACCCACGAACAGACATAAGCACACTTACACACATATAAACTGACCCACAGACAGACAAATACCCATATACACACATATAATCAGAAGTACAGATAGACTCACACACGCACCCACAGGCATACACATAAACCCAGACCCACAAACATGCATACATCCGCATATTCACATACACCATGAACTACAGACAAGCATACTCACACACTGAGATAGACTGAAATCTACAGATATACACCCACAGACAGACAAACAACACATTCACAGAAACACAGACACCACCACCCACAGACAGACAAACAACACATTCACAGAAACACAGACACCACCACCCACAGACAGACAAACATCACATTCACTGAAACACAGACACCACCACCTACAGACAAACATCACATTCACAGAAACACAGACACCACCACCCACATACAGACATACACAACACACATAAACAAACATACGCGTATACACAAAGTTAAACTTTCACATACTCTCACATTCACACTTACAGACAGGCATACATCCAGACAGACGTATTCTAACACATAAGACACATACACACACACACAGACACACATGAATCATGACTGCGTGGCGAATGACATTCACCCGCACGCACATCCTGAGGACACCAATACCTACATAACACACTCCACACCTAAACACAGACATATTTCCCAACAAAATAACAGACATCCCCACCACAGACAAACAAACATCCACACCTGCAGACATGCACCCACAACAACATGCACACTTACACATACACTCATAGAGAAACATACATCCATATACACACCCTTCGCCAACATACATCCAAAATTCAAGACATCCTCTAAATACACACAGAGAGACATACATACGCCCACATACAATCACTCCCACCAAAAAGCAAATAAAAACCTCACACCCGCAGACGCAGACAAACAACCGCACTCAGAAACACACCCATGCACGCACATACAGACATACATTGACATCTTTAAAGACACATACAAAATACCCACGCATACACTCAAACCCATAAACAGACTCACTTACAGCCACACCCAGAGACATGCACATTTTCACGTAAATCTCCGAGGTGCGCAAGAAAAGTGCCTCCTAGAACACTCAACATTCTCAGGTTGTCAAGGAAAACTTCAGAAAATTGGCTTGGACTGGGGCCGATGGGATAGAATTAGACGCCAACTAGGGCCATTATCTTACACGGCTGATCGGCCCAAGGGTAGAATCGCAAGGAGTTGGACTCGTTAGGGCATTAAGTGGTGATAAATGGCCAGGTCTTCCCAACTAGATACCTCGTGGCGGGCTGTTTTTACAACGGTTAAGGAAACTCTGCCATAATTATTGGTTAGAAGATTGCCCGCACATAGAAGCAGGAAGTTGTACACACTGTCCAACAGACATAGGTGAATGAGAGTAGACGTTGACCAGTGAGTTTAGATATTGATTAATGAAAATAGGCATTGATCAGTGAGAGTAGATCTTGATGAATGAGAATAGACATTGATCAGTGAGAGTAGATCTTGATAAATGAAAATAGACATTGATCGGTGAGAGTAGATACTGATTAATGAGAATAGACATTGATCAGTGAGTGTAGATATTGATGAGCGAGAGTAGACACTGATCAGTGAGCGTAGACATGGATCAGTGAGAGTAGATATTGATAAATGAGAGTAAATATTAAATGGTGGGAGAAGATATTGATGAACGACGGTATATATTGATCAATGAGAGTAGATATTTAACAGTGAGAGTTGATAGTGATCTTAAAAAGTATATATTGATCAGTAAGATTAGATATTGATCAGTGCGAGTACATATTTATTAACGAGAATAGATATCAATCAGTGAGAGTAGACATTGATAAGTGAGATTACATATTGATCAATGAGAGTAGATGTTGAATGGTTACAGTAGATACTGATCAGTAAAAATGGATATTGATCAATGTTAGTAGTTATTGATCAGTAGGATTATATTTAATGATTGGAGTAGATATTGAACAGTGAAAGTCGATATTGATCAGTAATATTGATCAGTGGGAAAAGATATTGATCAATTAGAGTGGATATTTTAAGTGTAAACAGATATTGTTCACGCAGATTGGTATTGTTCAGTATGTTTATATATTGATTAGGGCGGGTAGATATTGACATGGTTTTGATTTGTTTTTGTTTTTGTGTTCTTCGCCTTATTTATCGATTCCCTAAGACGGTGTGCGTTGCACTAAGTTTTTATTTTTGCGCCTGACGGCTCAGTAAATCCGACTTCGGAATTCATTTTATGTAAGGGTCTGCTTCCTTCTGCATTTTCTAAGTGTTTGCTTCCACAGGGTAACGGCCAGTGCTGTGAGTAAGAGCGAACCCAGCATCTTCGGGTTGCGAGCCGTGTCACTTAACCACTAGGCCACGCAGTCTTCATAGTAACATGTGAAAGCAGATATTGTCAAATGAGAGTTGATCAATTAGAATAGATATTGATCACTCAGAGTAGATATTGATCACTCAGAGTAGATATTGGTCAGTGTGAGAGTGGATACTGATAAGGAAGTGTAGTAGCAGTACAGCAGTAGCAGGAGCAGTAGTAGTAGTAGCAATAGTAGTAACAGTAGTAGTAGTAGTAGTAGTAGTAATAGTAGTAGTAGTAGTAGTAGTAGTAGTAGTAGCAATAGTAGTAACAGTAGTAGTAGTAGTAGTAGTAGTAGTAGTAATAGTAGTAGTACTAGTAGTAGAAGTAGTAGTAGTAGTAGTAGTATTAGTAATAATTGTTTTCAGTCGTGACTGACAATAAGAGAGATAAACCTTGGAAGGTAACTGTCTGCGGTATTTTTTTTCTCTTTCTCCTTGTGGCGTTGTTTCACTTCACCGTGTTGTTTCACTTCTCCGTGTTGTTTCACTTCTCCGTGTTGTTTCACTTCTCCGTGTTGTTTCACTTCTCCGTGTTGTTTCCCTTATCCGTGTTGTTTCACTTCTCCGTGGTGTTTCACTTCTTCGTGTTGTTTCGCTTCTCCGTGGTGTTTCACTTCTCCGCGGTGTTTCACTTCTCCGTGTTGTTTTACTTCTCCTTGCTGTTTGACTTCTCCGTGTTGTTTCACTTCTCCGTGTTATTTCACTTCTCCGTGTTGTTTCACTTCTCCGTGTTGTTTCACTTCTCTGTGTTGTTTCCCTTATCCGTGTTGTTTCACTTCTCCGTGGTGTTTCACTTCTTCGTGTTGTTTCGCTTCTCCGTGGTGTTTCACTTCTCCGTGTTGTTTTACTTCTCCTTGCTGTTTGACTTCTCCTTGTTGTTTAACTTCTCCGCGTAGCAAGAACGTTTTGTACGTCTAGCATGAGGTTGCTCTTCAGGGTACATCCCCACTTGAATCGGTCTGCAGCTTCATATTTACAGAATGACAGACTAATGTTCCATGCCTTCATGTCCCGCTTACGTACATATTTGAACTTCATTTGCGGTCTACAGATTGTTCTCTTGCCATCCGTTCTCTGTCCATATAAGACATCTTGGAGGATGCAACCATTTTTTATGCCAATAACATGACCAAGTCATTGTAGTCTTCGCAGCATAAGGAGAGTCTACATACTTGGGAGCCCGGTGTGAAGGTGTACCTCTGCATTTGTTTCTCTGTCCCTCCAAACAATTCAAATAATGGATCGCAGACGACGTAGATGGAAGTAGTTAAGCATGGGCTCTTGTCTGGCTTAGGTTACCTACGCTTCTCTTCCAAATCACATACACACATATAACCAGACACAGATGAAGGCATATATCCACATACACACATATAACCAGACACAGAGAAGGCATACATCCACATACACACATAGCTAGCTAGCTGACCACTCGTGCGTTATAAACCATGTTTAGCTCAGTTCAAGTGCCATCTCCGTATCGAAGGTCGACTGCAATGGGTCTCCAGTTTATTCTGGCTCTTGCCGTAATGATGCAATCTGACATAGTTTTTTTAGCCAATCTCCTGATGTTATCCAACCACTTATAACGTTGCATGCCTCTTGAACGACTGCTTTCCACCCTACCCTCTAGCATGTTTGTCAACAAGGCGGTATGTCTTGTTATATAGCTATAATAACTGTACTGTCTTACATTGATTTCGGTCATTACTGATATTTTCACTCCCAACTTTTTCAATACCCCACATTTGTTTTCTTATATTTCCATTGAATATACCAGGGCGGGGGGGGGGGGGGGGGTATACTAGTGTGTGTGTGAGTGGATACTGATGTGAGGGAGAAGATTCTGATGTGTGAGAGTGGATACTGATTTAGGGAAGAAGATATTGAGTAGTGGGAATGGATATTTATGTGGGAGATTAGAAACTGCCTAACCATTTGTCACTAGACCCCATCTTGCGAACCGTATACTCTTATGAAGAACAAGGAAAGGGTGGCGGGAATGTGTCCACAATTGCAAAGTATACACAAAGTCCTATCTCTTGACTAGCTACAAAGCGTCACATTCTTTCCACATAAATGTATGCTTGTGGCAGTCAGTTGTACCTAACCTGTCCAGACATTTTTTTGGGGTCGAAGGTTGTGCATACATCATCAGGGATGTCAACAACATTACGCGTATGACAGGAAGTAGCCGTAATGCCGGAAGTTGATTGGTCCAGATCAGACAGGAAGTGAACGAACTTAAGAAGTCGCGATAAGCAGACGGTTTAGCGGTGTTTACTCGAGGATGATCTGCTTTCTGATAGGCCATGTCACTCACACAATCTAGTCGGCCATTTGTATATACGAATCTCTCTCTCGCTCTGTCACTCTCTCTGTCTCTCTGCTTTCTGATAGGCCGTGTCACTCACACAATCTAGTCGGCCATTTGTATGTACGAGTCTCTCTCTCCCTCTCTCTCTCTCTCTCTCTCTGTCTCACTCTCTCTCTTTCTCTCTATCTGTGTGTGTTTGTGTCTGTGTGTTTGCTTGTGTTTTTTTTTACTGTGTGTGCATCTATGATTTGTGACTTTTTGTGTGAATGTTTGTGTATGTCTGCGTTATATGACTCTGTGTGTCTGTGTTTTTGACTGTGTGAGTGTTGTGTGACTGTGTGAGTGTCTATGTTTTGTGACTGTGTGAGTGTCTGTGTTTTGTAACTGTGTTAGTGTCTGTGTTTTGTAACTGTGTTAGTGTCTGTGTTTTGTAACTGTGTTAGTGTCTGTGTTTTGTAATTGTGTGAGTGTCTGTGTTTTGTGACTGTGTGAGTGTGTGAGTGTCTGTGTTTCTTTTATTCAATGTGCGTGTTTTGTTTTGTTTTGTGACTGTGTGAGTGTCTGTGTTTCTTTTATTCACTATGCGTGTGAATGGGCATTGTGTGTCTGTGTCTATGATGTGTGACACCGTGCGTGAGGGCTTGTGTATGTACGTTTTGTGTGATTCTGTGTATGCACCTGTGGTTTGTTACTCTGCATGCGCGTGTATATGTCTGTATTGTATGAATGTATGTGCGTGTGTGGCTTTGTTACTCTTTATCTGTGTTTCTGTCTGTTTTTGTCTGTGCGTTTGTGTCTGTGATTGTTTGGCTGTGCCTGCAACTATCAGTGTGCGTTTATGTATGTACACGTGTTAACAATAGTATGTCTCCCCGACATACTGTGTACACAACTATTTGCAGACCATTACGTAAGCTTTTCGGCGATCTGCAATTCATGGTTGCAAATGGACACATAATCGCATACATCACATAATTCCGATAATTTTCACTTCAGTGAAAGCATTAGCTCATCAAGCGTTGTTGTAGTCCTACTGAAGATCAAAGAACAGAAATACAAACATAAATTGGGTACGGCTAAGTTGCCACACCAGGACAGAAACAATACGAAACGCACCTTGGGGTTGCTACGCCTTGCAAGCAGTTATTCCCAGCTATTAACTACTACTTTCTGATTGGATGTCTCATACCACACACGTTAATAATAGCATTAGGCCTTGAGATTTTCAAGGACAAACATGGCACGAACTTTGTGATATACACTATAGATGTCCACAATATGTATTTATCATTTATGTCTTTGTACTCAAAACGTCGCACCCTGAGTGGATCCCATGGTTTCTTCCTGGGGACGATATAATATTACCACTATACTTCCACGAAAGTCGTAATAGTTGACACAAGAGTGTTGTGCTTAGGGCTAGTAAACTGAATCTATTAATCAAATTGCTACAGAAACCACCACTACACAAGCACAGACAGTGCTATGGCGCAGCTTCCTGGAAGAGACCGACTTTTGTCGCATCCCCCTGATGAGCAGGAAAGAACAAATGAAAGAGAACACACATTCATAAATGATGATTAGATAAAAGTGAATGCAATCACATAGCCACTATTTGTATGGATTAAGACTCCAAGCTCCGGCCCGCGGGCCACATCCAGCACGTTAGAAGATATCAGACTTGCATCACATCTTTAAAAAGCAAATGAAAAATCAAATTTCAATCAATGCAACACAGTTTGCTTTCACAAGCTGTTTTTGTGACGCAAAAAAATTGACAATGAAGAGTTTAAGGTCGAGTTACAAAGTGTTATATGTTTATGCATTGGCTAAAAGAGGAAAGTCATTTAACGACGGAATTCCCAAAGTATGCATGAGATAAGCAGTGAGAGAGTTATCACCCAAAAAAAAAAAAAAAAAAACCACAAAAAAACTCCTACGATATTTGTCCCTATTGCTGGGGTAGTTGAGGGGTTTTGAAGGCTGAGGACTACAGACCGCCTCGCCACTGCTATCGCCACGTCGTGTGCTGGCTATGTTTGTTTATTTCACCCCCAACAGAAAAACAACATATGTCATACCGTGGATTAGAACCGCTGCCCTTTTTGTCGGCAGGCAGGCCTTGAAACCATTCGGCCACGCGCTCCTCAAAAAAGAAAAATATGTTCAAAATCGACTTGCGCTAAAACAGCTGAGGGTAGCATTGAGACTATAGGAAGCAATATAGGTCATCAAATTGCAGTAAAAGTAAAACGTTTTCTGGGGTATATCTCACCCTGGATCGACACTTCGCAGATCTTAGTATATAATGTCACCCAAGAAGTTACCCGTGCATCAGATGCAGATCACATCAACTGGAGAAGGCATCTTCAAAGAAGTGCTCACATCTGTCATTAAATAACCGGTAGCAGAATCAACGTCAATGCGCAATAATGGATGGTACAATAAAGAGCATGTCTGTGGTGAAGAAAGATTTGGTTGGACAAATCACAAAAGGTGGTCAGATTAGTGGATTCTCAATCCATGTTTCTTTATTGCTGATGAGTAGGTATTGAGAAGTTAATATGATCCAATATGTTTAATTTTTACCTGTGTAAACAAACATTTTGAAGAATGAACGAAGTCAAATCCGCGTATCCAGCAAATTTATTTGATGAGCTTCTGAAGTCCATTATCGTAATTGTAAATCGAGATAGATACCTCAGTTCAGCGACATTTTTTTAAACTTCGAAAGCAGTTCCATCATTACCATTGAGTATGTAATAAACGTCATGATTTCTTGATTACAACAGTCCAGAGCAGATTAGACTTTTTATGTACTGAATATATGTATATTCTTCTGAGTTTCATTCTGTGTCCGAGTCTGTTGTTTGCCAAGCAGCCAGGAAACATAAATACTGGTATGATTAGGTTTTGGAATTATCTCTGATATTTATTATGGATGTGTTGAAATGGGGGAGACAAGGTTTGATAAAAGAAGAAGAAGAAGAAGAAGAAGTAGTAGTAGTAGTAGTAGTAGCAGTAATAGTAGAAGTAGTAGTAGTAGTAGTTGTAGTAGTAGTAATAGTAGAAGTAGTAGTAGTAGTAGTTGTAGTAGTAGTAATAGTTTGAGGTTTTTTTTTTGGCATCTACAAATTCATTTTGAATTTCTTCGATTTGTTTTACTTTTCATTCTTTAGGCCTGTTTAGTTTCTTTATTATTTTCTACAAACTTGGCCCAATCCCTGATTTCAAGGAAGCATTAGTTAAATTTCAGTACATTGAATTATTCATTTAAAAAAAAATTCATAGCCTATTGTTATCATCTAAGTTTAAGTCAGTGGTTCTTTCGCTGGAGGATTTGTCAAAGTTAAACATTTGTACTCTTCTTCTTCTTCTTCTTCATCGTACGCAGTCAAACAGTAACCATTATTTTTTCGAAAAAAGCGGCGGTCATCCTGAGGCTGTCGACACTGCCATATAGCTTGTCTTGTGTTGCCACTGGTGATGGCCACATCTGCTCTCTCTGATCCGCGTATGTCGGGCAGTTCTGCAGCAGATGCTCAGCGATCATTTTCCCGGTACTACACGGGCATTCGTCGGTACCACCTATCTTCAATTTGTTGAATAGGTGGTACCTCAGTCTATTGTGGCCAGTGCAAAGTCTGAAGACAACGACCTGCTCTCTTCTGTTCAACTGGTAATAGGCATCGTTTTTGGTGTAGCCGGTATGTTCAGTTTCCCATTTGGTCATGTTTCTGGCTTTAATAAGCCGTTTTGACTCTTCGTACGTCATACTAGTATCTGTTTGTGGTAGTCTTGCACCTTCTTTTGCCAGTCTGTCTGCCTCCTTGTTGCCTTGGATGTTGCAGTGTGACTGTACCACTAACCCTTTTTGGTGCGGACTGCTGGCATAGTTGACAGAGTACTGCTCTTAAGTCATTAAGCTCAGTGTTTTTCTGGCTTTTTAGCGCTGTGACTACGGTCAGAGCATCTGTAAGCAGGACTGTATGGCTTTCATTTTCTTTATGTGTCACCATTTCTTCCACTGCCACCCTCAGTGCTTCTGCCTCCGCTCTGAAATTGCTTGTGTACTTACCAGTAGCGAATGACAGTGTTATTTTTCTGCCATTTGGTAGGTTCAGGAATGCTCCTGCCCCTCCGTTCTGTGTAGTGTTTGTTACAGAACCGTCGGTGTATGCATGGGTCCAGTCCATGCTTGGGTAGTTTTTCGATATAAAGCTTAGGGTAGTATCTCTCCTTTCTTTTTCAGTCTGGCAGTTTTTGTTTCCAATACCTGGTATTTTTTCTACCACCTCTGGAAATATATCCTGCCTCCAGGTAGGTTTTCGTACAGAAGTGATGGGCTTTGGGGTTGTTAGTGCGTTTATGGGATCTTCGTGCATCTTTGCTTTGGCTATTTCTGCAATGTTTCTCCTCTTTAGTTTCCCATTTCCGAAATTGTTTAGTCTATGGTGCATTGGATGGTCAGTCAGTCTTCTGAGTTTCTCTGACTGCAGCTGGGCTCTGCAGTCTCTTCTGTCGGTCATGGATTGCAGTTTTGTAATCTTTTCAAGTTCTACAATTGGCGTTAACTTTATGCCTCCTGTTATAACTCTCATGGCTTGGTTTTGGAGTTTGTTAACTTTATCGAAGTTCGCCTTCGCTGCTGTTGTCCGTGCCGCAATTCCATACTCGAGAACTGGTCTCACTCTTCCAGTGTACAGTTTCTTTAGTATACTTTCGTCTGCTCCCCAGCTTGTGCCAGCAAGTTTCCTCATGATTGCCATTCTTTATATGGCTCTCATTCGGTTTCTCTCGATTTGACTTTTCATTTGTACTCAATATATGCAATTTTCCAGTGTAAATATGGCATCGTCTCTAAGTATTTCTGGCATTTCTCTTATGTTCATGACATGTTGATTGTGGAGATATGTGCAGGGAAAAGGTTAGCGACGCTATCTACAACTCAGACTGGAATATGTTTGGATTCAGAAAGAAAATGTTCCTATGAGAAGTAAACTCACACAAATTCTTGCTAGCGTCGTATGCACTAGGACGTAATGCGAAAAAAGATAACACTACGCACATCGCTTCTTAACATAAGACGAATAAAAAGATACTCGTATATAGTGCTGGTTTCCCAAAAATTATCACAATTTGGTTAGCTAGCATGTGCAAAATATTCGAAGTCTAACATAGTGAAAAGCTTGAAGATCGCTTGATTAAGTGGTAGGATTCTAATATTCGCTACTTTGTCTCTGTAACTGTAGTGACGTTTAAAGATTACAAAATAGGCAGAACTGGTCACATGCCCTGATCACTTCGCTAACTGACTTGTTTACAGATAATGACATTGACTGACCTTGTTACACAACTACAGATTGACTAAACAGGTAACAGACCACCACATTGACTGACTAGGTCACATATCACCACATTCACTGACCTGGTAACAGATAATCAAATTGTCTGACCATGTAACAGATAATCAAATTGTCTGACCATGTAACAGATAATCAAATTTTCTGACCATTTAACAGGCCATCAGATTGACTGACCATGTAACAGATCATCAGATTGTCTGACCATGTAACAGACCATCAGATTGACTGACCATGTAACAGATCATCAGATTGATTGACCATGTAACAGGCCATCAGATTGACTGACCATGTAACAGATCATCAGATTGATTGGCCATGTAACAGACCATCAGATTGACTGACCATGTAACAGATCATCAAATTGATTGACCATGTAAGAGACCATCAGATTGTCTGACCATGTAACAGATCATCAGATTGTCTGACCATGTAACAGATCATCAGATTGACTGACCATGTAACAAATCATCAGATTGGCTTACCTTGTGACAGATTACCAGATCGAATGACCTGGTCACAGATCACCAGATTGCCTGACCTGGTCACAGATCACCACATTCATTGACCTGGTCACAGATTACCAGATCGAATGACCTGGTCAGTTCTCGAGTATGGCATTGCGGCATGGACAACCGCAGCGAAGGCGAACTTCGATAAAGTTAACAAACTTCAAAACCAAGCCATGAGAATTATAACAGGTGGCATGAAGTCAACGCCAATTGTAGAACTTGAAAAGATTACAAAACTGTAATCCATGACCGATAGAAGAGACTGCAGAGCCCAGCTGCAGTCAGAGAAACTCAGAAGACTGACGGACCATCCAATGTACCAGAGACTAAACAATTTGGGAAATGGGAAACTAAAGCGGAGAAACTTTGCAGAAATAGCCAAAGCAAAGATGCACGAAGATCCCATAAACGCACTAACAACACCAAAACCCATCACTACTGTACGAAAACCTACTTGGAGGCAGGATATATTTCCAGAGGTGGTAGAAAATATACCAGGTATTGCAAACAAAAACTGCCAGAGTGAAAAAGAAAGGAGAGACACTACCCTAAGCTTCATAACGAAAAGCTACCCAAGCATGGACTGGACCCATGCATACACCGACGGTTCTGTAACAAACACTACACAGAACGGAGGGGCAGGAGCATTCCTGAACCTACCAAATGGCAGAAAAATAACACTGTCATTCGCTACTGGTAAGTACATAAGCAATTTCAGAGCAGAGGCAGAGGCACTGAGGGCGGCAGTGGAAGAAATGGTAACACACAGTGAAAATGAGAGCCATATAGTCCTGCTGACAGATGCTCTCGAAGTAGTCACAGCGCTAAAAAGCCAGAAAAACACTGAGCTTAATGACTTAAGAGCAGCACTCTGCAAACTGTGCCAGCAGTCCGCACCAAAAAGGGTAGTGGTACAGTGGGTTCCGTCACACTGCAACATCCAAGGCAACGAGGAGGCAGACAGACTGGCAAAAGAAGGTGCAAGGCTACCACAAACAGATACCAGTATGACGTACGAAGAGTCAAAACGGCTTATCAAAGCCAGATACATGACCAAATGGGAAACCGAACATACTGGTTACACCAAAAACGATGCCTATTACCAGTTGAACCGAAGAGAGCAGGTCGTTGTCTTCAGACTTCGCACTGGCCACAACAGACTGAGGTACCACCTATTCAACAAATTGAAGATAGGGTGTACCGACGAATGCCCGTGCGGTACTGGTAAAATGACCACTGAACATCTGCTGCAGAACTGCCCGACATACGAGGATCAGAGAGAGCAGATGTGGCCATTGCCAGTGGAACTGCAAGACAAGCTCTATGGTAGTGGCGAGAGTCTCAGGATGACCGCCGCTTTTTTCGAGAAAATAATGGTTACTGTCTGACTGTGTACGCAGAAGAAGAAGAAGAATGACCTGGTCACAGATCACCAGATTGCCTGACCTGGTCACAGATCACCAGATTGCCTGATCTGGACACAGATCACCAGATTAACTGATCTGGTCACAGATCACCACACTGACTGACCTAGTCACAGATCACCACAATCACTGACCTGGTCACTTATCTTCTTCTTCATCGTACGCAGTCAGACATCAACCTTTATTTTTTCGAAAAAAGCAGCCGTCATCCTGAGGCTGTCGACACTGCCATAGAGCTTGTCTAGTGTTGCAACTGATGATAGCCACATCTGATCTCTCTGATCCTCGTATGTCAGGCAGTTTTGCAGCAAATGTTCAGCAGTCATTTTCCCGGTACCACACGGGCATTCGTCAGTGCCACCTATCTTCAATTTGTTGAATAGGTGGTACCTCAGTCTATTGTGGCCAGTGCAAAGTATGAAGAATACGACCTGCTCTCTTCTGTACAACTGGCAATAGGCATCGTTTTTGTGTAGCCGGTATGTTCGGTTTCCCAATTGGTCATGTATCTAGCTCTAATAAGCCGTTTTGACTCTTCGTATGTCATACTATTATCTGGTTGTGGTAGTTTTGCACCTTCTTTTGCCAGTCTGTCTGCCTCCTCGTTGCCTTGGATGTTGCAGTGCTGCGACTACGGCCAAGGCATCTGTAAGCAGGACTGTATGACTTTCATTCCTTTTACTTGTCACCATTTCTTCCACTGCCGCCCTCAGTGCCTCTGCCTCGGCTCTGAAATTGCTTGTGTATTTTCCAGTAGCGAATGACATTGTTATTTTTCTGCCATTTGGTAGGTTCAGAAATGCTCCTGCCCCTTCTTTCTGTGTTGTGTTTGTTAAAGAACCGTCGGTGTATGCATGGGTCCAGTCCATGCTTGGGTAGTTTTTCGTTATGTAGCTCAGGGTAGTATCTCTTCTTTCTTTTTCAGTCTGGCAATTTTTGTTTCCAATACCTGGTATATTTTCTACCACCTCTGGAAATATATGCTGCCTCCAGGTAGAATTTCGTACTGTAGGGATGGGCTTTGGTGTTGTTAGTGCGTTCATGGGATCTTCGTGCATCTTTGCTTTGGCTATTTCTGCAAAGTTTCTTCGCTTTAGTTTCCCATTTCCGAAATTGTTTAGTCTCTGGTGCATTGGATGGTCAGTCAGTCTTCTGAGTTTCGCGGATTGCAGCTGGGCTCTGCAGTCTTTTCTGTCGGTCATGGATTACAGTTTTGTAATCTTTTCAAGTTCTACAATTCGCGTTGACTTCATGCCTCCTGTTATAACTCTCATGGCTTGGTTTTGGAGTTTTATTTGGTTTTTGGAGCTAATTTTATTTAAGTTTGCCTTTGCTGCTGTTGTCCATTCCGCAATGCCATACTCGATAACTGGTTTCACTCTTCCAGTGTACAGTTTCTTTAGTATACTTTCGTCTGCTCCCCAGCTTGTGCCAGCAAGTTTCCTCATGATTGCCATTCTTTCTCTGGCTCTCATTCGGTTTCTCTCGATCTGACTTTTCCATATCATGCGCCGATCAAATATGACTTCCAGGTAGTTTGGGTTGTCGTTTGGCTGCAGGTATTTGCCATTAAGACTTAATTTGGTATTTTGGGGTTTGTTTGAAAGCTAGAATATTGTACATGTAGTTTTTTCCTCGTTTATTTTGACCAGCCATGAGTTCGCCCACTCTTCCAGCGATGTTAGGGCCTGCTGCATCCGATTTCTTGCTATGGTGAGATTCTTTTCAGAGGTCCACATAGCCAAATCGTCTGCAAACATTGAGGTATGGACTCGTATTGGTATATTCTCTGTTATGTTATTTATATACACCAGGAAGAGTGTGGGTGACAGTACTCCCCCTTGGGGTACTCCCTGCTCAAGTGTCACCTTTTTGCTCATTTGCCCTTGTACTTGGACTCTGGCCGTTCTGTTTTTGAGGTAGTGACTAATCCATTTGTACATTTTCCCACAAACTTCACTTCTTCTTAGCTTGACTCTAAGTCCGTCTTTCCAGACTTTGTCAAATGCCTTTTCTAGGTCCACCCAAACCGCTACTGTGTGATTTTGCTCCTGGTAGGCATCCTCTATTTCCTGGGCTATGAGGATGACCTGATCCTCAGTGGATTTGTGCTGTCTAAAGCCTACTTGCTGTGGAATTAGAATGTGTTTTTCTTCCAGATGCCACATCAGTCTGGTGTTTATCATACGTTCCATCAGTTTGCCTACGCAGCTCAGTAGGCTGATAGGCCTGTATCCATTTGGATCTGTTTTGTCTTTTCCTTTCTTTGGTACTGGTACAAGTACTGCGTCTTTCCATGCCTGGGGTACAATACCCCTTTTCCAGCTTTAGTTCAGGACTGATAGTAGTTTCCTCTTTGCTGTTTGGCCCAACCCCATCAGCATTTCGTTTGTTATCCCGTCTTTTCCGGGATATTTCCTTTTCTTTAATGTTCTCATTGCCTCTTCCATTTCATTCATTGTTAATTTTGCCATCATATGCTCTTCTGGTACCATATTGATGTTGTCGTGCCCCTTTTGCTCTTCACTAATGTCTGTATGCCTGCCTGCAGGGACCTCAATGTGGTTTGCTCTGGCATAATGTTCAACAAAAGCGTTTGCTGCTTTTTTTCCAGTGAGCATGTTGTCACCCTGTTTGATTGTAATTTGTCTGTTTGATGGAGTTTCATCATTCATGGTTCTGACTAGCTTCCATAGTTTGTTCCCTACTTTGTCTAATTTGAGGCTTTCTGTTTTGTTTTTCCAGCTTTTTCTTGCTGTTTTTTTAGAGTGTATTTGTATTTCGCCGTGGTGGCTTTGAGGGCGATATTTGCCTCCATATATTGTTCTCTCTCTGCCATGTTCCTAGCATTTGTGACCGCATCTTTCGCTTTCTGGAAATCATCATTCCAATAGGGCTTATAATTTGTCCTTGCCCCTCTTGGGATGGTTTCAGTGGCAGCTTGCATTGTTGCTTTGCTTAGGCTTTCCACCATGGGCTTCATTTTGTTATTCCGTGTGTTGATGGTTTCACACAGCCCATCTGTCAGGCTTGCAAATCTGTCCCAGTCGGCTCGTTTGTAATTCAAACGTGGGAGCGGTTTTGTTTCCTGTGGGCCTACTTCCATATCAACTTCTAGCCTAATTGGCCTGTGGTCTCTACCTGCCAATTGGTTTAGCACCTGGCGGTCTATTTTATGGCGAATGTCCACCGTGGAAAAGGCCAAATCACAAATCACCAGATTGCCTGATCTGGTCACAGATCACTACATTGACTGACCTGGTCACAGATCACCACAATCACTGACCTGGTCACATATCACCACAATCACTGACCTGGTTACAGATCACCACAATCACTGACCTGGTCACAGATCACCACAATCACTAACCTGGTCACAGATCACAACAGTGACCGACCTCGCTCTTCTAGAACATTCTAGACCAGGGTTCACCCGAGTGTGTTTAATGTTAAATTAAAACAAAATAAAAGAGACATAGAAAGATTTGGGTGGGAGTAGAATTGCCCCGAGGAGGAAGGGGATAAATGTGTAATTTCTAAGATGTCAGGTACATAATAGCTCGATTGTTGTAAAGTAAACAACTGGGTCTCGCTATTTCTCTTTCTCTCTCTGTCTTTCTTTCTCTCTTTCTCTCTCTATTTTCCAGGTCCTTGTCGAAAAGCAGCTATCTCTTGAAAGGGGAACATAACCTTGATAAATTTGCAAGTGTATTTCAAGTCAGGTAACATTTTCCTTTTGCTTCTTCTTCTTCTTCGTCGTCTTCTTCTTCTTTCCTTCTTTTTCTTCTTTTTCTTATTGTTCTGTCCTTCTTTTTTTTCTTTTTCTTCTTCTTCTTCTTCTTCTTTCCTACTTCTTCTTCTTCTTCTTCTTCTTCTTCTTCTTCTTCATCTTTTTTTTTTTAATTTTTTTATTACTGTTTTCTTCTCTTCATTATTTATCATAGAGTCACAACTGTTGGCGGCATGCACCGAAGCTCTCTCTGCGCTCTTACAGTGACGATTTCTGTAAATGTACCTTGTCTCAAGATGCGGAGTGCGCAGTGTGGTGTTTTGTGCATGCGACGCTAGCACGAATTTTTTTGAGTTTTCTTTCCGTAGGAACACTTCCTTTCTCTGAATTCAAACATATTCCATGCATGAAATGTGGCCAGTGTCACTAGCCACTTCCCTACACATCTCTCCTCAATTACATGACATTGACAAAAGACAAATGCGAGAAATGCTTAGCAAGCATGCCATGTTTACAGTGGGAAATGACATTTATTAAGTACAAATGTTAAACTTCTGACGAAAGAACGATTGACATCATGGCATTGGCTCTTTCTGTCTTGTCAGACAATAGTAATTGTGCTTTGGAAAAAAATGATTCAACTGCAGTCCACAACGATAACATGTATTACTTGTAATCAAGTCACTTCAATCCGAGTAGAGAAACGTCTTCCACAGTGTTTCCAAGGAAAATCAGGACCGTTGGCATGTCTTCTCAAAAGCTGAGTCGTTAGCCTATCCGCAATCAGTATCGCCTTTGTCTGTATTCCATGCCTAATCCTGCCTCTCCATGTAACACGATCCATGGCGTCCTGTTCCCATGATTACAAATCCTTTCCCACATCATCCATATCTTGCTTGCATACATCCTTGTACTGAAGTAGTTGCCGGCCCCGAAATCCTTTCTCCAACTGTAATTCCCCATAGAGAAGATCTTTTGGTATTCTGTCATCATCCATTCCCCGAGTGTGTTCCAGCCATCGGAGCCTTCGAAGACTAAGCATGAAAAAGATTGTGACATTGCCTGGTCTCTTCAACACCTCTGCGTTGGTGATCGTGTCTTCCCACCTAACCCCCCAGGATTCTGCTCAGGCACCTCATGTGATATCTGTTCAGCAGCCTCTCTTGGTGCATATAGGTAGACCATATTTCACTGCCATAAAGAAGAATGCTGAGGACACAGGCCTGGTAAACAAGTGTGCTTTAAAAGTGAGCTTCTTGTTCTCCCAGACACTTGTTGTTAATCTGTTCATTGTTGTTGCCGCCTTTCCTGTCCTGATATTGATCTCTTGACCCATGGATAGTTTATTATTGACTGATGATCCTATGTATGTCAAGTGATCGACTTCCTCGAGATCCTCATTACCAATGGAGATGACTGATGGCTTATTATCCCCCCTGCACCGTTGACTGAACCTCAGATAAAACAACAGGATATTCATTTCTTTTAAATAATTGATTATATGTACTGCAGGGAAAATGGCCGCTGAACATCTGCTGCAAAACTGCCCGATATACGAGGACCAGAGAAAGCACATGTGGCCATCACCAGTGGCAACACTAGACAAGATTTATGGCAGTGTCGACAGCCTCAGGATGACTGCTGCTTTCTTCGAACAAATACAGGTTGACGTCTGACAGCGTACGAAGAAGAAGAAGAAGAAGAAGAAGAAGAAGAAGAAGATTTCATGTACTGAAATTTTACTAATGTTTCTTCAAAATGAGAATTTGCCCAAGTTTGTAGCATACAACAGAGAAACTAAATACGCCTCAAGAAAGAACTTTAGTCAAACAAATCCAAGAAATTCAAAATAAACTTGCAGACACCAAAAAAATGTCAAACGTCTTTTTAAAATTATATATATTTCTTTTTATTTCTGGTTCTCTTCCCTTCTAATGAAGCATACTGCCACAACTGTAGGAAAGAAGTGCCGAAGTTCTTTCCACGCTCCTGTAATGGCGGTTTCTGTAGAATTGTATTTCACATGATGAAGTATCTAACCCAATCCACACTTCTTTACAGTCTCCTTCTACATAAAGCATATGTGTTCTGTATGCATGTTCTTTTCCTCACGGAAACGACCTAATAAAGTAAACCAGAAAAAATGAAATCGAATATACAACACATATTAATTTATTATCTTCAAATATTTTCATCCAATCTAAACATACAGAATGAGTGATACAGTGAAGAATATTACCAGAACACCGAGAAAAAAGTGGATTGGAGAGAGTTATAGAAATATTGCTAAGATTTTGATTCAACATAACAGCGCCCAACAGATGGCACAGGAAACATAAGTTCACCTCCACGTGTGATTGTACGCCGAAATATGTGTGGGCATCAGATGATAAATTGGACCTACGTATGGGTTTGTATGACGTCATAAATATCGGCATAAAATGATAGATTGGATCTCTAAATGGGTTTGTATGACGTCATAAATATGGGCATACAATGATAGATTTGATCTCTAAATGGGTTTGTATGACGTCATAAATATGGGCATAAAATGATAGATTGGATCTCTAAATGGGTTTGTATGACGTCATGAATAGGGACATAAAATGATAGATTGGATCTCTAAATGGGTTTGTATGACGTCATAAATATGGGCATAAAATGATAGATTGGATCTCTAAATGGGTTTGTATGACGTCATAAATATGGGCATAAAATGATAGATTGGATCTCTAAATGGGTTTGTATGACGTCATAAATAAGGACATAAAATGATAGATTGGATCTCTAAATGGATTTGTATGACGTCATAAATATGGGCATAAAATGATAGATTGGATCTCTAAATGGGTTTGTATGACGTCATAAATATGGGCATAAAATGATAGATTGGATCTCTAAATGGGTTTGTATGACGTCATAAATATGGACATAAAATGATAGATTGGATCTCTAAATGGGTTTGTATGACGTCATAAATATGGGCATAAAATGATAGATTGGATCTCTAAATGGGTTTGTATGACGTCATAAATATGGGCATAAAATGATAGATTGGATCTCTAAATGGGTTTGTATGACGTCATAAATAGGGACATAAAATGATAGATTGGATCTCTAAATGGATTTGTATGACGTCATAAATATGGGCATAAAATGATAGATTGGATCTCTAAATGGGTTTGTATGACGTCATAAATATGGGCATAAAATGATAGATTGGATCTCTAAATGGGTTTGTATGACGTCATAAATATGGACATAAAATGATAGATTGGATCTCTAAATGGGTTTGTATGACGTCATAAATATGGGCATAAAATGATAGATTGGATCTCTAAATGGGTTTGTATGACGTCATAAATATGGGCATAAAATGATAGATTGGATCTCTAAATGGGTTTGTATGACGTCATAAATAGGGACATAAAATGATAGATTGGATCTCTAAATGGGTTTGTATGACGTCATAAATATGGGCATAAAATGATTGATTGGATCTCTAAATGGGTTTGTATGACGTCATAAATATGGGCATAAAATGATAGATTGGATCTCTAAATGGGTTTGTATGACGTCATAAATATGGACATAAAATGATAGATTGGATCTCTAAATGGGTTTGTATGACGTCATAAATATGGACATAAAATGATAGATTGGATCTCTAAATGGGTTTGTATGACGACATTGACCCTGATAATTGGGAGAACATTGCTGCTGATCGCAGTGCCTGTCATAGTACAATGACCTCTGGCACTACACATATGGAGCAGACAAGAATCATGGAAGCTGCACAGTGTTTGGGTTGCCAAAATCTGACGATCAAACAGTGTTTCTCTGACCTCAGTGTGGCATACGCTTTGGGGCTCGGATTGGTTTGATCAGCCACCTACGAACCCACTCCAGAATTGACAGATGACAATGTAGTTCTCTTCTGAAACGATGCACAAACAACAATATTACGACATACGTTTGGGCATCAGATAATAAATTGGACCTCCAAATGGGTTTCACGTCATACGTTTGGGCATCAGATAATAAATTGGACCTCCAAATGGGTTTCACGTCATACGTTCGGGCATCAGATAATAAATTGGACCTCCAAATGGGTTTCACGACATACGTTTGGGCATCAGATAATAAATTGGACCTCCAAATGGGTTTCACGTCATACGTTTGGGCATTAGATAATAAATTGGACCTCCAAATGGGTTTCACGTCATACGTTTGGGCATCAGATAATAAATTGGACTTCCAAATGGGTTTCATGTTATAATTTTCGGCATCAGATAATAAATTGGACTTCCAAATGGGTTTCAAGTCATACGTTTTGGCATCAGGTAATAAATTGGACCTCCAAATGGGTTTCACGACATACTATACATCTATTTCTGAGACTGTTGTAGATGGACGTGTAAATTAGGGCAATGTATACCCGCAGCCTGTCAGGCGCCATCTAAGCCTCTCTACTAACCACATAACCATAACCAGTTCCCTTTTTTGAGACATATTCTTTGTGTGGCGAATATCCCTACAATAATTTGAGTTGATTTTAAACTTGAATTTTGGCCGAGCGGTGGCCGGTAAACCTACTCTTTTCGAATTCCAACTGCTAAGAGATTTTTTGTGTGCGCACCACTAGACACGGGTGTCTGATCTCACTACTAAGAAATTAGGGGAAATATTTACCGGATAATCCACGTGAAAAAACCCGGTCTTCATCGGGATTTGAACCCGCGACCTCCAGCACCCGAGGCGAACACCTTACCCCAAGTCCACCTGGTTGTTGTTATTTAATGCCCACAATGAGTAGGTTGACTCTTTTGTGAGCTCTTAAGAGGACGTTAAGTAGCGGGTTGTAGTAGCTTTCCTTACATCCTGAGCAGGCTGATGAAGGTAGACAGCGGTCCCCCAGGCGGTTGTGCTATGCTTAGTTTCATCTGCGTGTCGCTCACTACTACAGGGGTCACATCGATCCAAATCTCGGTAGTCCGGCTGTCTTGAAAACGGCCTGTTTCAAAGCAACGCTACATGGAATAGAGATTGTGGTCTTGGTCAGTGTATTGTGCCTGACCGAGACACGACATCCTGGTCAGCATGTTGCGCTTGACTGGACTAGCGTCTCAGTTCCCCGATACACTTGATAATAAATTAAACCGTCGTATTATCGAAACGTGAAAATTCAGAGACCGCCCGCACTTTTGTTTGAGACTTTCGTGGCCTTACCACTGTTCCGTGTCCTTATGTGTTATTCCTGTGTTCTCTGTGTGGTTTATTGCAGGTTCATGGGGTGGGCTGTGGTTTCAACCGTCTCTTAACGTGGTTTCTGATATAAATGCCCTGTTCTAAAATGTATGTCTTTGAACTGGGAGAAAACGATTGAACACCTCTGAACACAAGTTCTTTGTACGAGATTATAGTTAAATTCTGGATTCGCTGCGTATAGATAATTGAGAAGATTGTTCGTTAGAGGATGTCTACAATTTGGAACAATCAGCGAGTTGTTGCAACGCTGTTTGTGCGAGGTTTGATCTTAATTTTCTTATTATTGTGCAGTTTTCTCAAGCTATGTCGATACTGGGCCCTTAGTTGCATGCGACGTCGATGTTCAGTTTGTAGATGTTTGCACTGTGAATACATGGATTGTAGATATTCTAGTGATATATTCTAGGGTTGTTGATATATATATATATATATATATATATATATATATATATATATATATATATATATATATATATATATATATATATATAATGTCTGTGGTGAAGATATCTGGGATGTAGATATATATATATATATATATATATATATATATATATATATATATATATATATATATCTACCTAGGCCAAGAGATAAAAGCCAATCACAATGGAACAACTCGTACTAAAAATTATGATACAGTCATCCACATGGATAGATCCAATATGGAACATATTTACAGAATGGGCGAGAACAATATTAGAAAGATAGATAAGGAAAGGGATCTAGGGGTTATAATAGAGCATACAGGAAAAATGAATGGCCAAGTCTAGGTAGCAGTGAACAAGGCAGTGAGCTGCGTCAAATAAAAGTCCCCATTCATATCTGGCATTTATCCATGTACGGCTCTGAAGCGTGGACTCTAAACAAAAACGATGAAAAGACATTACAAGCTCTTGAGATGTGGTGATAGTCCAAAGGATGCAAAGAGTCAGTTGGACAGAAAAAATGTCCTGCGAGCTCTATTATATAGGGACAGAGCGCATGAGCTGCAGTGGTCAGCGACTCATAGCTGACTGTTAGTGTCAGGGCCAGCCAACCAACGCTGCCAAGACCCTTATTCACCTCCACGCGGTGATTCTGGATAACAGGCTGCAGCAGGGCAGACTGGCTAAGGAGAAGGTATCGAAGAGAAATGCTAACACGGTACTCAAAAAATGCTTGCTGAAGTCGGATGTGTTGGACCGAAAAGTGCCAATATCGCAGTCAAGCTGTAAACTACGACACAACGCATTCCATTCTCTGAACTACATTCTGCTACTTAAGCCATTTTAGTGTTTGGTAGCGGGAGATTGAGAATGAACGAAGCCAAGCCATATAGGGACACATAGACGACTTATGAAATGTATACAAACAAGTAGATTGTCTTAGTTCCGAAAGGCGACAAGGTAGCCTAAATCTTGGTTCCGAAAGGCGACAAGGTAGCCTAAATCTTGGTTCCGAAAGGCGACAAGGTAGCCTAAATCTTGGTTCCGAAAGGCGACAAGGTAGCCTAAATCTTGGTTCCGAAAGGCAACAAGGTAGCCTAAATCTTGGTTCCGAAAGGCGACAAGGTAGCCTAAATCTTGGTTTCGAAAGGCGACAAGGTAGCCTAAATCTTGGTTCTGAAAGGTGACAAGGTAGCCTAAATCTTGGTTCCGAAAGGCGACAACGTAGCCTAAATCTTGGTCCCGAAAGGCGACAAGGTAGTCTAAATCTTGGTCCCGAAAGGCGACAAGGTAGCCTATATCTTGGTTCCGAAAGGCGACAAGGTAGCCTAAATCTTGGTCCCTAAAGGCCACACGGTAACCTAAATCTTTGTTTCGAAAGGCGACAAGGTAGCCTACTATTAAAAATGCTGGAAGACAAAATTCATGGGAAATGAAGACAAGGCTCGGAAGAAACAAAGAAACACGTACACTACACAGGCGTGCAAGCACATCTGTTTGCGTGCAGACCTATGATGAGTCGAAGAGATCTGCAGGGAACAGAGGACAGTGGCGTGATCAGGCTACTGCAACACCTGTCTCCGAACTGACTGACCGAATGAGAATTTGTTAAAAATAATCAAGAAATGACAGTGGAGATTAGGGGGGGGGGGGGTAGGGGAGGGGTTGAACAGTTGTGCTGTGTAATTGTATTACGTCATCCTCAGCGTCCATATAAGAAGTAGGAGGTGAGGTGGTTGCCATAGATATAATCCGCCTCGGGTGCCGGACCCTTTCGGTACGCCACCGAGAAGAGGTGCCGACACTGAAGAGGCGTCCACACTTGGGGTTTGCGTGCACATGCTAGGGGGAACAGGGGTTAAAGTAAGCAAACATAACAGGGCGGCCTGAGGCCAGCAGTTCCATAGAATTGAGAACATTACCCGCTACTAGTTCATGGGGTGTGGAGAAAATCTATAACCACCTGGGAACTTGACAGGTGAGAGGGTTGTGGGTCTTTGGGCGATCGATATGTCTTAATCACTTATGATACTCCACCGAGGAAGGACGGTACACGGGAATGTGGTTATTTTTGTAGAAGGGTGAAGGAGAGGAGGCATTGAATATGCTTCAGAAATGTTGACCGACGCAGACATACGCACTGACATGCATAAACTGTGACATGCATGCATACATACATACACACTTACATACATACATACATACATACATACATACATACATACATACATACATACATACATACATACGTAAACACAGCTATGGAAACACGCAGACACCGACTCGTGCAGCATACACCCACTCAGTCACACATACATACACACATACACACATAAACACACACACACACATGCATACATACAAGCACATATTCAGACATAAACACACACGCAGACATCGTCTGTTCCTATTCAAGGAAAACTGAGTTATTCAAAGCTAATTCATGTACCATATATGAGGCATTGTTTATTGGTCGTCATATCAGGCTAAGTAAACTATTCTACAGCCAGCAGAATTGTTGTCTCAACAAAAACGGGGTGTATAAAACCTTGAGTTGGAGAGTCTTCTACTCACTAGCGGTTCACAAACACACGCATACATCCACGCACAAGATTTGTTAACGCAAGTCAACCGACATAGGGGTGTCGACTTAAGAGTTGATTCAGTCACCACCGACCAGCGGAATGAGTCTACTTAGACAATCATTTGGCTAGGTAGTTTTTTACTTTCCATGTCCTGGGCAACATGTCAGACCCCACGGTAGGCCACGTGGATTGTCTTGTCGTTGGCCCTCCAATATCATCCTTTTAACTTGTTTCCAGACAGTTTGAGCAGATCATCAGGGGGGTGTTCTGTATCTTGTGTTGCTCTACAGTCGCATGTCTCGTCGTTCCTGTATTCCCATCTCTTGAATGTGTACCTACGAGTTCTCGTATACCGTCATTTACCATTTTGGAGTCTACTTAATGACTTCTATTATGTATCCAGGAGCAGTTCATTCCAGGGAACAAGCATAAGTTCATTTCATTTTTTTTTTAATGCTGCGTTATCTGTGACTCTTCTTCGGATCTATGTTGACTGTATGAAACTTTGTCTAGATATCAGTCATGTGTACTGCATCTGGTGTCCAAACATAGGCGGACTTTGGTTGTTGGTGGACCTGTTTCTCTCTTTCGATTTCTGAAGCTGCACTTTTTCGTGACTCAGGTTGTGCTACACCGATTATGAGGAATATTGATTCAGTTGCAGTATGTTTTAGGCACCCTATGACTATCCGGTTAGTCTCTTTTATTGCTGAATCAATAAGTGTTTGGCATGTGTAAAGATGTTTTAAACTGGCTAGACATACTTAGTTACGGAGAAATACAAAGCAAGTGCTGATATTCGGAGGACATCTGGCCGTGATCCCCAGGTTGTGACAGTCCATTTTGGAAGAAATTATTTCTCGCAAGTATTTTCCGTTCTGATTCTTGGCAGTGTATCGCACGCATAGGACAGGGTGCGAACCAACTCTAAACCTAGATATTTGGCAGCCGTGCTGTGCATTAACCATTTACCATTTGATCTGTAGTTTTATTTATGCCTCTCTTTTTCTGCGGTGGGAATCACCTACCAGAGGTTTGTTGGTGTTTGGTTTAAGGCGATAAATCTATGTTGTCCATTTAACCGTATCCACTTATCGCTAAGCTATACATGTTTTACACCCTTCTATGGTAGGTTGGGCATCGATTTCCGCAAGTTATTTGCTAGACCACTTGCACTGACTTGCCGAAATCGATGCGCAACCCACAGGCGCACGTGTAATAATTTATAGTTTCCCGGCAAGTGCATAGCCGGAAGTGGTCAACACAGAGTTATTCAAATATTAGCCAGTGAGTATTTACTGAATTCGAACGCGTTAACAGTCGTGCTGACTTGATACTCGACTTGAGACTTAAAAATACCTGACTTGAGACTTAAAGATACCTGACTTGAAAATTGACTTTAGACTTAAAGTTACCTGACTGGAAACTTGACAGGAGACTTTAAGATACCTCTGACTTGATACTCGACTTGAAACTTAAAGATACATCTGACTTGGTTTTTGGGGGGTAGCGAGGTCTGGGCTGGACGTCCCGCTAGTTAAAGGAAATTGAAGCGTCTGTTATAGCCTTTCTTTCCAGGTGTAGATATCGCCGCTGGATTCACTGTTCGGATTGCCGTTCAGGAGTTTTCATGCCAACGGCCTCTCCTATATTATTGTATCCACAGCAACATCTTCACGAGGAGCCCCTTGCATGCTGTGGGGCGCGACCGAGTACCCATGAGTATAACTGGGCGGGCAGATTGAGCTCATTAGCCTTGTTTGGCAGCCAATCTAAAAGAAGGTAAACTATAACTCTAAACCCTGGTAGACGAAGCTCGTTAGCCTGTTTAGGCAGGTCGCCTAAAGGAGAAACTCTTTTAAACCCCCAAGTCCCAGAGAGTGATGGCTAGTCTTATAACGATGAGACTATCATTGGATGTCTCGAGTAACTAGGATCTGCGGGCAACGACTGCACTGCCTTGTGGAAACTTCCGGAGAGGATAGGGCTACGGGAGTAAACCTAGACAGAAAATTCGGAGAGGTAGCAGCTTAGGCGGATGGTCTCAAAATTGTGAACTCATTCCGGCAGCTTCTGCATCTGAGCTGGTGTCAAACTGTCACGCTTTGCATTTCTTTCGATTACCCCAGCGAGGCCGAGAGGTGGATCCAGCAGCTTGGGAAGCCCAGGGTCTCCATATACAGCGCCCAGGCTTGCGCCTAGAGAGGCTACTCGCATGGTACCACGCGCATGGTCTTCAAAGACTGAGACGCCTATGAATGAATGGTGTATATGTTTTCTGTAATCTGGAGTGAACGTTTTTTGAAATCTGGTGTGCATGTTTTCTGTAATCTTGTATGCACTTTTTCTGTAATCTGGTGTATTTTCTGTAATCTGGTGTGTGTTTTCTGTAATCTGGTGTGTTTTCTGTAATCTGGTGTGTTTTCTGTAATCTGGTGTGTGTTTTCTGTAGTCTGGTGTGTGTTTTCTGAAATCTGGTGTGTTTTCTGTAAACTGGTGTATGTTTTCTGTAATCGGGTATGTGTTTTCTGTAATCTGGTGTATTTTCTGTAATCTGGTGTGTGTTTTCTGTAATCTGGTGTGTGCGTGTTTTCTGTAATTTATTGTGAACGTTTTCTGTAATCTGGTGTATGTTTTCTGTAATCTGGTGTGCATGTTTTCTGAATTCTGGTGTGTTTTCTGAAAACTGGTGTGTGTTTTCAGTAATCTATTGTGAACGTTTTCATAATCTGGTGTGTATGTTTTCTGTAATCTGGTTTGCATGTTTTCATAATCTGATGTATATGTTTTCATAATTTCGCGTGAACGTTTTCTGTAATCTTGTGTGCATGTTTTCATAATCTGGTGTGTATATTTTCTGTATTATGGTGTGTGTGTTTTCTGTAATCTAGTGTGCATGTTTTCATAATTTCGTGAGTACGTTTTATGTAGTTTTGTGTATGTGTTTTGTAATTTACAAAATAAGTCAACAGTTTGGATTAGATATAAACATAAAGAAAACAAAGACTGTCATAATTGGGAAAAGTGACAAGAAACCTTACATGCAGATAAGCATAAAAAATCAACTACTTGAACAGGTACAGAGTTTCTCCTATCTAGGTCATATAATAGCCGGATATGCCAGCTGTGAAAAAGAAAGAGGATAGGTATGGCCAAGATGGTATTTGACAACATGCGACACACACTGACATCCAAACAGGTAAATCAGAATTTGAAAATGAGAATTATCAGGTGTTATTTATACGCGTCACTACTCTATGGCGCAGTAACATGGACAATGAATAACATGTTGGAAAAGAGTATTGAAGGCTTCGAAATGTGGGTATATAGAAGATTTGGTCGGATTTATTGGGCATTCAATATCCACTCTCACACATAAGGTATATTGAATGGAAATATAAGAAAACAAATTTGGAGATATTGCAAAAATTGGGAGTGAATAGAGAATTAATCTGGATATCCATTGCAGCCGACCTTTGATGCGGAGATGACACCTGAACTCAATCTGGCGTACACGTTTTCTATAGTTTGGTGTTTTTAGTTCTTAGTCGACCTGTACTTCTACAGGGGCAAATGTCCATGAGCAGGTCCCAGCTCTGGTATGAGCTGGATGTGGCCAGGAGAAGGGTTTCATGCTTAGCAGGCTATGTTCAAGCAACTTAATACTCCTCTGCGTTGGGACAAGCGCTTACGGAGGGCGGTTATCCGATTTGCGAGTCTATCTTAACGGACCCAAACACACACTAGAACAAAGTATACACTCAACCTGTTAGGCGCCATCTATGCTACTCTAAACAAACCACATAACAATTGCCGGTATTATGCTATGTCACACAGTCGCACATAGTTACGACATGCTCTTTGTGAGACAGTGGTGCTATTCTTGTCCTTGTAATACTCAAAGACAGTAAGATCACTCTGGTGTGTGTTCTGTAATCTGCTGTGTATGTTTTGTCTAGTCTGGTGTGTTCTGTAATCTGGTGTGTATGTTTTCTCAAGTCTGGTGTACGTGTTCTCTGTAATCTGGCGTGTATGTTTTCTCTAGTCTGGTGTACGTGTTCTCTGTAATCTGGCGTGTATGTTTTCTCTAGTCTGGTGTATGTGTTCTGTAATCTGGCGTGTATGTTTTCTCTAGTCTGGTGTGTTCTGTAATCTGGTGTGTATCTTTTCTCTAGTCTGGTGTATGTGTTCTGTAATCTGGAGTGTATGTTTTCTCTAGTCTGGTGTGTGTTCTGTAATCTGGTGTGTATGTTTTCTCTAGTCTGGTGTATGTGTTCTATAATCTGGTGTGTATGTTTTCTCTAGTCTGGTGTATGTGTTCTCTGTTATCTGGTGTGTATGTTTTCTCTAGTCTGGTGTATGTGTTCTCTGTAATCTGGTGTGTATGTTTTCTCTAGTCTGGGGTATGTGTTATCTGTAATCTGGTGTGTATGTTTTCTCTAGTCTGGTGTATGAGTTCTCTGTAATCTGGTGTGTATGTTTTCTCTAGTCTGGTGTATGTGTTCTCTGTAATCTGGTGTGTATGTTTTTTCTAGTCTGGTGTGTGTGTTCTCTGTAATCTGGTGTGTATGTTTTCCCTAGTCTGGTGTGTGTGTTCTATAATCTGGCGTGTATGTTTTCTCTAGTCTGGTGTATGTGTTCTGTAATCTGGTGTGTATGTTTTCTCTAGTCTGGTGTGTGTTCTGTAATCTGGTGTGTATGTTTTCTCTAGTCTGGTGTATGTGTTCTATAATCTGGTGTGTATGTTTTCTCTAGTCTGGTGTGTGTGTTCTCTGTTATCTGGTGTGTATGTTTTCTCTAGTCTGGTGTATGTGTTCTCTGTAATCTGGTGTGTATGTTTTCTCTAGTCTGAGGTATGTGCTTTCTGTAATCTGGTGTGTATGTTTTCTCTAGTCTGGTGTATGAGTTCTCTGTAATCTGGTGTGCATGTTTTCTCTAATCTGGTGTATGTGTTCTCTGTAATCTGGTGTGTATGTTTTCTCTAGTCGGGTGTGTGTGTTCTCTGTAATCTGGTGTGTATGTTTTCTCTAGTCTGGTGTGTGTGTTCTATAATCGGATGTATGTTTTCTCTAGTCTGGTGTGTGTTCTGTAATCTGGCGTGTATGTTTTCTCTAGTCTGGTGTATGTGTTCTCTAGTCTGGTGTATGTGTTCTCTAGTCTGGTGTATGTTTTCTCTAGTCTGGTGTTTGTGTTCTCTAGTCTGGTGTATGTTTTCTCTAGTCTGGTGTATGTTTTCTCTAGTCTGGTGTATGTGTTCTCTGTAATCTGGTGTGTATATTTTCTCTAGTCTGGTGTATGTGTTCTATAATCTGGTGTGTATGTTT
The DNA here is from genome assembly GCA_036924085.1 of Ariolimax columbianus. Taxonomy (NCBI): domain Eukaryota; kingdom Metazoa; phylum Mollusca; class Gastropoda; order Stylommatophora; family Arionidae; genus Ariolimax; species Ariolimax columbianus. Next base: position 53,261,964 of record JAVGWX010000002.1, on the reverse strand, counting down.
TATGTAGTCTGGTATATGTGTTATGTAATCTGGTGTGTATGTTTACTCTAGTCTGGTGTATGTGATCTGTTAGCAGGACGTGTGCGTTTTCTCTAGTCTGGTGTATGTGGTCTCTATAATCTGGTGTGTACGTTTTCTGTAGTCTGGTGTATGTGTTCTGTAATCTAGTGCAAATTTAGTGAAGTTTGTATATTTTATGTAGTCCGTTGTGATGGTTTCTATAGTCTGATGGGTATGTTTTCTGTAGTCTGGTGTATGTGTTCTGTAATCTAGTGCAAATTTAGTGAAGTTTGTATATTTTATGTAGTCCGTTGTGATGGTTTCTATAGTCTGATGGGTATGTTTTCTGTAGTCTGGTGTATGTGTTCTCTAGTCTGGTGTATGTTTTCTGTAGTCTGGTGTATGTGTTCTCTAGTCTGGTGTATGTTTTCTGTAGTCTGGTGTGATGGTTTCTATAGTCTGATGGGTATGTTTTCTGTAGTCTGGTGTATGTGTTCTGTAATCTAGTGCAAATTTAGTGAAGTTTGTATATTTTATGTAGTCCGTTGTGATGGTTTCTATAGTCTGATGGGTATGTTTTCTGTAGTCTGGTGTATGTGTTCTCTAGTCTGGTGTATGTTTTCTGTAGTCTGGTGTATGTGTTCTCTAGTCTGGTGTATGTTTTCTGTAGTCTGGTGTATGTGTTCTCTAGTCTGGTGTATGTTTTCTGTAGTCTGGTGTATGTGTTCTCTAGTCTGGTGTATGTTTTCTCTAGTCTGGTGTTTGTGTTCTCTAGTCTGGTGTATGTTTTCTCTAGTCTGGTGTGTATGTTTTCTCTAGTCTGGTGTATGTGTTCTCTGTAATCTGGTGTGTATATTTTCTCTAGTCTGGTGTATGTGTTCTCTAGTCTGGTGTATGTTTTCTGTAGTCTGGTGTATGTGTTCTCTAGTCTGGTGTATGTTTTCTGTAGTCTGGTGTATGTGTTCTCTAGTCTGGTGTATGTTTTCTGTAGTCTGGTGTATGTGTTCTCTAGTCTGGTGTATGTTTTCTGTAGTCTGGTGTATGTGTTCTCTAGTCTGGTGTATGTTTTCTCTAGTCTGGTGTTTGTGTTCTCTAGTATGGTGTATGTTTTCTCTAGTCTGGTGTATGTTTTCTCTAGTCTGGTGTATGTGTTCTCTGTAATCTGGTGTGTATATTTTCTCTAGTCTGGTGTATGTGTTCTCTAGTCTGGTGTATGTTTTCTGTAGTCTGGTGTATGTGTTCTCTAGTCTGGTGTATGTTTTCTGTAGTCTGGTGTATGTGTTCTCTAGTCTGGTGTATGTTTTCTGTAGTCTGGTGTATGTGTTCTCTAGTCTGGTGTATGTTTTCTGTAGTCTGGTGTATGTGTTCTCAAATCTGGTGTATGTTTTCTGTAGTCTGGTGTATGTGTTCTCTAGTCTGGTGTATGTTTTCTGTAGTCTGGTGTGAGTATTCTCTAGTCTGGTGTATGTTTTCTGTAGTCTGGTGTGAGTATTCTCTAGTCTGGTGTATGTTTTCTGAAGTCTGGTGTATGTGTTCTCTAGTCTGGTGTATGTGTTCTGTAGTCTGGTGTATGTGTTCTCTAGTCTGGTGTATGTGTTCTGTAGTCTGGTGTGAGTATTCTCTAGTCTGGTGTATGTTTTCTGTAGTCTGGTGTATGTGTTCTCTAGTCTGGTGTATGTTTTCTGTAGTCTGGTGTGAGTATTCTCTAGTCTGGTGTATGTTTTCTGTAGTCTGGTGTATGTGTTCTCTAGTCTGGTGTATGTTTTCTGTAGTCTGGTGTATGTGTTCTCTAGTCTGGTGTATGTTTTCTGTAGTCTGGTGTGATGGTTTCTATAGTCTGATGGGTATGTTTTCTGTAGTCTGGTGTATGTGTTCTGTAATCTAGTGCAAATTTAGTGAAGTTTGTATATTTTATGTAGTCCGTTGTGATGGTTTCTATAGTCTGATGGGTATGTTTTCTGTAGTCTGGTGTATGTGTTCTCTAGTCTGGTGTATGTTTTCTGTAGTCTGGTGTATGTGTTCTCTAGTCTGGTGTATGTTTTCTGTAGTCTGGTGTATGTGTTCTCTAGTCTGGTGTATGTTTTCTGTAGTCTGGTGTATGTGTTCTCTAGTCTGGTGTATGTTTTCTCTAGTCTGGTGTTTGTGTTCTCTAGTCTGGTGTATGTTTTCTCTAGTCTGGTGTATGTTTTCTCTAGTCTGGTGTATGTGTTCTCTGTAATCTGGTGTGTATATTTTCTCTAGTCTGGTGTATGTGTTCTCTAGTCTGGTGTATGTTTTCTGTAGTCTGGTGTATGTGTTCTCTAGTCTGGTGTATGTTTTCTGTAGTCTGGTGTATGTGTTCTCTAGTCTGGTGTATGTTTTCTGTAGTCTGGTGTATGTGTTCTCTAGTCTGGTGTATGTTTTCTGTAGTCTGGTGTATGTGTTCTCTAGTCTGGTGTATGTTTTCTCTAGTCTGGTGTTTGTGTTCTCTAGTATGGTGTATGTTTTCTCTAGTCTGGTGTATGTTTTCTCTAGTCTGGTGTATGTGTTCTCTGTAATCTGGTGTGTATATTTTCTCTAGTCTGGTGTATGTGTTCTCTAGTCTGGTGTATGTTTTCTGTAGTCTGGTGTATGTGTTCTCTAGTCTGGTGTATGTTTTCTGTAGTCTGGTGTATGTGTTCTCTAGTCTGGTGTATGTTTTCTGTAGTCTGGTGTATGTGTTCTCTAGTCTGGTGTATGTTTTCTGTAGTCTGGTGTATGTGTTCTCAAATCTGGTGTATGTTTTCTGTAGTCTGGTGTATGTGTTCTCTAGTCTGGTGTATGTTTTCTGTAGTCTGGTGTGAGTATTCTCTAGTCTGGTGTATGTTTTCTGTAGTCTGGTGTGAGTATTCTCTAGTCTGGTGTATGTTTTCTGAAGTCTGGTGTATGTGTTCTCTAGTCTGGTGTATGTGTTCTGTAGTCTGGTGTATGTGTTCTCTAGTCTGGTGTATGTGTTCTGTAGTCTGGTGTGAGTATTCTCTAGTCTGGTGTATGTTTTCTGTAGTCTGGTGTATGTGTTCTCTAGTCTGGTGTATGTTTTCTGTAGTCTGGTGTGAGTATTCTCTAGTCTGGTGTATGTTTTCTGTAGTCTGGTGTATGTGTTCTCTAGTCTGGTGTATGTTTTCTGTAGTCTGGTGTATGTGTTCTCTAGTCTGGTGTATGTTTTCTGTAGTCTGGTGTGAGTATTCTCTAGTCTGGTGTATGTTTTCTGTAGTCTGGTGTATGTGTTCTCTAGTCTGGTGTATGTGTTCTGTAGTCTGGTGTATGTGTTCTCTAGTCTGGTGTATGTGTTCTGTAGTCTGGTGTATGTTTTCTGTAGTCTGGTGTATGTGTTCTCTAGTCTGGTGTATGTTTTCTGTAGTCTGGTGTATGTGTTCTCTAGTCTGGTGTATGTTTTCTGTAGTCTGGTGTATGTTTTCTGTAGTCTGGTGTATGTATTCTCTAGTCTGGTGTGAGTATTCTCTAGTCTGGTGTATGTTTTCTGTAGTCTGGTGTATGTGTTCTCTAGTCTGGTGTATGTGTTCTCTAGTCTGGTGTATGTATTCTGTAGTCTGGTGTATGTATTCTCTAGTCTGGTGTGAGTATTCTCTAGTCTGGTGTATGTTTTCTGTAGTCTGGTGTATGTGTTCTCTAGTCTGGTGTATGTGTTCTCTAGTCTGGTGTATGTTTTCTGTAGTCTGGTGTATGTGTTCTCTAGTCTGGTGTATGTTTTTTGTAGTCTGGTGTGAGTATTCTCTGAGTGTTTGACAATTACTTGTCGTTACTTCGTCTAGAAGCATGTGAAGAAATATGTGGTGTACTATTACGACCGACAAAATGAAAAAGTGAGAGACAGACATTGACTACAGGCAGAGCTTGAGGTCTGTTAAGTATCGCAGATGACATACACTGGCTACAACACGACTCTAACTAGAGTTATAGCTACAGAACAGAAAAATGTCACAGACGACAATTTATGATAAATGACGAGGGATTGCTAAGGGTGTGGCACCAGCAAAATGAGTGGCTGCATCCTGGGTAAGATATCATGGAGAATAAAGTGGAGACATCCCTCTAGGCGAGATGCAAAGCAAAATGGCTACTGCTGTCTCATTTCCTCAAATGTTAATACACGTGACATGCGTTGTGTCATTTGGCATGTGACTGACTGCACAAGGGTTCTCAAGTCCGCCTCAAGTGGAGCCACTTTCGTCTTCAAACCACATTCGTCCAGTGACCAGCAGCTGTTTATCGACATCGCAATTCGGGGTAAGCGATTAGAAGGTTTTGAGAAAAATGGAATGAAGTCTATTATGATCTGTTACGAATCGACATCAATGCACAATGGGTAGATCGAAAGGAGTTCGACCTCTTTCAGATAATGAAGAAATATGTGAATACTGATGGTTCTTGCAGCTCGATAGCTGTACACACTTTTGCCAGTCCTCTCATAAATCCTTTCATCCACGTCTGATTTCAAAATGTGATAGTCGTGGACTGCCAGCTTACCATCTGTAGTGCGGCTATTCAAGATACCACCATTGGCGTTATTTTTAAAAATTTTTTATTGTTGTCTGTTTGTTTGTTTTGCGTTCACCTTATTTCTCTATTCCCCAAGGCGGTGTGCGTTGCACTTATGTTTTTATTTTGCGCCTGTCGGCCCAGTGTATCCAACTTCGGCATGTATTTTATGTAAGGGTCTGTTTCCTCAGCATTTCATAAGGGCTTGCTTCGCTAGGGTAACAACGGGGCTATGATTGGGGAACGAATCCAGCATCTTCGCGTTGTGAGCCGTGTCACTTAGCCACTGGCTCACACCGTCCCCACCACCATGGACCGACTTCAGCAGGACATCAAGAGAAATAACAAGAGAACAAAACACGACTGCGTTTATTTTTATTGCTCGAGTCCACCGAGAAGATATTATAGGTTGAAGAATAAAGGCCGCTCGGTGAATTTATCAACAATATTGATTCGTTCTGCGACGTGCTTGAAAGGTGGGGGTTGGGGGGGAGGAGGGGATACAACATAGGAAATGTGAGAGTACATAGCTGGGTATTTAAACAAGTCAACAATTTCAATAGTGAATGAGCGAACAAACAGGTATGTAACAGTTTTGCATGAATACAAGAATTGATAGTAATTTACGTTATCAATAGTTGTTCATCACAAGGAAACACTCTCGGCATTAGATGTGTGTCATCAGATATGATCGCAAATGGCTAAACAGTCCGATACGAGCTGGACAGACTCTCGCGTCACGTGAGCTCGCGTGGACAACGTCTGTGATTGGACCGTCGTGCATCATGTCTATTTGTGCAACTTGATTTTTCTGCGCTGCGGCAAAAAAGCCTCCTTTCGGTGATGTGAGCACCTTGTGTAATGGAAGGCTGAGCGGTTCGGTTCAAACGACTCCCAGTATACAGCAATCATCGAGTAAATTGCTCCCTTATATTTTCAGAAAGTTAATGTATCGTTTTTTTTCTGAAACCCCAACCTTCCCCAACTGAAGCCTTAGTTTGTCTTGAACTGTCCGTACAACACCTGCTTTGCCAGGCGCTTATCAGTCGTGCGAACAACATGCCCAGTCCATTAAATCGATAGATGAGGGGACGGCGTGGCCTAGTGGTTAAGTGGCACGGCTCACAACGCGAAGGTGCTGGGTTCGATCCCCATCGCACCACACACCGTTACCCCGGGCAAGTAAACCCTTAGAAAATGTAGGAGGAAGCAGACCCTTCCATAAAATGCATGATGAAGTCGGATGCACTGGGCCGACAGGCGCAAAAATAAAAACCACAGTGCAACGCACACCGCCTTGGGGATTAGAGAAATAAGGCGAACGCAAAAAAATTTTTTTTAAAATCCATAGATGGACTTATGTTTGCATTTGCGCGATGCTGCACTAAGACCATATATATTGTCTTATTTCTGTCCGTGGGCCTGTATTTTGAATTCTTAAGGACATTGGTATATTAACTTGATTTCGTATGATCCTTAGTCACGCTGACCGGAAGGTGGACATAATCCAGAGCTCTCGGGGTCGGAACACGAAAAAAACGGAGTCAGACATACAGTCAGTCACAGAAAGCCTGACACAAACATTGGTCTAACACATACTCCTCGCGGCCCTCATCCCAAGGCAGCAGAGTACTCAGCTCCACCTGGGGAGTCTGTGAGGATTTCGGTAGACACGCTTCGCATGAACATAGCCTCAGCAGTTGGGCATGGTAGTGGTCGTTCGACGCAACGGGCCTTTGACGCTTAAGCGAACATTATTATTATTTGACCAATAACTTGATCTCGTGAAGTCATTTGTCCACTAACTTGGTTTCTTGTGGCTATTGGTATATTGTATGTATGTGACCTTTGGTCTAGTAACTTGACTTCATGTTACCCTTAGCCTATTAACTTGACTTTATGCTTCTTTTGGTCTATAACTTTACATTTTGCTTCTTTCAGTTTAATAACTAGACGTTATGCCTCCTTTGTCTTTTAACTTGACTGTACGCTTCTGTTGGTTTATTAACTTGACTTTATGCTTTCTCTGGGGAGAGGAATATTACCGTCTGGTTAGGCACAACATACTTATCAGACATTTTGGTCAGGGTCCGGCAAAATATACTGGCAAAAATCATCACCATGGCATCCTCGCAGCTCTCCCTGGAATCGGGCTGTTTTCGTGACAGTCTGGGTAACCAGATAGGGGATCGACGTGTTCCCCGTAGTAGTTAGCGAAACGTAGATCAAGCCAAGCATAGCATAACCGTCTGGACGAGCGCGGTCCACCTTCATCAGTACGCTTGGGATGTGAAGAAAATTACTGCAACCCGCTACTTAACGTCTTTTTCAGGGCGCACAAAAGAGTAAACCTACTCATTGTGGGCATTCGAAACAACAAAACAACAACAACAATGCTTGCTTTGGTCTGTTAACATGAGTTTATGCTTGCTTTGGTCTGTTAACATGACTTTATGCTTGCTTTGGCCTGTTAACATGACTTTATGCTTGCTTTGGCCTGTTAACATGACTTTATGCTTCATTTGGTCTGTCAACATAACTTTATGCTTCATTTGGTCCATTAACTGAACTTTATGTTTACTTTTCTCTATTAACTTGACTTCATGTAGTTCTTGGTCCAATAACTTAACTTCTTGCGGCCATTGGATCATTCAAGAAGCGATATATGCGTATCGATATACTAGCTTGACATCATGTGGTCCTTTGTCCAGTAACATGAAATCATTTGTTCCTTTGACCACTAACATGGTGTCATGTGATCATTTGACCGTTAACTAAACTTCAAGTAGTCCTTGGTCTATTTTATCGCATTAAATAGCCCGTTGGACCATAAACTTGACATAATGCTGCTCTTGGTCCGTTAACTTGACTTCTTGTTGACCTTAGTGAAATACTTTGACTTCATGTGCTACTTTTGTTCACGAACTTGACTTGATAGAGCTCACATAACGTTTCAGCTTGAGAACCCTGGAAGACATCCACGTCATAAACATGCATGAAAACTTCTGCACGTTACACTAACAAAATCGAAGCCTTCCTCACGGCCTTCGCAAAATTTGGCTAATACTTAAATGTCTTCCCATCTAAATCAGCTACTAACAATTTCTTGAATAATTGACTTGATAGGCTGGCTCAGGTTTAGCTTATTGTTGTCTAACCGTACAAACAAGAATATACATCAACACGACATGAACTTTCCAACAACGAGCAGACTTTAACCGTTGAAGTTCACGTGCTTGTTTGGCAAATTGGCGCAATTTTCTCGTATGGACAAGATTTTAAAGAAATACCCAGAATGTATGACAAACAATTCAACCCGAATAATGACTGAAAATATGAACAAGGTTCAGATACAGCCTTATACATAACGAAAAACTACCCAAGCATGGACTGGACCCATGCATACAGGATGGAGGGAGAGGGGTATTCCTGAGCCTAACAAATGGTAGAAAAATAAAACTGTCAGTGGCAACTAGAAAATTCTCAAGCAATTTCAGAGCGGAGGTAGAGGCACTGAAGGCTGCAGTAGAAGCAATGCTGACAAGCGAAAGCAATGAAAGCCAGATAGTCCTGTTTACAGATGCCCTGTCCGTGGTTACAGCACTAAAAAGCCAGAAAAATACAGAACTAAATCATTTAAGAGCAGTACTCTGTCATCTATGCCAGCAGTCCGCACCAAAAAGAGTAGTGGTACAGTGGGTTCCATCCCACTGTAACATCCAAGGCAACGAGGAGGCAGACAGACTGGCAAAAGAATGTGCAAGATTACCACAACCAGATTCTAGTGTGACCTACGAAGAGTCCAAAAGGTTTATTAGGGCCAGATACATGGCCAAATGGGAAACAGAGCATACTGGCCACACAAAAAATTATGCCTATTACCAGTTGAACAGAAGAGAGCAGGTCGTGGTCTTCAGACTCCGCACATACCACAACAGACCGAGGTACCATCTATTCAATAAACTGAAGATAGGTGGCACTGACGAATGCACCTGTGGTACAGGGAAAATGACCGCTGAACATCTGCTGCAAAATTGCCCGACATACGAGGACCAGAGAAAGCACATGTGGCCATCACCAGTGGCAACACTAGACAAGCTCTTTGGCAGTGTCAACTGCCTCAGGATGACATCTGCTTTCTTTGAACAAATTCAAGTTGACGTCTGACAGCGTGCGAAGAAGAAGAAGAAGAAGAAGAAGAAGAAGAAGAAGAAGAAGAAGAAGAAGAAGAAGAAGACGAAGAAGATACATCCTTACATAAAAACAGCCGCAGATGTACAGACTAAAAAACCGGCCTACAGTGTCTAGAAGAGAGAAGAATTCGTGGTGGCTTAATACAGGTTTATAAGATGATCAGAGGAATGGATAAATTAGACTATAACAAGTTTTATTTTTAAATACAGCCACTCACAATAACAAGGGGGCACAGCTACAAGTTGACTAAGGAGAGGTCCAGATTAGATATTAGGAAGTATTTTGTTAGTCAGAGAGTTGTGAATGCTTGGAATGCATTGCCAAGGGAAGTGGTGGAGGCAGGGACAGTTAATGCATTTAAGAATAAATTGGATGCGTATAGCTTTTAGAGCAAGGTGATGTAAATGGAACTGGTTGTATACATACTCTGCAGAGTCTTCTAAACCAGTATAAAGACGCTAAGTTAAGTTAAGACGTTTTAACGTTAGTTATAATAGCTGTCCATCGTTGTCGATGAGGACCGCCGACATCATCATTGTCTCAAATTTCCCTGTTTGAAAACATCTGCTACATATCGGGCACACGAGGTTTGTAGAAGGGGATGGTGTTCCCGCTGCTCGGGATTTCCGCGTCTCGCGTCTGCTCTGGGCTTTCACAACACGGTCGTCTTCACCGGCAGCTACACCCGATTTGACTGCGCTTCTCCATTCAGATCTGTTTTGCGCAAGACATTCCCAGGTATCGATGTTTATCTGGCAACTTTTTAGTGAGTCCCTCAGACCGTCTTTAAAACGTTTCTTTGGGCGCCCTCTCTCGCGCCATCCCTCTCTCAGCTCACCGTAGAGAAGCTTCTTTGGGAGCCGCTCGTCTGACATACGGACGAGGTGTCCGGCCCATCCTAGTCGTGCTTTTTCTAGCAGTGCATGGATGCTGGGCATGTTAGCCCTTGAGAGAACATCGATGTCAGTGACACGATCTTGCCATCGGATGTGGAATATTCGCCTCAGGCAACCTGTGTGGAAGTGGTTTAACCTCCTTGCATGTCCAGAGTATACAGTCCAGCTTTCGCAAGCGTATAGTAATGTTGGAATGATGGTTGCACGGTAGACTTTGAGTTTGGTCTTGACGCTGATGCCATGACGTGCCCAGACCATCGAGCGCATTCTACTAAAGGCTGTGCTGGCCTTTGCTATTCTGCTTGCCACCTCATCGTCTAGGCTGACAGAACCTCGACAGCGTGCTGCCCAGATATGTGAATTTGTCTATGGCATTCAACGTCTGCCCGCTGATTGTAGTCTCTGGTTTTGTGTACGGCATGCCTGGTGCTGGTTGGTACATGACCTCTGTTTTTTTGGCATTTATGGTCAGGCCAAAATTGTTGCATGCAGCAGAGAACTGGTCCATTCCAACCTGCATGTTCAGTTCTGAGTTGCTCATTAGAGCGCAGTCGTCAGCAAATACAAGTTTCCTGATTATGTCGCCAGTCACTTTGGTTTTGGCCTTCATTTTTCTGGAATTGAGTAGTCTGTCATCTGTGCGGTACTTTATGGATATTCCAAGCTCCAATGATCTGAAGGCGTCTGTCATCGAGGCCGCGAACATCATGCTGAACAAAGTCGGGGCGAGTACACATCCTTGTTTTACTCCGTTTGATACTAGAAACGTTTTAGAAATTGCACCGCTGTCCAGTACACGAGCACACATGCCTTCGTGTAGCTGTTTCACCATTGTTATGAACTTGTTGGGGCAGCCAAACTTAGACATTATCATCCACAGCCCTCCTCTGTTAACTGTATCAAATGCCTTTGTCAAATCAATAAATGTGGTGTACAAGGCCTGATTTTGTTCTCGACACTTCTCTTGTACTTGGCGAGCGGCAAAAATCATGTCCACTGTTCCTCTTCCGGCTCTGAATCCACATTGGCTTTCTGTGAGGTGGTGGCTTTGTTCAAGGTGTGTGTTGAGCCTGTTTAGCAGCAAGCGAGCTAGGATCTTGCCTGCTACGGAGAGTAGCGATATTCCACGATGATTGTCACATTCCTGACGGTTGGCTTTTCTTTTCTACAGGTGAACGATTGAGGCGTCCTTTAGCTCCTGCGGAATTTTTCCTTCAGCCCACATGTGATAGAAGAGTTCAGTGATCCTTCTGGTGAGGGATGGGCCAGCTGTCTTATATACCTCTGCTGGTATTGCATCAGCTCCTGGAGCTTTTCCTATAGATAGTGAACTGATTGCCCTGTTGACTTCCTCCTCAGTAATGACTTCATCCAACGCCAGGTTCAGTTCCACCTGCGGCATTCGCCGGATGGCCTCTTCATTTATGGACGATGGGTGGTTTAGCATTTTGCAGAAGTGGTCTGCCCATCTGTCTAGAATCGGAACACTTATCTGTTAGCAGTGCTCCATCCGCACTGCGAACTGGAGTATTACTAGAGGGCAGCGGGCCGTAGAGAGCTTTCAGTGCCTCGTAAAACCGTTTGGTGTCATGACGCTCGGCGAACATCTCAATTTCGTCAGCTCTTTTGCTGAGCCAGGAGTCTTGCATCTCTCTAAGCCTGGTCTGGACAGCTTTGTGAGCAGTATTGAAGGCAGCTTTTGCTGTCGGAAATGGTGTGTCCCTCTGGTATTCCATGTGCGCTTCATGTTTTGCATCGAGAAGGCCCTGTTTTTCCAGATCGTTCTCATCAAACCAGTCCTTATGCTTCCGCGTGAGTGGGCCAATGTGTTTAACAGCTGTATCGTAGAGTGTGTTTTTCTATAAATGACAGGACACGCAACACGCGAGCGCGCGCAAACAACAAACACACACACAAATACACACACACACACATCACCAATTAAATTAACATTCTGTAAAACTAGAAATCCGGAATTATACAATACTATAATACTGAAATACGGAATTTCTGGAATACTGAAATACTGAGATACTAGAATACTGGAATAATAGAATACTGAGAGACTAGAATACTGGAATACTAAAATTATGGAATCTAGAATACTGAGATATTAGAATACTGAGATAATAGAATAATATGATACTAGAATACTGAGATAATAGAATACTTGGATACTAGAATATTGGAATACTAGAATTCTGGAATATTACAATACTCCGATACTAGAATACTAGAATAATAGGATACTAGAATACTGAGATAACAGAATACTGTGATACTTGAATATTGGAATACTAGAATTCTGAAATACTAGAATACTCAGATACTAGAATACTGTAATACTAGAATACTGGAGTGCTATAGATCTTCAATACTAGAATACTGTCATATTAGAGCACGTGGATACTAAAATACTGTAATACTAGAATTCTGGAATACTAGAATATTGGGATACTAGAATACTGCAAAACTATAATACTACATTGCTAAAATACCGAGATATTAAATACTGGAATACTGGAATTCTGAAATATTAGAATGCTGAGGTACTAGAATACTGAAATACAAAATTACTATAATCCTGAATTCAGTCAGACAGATCAGTGTCGGACACCAGATCGGCAACCACTGCTGATCTAGGCCCTTTTCTATCTTCACGTGGCGGCCCTAGATACAGGCTGCTCTAGTCACTGGTGTAGTGTGGCCTACTGATAGGGATCGCAGTAGGAAGACAAAGCAGGCAATAAAAAAAGCCAGCTGAAATTGGATGTGGCGGATCGAACAGCGTAGATATCACAGCCTCGCTGTAAACTACAACATAACGTTCTTTTCAAGACAAACGCCAAAGAAGAAAAAGAAGTAGAAGAAGACGAAGAAGAAGAAGAAGAATAAGAATAAGAAGAAAAACAAGAACTAGAAGAACAAGAAGAAGAAGGAGAAGAACAAGAACTAGAAGAAGAAGAAGACGGAGAAGAACAAGAACAAGAACTAGAAGAAGAAGAAGAAGAAGAAGAAGAAGAAGAAGAAGAAGAAGAAGAAGAAGAAGAAGAAGAAGAAGAAGAAGAAGAAGATGAACAACAACAACAACAACAAGGAGAAGAAGAAGATAGGTTGTCCATTGTTTTATATGGTTTACTTGTTGAACTTTCATTTAGCTATTGAGCGTCTAATTATCGTAATGGTAAAACACTTGCTTTTCACGGCAAAGGGGAGCGGTTCAACGTCTATTATCACAGCGCTCCTGTCTACACAGCTGTAAATTGGCGCCTGCTTTACGGTAAGGGAAGAAAAATGCACAGAGGAAGGGAATTCGCCATCCCAGGTCATACATAAGCCCCACAATTAAATCTCGCACACTTCATCGGCGACAACAGTTTTCTCTTCCTGCAGCTTACTACACATGAGGATATTAATTAAAGAAATATCAACATTAAACGTAGAGAAAACGTCGATATAAAGTCCATTCATAATTTAAGAATAGTTGCATCGTAAGTCGAACATTTACAAGTCGAGTCATCTTAAATGAAGTCAAATCCTCATAAGTCAACCTGTCGTAAATCTATCTGGCGTAAATACAACCGGCGTAAATCTAGCTGTATTAAAGTTTGAAAAATCTTCAGACGTTCAAAATTAATTGGATTGTTATAAATAATATATCAGCTTCTATTTTAAAAATCGTTTTTGACCCTTTAATAACTGCAAGATTTTCCAACAAAGTTGTTGGTGGAAGTCACTCCTAATTTGACTCTCATGATGACGTTTTTTATGGGCGAGGTGGGTGGGGGTGGAAGTTAAAGTGGCTCTTCTTAGATACCTGTACGGACTGAAAGTGGACTGGGGTCCTCCTGTCTGTAATGCAATGCCAGGCTTCAAAGAAAAGTACATTTATGGAGATTTACAGTGTCCATCCCCACCTCGTTGGCCAGACTGCTGTGTCACAGCCTGTTGGCAAGAGTTCTACGAGGAAGTGAGTAGGTTCTTGATCTGTATGTTTCACCTGACCCTAATTTTTCTATTCGCCCACATTCCGCCGATAAAACCCGTGCATTCATTATAAATTATGACTGGTTGGCACAAACTAATGAATGTTATTCTGTTCTGCTGTTTTCGTATGTCCGGCACATAGTAACGGCCGAAACACCGGTAGATGGCTGTTACACTTCTAATTTAAATCTACATTTTAGCCTTGATTGTAAGGTAGAGCCTTCTCTCGTGGGAAAAATGTGTTCCTTAAAGAAATGGTGGTAAGTCGTAAAGTCGCACATACAACCATCCCACGTCGACATTTCGTTGGACTAAAAGTCTTAAGTCGAGCAATCATCAGTCAAGTTTTCTTAAGTCGAGCGATCATCAGTCAAGTTTTCTTAAGTCGAGCAATCATCAGTCAAGTTTCCTTAAGTCGAGCAATCATCAGTCCAGTATCCTTAAGTCGAGCAATCATAAGTCAAGTTTCCTTAAGTTGAGCAATCATAAGTCAAGTTTCCTTAAGTCGAGCAATCATGTCGGACCTTCGTAAATTGAACTCCTTTGTAACACATATTCGCAAGGTTTAAAAATTGAGAGCTGCTTATATAACTGCATCAAGCGGAACACCGCCAGTCGTTCTTTCATCTTTTCGCTTTTTTGTTCTGCTTGTGCCTTTCAGTGTCAGGTTATGAAGAGGTTTCTTGACCGGACTCTAGTTTGTGCTTTGTACACGGGGAGCTTTACTCATTCTGTTATTTCTACTATCCATCGTTTGCGGGGTCGGCCCTTGGCTTTGATCCATTGTATCTATATAGCATTGCTTTGTGAGGGATACTATCTGGTGTTGGACGTGCCAAGTGGCCGAACCATTAGGTTTGCTGTCTCTTGATGAGGTCTATGAATGGTGTTATACCTACTCGTCTTCTAATATCTTCGTTTCTGATTCTGGCAATTCTTGTTACTCCAAGCATTCTGCGCAAGCATTTCATCCTTGTTGTTATAATATTTCTTTTATCTTTGTTTGTTAATGTCGTATTCTGACATTGACAGCACAATGTGTGTAGGCATATCGTGTTGTATAGCGTTTTTTGTCTCCAATGTTACCCTGATCCGTGCTGATTTAAAGTGTTACTTTCAATTTCATATCCAGGAAATTGTCCTTTCACACCAGCCTAAGGCAGCAGAGTCTAATACCAGTGACAATCCAAACAAATAAGTCGTCTGTACATAAATACGTCCAGGTTGCGTTTAGAGCTTAGTCTTAATAGCTTTTTTAAAGTGAAGTTAGTTCACTAGCAGACATTGCCGACGGGGGTGAATTGTTCGAGATTTCATTGTAGTGGTCTTAGCTTTTTTCTAGCATTGGACGGCTTGTTTTATGTCTCGTCGCCTTGTCTTTTCCTGATTGTTAGTTTGGTACCCATTTACAGATAGGTAGACTGAAACTTGTTGAGAATTGTATCGAACCCGCTCTATTGATGTGAGAGAAATGCGTTATAATCTTACAGCCACTGACACGCTTATATAGTTTTAACAATTATGTGGTGGTCTGATGCACTATTACCTCATGCCTGGATGTACATTAGACAAGTTGTTGGCTGTACCATGCCTGGATGTACATTAGACATGTTGTTGGTTGTACCATGCCTGGACGTACATTTGACATGCTGTTGGCTGTGTTATGCCTGGACGTACATTAGACATATTGTTGGTTGCACCATGCCAGGTTCTACATTAGCCAAATATCGCAAGCTCTACCATAAATAATTCTACATTAGTCAAATATCGCCAGTTGTACCATGCCAGATTCTACATTAGTCAAATATCGCTGACTGTACCATGCCAGGTCCTACATTAGTCAAATGTCGCTGGCTTCAGCGTACTGGGTGGTAACATTTTTTGTTTTATCCATTTCGTCTTTTCGTTCTATGTGAAGATTGGGACTACCCCTGCAGACGGCCACACTTACCCCCCCCCCTTTTCCCCCTCCCCACTACACCCGTTTTACTCCTATTAGGGTCACCTAAGCCGGACATGTCCTTGGAGAGGGGCCAGAATAAGAGGCCGAGGAGCAGGTGCAGCTCTTTAGGTGGAGCTGCAGAACCCGCTGGCAAGTAGTACACGCTCTGGGCTAAACCAATCAACCGCCACTTCATGGGTTAAATGCATTCTTGCCTCGTTCTTTACTTTTGTCTTCTATCAGTCATCACAGTGGACGTCGAAGAGATTCAGGCCAGCGGACATTGCACATCTGTCCCTTTGTGACAACCTCCCAGGTGGCGGGGAATGCTTGGCGTACCATCACTGCAGAGGAGCCGAGAATACTAAAGGGGAGTAAGGAGATACCCCACTCACATGTACATGCTACGTTTCTGGCAGAACGTGACGAACCTGGGACACAGACACACTGGACTGCCTCCCTTTGGGGATACTCTAAAAATGGGTCCATAAGTCCATCATATCATCATCATCATCACACCCGTTCGAGCAAGTCTGCCCAAACAACTTTAAGGTGCTGAAGACGGATGCAACTAGACAATAGGCGCACCACAGGTTGTCACGCATTTTCGCAATATGGGAGTATATCTATATTAACTAAACGCTACGGTACTCGGCCTGTGATGGACAATCAGGCAGGTGAAGCCTTGAAGATCCAACCTTAGTTACTGAAGGTCCTTCTCGGTTGCCTTGTGGAGCCAGGAGGCACGAGAATAGAACTACTGACCAAACAGAACCAAAAAGGACAAAGCAAAGACCACTGAAAATAATGCACTGGAATGCGGAAGGAGTCAATTGCAAAAGAGATCGGTATAGCAAGAAAATAGAACTTAAACATGTACTAAAAAAAGAGCAAGTCAATGTGTGCTGCATGCAAGAAACACATATAAACAAAGAGCAAGTTAATGTGTGCTGCATGCAAGAAACACATCTAAACAAAGAGCAAGTCAATGTGTGCTGCATGCAAGAAACACATCTAAACAAAGAGCAAGTTACTGTGTGCTGCATGCAAGAAACACATCTAAACAAAGAGCAAGTCAATGTGTGCTGCAGGCAAGAAACACATCTAAACAAAGAGCAAGTTAATGTGTGCTGCATGCAAGAAACACATCTAAACAAAGACACAGTGTTCCAAATTAGAGGATATCAGTGCTATCTAGTGGACGGAAAAGACAGACGAAAGGGTGGAAGAATAACACTGGTGAGGAATAATATCATAATATGTGTTGAAAATGAATATGTCAGGGAGTGCAGCACACTACCAAGGTGGAACTACAAAAAGGAAGACTGGAAAATGTACCAGCATCGTACCAATGTACTAGTTAAAGATCTAAATGTAGACAGAGATATAGATAAGGTAGTTCAGCAGACACATACTACAGGCTGTCCGTGAAACAATACATAGAGGGGCGCGAAAGAAATGTAGACCTTACTGGAACAGTGAAAAAGAGAAACTGCACAATGAAGTGGAAACATCTTGAAAGCAATCAGAGGCTAGCCCAAGTCAAAACCACCACCAACATTTGCCACAAGCCAAAGTGAAATTCCAAAGGGCTAAGCTGCAAGCCAGGAGGAAAAGCTGGCATGAGAAAACAGAGTCCCTGAACTTTGAAAAGGACACCAGGAAAATGTGAAAGTTGGTAAAACAACTAAATGATGAAGATACAGGGAAAAACACAAGGGTTGCACTAAATAAAGATGGGAACATCATCACAGGTAACCAGGCAGCTGATCACTTTGCAGATTCCTTTGCTAAAGACAGTGACATTGAAGTAAGTACAGAGAAACAGCAGGAGATCAGAGAAAAGCAACAACATGTAGGAAGTGATGAAACTATACCAGAGGTTATGGAGACCCCATTCAATATCAGAGAACTGGAGCTAGCAATATCAACATTGAAAATGAGAAAGTCGCCAGGAGCTGACGGGGTATCAAACGAAATCATTAAGAACTTGGGAATAGCAGGGAATACAAAACTGCTACAGATCTTCAATGCCAGTTGGACCTCCGGCAGAGTCCCTCAGACTTGGAGAGAAGCAATTATGATACCGCTCCTAAAACAAGGGAAAGACAATTCCATAACATCCATCTATAGACCAATCAGCCTTACAAGTTGCCTTTGTAAAATACTGGAACGGATCATTAATCTCAGGATGCAATGGTACCTTGAGAGTGAGAACCCCCTTGTGTCACAGTAAGCGGGTTTCCGAAAATGCTTCTCTACTGAGGACCAAGCAACTTATCTTTCCCAAGAGATTGAGGGTGCTTTCCAAGTGCGATGCTCTCGACAGATAAGGTACCCATCTGCCGAGAGAGACCGAGCTGAAATGGGGAAAAAACCCGAGGCAATGAAGTTGAGCCCCCCGCTTAAATTTAAAAAATTTTTTTTTTTTTTTAAAGGACTGAAGAGTAAGCAAATTTTACTACACGATGGTGTACCGCATGGTGGTGTGCTTCCTCCCACACTTTTTATAGTCTACATTAACGACCTTATTAGTGAAGTGGAGTAGAAGTGGCAATGTATGCAGATGATCTGGTGCACTGATGAATATACAACAGTCGCCACCAAAATTCTACAAAGATCAATAGATCACTTAACCCTATGGGCAATAAATGGTGTGTTAGCATCAACACTGATAAATGCAGCACTAAGCTCTTCACCTTATCTCCAAAACAAAAACCGGGATACATCAAGATAGACGGAGAGCTTCTAAGAGAAGATAAACAACCAACCTACCTCGGAATTACATTTGATGATAGGCTGACTTGGAGACAACACACCACCAAGGCAGCAGGAAAAGCCAGAAGGAAGTTGGCCATCCTGAAAAAACCTAAGTGGAACCACATGTGGAGACGGAGAGAAAATACTTGGCAGTGTTTACCAACAGGGCATACGGTCACATCTGGAATATGGATCAGCTGCCTGGTGTCCAGCATCAAACAATACATTGAGCGAGTTAGATAAGGTACACAATTAGACTCTAAGGGTTATTACAGAGGCAATGAAATCAACGCTTATAGTGGAGATGGAGAAACTAAGGAGGATGCAAGCACTAGGGGAACATAGAGACACAAAGGTGCTAACACAGGCAGAAAAGTTCAACTGTATGCTGAGTCACCCAATGAAGGATAGATTCCAGGACCTAGAAACGGAACAATTGAAAGGAAGTAGCTTTGTACACCAAGCCAAACGACTTCGTAGACACGCCACAGAACTGCCCCAAATTGATATTCCTTAAACAACTGTGCCAGAACAAACACCCCGAAGAGAGCACCATAGACTATCAGTACGAGTCCAAACAACCATTCAAATAATACTAGGCAAGGAGGAACATAACAGTGTGCAACGTAAGACAATTGCTCTCAGTTTCTTAGATGAAGCATATCCACAGGATCTATGGGTCCGTATATACACAGATGGATCAGCATAGAATGCAGTAAAGCATGGAGGTGCAGGAGTGTATATAGAATTCCAAAATAACACTATGGAAACAGTTGCTACACCAATAGGGAAAGTCTGCCATAATTATGATGCAGGGATACAGGCGATGAAATTGGTGAAAATTGCTGAACACCAACATTGGCCCGTATCCTGTGGTATTTCTGACAGATGCAAAATCAGTACTCCACGTAGTATCATCCGAGAAGCTGTCAGATCTACAAGTTTTATTGTCAACATTGAGCAACCAATGCAGAATCACGGTGCAGTGGATACCGTCTCACTGCGGAATACCAGGAAATTAGAGAGCTGACACACTGACGAGGGAAGGTGCCACAGACGAGCAACCAGATGTACCAGTTACATACCATTAAAATAAAAAAGATGATTAAATCAATGAGAGAGCTTCCAACACAAATACAAGATGACTATCATAATATAAGTAGGCAAGAGCAGATTGTCATACTGCGCCTCAGAACGGGACACAGCCGACTCCGCAGCCGCATGTATAAAAAATTTAGGATTGGTAACTCAAGTATGTGTACATGTGGACAGAATCATTGCATTTATTACATTTACGTTCACTCATTAAATTTAATTCTAACAATTACATATATGTGCCCTCATTACATTTACATGCATCATTACATTTACATGCCATTGCTACATTTGCGTGCTTTTATTACATTTACACAACATCATTACATTTTTTGCTATTATTACATTTACGTGCCATCATTACATTTTCTTGCCAACATTACATTTAATTGCCATCATTACATTTTCTTGGTATTATTACATTTACGTGCCTTCATTACATTTTCTTGCTATTATTACATTTGCGTGCCTTCATTACATGTTCTTGCTAGCATTACATTTACGTGCATCATTGCATTTACGTGCCATTTCACATGTATTTGTCATGATTACAACAATACACATTATTCGTAATAAACTTTTTTTTAACGGCTAAGGCATTGAGGTGGGTGGAGAAAGAAACAGACATGTGATGTCGTGATGAGGCAAAACACACATCATGGCCAGGGGAAACACACTCGTGAAGATGCCACTTCAGGGCAGGCTCAGGTCAAACACACTCGTCAAGACCCCACTGAAAGTCAGTGGCAGATGAAACACACTCGTCAAGACGCCACTTCAGGTAAGGGTCAGGTGAAGCACACTCGTCAACACCCCACTTCAGGTAAGGGTCAGGTGAAACACACTCGTCAAGACCCCACTTCAGGTTAGGGTCAGCTAAAACACACTCGTCAAGACCCCACTTCAGGACAGGGTCAGGTGAAGCACACTCGTCAAGACCCCACTTCAGGTTAGGGTCAGATGAAACACACTCGACGAGACCCCACTTCAGGACAGGGTCAGCTAAAACCGGTACCAAAGAACGAAACAAATTGGATGCGCATAGCTTTTAGAGCAAGGTGATGTAAATGAAACTGGTTGTGTACAGACTCTGCAGAGTCTTCTAAACCAGTATAAAGTCTTTTAAGTTAAGTAAACTATCCTTAAGATAAACTCAGACAAAGTAACTTCCCATAATAAGAACAAGAGCAAGAACATAGCCTTATGTCTGTGTTTATCGTCTACTCCCCATTTAGCTCCGATATGGATATCGTCTGGGGGATATTAAAAATATAAACTGAAGAATCAGCACAGTGAATTAGCTGACAGAAGTCAGGGACTCAGAGCTGACTGTTTGCGTCGGTCAGCGGCCAGAGCTGACTGTTCGTGTCGGACAGAGAGCTAGAACTGACTATTCGCGTCGGTCAGCGAGCCAGAGCTAACCAAGATCCTATTCCGCCTCTAAACGGCGGCCCGGAAAACAAGCTGTAGTGGCGTAGTTTGACTAAGCGAATAGAGTTCCCAGTGGGAAGGCAAATCCGGCCCCAAAAACGCCAAGTGAAATCAGATGTGTCAGGACGAAAGGTATCGCAGATACCGCAGCCTTGCTGTAAACTACAACACAACGTTACAACGTCCGTTTCTTATGTGGTTTGTTAAGAGCAGCTATAGATGGTGCCTATTTGGCTGCGGGTCTACTTAGCTGTAGTGTTTGAGTTTATTAAGATGGACTCGCACATCGGTTAAACCACCATCCAAGAAACGGGTTGTATATAGATTATGTAGTCTTCTAAACCAGTATCCTTTTGATGAGAAACGCTGAAGAAGAAGACACATTTAACAGAAGAAGTAGAAGAAGAAGCACTAGAAGAAGAAGAAGAAGAAGAAGAAGAAGAAGAAGAAGACACTTACAACAACGGTGAACCGATTACCGACTACAAAACCTCGGCATCAATTGAAGATCTCGTTTCCTCTCGTCGCTCCTTCTATTCCATTCTACAACTGTGACAGGACCTCAATGCTGGCAATGGTATACAATTACCATGACTTGACAGGTTAACACCGATATTTGTTGGAATCAGCGGTAGTGACATAAATGCCTTTGCAGCGAGCGCCACGTTTTAATGAATGCTCAAAGACAACCTCATCTTCCGTCTGAGTAGCTTATCTATGCTGATCATTATTCAAGTAGTGCAACTTAGCGTAAGAGACAAACACTCGATGTCAGTCAGCTCTTGATTGCATCAACAACATGATTTAATATAGCTAGATTCATCTGATTGACAAGATGATTGTGTGTGATTGTTGTTGTTGTTATTTCTGATGTTTTTGTTGTTGTTGTTGAATGTCTACAATGAGTAAGATTACTCTTTTGTGCGTTTTGACAAACGCGTCAAGTGACGGGTTGCAATAGCTTTCCTCACACCCCAAGCATGCTGACGAAGGTGGACCTGTGGTTGTGCCATGGCTGGCTTCATCTGTGTGTCGTCACTACTATGGGCATTACGTCGATCTCCAGACTTGTTAGCCAGGCTGACATAAAAACTGATCGTTTCCAGGGAAATCTTTAAGGAAGGGAGGTGGGTGTCATGGCAAGTATATTTTAACTGACCTTGACTTACATGTTTGATCAGTATGTTTTGTCTGACCCTGACTAACATGTCCTTTTTCTTCTTTTTCTTCTTCATTTTCTTCTTCTTCTTCTTCTTCTTCTTCTTCTTCTTCTTCTTCTTCTTCTTCTTCTGCGTTCTCAATCTCCTGATAATAAGCACTTTAAAATAGCAGAATACTGTCCAAAGAACTGAATGCGCTGTGTCGAAGCTCGACTGCTACATTAGCACCGTTCGGTCTTACATTACACATATGGCCCCGGTAGTCATTTTGAGTAACGGGTTAGCTTTCAATCTTCGATCCCTTCTCCTTAGACAGTCTGCTCTATTGCAGCCTGTTATCTAGGATCACCGCGTGGAGGCGTAGAAGGGTCTTGACAGCTCTGGTTCGATGACCCTGATGCTAGCAGTCAGCTATGGGTCGCTGATCGCTACATGTCCGATTAGCATGTTTTGCCTGGCGGTACTAGCATGTCCGATTAGCATGTTTTGCCTGGCGGTACTAGCATGTCCGATTAGCATGTTTTGCCTGGCGGTACTAGCATGTCCGATTAGCATGTTTTGCCTGGCGGTACTAGCATGTCCGATTAGCATGTTTTGCCTGGCGGTACTAGCATGTCCGATTAGCATGTTTTGCCTGGCGGTACTAGCATGTCCGATTAGCATGTTTTGCCAGATCAGATGTTAGTCTCATTTCCCCTATTGTGTGGGATAAGATATATTATGGTATACATGAGCTGCATCACTGTACTCTGGCAGATCAAAAGAATAGATACACAATCTCTTTCAGCAAATGAGACTAATTGTTCATGTATTTCGTAGGCAGTATAAACGCACGTCCCATCCTTACAGACATTTACTCCTGCTCGAGCTGCGTTGTATTTCAAACTCCTGCATTCTCTGGATTGCTAATTTGTCGATCACAGTATTATTATGACATCAATTGATTTCAACAGATTACAATATGAATTGTAAATATCCCAACTGTTAATGCCCTCAGACCACTATGTCAGCTCTCGCAGTGGCGTAACCCTTAGCATAACCAAAACAATGGATTCGAACAGCCCCAGCTTCTTAACCAGTCTGCTCTGTTGCAGCCTGTTATCCAGTATCACCGCGCGGAGGTGTAGAAGTCTTTGCAGCTCTGGTCCGCTGGCCCTGATGCTAACAGTCAGCTATGGGCCGCTGACCGATGCAGCTCATGCTCTGCTCAGCATCTTCATCCCACATTGATTTAATTTAGGATATTTGATTTATCATTATTGCTAATATTTGTTTTTACTTAATTAGGTATTTTCATCAAAGCTGTTTTCGTTTGTCTAGCCACTGGTAAGAACATATGTAAGTTTAAACGTCGGCACGCTTCTGTTGCTGTTCTATTGTAAAACTTCATTAAATCTTGTTTGTGTCTCAGATATTATTCGTTTTAGGCTCAATGCAGTCTCTCACTTCATGCACAGATGGGTACCACATGTGCAGAGAGGCAGTCTGGTCCGGGAGAGACCATGCTTCAAAAGATGTAGGCAAACGGCGAAGTCCTGAATCGCGGTCTTTGTGAACCTCACCGGGCTAGAAGCATAGCTTAAGTTGATCGAAGAAGGAGAAAAAGAAGAAGAAGAAGAAGAAGAAGAAGAAGAAGAAGAAGAAAGGAAGAAAAAGAGGAAGAGGCAGATTTACAGATGGATGTATTTGGCACATGAGCTGTGACACTGGGCGAGGTGCACCCCTTCACAAATTTGGGCTGCACCATTGATACTTCACGTGCAACAGAGGCAGATGTAAGTGCTAGAATTGTAAAAGCTAGGATAGCATTCCTATTAGTAAATAATATCTGGAAATTCAAGGAAATAGAAACTAATACCAAGTTAAGATTGTTTAATTGAAACGTCAAGTTAGTTAGTTCCCTATCTAGAGCAGCAACATGGGGAATGACAAAGACAAAACAAAGAAAACTCCAGTCGTTCGTATATAAATGTCTACGGAGGATAATGGGTATAATGTGGCATGGTAGGTTTAGCTGAGTAGTTATCTTAAGAGTTTACCTACCCACAACATAGACTGTAAGACGTTACACTTCAATCATAGAAAACAATAAAACTATCGTTAACCATTAACACAATATATAATTTATTTCATGAATAATTGTTACACAATATCAACAAAAGAAAAGAAATACCAGCTAAATAAATATCATATACTAAACTAACGCAGAGGATTCAAGCACTAGCTGTTGATGGTAGCTCCGAACTATTACACTCAGCTTCTAAGTCTCATATTTGAAATAACATAAATCCTAACTTAGTCTGATCCAATCGTATTACAAATCAGTAGTTCTATCTAACTCGTTGTCTCCTGACGTCTTCCGGGTTGTCTACGTTGGTTATGATCTGCCGTCCTCTGTCAGGGTTGACTATTTTAGGCTGTCGATCGTACAAACATGGGTTAACAAATAGGCTCCCGAAGGAGAATAGAGACTTCGGGATTTTATCCCAGGATTCTGGAATAGCCCATTTTTGCCACGACTAGTTTCACGAACCAAGAGACTTCGGTAGTAGAAGAGCTACCATTCTTCCAAAAGACACAAATGCAATGGTGTTGAAGAACAATCGGACTGCCTTCTAGATCAATCTCAATTCGTACCAAGACAAATCTTCACACTCGCATGCGATCAGATCTCTTTCACTTATTGCTTACAGGGTGTCCATTATTTCCAGCTTTGAGCGTAAATGCAAGGCTCTAGGTGTATGATGGGATAATCACCCCGTAAACTCTCAGACAAATGCAGAATTTCTCTCTACATAGTCTTTTATAGCCTCTTTTCGTAGCTCTAGAAACAAACATTACTGTCTGAGTGGTCCTCCACAGTTACCTGGTTAGCCCTTCATCTAATTTGGTTCCACCCATCTAGTATCTTATTGGCTGCCATATCCCAAACCAGTAACTGTCATTCTACATTTGACAACCTGCCGTGCGAGTCATTGTTGTCCATGTAACACCCCCCCCCCCCCCCCCCCAGCACTTATGCCGGGTTCCAGAATGGTCAATCTGACACCTACCCCCAATTTAGACAAGTTTTCCACCTATAGTAGATATTAACCTCTGGCTTCCTGGTCGGCCTAGTGTTGACACCGGCGTTACTTGACCTTGGAGTGACCTGGACTCGTCAGACAACTTTTGATTTCCAGAGAATGTAGTCTCCGGCCCCCATTTCCTCTGCACTATACTCTGATATTCCACGGGGAACTTTTACAATATGATGGCTACACATAATGAAGAATATGATGGCAAGACATAATGAAGAACGCAGACAACAACAACAAATGGAACAAAAGATCAAACGTAGAAAATCGGGTTGGATGGGACAGACGATACGGAAAGTGCCATCAAACGTGGTTAAACAGGTCCTGAAATGGAATCCACAGGGGAAAGGAACAGAGGTAGACCAAGACATACATATAGAAGACTGTGAAAATGAGCCTCTGTTCCTGGGCCTCAACTGGGGAGAGGCAGATAGGGCAGTTCAAGATCAAATGTGCTGGAGGAAGGTTGTCAATGGCCTATGCTCCAAAAGGAGCGACCGACATTTATGAAGAAAATCAACGCTTGAAAAAAACACTCGTCTGCTTGCCTGTAACAAGTCAACATTTTGTTAGACGATTAAAAAAAAATCAGTCTCTAATCGTTAATCACTACATTACAATTCTCACCCGATTAATATTGGTATTACGGTTCGAACAGATTATACATAGACTAGCTTATGATGGTGAATCTCAATGGAACTGTACTACCACAATTTAAACCTACTAAAGCCATCTATAACTGGTACTTTAGTGCTAAAACTAACAAGCATGTTGAAGGACACGTCATACATTTTTTCTTTAGAAGAAATGGGCTAATCCTGTGTAAGTGAAACAGTATATTTTGGCTTGGCACTAAGCTTGTTATGTTGAAATAAAGGTGAATTAGTGCCCAGTTTAAATTTGTTAACATAAATTGCATGACTGTAGTCCGACCATGTTGACTGGCGACATTGTTGACTGACTGGTGAA
This sequence comes from Ariolimax columbianus, assembly GCA_036924085.1. Lineage (NCBI taxonomy): Eukaryota > Metazoa > Mollusca > Gastropoda > Stylommatophora > Arionidae > Ariolimax > Ariolimax columbianus. The sequence goes on along the minus strand of JAVGWX010000002.1, from coordinate 53,235,935 downwards.
CCACCCTAAAAATTGTCAAGTCCTGATGATAATGATACCTGGCGCGTGCCTGGTCCCTTTGATGTCACAGACAAGCGCCCTAACCGACTTACCACGTAAAAGCGCAACAATGACACATCTTGCAATCAATAACAGCAGTCAGGCCTGACACAGCATAAAATCGTTGTTAGAGTGTTAGTCTTCGATTACAGACAACTTGTCCCGCTCGTAAACAGCTTCAAGTACCTAACGAATACCCGTAGGATTACTGCTGGCTGATGTATAAGAATGCCATTGGTCATTGTTTATTTTACCTTTAGATTGATCCTGGAAATGGATTTGCTAGGAGAATTCTTTATCTGATATTTTGATAGTTCTGAGAAATGGGTTATGAGAGATTTGAGAATACCTCATTGTGATACGTCTGAGAAATGGATCAACGGAGAGATTTAAGAGATTGACAATTGGATATATCAGATAAATGGTTCTTTGGAGAAATTTGAGAATGTTGGATTTTGATAGATCTAAGAAATCAATCTTACGAGAGAATTAGGAAAAAGACAATTGAAATATTTGTATGAGAAACGAGTCTTTAAGAAAGTTTTGAAAATATGCCACCTGGATAAATTAGAAAAATCGATTTAGGAGATATTTTTTAACATTTTCAAAGATCTGACAACTTGGACAGTTCAAATATATGAGTATTTAATATTTTTAAAAATAGATTTCAGAATTCTGATCTTTGGAAAGTTGAGAATACAATTTTTTGATATTTCTGAGAAATAAATCTTCTGATAACTACGAGAATATGGCATTTTAATAAATCTGGAAAATGGAACAGTTAAAAAATATTAGCATTTGAGTTTTGATAGATCTGAGAATTTCTATCTTTGGAAATATGAAACATGCAACAGTTCAAATATATGAGTATTTGGGTTTTGATAGATCTGAGAATTTCTTATTCTCCATCAAAGGAACAATTCATTTAATTTCTCGGGTTATCCGGGAGATTTCGTGTTTCGTGAACAAACTGGAAACATACATGTGGTCTGGTGACATTAATACCGGGATGTCGAGTGAGTAGGATTGCGGAGAAAACTGAATACAGCCCGGGTGGAGGAGACCCGTTAACACGGCAGGCAGCTCTTCAGAGAAAACAGCCCGGGTGGAAGAGACCCGTTAACATGGCAGGCAGCTCTTTAGAGAAAGCCCGGGTGGAAGAGACCCGTTAACATGGCAGGCAGCTCTTCGGAGAAAATGACAAATCTGGTGGCAAAGAATCCTCACATGAACTTACGTAGATAATAATCATATTACAAAGATACATTCTTCTATGTTATTTATCAAACACTTCTATACGTTTTTTTGTGTGTTTTTGAAACTATTTCTTATCTATCCAAAATTCACTGGAAGCATTTTTTTCATGAGGTAAAGCTAACAAAATTTTTTTGTCTAACGTTGATATGGTGATCTAGATCAGCGTTTCTCACCCCTCAACTCAGCTAGCGCCTAGATCACCCGGCACATATTTGAATGAATTGTACTTTATCTACTAAATATACTGGAAATGATGCAGTTCGGTTTCTTGCGAAACAAGAGGTCCAGTCAGGATAATTTGAATCTAATTTATTTCTTAATGAGTGTCCCTAAATGGTGTTGTTGCCTTAAAGTAATTGTGTAGTTCAATCAGTTCTTCTTGCAGATATTGGTTAACAAGCTTCACGTATATTTCAATATACTTGATTATACCCATTCTGGAATTTTGAGTTCTTGCAAATTGTTTAATTTAATAATTAATCATATCATCCTTAATAGCCTCCAAAATGGCAGCAATAGATTTCCAAGTTTGCATCTATTAGACAGTCCTTGTCTTACTGCAGCAAACATGGAAAGTGAGAAAACTCAAGGCGCCGATTGCTATTGTTAAACAAGAACAAGCTGCTGGTGAATCCCATCATGACTTATTTCACTTTTATGAAACTAACATCGGTTCTACGTAGCTTCAAAAGAACATCATTTAACTATTGAAATATATTTGAAAGATAGGCCACATCATTTCGCACCGCTTCATTTTCAATGTTAAGCTATTCTTTCATTGAATCAAGAAACTCCACAATGATATCAAATAACGCCCACATTTTCTGAAATACTTGTCTTTGGGCAGCTATCTTACTTCCGCGTGTAGGAGAACACATTACAACTCATCAACATTGTCATTACACAATTGACTAAATAATCTTTCGTTCAATTAATGTCGCTTGATTTTATTAATAACACCGATAGTAGTTTGATTGGTTGAGTTTGTCGTTTGACTACTTAGTGCTGCCTATGAATAACACAAGGAACTGGCGAAACATTTAGTTCCACATTTTTTTAATCGGCCAAAAAACGACAATGGAAACCAATCAGTGAAAGACCTCTATCTCATGAGGTCTTTATCCTTCCTATCACTACTGACCAGAAACCTTTGAAAAACACTACCAACTGTGCTGCGGCTTAAACGTGTTTGCTTTAAATACTGAAATGAAAAGTTATGCATAAAATTATCAACCGGCTTATTTATAAAATATTTATTCAATCTCAGAGGTTTCATTGCTTCGTTAAAAAAAAATGTGTTATCGCAACAAGCACATTGGTAATAGTTCATGCACAATCTTCAACATGATGAGTTTACTAGTTCCATGCTAGTACCGCTGATTAGTTTTTTGCGGGGGAAGCAATGAAACCAAATTTCAAATAATGAACTGGATTTGTCGACATTTCCTTTTTACTTGTAACATAAATATATAACAGGTTTTTAATGAAATAAAATAAGGCTGAAATAGGGCTCTGTTATTTTTTGATTGCGTCATGTACAAGTATGTCCAGATTTTTGACAGCTCTAATGCCAGTCTCAAACTAAGTTTAAATAGTGTACCCAACACGGCATATTGTAATGCTTCCATGTTTAAAAAAATTAATAATTGATAATAAATAGCACGCTCATGTGTTCATTAGTGTCATTGTTTCTCGGTCAATATTTAACATCTCTTTGTGTTCAAGATCTTCTGGTCATGCTATATATGTAGGCCAGTCGCCATGATGAAGCCTGTAGTCTTCACCAGGTCGGAGCGGCTGCCCCACAGCTTTTGTCTCAGCTCCGCACCCTCTAGCCATGTCTGGCATCTCATTTCCCTATAGATTGGACATTCCTGTAGAATATGCTCAGGGTTCTGGCATTGTGTTCCACATGGGCACTCATCGGTGTGTGAGACCTTCAATCGGTATAGATGTTCTAGTAGTCTGCACTGTCCAGTTCTCAGGCGAAACAAGATAGTTTGTTGGTTTCTTTTGAGTTGGTGAATTTGGTTTGGTGTACTGCTTATGTTTCTGTCTGCTCTCCATTGGTATATATACTGATCTCTGATGATGTTCTTGATTTCTCTGTGTGGTACCCGATGATTAAATTGTGCCTTTTTGCTGCCATCTTTTGCCAGAGCATCAGCTCTCTCATTTCCCCGTGATTCTACAATGGGAGAGTAGCCACTGGTGCGCTATTGTTGAGGATCTCTGGAGTTTTCCTAATTATTAACATCTCTAAAATATAGTAACTGACGCAATCCTGAATTACAGTCAACACCTTCTAATAGGAAGTAGTGTCCCCCAATAATTATGACAGTCGAACTCGTCCACTGGTTTTTCCATAACATCCCCTTTGAGAAACACTGCCCCAAATGAACATTGCGCAACTTGAATGGCCGACTACCGATACCGGTACGATACCAAAACATGCACTGACGATCACCTGAAGATGAAACAATTCTAGCTCCACGACTGAACATTATTGTGCGGGTTCTATCTTCGGAGGGACAGAAAGGTATAGAAATATTGACGCAGTGTTTACCGGTAAGTGGATCAGGAAAATGAAAGAAGCAATTGTTAGACTAATGACGCGTAATTCACGTGTTATTTTACATCTCGTGCTCTGAGGCAGGCCAATGAACGAAACATGCGCAATTAGTTCGTGGTGTTTTGGAAGACTTCCGGGATGTTTTCGTATTATGCTTTAGCACTTGGTTTAGACCCACAGGGGAAGGAAAGAACGGGAACGCCAAAAGAACACCTGACGAAGAACGGTAGAGGAGGAAAGACATCAGGAGTCTCGTGGAGAAACTTATGAAGACGGTACAAATTAGGTAAAATCTACTTCTTCGTTCGCTATCAAATTTCTCCCACATTGGTAGGAATTCGTCTCAAAGCTCTTTCTCTCTCTCTTTTTCTCTCTCTCTTTCTCTCTCTCTCTCCTTCTCTTTCTCCTCTTATTATACAGTTCATTTCCTAATAGAACTGAGCAGGGTGATGTTGTAGTTCTGCTCCTCTTGTGGCACCGATAGACCAGGATAATATGATCTACTGCTTATCTGCTCTCCTTTCAAGGGCGCATGTCTCGATGACCGATTTGAGAGCACCCTTTGCAGTCTTGTGTCCCAAATGGAAACCAGAAGGATTAAGGCAAGAAACTGAAATGCATAAGACCACTGTAGTCTTCCACGCATGTTATAAAAAGAAACTAAAGAGACTAGCAACATCAGCACAGACTATGACAAGCGTTTCTGTGTGAATCGAAGTACTCTATGGCAACTGTTGAGACACTATGGGGTACCAGAAAAGTACACAACCCTAATCCATAATATGTACAAAGACACAATTAGTAGAGTGGTACATGACAGCTTCGGGGTGTAAATATAGGTGAGACACGGATGCTGTAGAATGAATAATGAAGACATCAATAGAAGGAAAAAGAACTGGTATTCAGAACACTAATGTCACAAGTGGAGGACCTGGACTACGTAGAGGATCTAGTACGTTTGTC